>CM065458.1:44089713-45327423 GCA_032872475.1 Leptopilina myrica (nomen nudum)
AGCTAAATGGTCATGAAATGAACAACTTGTTTTTCAATCTAGTAATCTGACACCTCAACTTGTGAATTTTTCGCACATTTTCAAAGGGTGCTCTAGTTTTTTTATCACTTCACTTCCGTTTTGATTGACTTTTGGCGAATTTATACTACTACGATTTGATTTACAATTAATTTCACTTTCTTTTTGTACACTACTATTCGATTCAGTTTGATTAACTATTGACGGACTTTTATCATGACCTGAGTTATTATTACTTTCATCTTGTTCCAGTAAACTACTAACTGATTCCTCAGTGAGGTTAGAAATTTCGCAGAATCATTTATTTGAAATTAAATTTTTATTAAATTCTGATGAAGTAGAATTTACAGATGCTCCACGAGAAGGTCTTGTCGGATTTTTTCGAAGCAAGATTGTGTCTTCTAAAATTTTTTCTAACCTTTTTGAAGAATTTTTGTTCTCTTTATTAACTTCATTAATTTTTTTCATTCTCGCGACTTCCTTATCTTTTTTCTCTTTAGCCAATTTTCGTTTCTACTGCACCTTTTCTCGTTTAACTGACAGTTTTACTTCTCGTTCTTTATCTATAATTAATTATTTATATAAAATACATAATAACTAAATTAGGCACTCATAACATGGTGACAAATTGAAAATAATATTACCATGGAAACTTATAAAAACAAAAAAAGTTTATAATTATTATAAAGACAAAATAAAATTAAAATTTTTGAAATAATGTAAATTTAAAATAAAATGTTTGTTTTCTTTAGGTACCTTATTTTTATCTTAATTTAGGGACATCATTGCCACAATGATTTTTTGGTTCCTTATACTCCCAACTACTTCTACTATAAAGTACAAAATATATAATGACTCGTTAAAAAAGTTATACTACATAAACTGAAAAAAACAGTCAATGTCACACACGAGAAACTGTCGATTTCGACACTTTAACTTACTTTTGTCGCCCCCACCTAATTATAAATGTTATTAAATGTATATTACACACAAATACTCACAATACATACACATGTATACTCACAACACATATGCATGTATACTCTCACATATACACTAAACACGTACACATGTATACTCACACATATACACTTAATACATACACATGCATACTCACACATATACATTAAACACATCAACATGTATACTCACACATATACTTTTTAAACAAAATATAATTTCTTCCAAATGAATAAACCGATTGAAATAAATCAAGCTTGAAAATTAAGGGGCTAAGATATACTTTCGTTTAGAAGTAGAGACTTTTTAAAGAGTTTATTTTTAAATAATTATTTAACAAAGGACCCCGCACATAATACATTGAAAAAAATTTCGGTTAAATTTTTTGTAACTTTGCATATTTGTAGTTTGGGATCTTCTGAACAAAAAATGTTAATGGTAAAATACCTGAAAGAGAATAGTTTTCTTTATAGACCTTGTTGAAGTAATAAATGCACCATGAATCGAAAGATGTTAAAATGTGGTCGAACAAGTGAATTCTGTGAATTCATGGCAAAGCACATAATACTGGAAAATTTTTATTATCTGTGAAAACAAATCAGAACTTAATTTTTCAATATTCAAAATGGCTAATCCAATGTGGCGGTTTTATTTTTTCTTTAATTGCTTAAATTCCCATAATAATCGTTACTCGGGGGGTTTCGGGGTTGCTGATCACGAATCTTCATTCTGAATTGATGAATTCAGAATTGAGGACCAAATATTACTTTCAAAGTATTTAAAAAGTGAGTCTTAAAAAACCTTGTAATGAATGTTAAGGTTAGAATTGCTCGTCGGTCAGGGTTCGTTTATAAAATTACCTAACAAACAAATACAGTCAAATACAAAAACATTTATTTAACACAACAAAACAATAAAGTCGAAAATACAAATAAAAGACAGAGAATTTAATACACAAAAAGCTCATCTACGCGGAGACGAGAATTGACAAAAGAAACGATGTAAACGTAAATTTTAACTTTGAACGACGATCGCGAATTCGACGACGTTGACGATTAGTTTAAGTGATTAATAAATTACATTATTAATCAAACGCGGATTTCGTACAATTAACGCGGCATGTTACATTTCATAAAAGAAAACGTTATCGAACGACGACGACGACTTTAAAACCGTATCGCACGATTTTATGGAGGAACGCATTTCTACCCGTAAGGTAATACCTCTTTTCTCTATTGCGGTAAAAGTGCCTCGTGGTAAAACCACTACGTTCTCCTTTACTTATCTCGTCTGCGGTAAAACCGCTTGTGGTAAGACCACTTCGGAGAGACCCTCTCGCGGTAACACCGCTTCGAGAAGTGACAATCTTTGGCCGTACATTCGGGGTCCTCGATTCGAGTCGTTATGGTGGGAGAAGATCTCGGTGGGGAGACTCTCTCGATCACGCGATTGGTCAGCGGTGACGCTTGCGCGGTACAGGCGCACTGTCGAAACTTAGGTGCGTACACACAAATTGTCGACCCCAAAACATAAATATTTTCGGTGTCCATGATAACATAAACAAATATTATTCGGTTTTAATTGACCTTCGTCACAAAATAAAATTTCGTAAAACACTTACAGTTCGTAAAAGAATGTGCTTTCGTTAAACACTTATCGTAGCACTGTTCACATGTTCAAAGTAGTAGCGACGGTGACGATGGTTGCTGTACGGTTTACCATAAAACGTGGGTCTTCGATTTCTATGCTCTGCAGCTGGACCTGTCGGATATTTGGACTCGAGAATCACGTTGATCTATTTGATGACCTCGTCCTCATCGTCGTGGTAGGCTGTCATGGCATTGAACACTGCGTTCACCATTGTCGGTCCGTTCGGGATCACGTAACGTTGCGAAAGAAACACTACTTCACACTGGGCGTCTCTTTTGTGGAGTTTTCGAAAGATTTCAATACCCCTGACCTTACAGAATTTCTGTGACGGACATATTATCGTGCGGCGGCGTATTTCGTAAATTTCGGTTTATTAAACAAATATAATGTTTTCTTGGAAGTATTTAAACAGACGTTGGGGATATCGCGAGAGGTTTTGCGACAACGAAATGTTTTTCGGATTCGTATTCATAATCGGTTTCAAAGATTAATTCGTTACGCGGCAAAACGGGAGTCTGTAACTAAATAACGACGTTTTCGTAACGATTAACGGATCTTTTCGTGGAATCGTAATTCGGGTCGTAATCGGCGTGCGTGAACAAATATCGTGTGATTAGGTACGAAACAAAACGAACAGCTGCAACTTTTACTGACGGTTAACGTTTCTAATCGACTCGAACACTCAATTCAGTTTGAATGGACGGCGTACCAAACAAAACTTTCGTCTCCTACGTCATCAAAACCTGCGTTGCGATAAATGATCGGGTGCTTGTATCCCTGCGTTTAGGAATTTTCCTAATATAATTATAAGCGTTACAACTTTAATAAAAATAAATAAATATTGTGTTTAGGAGTGTGTGTTTAAATAGGTAATGAAGCTTAAAAAAATAAATAAGAATGAAAAATAAACAATTTAAAACATTTAGATTTAACTTAAATTTTGTTTTTTGTAAAATATTCTTAAACAATCTTATTCATTCGAAAAATGTCTGTTTTTATTAATTTTAAAGATAAAAACATTGTTATTGAATTTAAATTAAATATATTTTTAACTAAAAATAAAAATTTTATAAATAGCAAAGCTATTATAATAAGCAGCAAAGTAATGAAACGAAAAAAGCAAGAAGCCACGCTAGGAACTGTCGAACGCCTTGTTACCATTCGAGCAACAGAGAACTCAAATCTGGTTATATACACGTTCCATACATGTTCCGCGTTCCAAACCTGCTTTGGCACAGACTTGGTTACCAGATTTGGCCCAGATCTAACCAAATCAGTTCCAGACCTGATCCAGACTTCATTTGCTACCCGGGTAATAGTAATATATACAGTTTTATTAGGAAAGCCATTTCCTTGTTTTTGACACTCTAGATCTCGGCGCGTCGAACATTATTTGGAACGCCCTACCAGTGAAGTGGTTAATCCAGCCATACGAATGACAGAAATAGAGGACAGTAAATGTGAATTAGCCTTCATATGTCTAACATAACCTCACTTATGTGCTTATCTAACAGATTGTATGACTACTTCAACAAAAATTCTTAACCAAAAGTATAGAGCAGAATTCACGATGATGATTTTTATTTTAATTTAAAAAAATAACAATATTCAAATTTTCAGTTTCATAGATGAATTTACCTGAAATTAGTTACTCGGAGTTTTTTTAGATTGCTGATGACGAATCTGAGGTCATTATCTAAAAATTTAAAATGGCAGATCCAATGTGGCGAACATCAAAGTTAAAAATTTAGTGGATTCAATTGAAATATTATATATAGGGGTTTTTGAGGTTTCTGATTACAAATCTAAGGTCAGTTTTTAAAAATTCAAAATGGCGGATCCAATATGGTGGACATGGATGATTAAAATGTAGTGGATTCTATTAAAACATTGTATATAGGGGTTTTTGGGGTCGTTGATTACAAATATAAAGTCGCGCGCCAGTCGATTTAAAGACAGATATTTCAAAAACTGGCAAGAATTTTTTACGTCTTCTAAAAGTTGACGTCTGCATAAATATTTCTCAATAACAAACAGTAGAAAATATTTATGTTTTAAATTTTTTATTGATAGCTTCTTTCATTGAGAAACTTTTAAGCCCTTGTGGATCTTGATAGGACTAAAAATGAAAATGGTGGCTTCAATAGAGTGGACGAGTTTTGGCTTTCTGATTAGGTCCCCAATTACAAATTCGATGTCATATTTTGAAAATTCAAAAAGGTAAATTCAGTCTGTAGGAACATATTTTAAGAGTTTAAAGCTAAACTCATGGAAATTAATACTTTGGGGTTTCTTGGGTCTCTAATTCCGAAACCAAAGTCGGTTTTAAAATTTTAAAATTGATATTATGTTGATGAAAAATAAAAACTTTACTCTAATTGCAATAAACTATCTTAATTTTAATTGTCAATAAATTTTTATAACTTTTTAACTGCAATAGATTTTAAATCTCATTCGAAAATACAGACACTGAAAACATCAAGGAGAGGGATGAAGAATGTAAAAGGGCTCGAAAACATTTTAAAAAATAATTTTAATTTATTATTTAAAAACTTTTGTTTTTTAAATGTACTTTGATAAAGTTAATTACATATATTTAAAATGGATTGCAGTAAAAAAGTTATAGAAATTTATTGAAAATTAAAAATTAGATAGTTTATTGCAATTAGAGTAAAGTTTTTATTTTCCATTAACATAACATCAATTTAAAAATTTTAAAACTGACGTTGGTTTCGGAATTAGAGACCTAAGTAACCCCAAAGTATTAATTTTCATGAATTTATCTTTAAACTTTCAAAATATGTTCTCACAGACTGAATCCACCTTTTTGAATTTTCAAAATATGACATCGAATTTGTAATCAGAGACCTAATCAGAGAGCCAAAACTGGTCTACTCTGTTGAAGCCACCATTTTTAATTTTTAAAATCTGTCATCAGACTCGTCATCAGCGACACCGAAAAACCCCGAATAACGAAATTGTCATAAATTTAATTGATTTTTTAAAAAAACTTGACGCCATATTGGATCCGCCATTTTTAAATTTTGATATTTGACATTGTAGTCGAATTGAGCAACTCTAGAATTTCTTGATGTGTGATTTTAGTAACTTTAGCACTTAACTTAATTTCACTATTTGCATGTTTGCTGCAAATATTGAAAAGTAAACTAAAAATGGCAAATTAGTTTTGTTCACTAAATGTACTGTAGAATTTTCATTTTTAATCCAATCAAGGTCCACAAGGGCTCAAAAGTTTCTTAATGGAATAAGAGTGCAATCCCATGTTGATAGAATAGTAGAGTAGTGTAATAGATTTGACCAATCAAAATAAGTGTTACAAAATCCAGTCATCTGATTGGTCAAAACTGTTCCACTATTCTACTAATCTACCACCATGGGACTGCACTCTAAGCTATCAATAAAAAATTTAAAACATAAATATTTTCTACTGTTTGTTGTGGAAAAAATTAACAAAAGTTAGTCAAGTGTCTAAAAATCATCGAAATTTCCATGAAATTTGATCTTAAATCGACTGTAGCTCTCTCAATTTTCATTCAATTTTATTCTGTAATATATGGATTGAAAGATAATTTAATTACCTTTCCAACCACATCCTATTCATCATTTTTGGACGAGTTGATTTTCCTACAGGTAAATTTAAGTACCGTCGCTGCTAAAAAATACAAAATTTGAAACTAAAAAAAACTACAAGAGGGGAAAAAATTAAAACTATGATTTTCTTACTCAGAAAACACCTACTAATCGAAAAAAATGTTTTGTTCGATTGGCAAAAAAAAGTTTTTAATTTGTAAACCTGTGTTATTTAAATAATAACATTTATAAGGTACTTATCAACAAATAATTCAAGTATGAGTTTTACGTCAAAATCAACTATACGCGAAACTGACGAGGTTGAACCTGTGATACAGCAATAAAAACAAGTTTTAATGGATGAAATATTCTTAATCAAACAAAATAGATATTATTATTATAATTATAAAATCACAACAACAAAAATTTGAATACTTCTATTTTCTGACATTTGGACAACTAGAATCGGCTCTCAGACCATTGTGTGGCGAGAAATACCACTCTCGCACACGACTGGTCTCGCGCAGAGTATAAGTTCGTCCCCTGAACGGGCTATTCACCATATAATCTTAAATGATAATGAGTATAGTTAACGTATGCTACGACATTAAAAATTTTTAATTATTATTCACTGATCATTGATAATAGCTCCGAACTCCAATTCTTTAGGGAAATTAATAAGATTTTAATTATAAAGTTGTTATAATTGTTATATTAAATATAAATTAAATATTAAATAAAAATTTGTTGCTAATAATAAATTATTAATTTTATACAATAAAGAATTTTCAAGCAAGATTCATCAATCTTGTGGCAAGATTGTGATGCAATATTGCAGCTGTATTGCAAGAAGCTTGCGGAAAGATACGTGCTATCCTGACTGTAAGAGTTCTAGAACACAGTTACAAGTTAGTTACAGAATAGTTCTATATTATGCTTTATGTCACAGTTCTATCATAATGTGATGTAAGAGTTATATAACTTTATTGTAATAAATTTTCTGTAACTGCTGTTCAACCTTGTTCTATAACTGTGTATGAACAATGTTATGTAACTAGCCCAAACTTCTGTTGCAATGCAGGTCTGTAATATAATTGCAATTGCAAGAACACTTCTGTAACAATGTTACGTGTCAATTCTTTAATACCAAAGTCACAAATGGTCTACTATAACTGGCGTTCTAATTTAATTCCAAACCTTGAAAGTTAATTTCCTAACATGACCAAATTATTCCACACTAGAAAAGTTGATTTTTCTATGGTTGTTGTGCCAACTTCACGCACGTAAGTGATTTTATATTTATATCTCCTTAAAAACTAGTGAATATTTTGATGTAATATTTGGTGAAAACATTTCTTTTTATGTGTAGATTAAAATTCCTGAGTTTCATTGCAATTGGTTTACTTACTCGGTAAGACTCCGTCAGAAAATTTACAATTTGCATGAAGTCTTTAGATTAAGCTTACAAATGTTATCCGATTTTGATGTTCTTGGTCTAAAAAGAAAGATGATAAATTTTCTAAGAGTTCCTTCGTAACGTTGTTTCAATTTTTAATAGTTTATATATTTTTTTGGTATTCAAAAATTGTGTTATGCATTATTATTTATCGGCTGGTCATACTAGACGAATTTAAATTGATTTTGATCATGTACAATGAAAAAATAAACAAGATTTTTTCAAAAAATCTTATAAGTTGTTAACTTTGAATATCAAAAAAATATATTAAAAATTAAAACAACGGTTTCGAGGAAACTCTTAGAAAATTTATCATTTTAGACTATTGATATGTGATAGTCAAAAGAAACATGATTTCAAGTATAAGCTATTCAAATTTTATTAAATTTCATCAAAAACTTTTGGAAATATTAAGAATTAAAAAATATCAACAAAAAAATTAAAAGTGGGGTAACTTCAACAATTTATAAAATTTTCAAAAAATCTTTGGTACACTAATTTAAATTATCTAATACTCCAATTTTACAAAATTACAGCTTAATCCAACGACCCCATGCAAATTGTAATTTTTCTGACGGAGTCTTACCCCACTCCGAAAAAACTATAAAATCTCCCATGGAATCTCACACATATATAAAAGAACTTAAAATCGACTTTAGTTGTTTCTTAATTTAAAAGTTAAAATTCATTTACCTGGACATACGTTTCCTTTTTACAGCTGTTTCCAAACCCCTTTGTATTTGTCCTATTCCTCTATTTAAACCAGTTTGGTTCGTATCTTTCAAAATGACATCATAACCTTTATCAATACTGACTTGAACGATTCCTGCTCCCATTAATCCAGCACCAACCACAGACACAGTTCTATAAAAAAACACTTATCATTGTATTTATTTACTAATTAATTATCTAAACTTATGACATAATAATTTGGGTTGTAAAACAATTTGTAATTCAAAATCCCTAACTTCACGTGAATAAATAATATCTGCATTATTATTATTATATAATTATAATTTATTATCTCTTCCTAGGGGTTTCAAGACCTTGTTGTTGGTGGGAGGGCTTAAGGATCTCTTTTCCCATTAACAAACTACTTTTCGATGTCTTTCGTGGCGATTGAGGGGGCGCACCCTTCATAATGGGTCGGCCGCTTAAAAATTTCGAGAGGCTATCGGGAGAGACGGGATGAACAAAGGCTTAACCACGGGTTTATTCTGAAGATTTCAGAGGGAGGGAGGGAGTCTGACCAAGAAGAAACCCTTCCATGGCTCGTTTGGCTGTGTCATGGCGATTGAGACGCAAGTCTCGTCAACCAATCCGTGATAAACTCGTGTCCATAGATGAATGATACCAGGGTCACCAAATCCTTCGGGTTCCTCCGGGGGTGAGGTGAACGACCATCGCTGGGCATAACTTAGCTTTTGTAAAGCTCGGGAACGGCTGTGTTACAGGAGGGTCCCGTCTTCTGGACCCCATGGTGGGGCTCCGAAAGGAGGTATCCTTAACGAGACTCCAAGATATCAGGCAACCTCTTGGATGTAATTAGCCGTATCCTTTGATCGAGGCTCTCTAAGGATAAACCTTTATTTCCTCTGTACTCGTGGGACCAAATATGGACACTACGAATGAAGAATTAAATTATGAGCATGGGAGTGTTGCAGAGCTTCCTTTGGACGATCACAACACTGAAGTGCGTGATACGCTTGTTGCTGGTGAGAGGACCGTAGGGGACTCAACCTCGCAACAAGTGGACAGGGTTCGGTAACACCTGGGGGATCTTGCCTTTGAGGGTGAGAGACCAAGTGGAGCTGAAAAGAGAAGGCGAGCTCGAGCCAGGGGCTCTGAGAGGACTGGATAGAGCCTCGCCGGCTCTTCTCAAAAGTTGAAGGGTTTAAAAGAGACCGTGAATTAGCCTTAAAATGTCTGCTTCCGGGATTCAGTGTATGCAGATCATTTTGCATCATTGTAAAGGCGCTTCGGCGATTTTAGCCAAGAGCTTGACAAAAATGCAGACAGCTTTAGCATTTTTCAAGAACTTTAATTTTTCAAGGGGAGAATCAGAGGTCTAAATGGATGCGGAGAGCTAGTTTGCTCACCACATGAACCGGTTCCAAAGGCGTGTCTGATCTATAAAGGTCTAGACGATTTCCCTTTGCTGGAATTGACAACTAGAGACTTAGCTGGCGTGAAGGGTAAGTACTTAGAGACGAACGGAGAGAAAAGGGAGGTTGTAGTAGCTTCAGCTTATTTTCCGGGTTCGGAGAGAGAACCTGCGCCACCAAGAGTGGTGGAAAAGTTGGTGGAATATTGTCAACAGCAGAATCTTCCTTTGATAATAGGTTGCGATGACAATGCGCACCACGTAGTTTGGGGTAGCACTGACATTAACGACAGAGGCAGAAATCTACTAGATTTTCTGATAGATACAGATTTAGAAATTTTAAATCAGGGTAATGAGCCAACCTTCGTTACTGTTAACAGGAGAGAAGTGTTGGAGATTACGATCTGCTCCAGGTCTGTGTAAGGTGGTGTGAGGGACTGGAGAGTGTCTGATGAAGATTCACTCTCGGACCATAGACTTATCACATTCAGACTGGAATCGCAAGATCGGAAACATAAATTGAGACGTGACCCTTGGAGTACTAACTAAGACTCATTTACTGAGGACCACAAGGCCTCCATGGATCACTTCTCCACCACTTACGGGACGCACAAAGAGTTAGAACTCGCAGCGGAATATCTGCGAGATTTGATTTCGATTCCTTTGAGAGAAACTGCGCAGCCAACAAGGTGGACACCAACAGAGGTAATAGGTCGTGGAGCTCCTGTTTTGAGGGACACAGGCAAACAGTAAGAAAGCTTTTTAATAAAGCCAAGAAATGTAAGAATCAGCAAGCATGAGATGCTTACTATGCGGCTCATAATTCTTATAAGAAAGAGGTAGAAAAAGTACGAGGTGTTAGAAGGAGAAGTTTTTGCGAAGGAATCGAAAGAGTACCAGAAGCAACAAGACTCTATAAGGTTTTGGCTGAAGACCCTTTGGCAAAACTATCTACCATTAAGTTATCTAATGGGCAATATGCTCAGGACAAAAAGGACTGTTCAAAGTATCTGTTGGAAACTAATTTCCCGAATTTTAAAGAAGGACCGATTTATGACTTTGGCGTGCGTCCACGTAGGGCCCGAAAAACCGAGAACACTAGAAACTAGCAGCCAGAGTTGTGACTCCGGAGGGTATTGATTGGGCATTAGGCTCTTTCAAACCGTTTAAGGCATCAGGGGGGACGGTATATATCCGGTTCTTTTACAAAAACGATTAGCAGTGGTGGTTATGCGGTGGGTACCTTTCTTGGTATTGAATCGCTCATATATATATATATATATATGTATATATATATATATATATATATATATATATATATACAAAAATATTTCCTATTGCATAAATAATTAATAATAAAAAACATCCTATTGCATAAATAATTAATAATAAAAATAAACAATAAAAAGTAATTAAATAATTTTGAAAATCGATACTCAGGGGTTTTCGAGGCGGACATGAAATGCATAAAATGCTGTCATTCTAATAAAAATTGGTACTCAGAGGTTTTCTGATATCACTTTTTGAAAAACCAAAATTTCGGATAGAATATGGAGAACACGAAATGTATAAAATGCTTTTATTCTAATAAAAATCAGTACTCGGAGGTTGTCGAGATCGCTGATTACGAATCTGATATCAGTTTTTAAAAAACATAATGTCGGATACAATATGGCGGACATAAAATGTATAAAGTGCTTTAATTCTAATAAAAATCGGTGAAAAGATAAATTACATTGCGATTAACCAGAGATTAGAAGCCTGTATATAAAATACAAAGAATTTTAATCATATTAAAAAAATGTTGATAATATTTACACTCGGGTCGCAAAGTTTCAGTACATTTTGACTGTTTACTTGTAAATGCTCGCTCCACTTTAAATTCAAATATTTCTGTAAAAATAGATGCAACAGCTATCAAACAAGGATCATTTTAAAGCTCAATAAATTTATAGCCAAATAGGCAAAAAAATAACCAATTTAATATTGCAAATTTGAAAATATAATTCTTTAAAGTTAGAGATTTTTTATGAAAATTGCGATTTCGGAATCTGGAGTTCAAGCGAACGCCAATTGAAGAAAAAAATTTTTTAAGACTTGACAGTTGTACAATAACAAGTACAAATTCCATTCTATAATTCTAGACAAAAATCATTTACAAATATGAAGTATTTTTTTCAAATTGTATAAAAATAATTTCTCTTGCTCTAAATTTTTCGAAGAATATAAATTGCAAATTCGTTGTTTCTATTCATTTGTTTTATCAATTAACCACACTTTTGAAAAATATTGAACCTCTTGACTGTAGTAAATTTAAATTATTTACATGAAATTTATCCCTCTTCTTATAATGTTACAAATTTTAACTCGCATTATTACTTATTTTATTTCAAGGTGCAATTTTTTAAATTTTACAATAAAAAGAGATGCACATTTTTCAAAAATTTGGTTAATTGATAAAACAAGTTAACAGAAATGACGAATTTGCAATTTATATTCCTTGAAAACTTTGGAAAGCAAGAGTAATTATTTTTACAGAATTTAAGGCAAATACTGAATACTTATAAAAGATTATGGTCTCGAATTAAAGAGTGAAATTTGTACATTATATTGTAAAACTGTCAAATCTTAAAGAAATTTTTTCATTAATTGGCATTCGCTTAAACTCCAGATTACGAAATCGCAATTTTCATAAAAAATCTCTAACTTTAAAAAAATATATTTTCAAATTTACAATATTAAATTGGTTATTTTTTTTGCCTATTTGACTCTAAATTTATTGAGCTTTAAAATGATCCTAGTTTGATAGCTGTAGCACCTATTTTTACAGAAATATTTGAATTTGAAGTAAAGCGAGCATTTGCAAGTAAAAGTCCAAATGTACTGAAACTTTGCGACCCGAGTGTATAACTATTAAAATAAATTATTTATTTATGGCATGACAAAAGGGGTCAAGCAATAATTTCATGATTTTACAGGAAGCGAAAAAAACATATTTAAAAATTCTATAGGTAATTAAAAAAACCAAAAAAAACCTTTTCGAGATATTATAATGCTTTACCATAGGAAAAACATTTTGATGAGATAAACCCAGAATCCTAAATTGACGAGAAAAATGAATAAGTGTGTGTTGTTTTAAGGTTACGTCAATTGCGCATATTTTCTTTTAAAATTAATCATTAAAAAAGTATACCATTTATAGAAAAACTGAGAAATTAATTTCTTAATATTGAATTGATTAATCGAATGTGAAAAAGTTTTCTTTAAAAAAGTTGTTTGTTTTCGAGAAAATAATGAATTAAGTGATTACTTATAAGCAAGCAGTTCAAAATTTTTCAAATTCAAATTATTTTCATAAATATTTAAAAATAAACAAATAAAGAATGATATTTATATTGTTTACAATTACATTGAGAATAAAATTACCTAAATATAAAAATATGAAAATTGAACAGTTAAGGTAAAACCTCTTCTTCGTTACTTTTTGTAAATGCTTCTCCTGCACGTCGTTCATTTTTTTCATCTTCTTTTTTATTAATAATTTTTTCCCGCATCTACATGGCATTTTCAAATTTGAGAAAATAATATTTTTAACCTTATTGACTTACTGATAATAATATTGACTATGCATTTCTTTTGTTTTTCAGTTAAGTTGCATTACAAGTAAAATTTTAGGTTATTTTATGATTATAATTTTTATTAAAACTCGTTTAAAAACGCAATTAAACAGAAAATCCTTTTACAGAAATGTGTAAATGAATTTATTTGATTTTTTCAAAAAAAAATTTAGATTTTGATAAAATTGTTGCTTGACCCCTTTTGTCATGCCACCCTTCAAATATAAAAAAAAATTAATTTCTCGGAACAAAAATGAACAAATTGTTAATATTGTTTATAATAATAGAAATAAATTATTTATCAAACAAAAGGACATGGGTCAGAATTCGTAAAAATTTCACAGAAAACAAAAAGTTTTTTTTTAAATCTAAATGTTCAAAAAATATTTCTATTTAGTCTTAGGAATGTGTCCACCAAAGAACAAAAAAAATTATTTTTTATAAAAGTTATTGCAAAATTAATTTTTTTGCAACTTTTTAAACAAAATGTTATTTCTCTTAAATGAATAAACCGATTTAAGTGAACCAAGCGGGAATATAAAGAGCATAAAATATACTTTTGTTTAGAACTAGCAAATAATAAGCGCGCTAGCGCGCGGAACGTAGTATTGGATTTATTTATTTATTGAATTTATTAACAAACATAAAGTTTTTAAAAAATTTCATAATCAAAATTTTTAAAAAAAATCACATTTTAAGTACAAAATTATTTATTACTGTTCATATTTTCAAAAATTTTAATGTTTCACGAAAGAATTCCAATATTTCCTAAAATTTTAACAAATCTTTCTAAATAATTCGAAATAATTAAATTATTTTTTATAAATAGTAACATTTTTCGCAAGAATTCAATTATTTTTAATACAATTTTAGTACCGACGGAATAGCTCAGTTGGTTGGAGCTCCGGCTTTGCGGGTGGTGCGAGCGAGGTTCGCGTCCTCCGTCAGCCGGGGATTTTTTCCGACAGGTGAGATATTCTGAGCGGGAGGTTTGACGTCTAGGTGCGACGGTATGTATTGTCGATTATTGTCCGATGCCTACCGCCGAAACTAGACTGTCGATAAACCGGTTGTACTCAGAAGAGGTTTTTCTACAGTTTTCCCTCCTCTCTGGCGAGAAAACCCAATTACGGGTGGTCCAGGCAAATGCGAGTACTCCTATCTTTGAAAGCCACACTGTAGGCGCACTAGGTTAAATAAAGTTGCTAATATTTGTAGAATGGTTATGCTTAATCCTTAAAATTATCAGCAGGGACTCTTGTCGAGAGCGTAAGGCCAATAGGGCAGGAGTATAAATAACAAAAAAAAATACAATTTTAGTAAAATTCTTCTCCATAAAATTTCTATTATTTTTAAAATGTTTAATTAAAATTATTAAAGAAACTTTATTATTTGACAAAAAATTCAAAGACATTCTGCAAAAAGAATTTAATTAGAATTTTTAAAACTTTAAACGAAATGCTCCGCGAGAATTAAGTTATTTTCCTAAATAGTGAAATTTTGTGAAGGAATTCTATTATTATTAAATTTTTTGATAAAATTCTTTGCAATAATTCCATGATTTTCAATACATTAATTTAAAAATTTTAAATATTTGAAAAGAAAAATTATAAAAAAGTTAAGAAATAAATAAACAAACAGCAACTTTAATTTTTTTCTGTATAAAAAATGACAGAAGTTTGCATGATGATGATTTATAAATTATTATTACAAGATTATAAATTTTTTTTTTTGAAAGAGGAAAAGAAAATTGCATATTTTCTCTTTCTCAATGACAATTATTTTGAAAATATTCAAATTTTTCATGAAAAATAGAGAAAAAACGAGTTAAAGCGCACGTACTCATTCTGGGTATACACATTATTAAAAAAATATTAAATAATTAATTTTTATTATTTATTAATCGATAGTTATTAAAAAAATAATATTTTGATTTTGTTAATAAAATTGTGATAAATAAATAGAAATTATGCAAAAAATACTACAAATTTTGTAAAAACAATATGATTGTCAAAATTCATTACAAAATGAAAGTTTAAAAAAAATGTTGATGGAGAAATATAAATAGTTCAAATTACTTTATTTTTTCTTTGATTTTAAATAAAGAAAGAAAAATTATGCACATTTTTTCATTAATTTCTAGATAAAACTTGAAATATATTCATTTTTAGAAGGTTAAAAAATTAAATCTTATTAAAGAAATTCTTCAAATGAAATTAAATATTTTGTTTTTTAATAAAAAAAATGTGAATTGTAAATAGGCATGATTATTATATTATTATATATCTATTATCATTTAAATGAGAAAGTTCATAAAAACTAAAAATTGTAATTATGAAATACACAAATTCTTCCGACACATTTTTTTAAATTAATTTAAAATGGAAAAAAATTTGTTGAAAATTGTAATTAAAAAACAAAAATTTCACAACTTTTTATTTCAAAAGAAACTAATAATAAAAAAAAAATAATTATAAAATTTGTAAATCAACATTATGAAAATTTCTTACCTTCTTTTATAAAAGCAATATCTTTTAACCTTTTTTCTTCTTAAACAACAATAAAAATTGATATTGACAAATCGAAAAACTGTAGAATTTCGATGAAAAAGAAAAAAAAACAAAAGCATATACAAAAACTAACTTCATAGTGCGAACGGACAGAATGAATTCGACAATGTTTTGTTCATTTCGTAGTTAAAAATAATGTTTTAATTTTGAAAATCACTGAAATCGCATCTCCGTTCAATATAATTTCCATTATAACTTTTAAAATAATTGTCGCATCTAAATTTTCTTAACAGATTTTGATTTCTTATAGATTTAAGTGTATGTAAGGGTCAGTCCATTATATTTCACCTGAAGCCGTTGCGGCCTATTTTTAAAAAAATCTCATAATTTGTAAAAATGATGTTTAATATCCGTAGATTTCATTTTTGAGAATTATTTTATAAATTTTTTTTATTTAAACATAGAATTTGAATTTTTAAGTTGAGTTGCACAGAAAAAAGGTTAGATTGACAGTTATGAAAATTTAATAAAGAAGCATGGAAATAATTTAGATCATACAAATTTCTTGATTGATATTTGTTAAAAATGAGCTAGTTTACTTGTATAAATAAATTATTATGTAAACAAACCCAAATTAGTAGATAAAAATTGATTTCAAAACATAACTATAAAATGTCAAAAGTCACTACATTTTATTTACATTTTTCTAAAAAGTATATAAATATTTAAAAATTCATTACTATTTAATGTAAAGTATTTTTAATGTACTTTTATAATATGTGCTAACTTTTTAATTTTATAATATAGAAATATAAAAAATTTTACCTTTAATATTGAGTGTTTCATGATTTTCAGTGAAAAAAAATACTTTACATTAAATAGTAATAAATTTTTAAATATTTATATACTTTTTAGAAAAATGTAAATAAAATGTAGTGACTTTTGACATTTTATAGTTAAGTTTTGAAATCAATTTTTATCTACTAATTTGGGTTTGTTTACATAATAATTTATTTATACAAGTAAACTAGCTCATTTTTAACAAATATCAATCAAGAAATTTGTATGATCTAAATTATTTCCATGCTTCTTTATTAAATTTTCATAACTGTCAATCTAACCTTTTTTCTGTGCAACTCAACTTAAAAATTCAAATTCTATGTTTAAATAAAAAAAATTTATAAAATAATTCTCAAAAATGAAATCTACGGATATTAAACATCATTTTTACAAATTATGAGATTTTTTTTAAAATAGGCCGCATTGGCTTCAGGTGAAATATAATGGACTGACCCGTAAATATTTTTTTTTAATTTTTAAAAGGCGCACAACATTAAAAAAATTAATTGTTTATAAAAAATTTATAAAAAAATTTTTAAAATATAAAGTTTTTAAAAATTTTCTAATTCTGAACAAAAGTATATTTTATGCCCTTTATATTCCCGCTTGGTTGACTTAAATCGGTTTATTCATTTAGAATAAATAACATTTTGTTTAAAAAATTGCAAAAAAATCAATTTTGCAATAACTTTTATAAAAAATAATTTTTTTTCTGTTTTTTTTGTGGACACATTTCTAAGACCAAATAGAGATGTTTTTTCATCATTTTGGTTTAAAAAAATACTTTTTGTTTTCTGTAAAAATTCCACGAATTGTGACCCACATAATTTTTTAATGGACCTTCATTGAAATACAGATGTCAAAAAAATATGTTTGGCCCAGAGAAACAAAAGTTAACTATTTGTCAACTAATAATGTTTATAACAACTTGAAAAAATTATTTATCAAACAAACAGGCATATATTTTTTAAATGTATACCTTAATTAAAATATACATGTGAAAATAAATTTGTGGAGAGGAACCATGACTGCCAGTCGAACATTATAATTTTTAGATTAATTCTGTGTTCTAATACTCTACTGATATTAGAGCCAAAACACCCCAAAAATATTTTAAACTGGGAACTTTTAACCATTTGAGTGGCAGGGCGTTAGATTGGCGTCGGGCATAAAAGTGACAGAAGCGGCAGAAAGGCGTCAAGACTCAAATACAATATTTTAATTCTGTAAACTCGAATTATTTTCAAACCTTAGTTGCAAAAGATCATGTTGAATGGATTTTTAATCCTCCTGCAGCTCCTTATTTCGGAGGGCTGTGAGAATCAGCTGCTAAAAGTATGAAAACTAGACTCGTAAAATTTTTTGGTAATCGTACTTCTGCGTACGAAGAACTTGTAACTGCGACTTATTAAATATCAACAATTTTAAATTCGAGGCCATTGATTGGAGGACCATTTACTTTATTACCGCATGATTCACTTATAAATTTAAACGAAAATCGGCTAAACCGTTGGCAACAATTGTACGAAATATTTTGGAGTAGATGGTCGTCTGTTTATTTACAAACTCTACAACGCCGTGTTAAATGGCAAGAGATACAAGATTCTGCCCTTTTAGGACAGATGGTGATTGTAAGATTACCAGATCTTCCGCCAACAAAATGGTTAATGTGTATGATAATTGAGGTTTGTAAGAGACCCGGTGAATTGACACACGTAGTTAAAGTTAAAACATCAAACTCTGAATATTTACGACCAATTACTGAATTGGTTCTTTTATCCCTTGCAACGTCAAATTCCAATAATGATGACAATAATTGCAATTAAGTCATCGAAAAGTATAAGTAAATAAGTTGGTTATGTTAACATACAGTTTTAATTATGCAATGGATAAGGCTATTCAAGTTGGGTGGGGGAAATCCAATATGACTGACATCAGCTGATTTACTGGAGGACAAGCAATGCATCGAAGTCAATGGACAAAATTAGTTTTTTGTTCATAACTTTAGATCTCGGATCTACGGTCACTTCCCATATAGATCTCTCACAAGTGCAATACGGGCTAGTCTTGTAGCATATATACAAGTTCCGAATTTGTATCCCCCGTCTAGAACAGGTCTCCCACTACGTAGCCTTACTGATGAGTCCAAGTAGTGGGGACCGAGACGAAACGATATAAAGTGGTCTTCATACCACACTTCACATGGTGATATATTTTTACCTCCATATATTGCTTGTGTATGTGTTCATGCAGGTATATAAAGGTTAGTTTGTGTTGTACAAACTCAGCCTGATAAATAGTGGTGGCCGATGAAATAGTAACAGGTGACTTGTGATGAAACTGTACTAAGGCCTATGAGCATTTTTTTACATCAAATAGATGGAAATTTTACAACTGGCTTTTGCTTTATTTCTATCTAAAGTTCTTTTAGAATATTTTCATATTAATATTAGTGGCGTTAGATGGTTAAATTCTATTAACCTATTGATCCTAAAACTATCGGTTTCTCAAATATTATTTTACCAGATTTCTTTCCGTGTACCAAATGCAGAACTTAAAAGATCACCCAGGCGAAGACCACGCACCACCTATATCAAATCTTGAGCAGATCATGTTAACTATGCCAGAAGGTGGCAGACAACGCGAAGCGTCGCTAATGAATATGCTCAAAAATTTTAATGTTACGAATCCACCTGTAATACATTTCAGCCAAGTCCCCAGCTACCATATTATGACGGACCTTACAAAAGCAATCGATAAGTTTAATGGCGATTTGCATTCATCAAAAGTCAAGGATTGGATCGAGTTACTAGATTCGATGAAAACGTTACATAAATAGCACGCTAGTTTCGCACTTGAGACAGCGAAAATGAATATGATTGAGGATGCCTATGATGTGACACCACATTTCGCCAAGCCTTCTAAAATTCTAACGTGTGTGAGGCAAGTAGAACTGTCGAATGGGAAAGAATGAAAATACGAGTACAAGAGAAAAACTGAACACATACTTCCACGCAAAAGTCAAGTTATGTGTACAACCTGGATTATCTTTCAACGAAACCAAACAACAAATATTGATTGGGTTATGGTCAAAAGACACTTGTTTAGCCATGTATTCCAAAAATCATGATAATGTTAACAAACTATTGTGAGATATAGTAAATCTCGAACGTTTAAATGAACAACGTGTAGACCAAATAAGGAGTACAAGACAAAATTTACCAGCCAACAACAAGAATAAATTTAGTTCTCCACAATCTCAGTCGGCAAAAGGAAATACACCGACCTCTAACCAAAACGTCGACAAAAGACCCCCAATGAAAAACAAAAAATGTTCAAATGATATAATTGTGGTAATTTCAGCCATATGTCCAGGAATTGCCCACAACCACCGAAAATATTAGGGTCAGGTCAGACCTTCGCATACAAAACTTATACATGCAGGTTGCCATGGTAGCGTTAAAGAATGAGAGAGATAGGAAATTATTCTATCTCTCACACTCTTGAACGCTACTACGACAACCTTCATGCAAAAGCTTTACATGCGGAGATCTGAACGCTCCCTTACAATGTAATACAGTGGTTTCAAATGGTGCTTTTCTAGCGAAGATAACCATAAATGATGAGACAGAGCGTGACGTGCTAATCCATCCATATGGATTACCACTTAATGGTAACTTTTAACTACGGAAACATTTATTTAAAAATATTAATTTTTTAAAAAAAATTTCTACATAGGCTGAATCCATTTTAAATTAGGCAGGTCGACTAACTTCAAGTTATAGATTTAGCTGTCGCTAAAATATGTTATTGTACATGAAAAATAAAGAGACACGTATTTTTTTATTGTTCAAAAAAGTTAAATTTAAAGAAGTTATGCACATTTGAACTTTGAGTGGTAAAACTCGAATGAATAGTGAAAAAAAAATTGTTTTGCTTTGCATTTTTTTTCTTTTGGGTATAATTTAATTTTTTTTGGGTTTTGTAGATGGTCTTGTCCTCTTCAAAATCCAGTTTGAAATTTGAAAAAATATTTAAAATTATAAAAATAGGGGATGATTTTCTGAAAATAAATAAGATCAATTTTCTCAAAAACACCCTTTTTTCTATCCAAATTTTTACTACAAGTTCTTAAAATAATTGTGAACATTTCCTATGAATTTTAAGCAAGCTAAACCATCCTGGCAATCAGGAGAATTTTTTTTTGATATATTTATTTTCGCAAATTTTCAAATTGTTAACGTTCACGTCAACAATGTTATAGCGATTCATTTGTTTTTAAAAATGCAAGTTAACAATTTGAAAATTTGCGAAAATAAGTATTCCAAAAAAAATTCTCCTGATTGCCAGGATGGTTTAGCCCGCTTGAAATTCATAGGATATGTTCATAATTATTTTAAGAACTTGTAGTCAAAATTTGGATAGAAAAAAAGGTGGTGTTATTGAGAAAATTGATCTTATTTATTTTCAGAAAATCATTCTCTATTTTTATAATTTTAAATATTTTTTCAAATTTCAAACTGGATTTCGAAGAGGACAAGACCATCTACAAAACCCAAAAAAAATTAAATTATACTCAAAAGAAAAAAAATGCCAAGCAAAACAATTTTTTTTCACTATTCATTCGAGTTTTACCACTCAAAGTTCAAATGTGCATAACTTCTTTAAATTTAACTTTTTTGAACAATAAAAAAATACGTGTCTCTTTATTTTTCATGTACAATAACATATTTTAGCGACAGCTAAATCTATGACTTGAAGTTAGTTGACCTGCCTGATTTGAAATGGATTCAGCCCATAGATCTTTATAATGAAGCTTGAAAATAATTATTTTGTACACGGAGAAAAAAATGCTGTTGAATCAATGACATATGAGTTTGATTCATTGAATAGTGTCATAACGGGCTGCCAAACGTATATGCTGTTGTTTTGAAAGCACCGAATCTAATGATTCAATAGTATCACTTTCATTGAAACAAAAGCATATTTCTCAAATTGACAGCATACTATGTTAATTTGAAGGTATTCCTTTTGAATCAACTATCAACATTTTTTAATTTAACAGTATATGCTTTTGAGTCAATCACTACAGTTTTTAAATTTAAAAGCATCATTTTTATGATTCAAAAATTTGTACTTTTAATTTTTTTAGTTATTGCTATCGATTGAATAACACCATACTGTTAAGTCAATTCTTTTATGTGGTTAAAGATATACCAACGATAAATTGAAAAAAGGAAATTTTTGTTCACATATTTTTTGCTTCCTCATAAGGAAGCTTTGCATTCGTGACGATTTTCAATTTTTCAAAACATGGTTATATGGACTCATTTTCATCTAGGATATATGTATATTAAATTCTGAGCAAATGTCCAGATGTATGTATGTATGTGTGTGTATGTATGTTTGTATGTATGTGTGTGTGTGTGTGTATGTCACAAAAAATTGTGTACAAATTATCTCTAACAAATTTTAATGGATAGCCCTGAAATTTTGCAGGTTTATTGCAATCATTAATACCTAAAATCTGACACAAGGATTTTCAAATTTATCCACAAAATTTTTTTTATACAATTTTTTCAAAATGAAAAAAAAAATTTTTTTGTATTTTTTTAAATAACTTTTTTATTTCTTAATATTTTCATAAATTATTCTCAAAATTACATTCCTTACAAGAAAACGAATCGATTCATATATACAAAGTGCACATTTCATCAAAATTTATAAAATTAATCAATATTTTTCTTTTTCACAAAAAATTCAAATTTTGGGTTTTTTGAAATATTACCTTAACATATTAAATTTAAATTAAGCAATTGGTTTATGATATTTTGAGGAAGCGAAATGGTCATTAAATGAACAACTTGTTATATACTATAATTAATTCTCACACCTTTAACACAACACTTCATATATACATCTTTTTTTCAATTTTACACATTAACATACACATCTTTATTATTTTTTTCATTTTTTCCAATGACAAACACACACACACACACACACATTCAAACACACTGTATATTTTTTTGAGTCTGAAAAATACGCTGTTCCCAATCGGTCACCCATCCATGTAGTAACCGCGACCAAACCTGCTTAACTTTCGTGATAGACGAGAACCGCCGCGCTGCAATGTAATACATTCGCTTCTTACATTGAGCAGTTACTTTGTAGTTAAATACCGTGCGCGCCATTTTTCTCTTGTATAAGGGAATTTATATAGGGAATTTATATTTAACTAGTCCTTAATTCTTTAAAACAATTTAAATAATAGTTTTTTATATAAGAATTTCAAAAACGACAGGTTTAATAAACATATAAATATTTGTGGTTAAGTATTTTAATAAAATTAGCACCTGTCAATGTCTCAAAAACATAGTGTCCTTATTTTTATAGCATATGCTATAGGCAGTCCGCTATAGCACCACTCATTGAAACGAAAGCATATGCTTTCATTTTCAAAAGCGCGCTTCTTTGGAGCAAACAACTTTTTATTTGATTCAAATTTACACGCATTTTCTTCAAATTTATCTATTAGATGCTTCAAATGAATAATGTCAAAGAAGCAATAAATTATTCTGTTGCTATATATAGATGAACTATAGAAACAATTTGTAGAATATCATTAATTTAACAGTACCGTACTTTTAATTTAAACAGTTTCATTTTTTCGTTTTAAGCAATTTTCAATTCGATTAATAAATGTGTCATTGATTCAATAACGGGAAATTCAATAGCATGGAGCTATTTGATTCAACAGCACTTTTTTTCAGTGTACATATTTGAGCTTAAATTCATGTTTTAATCTTATATAAACAATTTTAAAAATTTTCGTTTAGAGGTTAAATAATAAGTTTAAAAAAGTCATGTTTTGTCCATTAACAATATAAATAGTGTAAAAAATATATAAATTATATTCGAAAGGAGCTTATTAATTGGCAATTTATTAAGTAATATTACAAAACATTTTAACACAAAACAATATTTAACGATGTGAGTTAAAAAAGAAAATTTTCAAAGAAACAAACATTTACATTGAAATATAGCACATCATTTTACAAATTCACGCCTAAGTGCGAATAAAATAAAAATGTCTTGACGCGAAAAAAAATTTCCAATATTTGTTTATTATTTTTAACTTCTTTAATTAATAAATAAAAACATACTTTTACTTACACCTGTTATTGATATGTTGGAGGATAATAACCATTTTTATAAAAACAGAACATTTCCATTACGCGAATCAGTCTAAAATGCAAGTAATTTTTATAATTTTAAATCTAAAAATGCTATTTCTTTATCAAAATTTAACGTAAATACAACTTTTTAACTTATTAATACAAATTGAAAGTAAAATCGAATTAAAAATGTCAATAAAAAACAGAAAACACATGAAACTATTTGAGATAAACTTTCGAATGAAAGACGTATGTAAAAACAAGATTAAAATAGACTTTGTGTAAAATAAACCATATTAAACTTCATTATTTTTGTGTGGAGAATCGAGAAAAGTGCACTTTTGGGTCGTTTCCAATTAAGTCATAACTTTCGTTTAAAATAAAAAAATTTTTGGTTAAAATTTTAATTAAAAACATGCTGAATATTAATTGTGAGAAAGTTTAAAGCAGATTAGAAAATAATTATTAAAGTTATTAAATAGGGAATAGTAGGAAAGCAAAAGTGACCACTGAGTAAAGAATCACCCATATAGTGCCGGACGAATATCAGTAAGTGGATATTTTAATTGGTAGATTCTTTACGGATGCACCATATGAGCGATTCCACGTCAAGTGATTAAGGGGTCTTACGGTGTAATGTTTATTCTAATAATTTTTTACTCTTAAACAATTAAGCATACAAATTTGACAAAGTACATTTTGGAAAGGTTTTTTCGTGCTCTTTCGATTGGAAATAAGCATTTTGAAAAAAAAAAATTTTGACAAAAAAAAATTTCAATTTTTGGAATCCGGATCTTAAAAGGGCACATGCAGCATTGATTTTAAATGGTGTATGTGCCCTTTTAAGATCCGGAGCCTCATATGTCCATTAGTAAAAAACCTCAGCTTTCGTTTAAAAAAAAATCGTACCTCTCCCCCCCAAAAATTGAAATTTATTTTTAATTTTGATTTTTTTTGGTCAAACATTTTTTTTTCAAAATGCTTATTTCCAATCGAAAGAGCACGAAAAAACTTTTCCAAAATGTACTTTGTCAAATTTGTATGTTTAATTGTTTAAGAGTAAAAAATTATCGAAATAAGCATTGTACTGAAAAACCCAAATATTTAACCCCCTCCCCATCGGAAAATATTGGACTAGGTTAAAAAATATTTTCAGAAAAAATTACTATCTATTAGTACTACAAAAGCCCCAAGTTTTGCTACGATTGGAGAAAAATTTTTCTCCACCTTGATCACTTGACATGGAATCGCTCATATATGTCGGTCCACGACAAAACGTGCCTTAGCTTCCAAAGAATTAATGTCGAATTTTAATTGTACTTCATAGATTTTGAGTTTCTCTTTCACGTAAAAAAGTCAGAAATACTTTTTACTTATAGATTTTTTTGTTTTAAATGTTCAAATATAAGCATACTTTGAACCAATCAGAAAGTCTCAGCTTCTAATATGTTTCCCGAAGAATTTATATTCGGGACCTAAGGCATGTTTTCTCGTGGACTGTCACATACATCAATTATGACAAAACAAGTGATACACTGAAATTTATAAAATGTGATGAAGCGTTCCTTTACAAGATCCCCACTTCTTAGTCTACCTCCGAGCAGTTTCACGGCAGAGAAAATTGTCAGATTCCCCCCTCCCCCACTTCTAGTTTCACTCATGAATATGAGCGACAAAGCGATACCTATTGCCAAGGGAAAGAAAATTTTCAAAAGTGAGTCATCTCCAGAATTCAGTGAACATGTTACCTGTCGACAACGAACATTGGTCAGCGTGGGAGACATCAACGTGGAAAGCGACACAAGTCCAGATGTTCTCGGCGATTTGCTAAACATACTGAATAAATATCGAAATGTTATTTTATTAGATTTAGATGAACTTGGACATTTCATTGAGATGGAGACTTTAGAAAAATGGTAGCACTCCCATGTGGAAGAAGCCTTATTGGGCGAGTCAAATTATGAAATATATTTTGAGTGAATACAGAAAATTAGGTTTGATTTGTTCCACAAATTCATCCGACGCGAGCCCTATTTTATTAATTCGTAAAAAATGGCGAATATAGATTGGTGATCGATTACCGAGCATTGAACTGATGAAAAAGTGACATATCTAGGTCAAGAAATTTCTACAAATGGTATTGAACCTGGCCAAAATATATTAGGGTCAATTTTGGAGTTTCCAGAGCCTACTAACGTTCACGAGCTACGTAGATTCCTCGGTTTTTGTGAATTCTTCTGACGGTATGTCGATAGCCAGCCCGTTGGGTTTGGCTGCGATTCTTATGCCAAAAAGGGGACGATTCAAAATTTCACCCGGTGTATGCCATAAGTCGCCATACAACTGAACAATTCAAATGAAAAATTTAAATATTATTTTTTTAAAGACTATTGTTTAATAAATAATAAAAATTAATTATTTCGTAGTTTTTAATAATATTAGCGCGCGTATCTTCTGCTGCATTGAATATTATTATTAAAAAAAAAAATTATCATAATTTCTATACAATTACTTTTTTATATGTAATGATGAAAAAATTAATGAGAATTTAATTTGCATTTTTAATTCATGATTGTATCTTCTAAAATTAACTAGAATATGAATGCGTGCTTATTTTATGCCAGTATAATATAATAATTGAGCCGCCGGATCGTAGAAGGGCACGTAAATTTTTCTCGGCCGAAATCGAAGTCCCCTGGACATCCAAAATTCAACTTCTGAATTTAAATGTTTAAAATATATATCCTTATAGGAAATTTTATTGCGCATCTTTTTTCTTTTAAATTTTTATTGTATCTATTACCGTTTTCGAAATATAAGGAAATAACTCTTTTTTTAAAGAGCGAAATTGTTATTGTTTTTTTCACTTCAACTCGCGATTACTGAGTCTATTTTACGAATTTCTTAATGAACAACTTTCTCGCTGGAAGTTTTTTGTTGCTCAAAATTTGCTCAATTTCCCCGCTTAGTGAAAATTTCAGTTTACGAATTTTGCAATATCTCAATAAAAAATTAATAACTTTTTTATTTATAGTTAAAACATCATTTTTCTTTTTTGGTCACTCGTAGGATAAAATAACGCATATTTTCGCTTTTGTTTCATTAAGAAATTCGTAAAATAGACTGAGTAATCGCGAGTTGAAGTGAAAAAAACAATAACAATTTCGCTCTTTAAAAAAAGAGTTATTTCCTTATATTTCGAAAACGGTAATAGATACAATAAAAATTTAAAAGAAAAAAGATGCGCAATAAAATTTCCTATAAGGATATATATTTTAAACATTTAAATTCAGAAGTTGAATTTTGGATGTCCAGGGGACTTCGATTTCGGCCGAGAAAAATTTACGTGCCCTTCTACGATCCGGCGGCTCAATTTATTGTAATAACATAAATTTCACGTTTTTGTTTTTATTTTAAGAAATGTAGAACTTACTTCACAGCACTTTTTGGTGTCCCAAATCTATTCTTCTTACAAGCAGTCTGACCGAAGAAGAGACTAACAAGTCCCTTGCTCTCCTTAGTAACTGACAAATAACCAAAAGCTTTAGCCTCAGCTTCATAACCAATAATCGATCCTTTATCCAAACCTGTGCGAATAGCTTCCAGAATTTTCAAAGGCGCCGGATATAAACCACCAGTAAGTTTCATAACTTGAGCTTTCGCCTTTTTGAAAACTTGATCTTTAACAAATTCTAATGACAAGGCGTAATTGGTTATTTTTGAGACTAAAGATTTAGGATCTCGATTTACTTTCAAATTTCCATTCGCGATATCCTTTGCCACCTTAATAGCTGTTTCTTCCAAATATCTTCTTGTACTAAAAAGAATATAAAATTATTAAATTGGAAAAAATACATAAAATGCAGAATCGAGGTGTTTTTCTTTACTTTTCTTCAGGTGGAAAAAGTCCAGGGCCTAATTCATCTACCAGAAGATCGACCACGCCGAACTTTTTGGCTCTGTCTGCTTTGAGAGTTTTCCCAGTCAGTGCCATATCTAAAGCATTTGGTAAAGAGACTAATTTGGGAAGTCTTTGTGTTCCACCTCCTCCTGGTAGAAGTCCCAACATAACTTCTGGTAATCCTAAACTTGTTTTTCTGTCTCTAACTGCAACTCGGTAGTGACATGCCAAAGCAAGCTAGAAAGAAGTAAATATGAAGTTAAAATCTATCTACGTCAAATAATTAATTTTATTAAATGTGAAAGAAGCTATCAATTTTCCGAATTAATTTTACAAATTAATTAAAACTAGCAACATTTTCCTCGCTTGCTAACGCTCGCTCGGTTTATATTTTATTCTTTTATTTTTTAAATATTTTTATTTGATTTAATTAATTATTTTTTTCTAATTATAATATTTTTAATTAAAAAACTATTTTTTTATTTTTTTTTATTTTTTATAATTATAATATAATATTAGGGGAGAGTGGGACAAACCGGACCCCCTAACGGTTTTTTAAATCTTGTGACTAAACGAATCAACCGATTTCATTTTTCGAGGGCTTGTTTGAAAGATCATTTAATTGCGCAACTTTTTCCCAGAGACACCTATACTTCATTTTTGATTGTTTAGTTTAACTTTAAAAAATTTTGCAAACGGTCCGGTTTGCCCCACACCTTGGGGTAAACCGGACCCCCCATGGGGTTTTTTATTCATAATTTTGCATTTACATAATCTATAATAATAAAAAACATAAAGAATCATGTAAACAATGGTTAGAGTAATGAAAATAATAATTCAGGATTAAATTTTAATTAAATAAAGATTTTTTAAAATAAAAAAATAAAAATGTTTGTCATTATCAGAGAAACAATATTAAAGGGTCCAATTCTCATTGGAAGACAATTATTTTTCATTGTAAATATTTTAATAAAAGAAACATTTTATTTAAAAATAATTTTTATGAAACTTTAATTCAATGGAAATATCCTATGGCCGGTTTGCACCACCGAAAACGGTCCGGTTTGCCCCACAGGCCCATTTTGAGAATAAATGTTTGTCAAAAAGAAATGCTTTGCAAATTCATCAAAGTTTTTGGTGGTAAATATTCCTGAGGTGTATACCTTCAAAACCCAAGACCTAATATTTGGAAATATTACACGATTTTCTCAGAATTTCCTTAAGAAAAAATTCGGAAAAGTGTAGAAAAAATTTTTTAAAAAAACTTTTGCTCCCAGTGTTGCACAAACATAAGTAAAAAATGTGAAATTGAAAAAATAAGGTATACTACACAAGGTCGTTTCAAATTTCTAAATAGCACTTTTGACAATTTCGCCATTTCGGAAATATTGAGGGGGGGTCCAGTTTGCCCCACTCTCCCCTATTATATAATAATATTACATTTTTATTTTATTTTTTTATGTTCATTTACAAATATTTTTATTTCTGTGTAATGAAGAATATTTTAAATTATAATATTAATAAAAAAACTGTCTTATCATACGTGTCGAAATTATTGATAAAAAAATGTCGTTAGACTAACGTTAGCCTAACGTTAGTTAGTTATTTACTAAAAACTTGTTAATCCGGAAATTAAAAAATTTTTTTTATTTGAAATATTGGATTTATTTATTTCACTCAATTAATTGGATATTTGATTTCAAAAAATTTGTTTGGCGCAATTAAATGAGTTACTTGAAACTATTAATTTATTTCATTCCGCATTCATATAAATGAATGTTAGCGATATAAATACAAATTATTTGTTTCAATTAATTTTAGGTAATTTCTATCAGCAATTAGTAAAAAACTACTAAACACTTCATGACCGTTTAGCTTCCTCAATATATATTATTATATATAATTTTAAAAGTTAAATAATTATAATAGTATATTAAATATAATTAATAAACCAGGTAAAGTACCCTGAATAAATATTAATTATTCAATTTTTTATTATAGAATAATTATTTTAAAGTGTTATGATAAAATTTCAAAAAATACAAAATTTTAATTTTTTGTAAAAAATTAAAATATTTAATAATTCTATAAATTTTGATAAAATATATACTTTATATACATGAATCGATTCGTTTTTATGTCAGGAATACAATTTTGACAAGAATTATTAAAAATTTTAATATAGAAAAAAATTATTTCAAAAAATCAAAAAATTAATTTTTTCAAAAATTAAAAAAATTTTGAAAAAATTTTTTTTTTATATATTTTTGAAAATCCTTCTGTCTGATTCTTGCTATTCATGACCGTAATACACCTACAAAATCTTATCAAAATCCATCAAGATGTGCAAGAGAAAATTTGTCCACAAGAATCGGTGACACACACATACACACACACACACACATACACACACACATACATCCGGACATTTGTTCCTCTCGACGAATTATATATACTACACTTGAAAATTTGTAAAAATAATTGATTTTAAAAAATTCGGAAATCGACATCACTATAAGGCTTCCTTTATGAGGAAGCAAAATTAGTAAAAAAGGTCACTAATTCAAATTGGTAAACGAAGCGGCACTATTTCATTAGTAGAAATTTACTTATTCAGATTTAGAGAGATAAATAGTTGAATATTTGATGCAAACAAATATTTAGTTCTTTTAAAAAATTATTTTAATTATGCAAATAAATGTTTATCTCAATTAAAAACAATGTAGGGGAGAGTGGGACAAACCGGACCAGTGGGTAAACCGGACCCCCCTCAATATTTCCGAAATGGCGAAATTGTCAAAAGTGCTATTTAGAAATTTGGAACAACCTTGTGTAGTATACCTTATTTTTTCAATTTGAAATTTTTTACTTATGTTTGTGCAATGCTGGGAGCAAAAGTATTTTTAAAATTTTTTTCTACACTTTTCCGAATTTTTTCTTAAGGTCATGTTATTCAGTGGGAAGTTTTTCCATGGTAAATTAAATGGGGCACGTGACCACTGAAAAACATAACCTTAAGGAAATTCTGAGAAAATCGTGTAATATTACTAAATATTAGGTCTTGAGTTTTGAAGGTATACACCTCAGGAATATTTACCACCAAAAACTTTGATGAATTTGCAAAGCGTTTCTTTTTGACAAACATTTATTCTCAAAATGAGCCTGTGGGGCAAACCGGCCATAGGATATTTCCAATGAATTAAAGTTTCATAAAAATTATTTTTAAATAAAATGTTTCTTTTATTAAAATATTTACTTACAATGAAAAATAATTGTCTTCTAATGAGAATTGGACCCCTTAATATTGTTTCTCTGATAATGACAAACATTTTAATTTTTTTATTTAAAAAAATCTTCATTTAATTAAAATTCAATCCCGAATTATTATTTTTATTAATACAACCATTGTTTACATGATTCTATATGTTTTTTATTATTATACATTATGTAAATGCAAAATTATGAATAAAAAACCAAACGGTCCGGTTTGCCCATGGGGGGTCCGGTTTACCCCAAGGGGTGGGGCAAAGCGGACCGTTGGCAAAATTTTTTAAAGTTAAACTAAACAATCGAAAATGAAGTATAGGTGTCTCTATAAAAAAGTTGCGCAATTAAATGATCTTTCAAACAAGCCCTCGAAAAATGAAATCGGTTGATTCGTTTAGTCACAAGAATCAAAAAACCGTTAGAGGATCCGGTTTGCCCCACTCTCCCCTATTATTAAACAAATTAATTTTCATAATTGATTTAAAGCAATATTTATTAGATCTAATTATTTAGATTTGGCTATTTTAATTTGACTTATGAATTATTTGACTTAACTATAAATATTTATTTGACAATAGATAATTAAACCATTTAATTGAGTCAATTATTTTTATTTAAATCAATTATAGTTTTTAGGAAATTTAATTAATAATTAATTAATATTATATTTAATTATTGCTAATTTTACTTAAGTAATTCGTATTTGGTATAAATAATTATTTTTTTGGTACTATAAAGGACAATATTTATTTTATACATGTGTATGTTTTGAGCGTATATGTGTGAGTATTGAGTGTATATGTGTAAGTATTGAGTGTATATGAGCGAGTATACATGTGTATGTATTGATTGTATATGTGTGAGTATACATGTGTCAATATTGAGTGTATATGTGTAAGTATTGAGTTTATATATGTGAGTATACATGTGTATGTATTGTTTGTATACGTGTAAGTATACATGTGTATGTATTGAGTGTATATGTGTGAGTACACATGTGTATGAGTGTTGTGCATATGTGGGAGTATATATGTGTATGTGTAATGCGCATATGTATGTGTATTCTAAAATATATATACTATATATATGACGTTGGACGACGAACGAAATTCCGTATTATCAACTTAATATAATAAGAGAAGAGATATCTTAAATAAATCTCTATAAGCTGATGGGCTTTATATGTATCGACAGCACAGCCACCCTAAATACAGAATCCTGCTTAATCTGAAATTTTTTTCGAAATTAATTAATTATTTCAAAATTATCAAAGAACTAAAAAAGCGGTAGTATGGTGGGATACGAGATCACGATCTTTCTATTGCCGGTAGACTGCTCTGACCACTGAGCTACATGCATCCCGAAATTCTCCAAGTTCCTTGACATATACTATCCCTTCCTACATTATTTTGATAATAACATTAAGCTTCAATGGGAAAATCGCATCGACTTTGACACCGCCTGAAGAGTACTGTTACATCTTGTACAAATTATGTATTGGTGAATTTGCCCCTAAAAGAATATTTTTCGAGTTACAGAGGGAAAAAGTGAGGAAAATATAAAAACGTAAATTACTCACATTCTAGACATTCTGAGGTGGTTTTGTGTAACTTTACTCATCTGATTAACTTTGAGTATCAGTGAAGTTTAGTCGAAGTAAAAATGACAGTAAAGAATGAGTAAGAGTAAATTAAATGCAATTTAAGAGTGAAGTAAACGTCTGAATGACAGGATAGTAAGACAGTTTAGATTGATATGAATATTAAGTGAAGTTACAGAACTGAACTTCTGTTATTGACGAAGCATATTTTTAATAAATGTTTTTCAAGTATATCAATGTCTTCAGAAATATATTTTTTAAAAGATGTTCTAAAGATATTTTAAAGGCAAACTTAAATATGTCTTACTCAAATTCTATGTCTGTCCTGAAGACGTTCAATTGCATCATATGTATATGTTACGGTCAATGTTCGGAATTGGGCAATGTCAACAGTGCCCGGGCATTGTCGACATTGCCCTAAATCACTGGGCATTGTCAACAATGCCCATACATTTTCAATAATATTCAGCAAAGCGTGTTAATGCCCGGGCAATGTTGTTTATATTAAGAATTTAATTAATTATACTATTAAAAACAGACTTTTAAAGAATTAAATCATTGGAAAAAATATTGAGTGACAACGTGAGTGATATTTTTTTGATAATAGAGCATTAATATTGGGATTATTTCTTAGTTCTAAGTTTAATAATTTATTTTTTAAAAAATTTTTTAAACAATTTATAATCGTATAGTTAATAATTTAACGATTTAATATTTATAACATTAAATTATTGGAATAAATTAATAAATTGACTAAAATATTTGAAAGTGCAATAATTGGTACATGTATTTTCAAAAAATGGGACAATTAGAATGTAAGCGTTTACAAATTGGTATTTTAACTTTTTTCCATAAAAACACAATATTTTACTATAATTTAACAATAAAACCTAATTTAAAGTTATATTTGCTTTAACAATTGATAATGGTAATTGTTATTTAATTATTATAAAGTGCGAGACTCATTTTATAGTAAACGAGATAATATTACAATTTACGAGACATTTTATTTATAACTAGTCGGTACATTTCGATTAAAATGAATTTAAATTAAATTATAAAATTAATGATTGACATTGCCCAAACTGGACCGGGCATTGTCGACATTGCCCGAAAAAACTTCATAATGTAAATTATTTCGGACATTGACCGAAATTGACGGTCATTGTCGACAATTCCCAGTGGTTGTGGGCAATGTCGACAATGCCCGGGCATTGTCAGACATTGCTCGATTCCGGGCATTGACCGTAATATATATTTTCAGGAAGTATTTGTGACATGCACGGGACATGTTAAGGGCATTTTAAGACATAATTTAGTCATTCTCACGATACACTGAGGACAGTTAAGGACACGTTTAGGACATTTTCTTATTTACGACAATAACAGAAGTTTTATTCTGTAACTTCACTTCACATTCATATACTGTCACTAAAACTAAAATATCATCTGATTTCTTATTTTGTAACTTCTATCCTAATCTTACATTACTATCCTGTCAATGTGACGTTTAATTCCTCCTTACCTCGTAATTATACACTTAATTAACTCTCACTCTTTCTTCACTGTCATTCTTTATACAAATAAGCTTTACTGACACTATAAGTTAATCACATTTTTCTTTTATTCACTATTATCCTAATCTTACATTACTATCCAGTCATTCTGACGTTTATTTCACTCTTAAATCGCATTTATTTTACACTTACTCATTCTTCACTGTCATTCTTACTTCGAGTAAACTTCACTGATACTCAAAGTTAATCAGATGAGTAAAGTTACACAAAAGCACCTTAGAATGTCTAGAATGTGAGCAATTTACGTTTTTATATTTTCCTCACTTTTACCGACTGTAACTCAAAAAATATTCTTTCAGGGTCAAATTAACCCATACATAATTTGTTCAGAACATCTCAAAGAACATCTTCCTGAAGTTTCAATCAATTTGGCCGAAAGCCAATTTCTGTACATTTTGTGCGTTGTCCTTTCCCGCAATATATTAACGGAAATGCAATATCACCGAAATTGTAAATAACTTTATCTTTTAAAACTCAAAGGGCATTTTTTGTACAATAACCTTTGTACTACAGAATGATAAATTGTGTGATTTAAACCTAAGTAGAGAAATCTTTGCATTGACCATTAGAATATATATATATATATATATATATATATATATATATATATATAATACTATAGTAACATACAATTCAAATAATTTCTAAATAAAAATTATTAAAGTTAATAAGTAACTCTAATTTTTGGTTATAAATGGAAAACAATAAATTTTACAACTAATTAAAATAAATAAAAGGTTAATGTTTATAACTACAGTATAAATAAAAACAAATATGTAAATGTAAACAAACAAACATAAAATAGGCTATAATTTTAATGACCATAGAATTTTAATTAAAATAATCATAAAACAACATAACCTATAAATAAAATAAGTAATGAAACATTATTAACAAATGAGGAATATATAAAAATAAATAAACAATAATTATTGTTAATTAACAAATTAAAAATGTAACTTTAAAAATTATGATAAAATTTTAATTTAAAAAAGTATACACATTTAAAAATTATAAACAATTAAACTACGCTATAAAAATTAATGTTAAGTTATTATTAAGCAAATTATTAATAACATTCTGTAAAAATCCAAAAACGTGAAATAATATCCCTACTTAACTTTAAATTCAAAGAGAACCCCCCAACTATGTTGAAACAAACATAGACTTAAGGTACCTCCCTTTCAGACACAGTCTATGTAAGGGGGATAGGTCTCGAAGGGCCAATCACGAAACTATAGAACCAAATTTTCCTTGCTCTCTCCATTTTCTTTTTAAAAAACCAATCTGATAATTAGTCAGCCTCTTTTACCATTTCTCTAAAACTATTTTCTAAAAATGTAAAAACTCCCAGAAATCTTAGTGGGGACAATACTTTAAAAACAGTATTCTCATAAGACAAGTTAGTTAGTTTTCAAGTCCTAAAATGTCAGTTCTCAATCCAGAGTAATTCAATTCTCAATTCAAATTTCTAAGCTTAAAAAATTCCAAGTATCTCAAACATACAAGTTTCATTTATATATAAAAAGTTTCAAAGTGTCAAAAAAAACATTTATTCCAAGTCTTAAGGGCCAGTCCCATGTGAGCGTGAAAACGGAAAACGGAAAACGTTTAGCCAATAGCAACTTCCGATTCAATGGAAATCATTCTAAAAGAAAATTCTTATTGGTTGAACGTTTTCCGTTTCCCGTTTCACGCTGACATGGGACGGTACCTTTATTTTACAAGTACCAAAAAAATTTAAATCGAAATATTGGACAAATACAACTATTCTGTTAAAGTATAAATCGATACATCGATCATTATTATCGATTACTCGATTATCGACATTACAAAATCGATATAAGGGTACAGTCACACGATCAATGCATTTGCATGATGCATGCATTCACAAACATTTGACTGTTCACACCTAAATTTTCCGAGTTCGGAAAATTATTTTTCTGGCGGGATATTTAAAATTGATTAAAATTTAAAAATAACGTATTACTAATTATTACAATGAAAAATAAAAAAAAATTGAACGTTTATTATAAGGAATCAATTGTAAATAAGTTTTTCTTAATTTGTGTCATGTTTTAATATTGTGAATTTTTATTGTAAAAAAATATGTTGTGTCGGTTGTGTCTATATTGCGTCCAGTGCTGTGTGTGCTTAAGGTACCGTCCCATGACGGCCTAAAAGCGTCGGCGTAAAGCAGAAACCATGTGAGTGAGTGAGAACGTGATATCTGTTCATCTCTTTCTATCGTATGGTTTCTGCTTTACGCCGACGCTTTTACGCCGTCATGGGACGGTACCTTTAAGGGGGGAGCCTACTTTACATGGTCAAAAAATCGTTTTTTTTTGCTTAAATCTTTAGAAAATACATCCAAGATTTTGTACCTAAAGTTTTAGAGGCCAATCTAAATTATTTTTCATGTTTTTCGTTGATTTTTGTCGAGCTTTGCATTCGTGACGATTTTCAATTTTTCAAAACATGATTATATGGACTCATTTTCATCTAGGATGTATGTATATTAAATTCTGAGCAAATGTCCAGATGTATGTGTGTGTATGTATGTGTGTGTGTGTATGTCACAAAAAATTGTGTACAAATTATCTCAAACAAATTTGAATGGATTGTCCTGAAATTTTGCAGGTTTATTACAGTCATTAATACCTAAAATCTGACACAAGGATTTTCAAATTTATCCACAAAATTTTTTTTATACAATTTTTTCAAAATTATGAAAAAATTTTTTTTTGTATTTTTTGAAATAACTTTTTTATTTCTTAATATTTTTATAAATTATTCTCAAAATTACATTCCTGACAAAAAAACGAATCGATTGATATATACAAAGTGCACATTTCATCAAAATTTATAAAATTAATCAATATTTTTCTTTTTCACAAAAAATTCAAAATTTGTGTTATTTAAAATCTTACCTTAACATATTAAATTTAAATTAAGCAATTGGTTTATGATATTTTGAGGAAGCGAAATGGTCATGAAATAAACAACTTGTTTTTATTTTTCGACAGTAGATAAAATTTTCTTCAGTGACTTAAAATCGCGATTTTTTATGCAAAATTCGAGCCGATTTATAACATTAATAATTGCTTAAAGCGCGTTTTCTCAAATTTCACTTTTTACGAAATTTACTAACTCGTGGGCAGGATTGACAGAAAACGCCTGGACCGATTTTAATGAATGATGGCTTGTTTTACTCAGTATTAATCCCTTTTCTATTTAAACTCAAAAAAATTTAAAAAATTTTTTTAACAATTTTGAGAACCAGTGAAAGTAATTATTTTTGTTTCAAAAAAATGATTATTCTGTTTTTATCACTCAAAATTATCGAATTTCACTATTTCTTTGGAATTTTTTTAGTTCAAATAGAAACTACATATGTAAACTTTAAAATTCTTCTTTATTTTTATGTTTTAAACAAGAATTGAGGTCTCTATAGTGCCCACCATTTAAATTTTGATATTGTTATTTTAGTATGAAAATATTAAATGTCAATTAACTTTAGGAGCAGAAAATAAAAAGTAGAAGACTAGATAATTTGTATCTATCACTTAACTGTTTTGAGCACATGTCTTTTAACCTCAAAAAATTTTGATTTTGATTTGTACATTTTTTTTATTATAATTACTATTATTATTATTATTTCTCTAACGATAAATATTATTTTATTTTTGCTCTTTTATAATTAAATGTTTCATTTAAAAGCAAGTGTAATAAATTTCATTAAAGAAAGAATTTGATTATGTATATGTAACTAAACAAGTATATTCTCAGCATGAAGTAGGATAAGGAGATGAAACGGCCTATATTTATTGGCCCCCAAATAAGGGGGTCAGAGTAGTGAAGTTTTCATCTCCCTACTGTCTCGAGCGCCCCTTGAGGGAAAATACAGAGTTATAATGTATCGTCTGCTGCACGGTTGTTTATGACATTTATGAGATGACAGCTGAATGAATCGGGTTATATTTAAGGTTTGAACGAGTTTTATGACTAAAATTGGAAATAAAAATGAAAAGTTAGTATAAAATAATAAATTCATGAGTAAATAATATTATGTTAATATACAAATTCATTCTTGCTGTCATTTCACTACAAAAACATTGAGGTTATATTTATGTTTTTCTCCTTAGATCACGTGACAAAATAGTTAAAAAAATTACCACTGTGAGCGCTGTAACCAGTAGGGAGAGAAAAACCGTACTACTCTGACCCCCCATTTTGGTGTCAACTTTTTCTGCTATATACTGCAGGCGTTTCATCTCCTTATCCTCCTTCATGATTCTCAGAAACCTTTTTTTTAAATATATGTTTACAAACATGTGTGACGAAAACAAAATAATTAAAAAATGTAGAAAATATAAACTATGACGTTCAATAATTTATCTAATTTTGAAATTAAATTAATGTTTAACAGTATACAGAAGATTAAATAGTTCAACATGCACCAGACAAGTGATATTTCTTCGAAAATAATTAATACTGAAAGTATAAATTTCCTAAAATGTTCTTTCTCTTTTAAATGAAACATTTAATTATAAAAGAGCAAAAATAAAAAAATATTTATCGTTAGAGAAATAATAATAATAATAGTAATTATAATAAAAAAAATGTACAAATCAAAATCAAAATTTTTTGAGGTTAAAAGACATGTGCTCAAAACAGTTAAGTGATAGATACAAATTATCTAGTCTTCTACTTTTTATTTTCTGCTCCTAAAGTTAATTGACATTTAATATTTTCATACTAAAATAACAATATCAAAATTTAAATGATAAAATTCATTAAAAAATACTTGCCAAGCACTTGCAGGTTAAGCACACACAGCACTGGACGCAATATAAACACAACCGACACAACATTTTTTTTACAATAAAAATTCACAATATTACAATATGACACAAATTAAGAAAAACTTATTTACAATTGATTCCTTATAATAAACGTTCAATTTTTTTTCATTTTTCATTGTAATAATTAGTAATACGTTATTTTTAAATTTTAATCGATTTTAAATATCCCGCCAGAAAAATGATTTTCCGAACTCGGAAAATTGAGGTGTGAACAGTCAAATGTTTGTGCATGCATGCATCATGCAGATGCATTGATCGTGTGACTGTACCCTTATACAAAAATTTATATTATTTCACGTCTGAGGAAAAAACAACCTTTAATTTTTTAATAAAAAGTGAGTACCAATTTGAAATTACTTGATTTCTTTCTAAACCTTTTTTATAATTTGCACTTCAACGGGGCAAACACTCAAATTTCAAAATATTCAACAGGGTAAGATTCAAAGTGTCCCGAACTATTGGACGAGAGCCTAGGTTCGAATATTAACATTTATTTATTAAATAATTATTTATTTAATAAATAAAAATAAAAGTAATTGTCTTATTCATAGGACATAACAGTGCATTAGAGACAAAATATGATGCGTTTGCGGAATCAATGGTTATTAAGAAAAAAGTTCCCAAAAGTGGTTCAATAAAGGGTCAAATAAAAAAATTTTAAAAGGAACTAGAAAACAGTCAAAGGCAAAATCTAAATGAAATGATAAATACATAATTTTGCAGCCTTTTTATTTAGTGTTACATTTTAAGAAGCCATAAAAAAACAAAAAATTTTAAATATAATAAAAATTACAAAAAGCATCATACAATAACAAACAATTAATAAAAAGAAAAAAAGTATAAAAAAATTAAAAATATATTAAAAATTACAAAAAAAATTGAAAAAAAAGAAAAAAGAACAATAATGCAGGCTTATACTATTTTAATGACAGTCTCAAGCCTGTAAAATGCAGACAGTAGTTTAAATTATACTTGGCGCCTCGTTCTCGAGATTACATGTAGTAGTGTCTAGCTGCTAGGAACATCACAACGTTTAGAGTTTGAATTGGGAATTTTTTCCCGCGCGTACGCGCCTGCTGGCCCGCGCGCGCACTCAACTTCATTGTTGTTTCGTTGGGCAAGGAACTCGACACGTTTTTTTCTCAAACGTATTATAATTTCAATTAACTCCAGTTATTTACCCTTATCTTCACTAATAGGTGGTTCAAGCAAGAAGAGATCAAGAAGCAGATCCAGCGAAAGACGTCCCTCCAAAAGAAAACTGGAGGAAAGAATAGTTAGCGTAGAAAACAAACTACATAACCTCACTAACCTCCTAGAGCAGTTCGTTACCGAGAAATTAAAAGGTAAATTAACTTTATTATAAAAGAAAAATACTTACATGAGACTCCAAACGAGCCCATGTTTAATTATGTAAGTTAAATACTACATAATACGCACAAAATCGTGCAAATATTGCTCTCTCTCATGACGACTAGTTCCACACGAACAAAATTTTCGTCTCTCTTTGAAAATAGCAAAGAGGCAAATTCTAAATTAGGTATTTTTGAATTTCAGAAATACCTCAGAGCACAGTAACCGATCTTTCGCAAAATGGAACAAAAAGTTCAAACGATAACATTCTCTCCAAACCGTCTGATCAAGGCAATAAGCTAGACGAGGTACAAACTATTCAAATCGATCCACCAGGCGACTCCGACGAAAAAATCGCCAATCCCAATCCTCAAAATCCAACGGCCACACAGTCGGACACGGATCCTAGCGTCGACGATGACGTCCTGGCAGTCTTGGAGGAAGACCCAAGAGAGTCAGTCCAATATCAAGGCGATACACACGACAAGGTTAAACAAATCTGGGAGCACTTAATGAAAGTCGGAATTAACGAAGATCCACTAAATAAAATGTTGGAGAAATACCCTCGCGAAGGTTCTTTCAGAACTGAAGCACTAAAGGTTAATCCAGAACTTTCGCCTGCCTTATCGGAAATAGCCGTAAAAAGGGACAAACATTTTTCCTTAACACAAAAATGCGCAGGTTCAGCTTTAATATCTCTTGGTTCCGCAATTTCAATGATCCTGGATGAGTCAGACGAAGGAACAGATCGCTTAGATTTAATTGAGCGTTTAGGTGATACAGGTCGCTTACTGGCTGATATATTCCATCAAAATACAGTTCGCCGCAAATCTTTTATCACCCCTCTCATGAACAAAACTATGAAGCCTATACTTGAGGCAACGGTAGCGGACGAGTGGCTTTATGGCAAGTCCTTGTCGGATCAGGTAAAGGAAGCTCAACAAATCGCAAAAGCATGCGAAAAAATCAAAGCTCCGGAAAAGTCGCTCGCCAAAAAACCATCCACTAGCAGTCAGGGAAACTGGAAGAGCTTTTCTGCGCAGACCCAGCAGAGGAGCAATTTCCAAAGGGTCCATTGGAAATCGCAACCGTATTCGAAATCGAGAACATACCATTCGCAGAATCGAGGCCCTCAACTAGCACAGAGTCGTCCAAAGCAGAATTATCAAACATCCAAGAAGAAATAGAGGAGGTAAGGAATTTAGCAGGCAGGTTAAAATATTTTCTCCCCGCATGGGAGTCAATTACTCAAGACTTATTCAGTTTAAATGTCATAAAAGGCTTTAAAATACCCTTCAAGGAAACCCCACGTCAAGAATATCCTCCAACATGTACTCCTCAATCGACCGTAGAAACTGATTCTTCGCAAAAAGCGATTGATCTACTTTTATTAAAAAACGCTATAGAAGTTTGTAAAGACTGCAAAGGTCAGTTTTTGTCCTCATTCTTTCTGGCAAAAAAATCCGACGGCTCTGATAGATTTATACTAAATCTGAAAAAGCTCAACCAATTTATTGAGCCCGACCATTTCAAAATGGAAGATATCAAAATCGCAAAAAATTTACTAAGCAAAAACGCGTTCATGTGCTCAATCGACCTAAAAGACGCCTTCCTTCTCATTCCTATACACGTAGAAAGCAGAAAATTCTTAAGATTTCGTTTCAAGGGAATACTGTACCAATTTACATGTTCACTTTTCGGTCTATGTCTGACTCCCTTTTTATTTACGAAAATAATGCAGTCGGTTATGTCGAAACTTCGGTCAAAAGGGTTCTTATCGGTCATTCACTTAGACGATATGCTATTAATCGCCAACTCTCACGCCTTATGCAAATCAAACGCGTCGCAATCTATTGCCTTACTTAAAGATTTAGGATTCATAATTAATTACGAAAAAAGTTCTTTAGTTCCTTCTCAGTTACGTACCTACCTCGGCATGATTTTAAATTCAAAAGATTTAACCTTGGAACTAACAGAAAAGAAAAAAAACCGTACTATCTCCCTTTTAAACCAATTTAAGGTTGGTACCGAGTGCGACGTCAGATACTTCGCAAAGCTGTTGGGAGTGCTAAACGCATGTTCCCCAGCACTTGCATACAGTCCTATTTACTGCAAGAGATTAGAACGAGAAAAATATCTGACATTACTATTCAACGGCGACGACTACGACGCAAAAATGTCAATCAGGGAACACCTTCGAGAAGATCTCCATTGCTGGAAATCTCACATTCCAACAGGCTTTAATCCCATTAGAAACCACCAGTTTTCACTCGAAATTAACACGGACGCTTCGTTAATCGGTTGGGGCGCTTATTGTAACGGTTCATCCGCGCAGGGTTTCTGATCAGAAAAAGAAAAATCCTTCCACATAAACTATTTAGAACTCTTGGCCATCTCCTTTGCCCTAAAAAGTTTTGCCAACCAATTATCAGATTGCGAAATAATATTGCGAGTGGATAATACAACCGCAATAGCTTACATCAACAAATCAGGCGGAGTGCAGTACCCAAAATTAAACAATTTAGCTCGCGATATCTGGCAATGGTGCGAAAAACGTAGAATTTGGATCATAGCGTCATATATTGCCTCAAAAGAAAACGTAGAAGCAGACGAAGCTTCAAGAAAAATTAATATAAATACGGAATGGGAAATAAACGATAAATCATTTGAAAGAATTACTCGCAAGCTAGGTCCACTAAAGATTGATCTATTCGCTACGCGTATTAATAAAAAATGCAAAACCTTTTGTTCACGTTTCCCGGACCCAGAAACAAGTTACGTTGACGCATTTACAATTCAATGGAACGATAAATTCTTTTACGCATTCCCACCGTTCGCCCTAATTCAACCCACATTAAGAAAAATTATTCGGGACAAAGCTACCGGTATCGTAGTGGTACCAGATTGGCCCACCCAACCATGGTACCCACTGTTCCTTTCCATGACGCGCGTACCAATTCTCTATTTCGATCCTTCACCAAACTTACTAATTTCTCCTTCCAGGAATCTCGTTCACCCCCTTGCGAGGAATCTGACGTTAATAGCAGCCAAATTATGCGGGAAGCCTTCTTGAAAAGGGGAATACCAGAGGAATCGCTAGACCTGTTTCTATCATCTCTATCAGACTCAACGCAGAAACAATACTCAGCACCATTGAGACAATGGGTAACTTTTACAAAATCAAACAACATCGACATGTTTCGACCGGAAATAAAAGATATAATAAAATTTCTTACATTAAAATTTAAAAATGGAGCAAAATACGGCACGTTAAACTCCGCTCGCTCAGCGATCTCTCTAATATCGGAAACACAGATTTCCAAAGACCCTCTATTAAACAGATATTTCAAGGGAGTCTTCAGACAAAGACCTATAAAACCTAAGTACTCATCCACATGGGATACAGGACCTGTTCTAAATTACATCGAAGAAGTATCTGCGCGTCCAGACCTCAGTGCAACAGAGAGATCAGAAATCACAGCCACCTTGTTAGCGCTTATTTCCGCTCACCGTATCCAAACTTTAGCCGCGCTAAACATCCAAACATCGTCGAAAGAAGTTAGGATTAAGGTTCCTGACTTAATAAAAACGTCGAAACCTGGGCGATGTCAACCAGAAATAATTCTCCCTTTTTATCAGGAAAGACAAAATGTTTGTGCAGCTAAAGCGATACTAAATTACATCACGTTTACAAAAGATAAAAAGGGAAGAAAATTGCAACCTCTTTATTTCAACCAGAGTGTCTTACAAATCAGTTAGTTCTCAAACGATAAGTCGATGGATCAAATCCTTATTAAAAAAGGCAGGAGTTGACATGAACTCCTTCACTGCCTATACTACTAGACAAGCATCGACATCTAAAGCGTACAAAGAAGGAGTCGACATTGACACGATTAAACAAACCGCATATTGGTCAAATACTTCTTTAACCTTCGCTCGTTTTTATAATTTGCCAATTCAAAAAGAAAGCGACGCTTTCGCTCGTACTTTACGTACAAGTAAGTTCCTTTGATTATATAATTATCTGTTATAACTTTTATAATCTTTATGCACCTATCGCCAATAATCTGAAGTTCGTTATGCACCGTAAAGTACAACGTTGCAGCGCAGAGCGTCCGCGCGGAAACGTGACGCGCTATATTCAAAATTTAATTTCTCGAAAACGAAAAAAATTCGGTTTTCTGGAAATTAAGTATTTTCTGGGAAAAAACCTCAGCTTTCCAATAAGAATAAAATAACGAGCCCGAAGATGAAAAAAGTTATATTTTATCCTTAATTTTCAAAAATTTTGGGCAAAATAAAAAAATTTCTAAAATGGACGACGGCAATCAAAAGCTTATGAGAAAATCTAAAAAAAACCCATATACGCAAATTATTTTTCATCGTTTCGTTTAAGTACAATAAATAAAAAAGTAATGCGGAAAGGCATAAAGCGCTGCAGTGCCGTGAGCATTCATACGAAAGTTGTGTTCCGTAGTCCCCTAACCAAAAAGTTAATCGTACAATGTCGGAAAAAAGACCATAAAAAGAAACAAAAGGTTTTTCAGTTTCATTAAAGTTAATTAATTTTTATATATATTTTTATATGTTTTAAATTAAAATTCACCTAATTCATTGAAACACAGATTTATAATTTTTTCTTGAGATAAACCCAAGACATCTCTATCTATTTCGTTTCCATTTATAATATGTGAACTTCACCAAATATTGCTTCCTCATACTGAGGAAGTATTGTAATACCAAACTTTTTCAGGTTCGATTTTTTAACATATCTTTATGTTATTTGACCTCAGGAGTTCAAAAATGACAGTTTTACGAAATGTCAGTCCGTGTGTGTGTGTGTAAACATCACATTTTCATAAATATCTCCAAATTATAAAGAGCTTTTGGGCTGAATTTTTTTTTAATTGTAGGTCTCATCTGCGGACATAAAATAAGAGTACTTTGAGATAGATTGATAAAGTTTAACTATTTATTTTTTTGATTTTTAATTTTTCAAAAAAACGTTTTTTGCCCATAACTTTAAAAAAATGTTAGGACACCTATAAATGTTTTTCTCTAATTTTTTAGAGTTTTTAGACGCATCTTTTGAGCCCAGAATGAACATTTTTCGTTCATATTCACCGGAGATATTAAACTTTTAAAAATCAAAAATTTTGGAAAATAAGACTTTTTTGAGAATTTTGTTGAAAAATGTAGAAATAACATTAAAACTATAGTTACCAACTTGTAAAGCATTAAAAAACCCTTCGATTGAACTATTTTTGAAGCTATTTCGATTAGATATAAAGAAGTTATTGATATTTTAAAAAGCAGAAATTGTGAAAAAAAAGTTTTTCATGTGAAAGTATTAAATAAAGAGAAAAAAATATTACAGCACTTAAGAATAATTGTTCAAAATTTATACTTTATTGTTATTAACATCTCTATGAGGAAGCAAAGTGTTCATGAAATAAACACAACAAGATTTACGAAAACGAATGAAATGAGTACTAAAAGTATAACAAAAATTTATAACTTGGCAGCGGTTTTTTTTTCATTTTGATTCCTTCTTAAAATAAAAATTCATGCACATAAAGGAATCTTATGAGAATTAGTGTTAGCTAACCTTTCAAGGGCATTCCCGCTCGTATAAACACACTCCCGAGCCGTTTACACGAGCGGGACTCCAGTGTATATGGTTTTGAAAATGGCAGTGTTACTTAAAATGTCAAAATTTTAACCCCCTCTTCTTTCTACAATTTTTTTTAAAGAGCTGATATTTTACAAATTTATTACTTTCATATAGGACAACAAGTTCCCAAAATATCAAGCCAATCCCAAGGCTTTTAAATTAGAGCTGGAACGTTTGGGAAATAACGCCTCATATATATTTAATATTGGAGGCAATGTAGTGCAAGTGTCTCGAGTACAGGGACAGTAGGGGACAATTAGTCTGCTTTTTAGTCTGTCATTTCGTTTTATAAAGCACCTCAAAGTTCTTTTAAATTAATAAAAAATTAGAGTATGTTAAATATTAAACAAATATACCAAAAAATATTCATTTGCTAGCTAAAAACTTTTTTTGACCAAGGGACATGAATTTTACCTTTTAAATGAAATGAGCCACCTATGTTTCGAGGTAATGTTACATCAGAGGACATCTGTACAGTTTGTAACATTACCTCGTAAACCTGCAGTAAATATGACATGATTTTAAAATTTCCTTTTTAGCGTAAGCTTACACCTATGACCTATAGTAAGGATACAACTGACATTCATGGTAAGGTTACGCCTAAAATATGTGGTAAGGTTACAACTAACAGTTATGGTAAAGTGCCAAAAGGAATAATAATATTATATGTGACGCTCCACGGTGAAAGGGACCTAATGTGACAAAATATAGATTTTGAGTTTTTAATGCCAATTTATAGATTGTGAGTTGCTCTTTCATATGCAAAAATTAAAAAAATTCTATGACATATACTTTTTGTGTTATAAAGCTTTAAACATGTAGGCCAGTCGGTGAGTGCAAAAAGTGCACAAAAGTGCAACCTGAAAAGTCTTAATAGTTTCTTGTAGTTTGGGGGCCCCATATATGAGCCCCATGGTTTGCTCTCGATTTCCGGTTGCAAAAAATAGTGTAAACAATCGTCAAAGTTCGAGAAACGTAGTTTTTCGATGACCCTTGCTTTCGGTTAAATTTTAGAGAAAAAAGTTGTTATTGAAAGTTGTAGAGCCTAAAAATACCTTTCAAATGACTGGTCATACGTTGAAAAAGGTTTATTAGTTTAGTTGCAAATGAATTTAAACCATTAAAAATAGCACTTTTTTAATTGTTTAATTACTTTGTTAATAATTATCGAATTTGTTAATAATTCAGCAGGAATATTCTCCTTGCGAAGCTGAATAAATCCCAAAAAAATTCGACTCGATCAGATAAATGGTTTATGCATAATTCCATTTGTTAACTAAAAACATGTAATTTTTCAACGGAATTTCCCCACTTTTGGACCAACGAATTTCGGTTTTTTCTTTTCGAGAGTACAGTTTAGGAGTCAAACTTTCATTCCATTTAAATGGGAAATTGATTTTTTTTAATTTAGTGCATAATAATGGACGTTAAAAAAGGGTATGTTTTTTTGACATAAACAAATGGAATAACTCAGTCAATTTTCACTTTATCGATTTGGTGTAAAGGGCATTTGATTTCATTTGTTTTCACAAAAATTTTCCAAAAAAAAAATTTAACCTAGCTTCAAGGGGCATCTGTGCACTTATCATTTATTTGAACATTAAAATCATATTCATTTCAACACTGTCAACCCATTCATTTATTTAACTTCTGTTTACTCGATGCTACACGGTCACTGGTAAATAATTTCAAATTTTTTTGTCCACAATATTGTTTCAAATTAAATGGAATAATATGTAAGAAAAAAATTTTTGGTTAAATATAATAAATAATAATAATAAAAATTTGTTATTAAAAAAAATTTTTTTTTATTAGTACAAAAAATAATTTATTTAAAAAAAAGTAAATTCATTTTTGGATTCAGCGTTGGAAATTATATGAAATTAAAAAAAAAAAGATTAAAATCGGTCAATAATTAACAAAGTTATGACCATTTTTGCGAATTTGAACGGCTGAATAGTTTTGCGGCGGGCGAGAATCTCGCGCCTCCGAGTTCCCCCACTCCGCTGTCTAAAGGTGGAAAAAACTATGCATGTACTTTCACTTGATATAAGTGCAAAGTAAAAGCACAAAACCTTATGTTCAATTTTTTTTCATAAAATACATATATTGAACTGTAAGTGGTGTGAATTACAATTAAAAATATTGATAAATAACTAGTCATGAATTTTTTGAAAAAAAAAATAACTCTCCCCCCCTTGAAGCTAGGTTAAATTTTTTTTTTGGAAAATTTTTGTGAAAACAAATGAAATCAAATGCCCTTTACACCAAATCGATAAAGTGAAAATTGACTGAGTTATTCCATTTGTTTATGTCAAAAAAACATACCCTTTTTTAACGTCCATTATTATGCACTAAATTAAAAAAAATCAATTTCCCATTTAAATGGAATGAAAGTTTGACTCCTAAACTGTACTCTCGAAAAGAAAAAACCGAAATTCGTTGGTCCAAAAGTGGGGAAATTCCGTTGAAAAATTACATGTTTTTAGTTAACAAATGGAATTATGCATAAACCATTTATCTGATCGAGTCGAATTTTTTTGGGATTTATTCAGCTTCGCAAGGAGAATATTCCTGCTGAATTATTAACAAATTCGATAATTATTAACAAAGTAATTAAACAATTAAAAAAGTGCTATTTTTAATGGTTTAAATTCATTTGCAACTAAACTAATAAACCTTTTTCAACGTATGACCAGTCATTTGAAAGGTATTTTTAGGCTCTACAACTTTCAATAACAACTTTTTTCTCTAAAATTTAACCGAAAGCAAGGGTCATCGAAAAACTACGTTTCTCGAACTTTGACGATTGTTTACACTATTTTTTGCAACCGGAAATCGAGAGCAAACCATGGGGCTCATATATGGGGCCCCCAAACTACAAGAAACTATTAAGACTTTTCAGGTTGCACTTTTGTGCACTTTTTGCACTCACCGACTGGCCTAATGAGCAAATTTAGTGTTTTTCTCGTCGGATTTTTCTGCTCATGAAAACCATCCCCACCACCTCACTACCACTAATACTTGTCGTATACGTGAGTTGCGCTCGCTTCGTGTACCTTCGTACTTCGTTGGATAATGTACCGATGTGCCTTCTGCTATACATTTTCTTGTCTCTTTTTTCACTGTCTGAAATCTAACCTAAAAATCCATCATAAACGAACTGTTCAATACTTTTTTTCTTTTCGAGTTTATTGGCATAACAAATGAAAATAGTAAACTCTAATAAAACGGGAAATTATAAATTTATTATTATTTTTATTATGTTATAAATTTAAAAATAATTAATTAAAGGTATACAGTCTTTTAAAACTAATTTTTAATCCCGTAAGTATCAAATATTTGTAAAATAATGATTGCCCTTTTATAATATTAATTATTATTAATAGTGGGTCTCTGATATTCCTGAAAGCATTAATATCATCAAAGCTTAATTAATAAGATAAAATAACAATTAGTATGGGTTTAGAATTATTGTTTGCGTACGTAGTAGTATGCACATCATTGAAATAAGAATGTATTATATTTGGATTCATTATGAATTCACCTTTTATTTTATTAAATAAAATTGATGGAGACTCAACTGGTTCCGTAGATATTAAAGTTTTTGTAAAGAAAAAACCTATTTGTAGCAATAATGGACGACTCCGGAAACATACTATGCGACCTGTACCGTATGGTGCTATGGCGCGGCGACGTTTTCTTTGACAAAAACTTCAATATCTCTGAAACCAGTTGAGCCTCCATCAATTTTTTTTAAATTAAATTAAAGGTGAATTCATAAGAAATCCAAATATATTTAGAATATTTTTCTCAGAGAGGAGTAAATAAACAAAAAAAATTTATTTAAAATTCTTTATTAACTTTTTTGCTTTTTAAAGTATATACTTTTACCTAAATAAATTATAAATTTAATTAAAAAAACCATAAACAATATTCTAAGGTATTCAAAATTTTATAAAATTAATATTAAAATTAAAAATGGCGTATCTTCAACAATTTTGAATTTTTATAAAAAAATTTTTGGAGAAAGAAGTCTCTTATATAGGATTATAATCCCACGAAGTTTCGCAAAATCGTGATATTTCTGACGTGAAATGCATCATGTATTAGAGTGACCGAATATGATGTCAAAAAATTATCGAGAAAATGCAAAACAATTTTTACCATATAATTAAAAAATTGTACTTTTTGAAAAAGATTTTTTTTACTAAAAATTATTAAATTTTATTGTCAAAAAAGGTTTTCCGAAAGTTAATATTTCCATAAATCGTGCAATCGATTGTTACACTTTTAAAATATATGTCGACGTCCACATGAAAAGGGCTTATTTTGGCACTATTGGACTTATCTATATGGGCGAATTCCTTGTAAAATTACGAAAATTTTGAGTGGTCATACAACTTTTTTGGTGAAAAATTCGATGAGTTACAGAATTTCAAAGTTTATAGTGACAAATACCTCATATCGAGATAAACGGAATTAAAGATTGTGATACCTATTAATTGTGATATCTCTGGTTATTCTGGGAAGTTATTCAGATAATAATTGTTTTCAGTCCAGGGCACCTTAAAGATGAAAAACCAATAGGTTTAAAATTTTTAAAACCACCCCACCCCCCCTTAATTTTGAAAATACATAATACCGACAAAATGGGCCCTTTTCTAAAAAGGCGATTTTCTTATTAATAAACCATTTTTGTACAAGATTAATGATTGGGAACAATTTTATTGTGTCATTTGAAGGTAAAGAATAGAAATTAAACTTATTAAAAGAGGTTTTAATTTTTTTTACCCTCCATTTCAAAAATACGAAATATTTTTGCAAAGGACCGACAAAATGGGCCCTTTTCTTTTTCTAAAGAACCAATAAAGTTGAACACTTAAATTAACGATAAATTAATGAAAACCTCATAATTTGACTTGTCAAAACATGTAGATTGATAATAGAAAATAAAAAAAATTAAGGTTTTTCTCAAAATAGTATTAAATTGCAAATAACTCGAAAACTAGAACCGACAAAATGGGCCCTTTTCATGTGGACGTCCACATATGTCAACCTTTTAAATGTAAATTTCTAAATAAATTGACACACGGAGAAACTTTGTATACTAGTTCGTGATAAACTCACTATGTGTTTTTAGTAAATTGACTACTAAAGTGGGGAAAAACTGCGACGGTATCAATATTTCGTAGTCTGACTATTAAAACACGGAACAGAAACTAGACTTTTAAAATTTAGTAGTCAGTTGATGAAAATTTAAAATTCATGATTTCACTAAAAAACAATGTCGAATGTCAGTGACAGGGGCAGACTGTCGCCATCTCATACTAATGAGTCAGGTAGAAATCTATTTTACCTATGACGATTGATAATTTGAACGCAACCTAATCTAATGCCTAACATACTGATAAAGTAACGCACACTTTAATCGACGGAACGCATATACAATTCATATCGAGAAAGTAAGTCACTGTTCTTATATACTAATCCGAAACATTGTATTGACACTTGGGAGAAAATTTGTTAAATGCTGTATTAAATAATATTTGTTTGTTAAATAAAATTCACAAAATCAATTATATTTAAAATTAATAAGGTCAATTTTTGAAATGGACAGAATTATCATTATTATTTCGTAAAATTATTTATCCTTTTGATTAAATTTTTATTATTGTAGAAATTTATAGCTATGATTTAGAATAAATATTTTTTATTAACATAAAAGTTTATTTCTTGCATATATTGTGATTTGTCAAATATATAAAAAAAAGATTAAATTAAATAATTTTAAGTTAAAAACTATGAAATCACAATAAGTTGTCTTTATATGTATTTAAAAGAAATATTTCAATTTATTATTAAAAAAATTCACATTAATGCGGCAATTACAGTTTTCTCCTTTATTAAAAATAATTATATAAACATAGAGAAATTTAGAAAAATCCTCTTAAATAAAATTGTGAAATATATCTTGCAGTGTTGAAATTCAACTAGCATATCGACAGATCGATATTGGAAAATACGGAAGGCTTGTTGACACATAACCTCACAATTACAAATTATACTTTTTAACATCTGAGATGTTAAACCACAACATCTAGATGATATGCGTTAGCATCCTTTTTTAATATATAATGCATGAAGATTCTTAATATCCACTTTTCTCTGTTTAATGAATTATTAAATTATTAAAAGAGAACCAGGTGGAATGACAGCAGCCATTTAACTTGAGCACGCATGTATATGAGATTGAGTGGTTATGTGTGACTACACGAACAGCGGTGCTCGTTTGTATGCGTGCAGTTTTGATCGTTTGACTACTAAATTGTAAACGCGGCGCGAAGAAAATATCATTCTTTCGAATATAGAAAATAAAAATTTTGGCATTCACTTTTTCTATATCTACTTTTTTTCGTATATCATAGGCGAGTTTCTCATAACTTGACTACTAAATATTGCAAAAAAAGAGATCATATAGTATTATAAAAACTTTTATTAAATTATAAATCTCGTCTAGTGACCACTTTTTCCCCACTTTAGTAGTCAGTTTACTAAAAATACATTGTGAGTTTAACAGGAACTAGTATACAAAGTTTTTCCGTGCACTTTCGCCTGAAATTGTGTCATTACACTCGGGAGCATTGGAACGTGTTATTAGAATGGAAATCCTGTGAAGGATTTTATTATTTATGAAAATACCTAGTAGAATTATTGCGAAGAATTTTATAATAAAGTTTCAAAAAATTGATTTTTCTGAAAAACTTTATGTAAATTCTGCTTTTAATAATTGAATTCCTATGGAATTTTTATTATGTTCGAATATAATTGTATAGGGTCATTTGGGATAAATGTAAACGGAATATCTATGTTTCACCAAAAACATTAGTTTTTTTTGTTAAAACGTAAAATGGACAGATTTTTTTTTGCATGAACTTATTACTTTACTTCCCTAGAAAAATTTTATGAAGTACACAAAAAAAATTGATGCACCTGAATCGCCTAAAACTGACTGTTTACATTTACCCCGAGATTTTGAAATTTTTCTAAAATTCTAGGTAAATGTAAAAACCACTGTAGTTAAGCGAGGTTTAAGAAACAAGTAATTTCAAGCATACTACTGTTTTAAGGGATGGAAAAACTGAAAAAAATTCTTCGTACACTACCGTCGGAAATTGTCTGTCCGGTCGACCTAAGAGGAGAAAAAAAGGCAGCTCTACTAAAATCATAATAACTTTGCCAAAAATGAAGATAGAGACTTAATTTTTGCAGATTTGGAAAGCTTATAAAATTCTGAATAAAATAAGTTTTGGTTAATTTTTTTTAACATTTAGAACTTGTTGTATTATTTAATTATTTGTAGTACAAAACTCAAAATTTTCAATTATCGTTCGATATGTTTAGTCCGTTGCCTGATCTACAAAAATAATAGGAAAAATTTGAAACTTATATTACTTTGTTAAAAAAATTGTCACCTTTAATTTGAGTCTAAGAAAAGTAAAAAATATTAATCCGTCTCCGAGATATGATTAAAAATGTATGCGTATGTTTTTCTCGTCATTGAACCATCGATCGCTGCGAATGCCGTCTGTTGCTTTCTCTCCTTCGTCTCCCCAGGGCCGTATAGGCATCTCCCAAAGTGAGTGGTTTCTTGGTGCCCCTTATATATTCTTTTTTCCCTAAATTATAGTTATGGTCTGAATTTTTTTATACTACTAGTCAGACTTTAATTAAATAATGTTATTATTATTAAAACAAATGTTTATACAAATTATTGTTGTTAATAATTAATTCTATATTTTAGAATTAACCTTTTCTTTTAGCAATGAATTTAATTAAAATAACATTTTTTTTCATTGAGGTAATTAAAAACATTGATTTGTTTAAATAGTAAAGTATTTATTTCATTGTATACCCGTTACAGAGTTTTTACAATCTATTACACCTACTCTATCTACAAACCAATATGTCTTCCTTTATTTTTCTCTCGACGACATTATTATATTCGCAAATTTCTTCCTTGATTTCTCCTTTTAATGTTTCGACTAGTAAATCCTTCAGATCATCCTCCCGTCTGTCTCCCTTCCATCTCAACACGAACTCTCTCGTTCTTTCAGTTTGCAATTTCGATGCTTCTGAGCAACATAACAAATGTGACAATGTTTCATCTTCCCAAAAACAGAGTCTGCACTTCCATTCTTTGAAGCCCTTCTTAAAAGCCCTTCCCACGTTCCCGCATCTTATTCTGGCCCACAATTCCTTACTTTCTTTTGTATTTACTTTTCTATCCCAATATTCAGCTCCTTTCGATCCCGGTAAAATTTCCTTATAGAGCATGTTATAGGTAGAATTTTGTATCCCTCTTAATTCTTTTTCTTCTTCTTTTTCCCACCAAATTTTTAAACTACTCTTTAATTTATTATACACTACTGCTGGTTCGTTTTCTCGTTTCCAAATCGATCTTACTATTTCATTACATCCGATTTCCTCTAACACGTTCGAAAATGCCTTCCCCCATTTGGTTGGTTTCTTATTTAAAATTGCTCGTATTTCCTCCATGAAACATATTTTTGGCCATCTATCGTCCTCCATCTCTAGTAAATCTTTAACAAACCTGAATGCCCTATCTCTAACTGTGTACTCTATGCCCCTAATCCCAAACTCTCGCCTCCATATATATCTTGGAGTATTTCTTGCCACTCCTAATGCCATTTTGCAATACCTTCCCTGGACCTTGACAATGCTCTTTAAGTTACCCCACCCCCAGACCTCCACTCCGTATAGGGCTACTGATCTTGCAAGGGACTCCATTAAATAAATTCGATCTTTCCTATTATCCCTCCCTGATCTCTTGATTAATCCCCAAGTTGCGTTGGTAGCTTTCTGAGCCTTGCCTGCCATTGTTGCGATTTGTTTTTCCATACTGTATTTATTTGAGAACCAATACCCCAGATATTTGAACTCCTTTACTATTTCTAACTCAACGCCATTGAACTTCCATTTCTTTCCCTTCCCTTCATTCCTAAATATCATTATTTTCGTCTTATCAGTATTTACTGTTAGCCCGTTTTTACCTACGTATTTTTCTAAGGTTTTCAACATTTTGGTCAATTCCTGTGCGTTTTCTGCTAACACTGCTATGTCATCTGCGAATTTTAGTACTCTTATCTTTATTTTGCCTATCACCGTTCCTCCTTCCCCTCTTCTCGTCCACTCGTCATCCACGTCGTCGATGAAAATATCAAAGAGCACAGAACTCAAAGGCCATCCCTGTCTTACCCCTACGTCCGCTGTAAATTCCTCTGTTACTCTACCTCCTACTAAAATCTCTGCTTTCGTGTCTGTATATATTTCTCGAATCATCGCGTGAAATCTTCCCTTGATCCCTATGTTCCAAATTTTTTTCAGTAATAATTCCCTATTAATCGTATCATATGCCTTTTGGAAATCGATGAAAGCAACGTATAGTTTCCCCTTTTTTGTAGGTATCCTTTTGTTAATTAGAGAGTTGAGTACGAATATTAAGTCCCTTGTACCCCTTTTCTTTCTAAAACCCCCTTGGCTCTCTTTCAACTTTTTTTCTTTTTCGACCCACTCATTTAATCTATTAGCCAACAAATTGGTAAGTATTTTATAACCCGAATTTAAAAGAGATATTCCCCTGTAATTGCCTGCTTTGCTTTTTTCTCCATCCTTGAAAAGGGGAATTATTCTCGCTTTCTCCCACCCTTTCGGTAACAATCCTTCGACCCAAATTTTGTTTAAGGATATAACTAATCTCTCTATGTCTTCGCTACCCATGATCTTTAAGCATTCTATTGGGATGCCATCTTCTCCTGATGCTTTTCCGTTGCTCATTCTACTTAAGGCTTTTTGTACTTCCTCTATGCTAAACATCCTATCCAGTTCTTCATTCCTTGTTTCTTCATTAATTCCTTCATGTACCTACGGACCCATTTCTAAACCTCTAAGAAAATCATCTAAATGCCCTTTTTTTAATAACTTTTCAAAGTGTTCAACCCATTGACTATCACTAACTTCATTGACTGGCGATTGTGCTCTTGCTGCCCTAAATTTATTTACAGCCTTCCACCATTCTGAACTGTTTTTTGCTTTGTTAATTTCCTCCCACCTTTCGTTTATCCAATTTTGTTTCGTACTCTTTATCTCGTTTTTGAGTCTATTCCTAAGTTGATTTAATTCTATTTTTTAAGCGGATTTCTATCTTTAAGCCAATCTTTCAAGCATTTCCAAACCTCTTTTCTAATTTCCCTGCATTCTTCAGAAAACTGGTTTAGGTTCCAATAATTTGAATTACCATTCGCGCTTTTCGGTTTTTTTGTCAATCCCGCTTCTCTTGCCGCCTCAAAAATTTCATTTTTTATATTTTCCCATTTGACATTTTCCCCAGTTTCTTCGCCTGCTTCCCTTATTTTGTTCCTTAACTTTTCCCTAAAATCTTGTGCTTTTTGATCTTTCCAAATTATTCTTTCTGTACTATCTTTTTTTTCACTCCTAACATCATGCGTAATACCGTCTTCCAGAGCGTTCATTCTGGTCCGGAAGGTGACGGGAAGGTGATCCGATTCGATCCTTGGAACTACTTCCAATTTTTCTATTGGTTCGAAATAACTTCTATCTACCATCCACACTAAATCGATGACTGAACCTGTGTACAAGTCGTTTCCTCCTATGTATGTGATCGCTCCTCTTTCATCCCCATTTACTCTTCCGTTTAACAATATTAAACCAAGTTCCTCACTCAATTTTAACAATTTTTTACCTTCCGCGTTCGTGACCTTGTCTTCAGATACTCTGCTCTTATGACTCAAGTTCTCATCTATACCTTCGTTACATGCCTGTTCTTCCCCTACTCTCGCATTCATGTCCCCGCAAATAACAATTGTCTCGTAGTTAATCATGCACTCTTGTATAATTGCCCTCATTTTGCATATCAATCTTGACATACCTACATTGTTATACACAGTAATTATACATAGATTATTTTTGTATTTTATTAGCAATCCGAATTCCCATTCTCTCACACTCCATCCTACTAATCTATTTTTTCTTATCCCAATTATTTGACCCCCAGACAATCTAAATTACATCTAAATTACGTAGCATTTTGTTCCCCTTATTACAATCCAACCATGTTTCCTGTATAATTATTATATCAAATTTTTTTTAAAAGTCTTTGATTTCCGAGAATCTTTTTGCTCCACGCGTATTCCATAGGACAATGTTGCAGCTACTTTTTCCAGTCTCCTTGCCGAACTTTTCTCTCAGGAAATGGCCGCAGCTCGAACTCTGCCTCTCGCTCGTTGAAATTCCAAATACCGTCTGCCGTTATTATTTTATAATATCCTACCTTTACTTGGTTTCCGTTTTCCCATTCTTTTGGCTGTGTATCTTATCCATTTTTGGACTTCGATTTCCCTTTTTGTTTTATCATCATCGACCCAAATGTTAGACCCCCTAAACTCCTTTTTTCTCGCCATGGCTTTCAATTTGGTGTCTAGAGTGTTGCATTCTAGACAAATCAAGTTGTCTCGTCCATACTTCAGAGTGAATTCACCTTCATTTAATTCGAGTTTCATTATGGTTAGTTGAAGCAACTCTTCTTGGTTGTGCACCTTCTTTGAGTCGTGAGCTAGCACAATGATGTTCCTCCTTCTCGCTTTCCTCTCTTTAAATTCATATTTTAAGTGATCTTCCCTAATGCGTAAAGGTTTCAATACTACATTGCAGTTGCCTTCTTGACTTGCGCACTGTCGATTATCGTACTCGTTTGTGAAAGTAACGTTTTTCACCCTATTTATTACTTGAGATCGATTACGACCCTCTTCTGCCTCTGATAATGATTGACTCAGCGTCTCTTTGAGATTGTTCTCCGAATTATTATTATCTACCTCTAGTATGCCACTTACTACTCTTTTGTTTGAATCTCGATTATACTTCGGTACTCCTTTCTCTCTCGCCATCACTTTGTCAAAATTTTCCTCTAAGGATTTTATTCTTTCGCACAGAATTTTTTTCTCTTCGTTCCATTCTTTTTTTTCTCTTTACATTTCTATTTTGCTTGTCTCGAAACTAGTTTCTAATTCTATTAACCTGACTTTAATCCTGCACAAATCGTTTTCAAGTGACGTATTATCTAAAAGTACGCTTTCCTGACTGTCGATCTCGCTATCCATATCTGTTAAAAGCTTTGTTCCGTCTTCGTTTGGAAAATTTAACAGCCTTTGCGTTGTTTTATCTCTGACGCGTGTTATGTCGATTGCGACTTTTTCTGTCGTGAGAATCTCGCCTGACTCCTTTATTTGTACATTGATGATTTTCCCCTCGTCAATTTTATCACTCCCTTCTTCTTTGCTATCTTTTGTTTCTTTCTCTATAACACTGTGTTGATTGATTTTATCGATTGGCGAATGCTGAACCCTGCTGCCATTTAAACTAATAAACTGAATTAAGTCTCCTTCTTTTCTATTGTCATCGACTTTGTTTTTCTTTGGTCGAGCCGGACCTCGTTTAGTTTCCGACGTTTCCGACATGATCACCTAACCTCACTTTCACAAGTTTGCTTTTTCGGGTCTAATTTGTGCTTAAAATGTATGTTTCTCGCCCTGAGTTTATTGCTCACTACCCTCACTGTAAACTTAAAACTTTAAAAAACGGTTATTACTTTTGAAATCTTATCTAAAACACTTCAAAATGATATAAAATCGCGAATAGTTCCGATACGCGTCTTGTTCAACTGCGCCCTCTCGTGAGACCTCGATTTGTTTAAATAGTAATTAGAAGCTAAATATATTTTATAATATTATAATTTTTAAAACTTCTTTAAAATAATTTTAATTATAATTTTTCTAGATTTAATTTAATATGCACAAAGAAAACAAATATTTTAAATTTAACAAACTTTGTTTAAATTAATATTTAATTGAAATATAAATTTATTTATAAAACATATTTATTCAAACCAATAATATTTTCAAATCTAAAATGTAGGTACTTTTTATATATTTTGATAATTAACAACAATAACTTGTTTATACATTTGATTTAATAATAATAACATTATTTAATTAAAGTCTGACTAATAGTGTACAAAAATTCAGACCATAACTATAATTTAGGAAAAAAAGAATATATTAGGGGCTCTAAGAAACCACTCACTTTAGGAGACGCCTATTCGTCTTTTTAACAAAGTGATATAAGTTTCAAATTTCAAAGAACAACAAGTTCTAAATGTTAAAAAAAATTAACCAAAACTTATCTTATTCAGAATTATATAAGCTTTCCAAATCTGCAAAAATCAAGTTTCTATCTTCATTTTTGGCAAAGTTATTATGATTTTAGTAGAGCTGCCTTTTTTCTCCTCTTCGGTCGATCGGACCGACAATTTCCGACAGTAGTGTAGATGTATAGACAAATCAACCAGTTGACTGATAATGTATCATATAAAATAAACAATCAACTATTACAAAATTAGTAATGTAAAAACTTAGTTAACTTCAACAATTTTTAATAGACTTTCATTCAACTAGGTAAAGAGAAGTTTTTAAGGTTGCTGAATATGAATCTAAACTAAAATTTTTTAATATCAAAATGGTGGATCCAATATTGCGGTCAAACATAAAATATTGTTAAAAATTGATCAAATTTAACTTTTTTAAAATGGCGGTTCCAATATGTCGGATGAACCTAAACATATGAAATTTTACATTGCCAAAGTAATAAAATTGTGAAACAGAAGCAAATTTTTTCAATTATTTTCTTTTAAAATGTAGTTCCAGTTCTGTTTACATTTACCCAGAGTTTTCGAATTCTCGGGGTAAATGTAAACACTTAATTATTTATTAACTAAATTGACGAAAATAAAAAATCAAAGTCAATTTTTGTTAAGGCATAATAAGGAATGATGAAAAATTTTAGTTTGATTTTTTAATTTATTTTTATGCAAATGCGAGACAAAATACTGAAACAGTAAAATTTTGATTTTTAATCTTTTTTGCATTAAAAGATAACTTACACTATGGCATTGCCAATTGTCAAAATAAAATATTGACAATACTCAGAACTTCTTGTAGTTCAGTTGAGGTAAAAATATTGACGTCGTACTTATTTTTAAATTTGTAAATTTATCTGAAACATCTACTGCTTACATTTACCACAAATGACCCTATACATGTAGAATATTACCAGGGTGTCCAACAAGGATTGAGAAAAAAATTCCCTGACTTTTTCTTGACTATTTACTAACCTTATTTCTGCTTTTTTGGGACAAAAAATAGAAATACTTACTTATTTTACTAAAAATTAATATCTAATGATAATACCAAATAGAAATTTTTTTAAATTTCTAGAAATGTTCCTGACTTTGATTGAAATTCTCTAACGTTTCCCTGACCGCTAGACACCCTAATTATCAAATTCTTTGTTTAATAATTAAAGTCTTCTGGAAAATTTTATTAAATTTTTTGAAAGAATTTTAATATTTATTAAGATAGTTGAATGCTTTCTAAGAATTGCGTTAAACAAACTTTAATTGGAACTAATATCAACAGAATTTAAATTAAAATTTTTCAAAAAAATACTTCATTTAATCACCCTGTAAAAAAAAAGTATTGAGAGTACGGGATCCCGCATTGAGAGTGCCTACCCTTCAATGCGGTATTCGCGAAATAGCGCATTGGGTGTCGTGGTGAATGCGTTATTCAAGGGGTCCCAATGTGTTGCAAGTTTTAAGCTTTAAAAAAAAAGAAAATACGTGACAGGAGTAAATAATTAGTGTCAGTGTATCAAAATACGAGTTAAAGGAATGAAAAAATACTAATAGTGAGTGTGAAAATGAAGTTTAAAGAAAATAAGGTAAGATTAACTGTTACATATGAGTCCAATGCGTCATAGGCTGTTTTCAATGCGGCGCATAATCGGTATATGTAGTTCGCGCTCTGCAGCGGCGCTCTCTTCTTTACCAACAACGGATTCTTTCTATTCAAATGGTAATTTTGAAAATAATGAAAAATAATATTAACTAAAAGTTAATAATGCATTTCAATCAATAAAAAATGTTAATTAATTTAATATTATTAACGACCCAGCGTTGGAACGTTATTAAGTAATTAAAATTCTTTCCAAAAATATTGTTATAATTTCTAAAAATTGTTCAAAATAATCGATTTAGAGAAAAATTTTAATTAAAAATAGTGGTCAATAATTGAATTTCGTAATTAAAAATTGTTTATAATCAATAATTTGGAAAACTTGTGAACAATTCAAATGTCCTAAAATTTTAATTGAAATATTTTTCAAATTAATTTGATTTCAAACAATAGAATTCATTAACAAATTTTGGAAGAATTTTAATTTAATTTCAAATTGTATTTTAAGTAAACTTTCTAATAGTTCTTTAAATTAATTAATTTTCAAAGAACCTATTGATAAAAATTAGGAAAAATAATATAGAGAATTTTAGTTAATAATTTTTAAATGTTATTGAATATAAGAGTTAAGTAAAACTTTTAGAAACATTTAATAGCTAAAAGTTTTTAAATTAAATTATTTCAAAATATTAATTTTGAATATTTTTAATTAAAAATTATAACAAATTAATTAATTGTAAATTTTAATATCACATATTTTTAAAATTATTTAGTTATTACTAAATGTTTAGAATTATTTGAATTATTAATAGGCAAAATATATTTAATAGAACAATTTTCGAATAATCAGTATTTCGTAAAATTAAGTTGAAAATAGTTAAATGTTTTACGTACTTTGAGTGAACTTTCGTTATCTTTGAATAATTAAATTGAAAAAGAAGTTCAATAAATTGTAATTAAATATTTATTTTAGATAGTTATTTAAGTTTTGAATTGTTTTAGTAAAAGATGTGAAATTAATTGAATTTTGTAAGAAATCTTGATAAACGAGGTTTCTAAAATTTTTGATGGAACAATTGAATAGTTTTAGTAAAAGATGTGAGATTAATTAAATTTTATAACAATTCTTGAAAAGCGCGGGTTTTAAAAAAAATTTTGGAACAATTAAATTTTTGAAAGTCTTTAATTCACAAAGTGTAAAAAAATATTAACTTTCGTCAAATTTTAATAAAATAAGATTTATATTTTCGATAATTTTGTATAAGTTTTTGTGACAATTCGAAATAAAATCAACGAATTTTTCAACATTTTGGTACTTTTAATTGAATAAAACGAAATTGTATTTTAAACCTGATTAAAAACAATTTTTTTGAGTTGTACATATCTGTATTTTAATCTTTGAAGTTTATTTATTTATTTAAAAATATCAGTTAAATTAAAAATGTATCAAATATCATTTAATAACTTTTTACTTCAATATTTATTTTTAACTAAATAGCAAATTTTTATATTACTTTTAAAATTACATTCTTATTTGTTAATAATTTTTTACATTTAAATAGAATAAATGAAATATATTTTCAAAATTACCATTTGAATAGAAAGAATCCGTTGTTGTTAAAGAAGAGAGCGCCGCTGCAGAGCGCGAACTACATATACCGATTATGCGCCGCATTGAAAACAGCCTATGACGCATTGGACTCATATGTAACAGTTAATCTTACCTTATTTTCTTTAAACTTCATTTTCACACTCACTATTAGTATTTTTTCATTCCTTTAACTCGTATTTCGATACACTGACACTAATTATTTACTCCTGTCACGTATTTTCTTTTTTTTTTAAAGCTTAAAACTTGCAACGCATTGGGACCCCTTGAATAACGCATTCACCACGACACCCAATGCGCTATTTCGCGAATACCGCATTGAAGGGTAGGCACTCTCAATGCGGGATCCAGTACTCTCAATACTTTTTTTTTACAGGGCAGTTTCGAATTCTTTGGCTGGATCAAAAATTGTGATCGTAGCTCTATTTTTGATATGTGGGGTCATTTTCACTTTAGATTATTTTTTTTCATTAAGAAAACTCATGAAATAGATTCGAGAAACGCAACGTTAGTGAACTTAAATATAACCTCAAAAAAGAGGGAATATAATCTGTCTAGAAAATGCAGTGGCGCTACGCTCAGCAGCCATGTAAACTACATGAATTTTTAGCGGAAAAATTTTAAAAATTATTAAAACCATTAAAAAAAAGATACTTTATAGTATTTTTATACAAAAAATTCACAATTATGCGATGATTATGCAAATAGTGTTAAATTATGCAATGAAAAAAAAATTATGTCCCTAAAGTTAGCGTCGATGCAGAACGTCAAAAACGATTTTTATATTTTTTAGAACCTAAAACCTTAACAAAATGTTTTATTTTTTTTGGTTTCATGAAAAATCCTTTTCGACTTTCAGCGACGATGCCAAATTCAGAGACCTATAAAAATTTAAAAATCATAATGATAATGAAAATAAAGTAAAAAAATACCTCTAGACCACCACCTAGACAAGTGCCTTGTATTGCTGCAATTACTGGCTTCGTACTATTAGAGATTTCATTAAGAACTCTGTGACAGTCTTTCGATATTTTATAACCATCATCTTCGGTTTTAAAGTTTTTAATCATAGAAATATCGGCACCTGCTATAAAATTACCAGGTTTTCCACTAATAAGTACTACAGAACTCACTGCGGAATTATTTTCAATTGTTCTTAAAATGTCCGAAAATTCATCCATCACCGCCCTATTCAAGGAGTTAACCTACAAAAAATAAATTTTTTAACTCCAGCAACTGAAGATTGACTTGGTTTTTTGAATTAATTATATTAAATACTTTCATACCTTGACGTGGGGTGAATCCAATGTAACAACAGCTACATTGTCGACAATTTTAGTTTTAAAATGTTTTTCTCCAGCTGTAGCAAGTGACCTAATTGGTTGATGCTGAGCTAAATGAAACAAAAGAAAAATCACAGAATTAATATCTAATTTTAAGCAATGAATCCTCAGTTGTTATTAATCATTGTTGACTATAAGGAGATTTGTTTCAATTATTTCTATTCAGGTATTTAAATTAAAAATTAAAAAACAATGATTTAAAATAGTTTTCATGACATAACAATTAATTTCTCAATGCACCAGGACTTCTTGATTGCATTCGGGAATCTATATAGTACAAATCAAGGTGCAAAGGTTAATTTTTACCAACTGGAAATAGGGAGTGCAATTTTTTTAATGAAATTTCCAAAAGACATGCATAAATATTAAATTAAAACTTACCTGATCGTGTAATGAAGTGAACATTAGTTCGCGAAAATCGCGAAAGTGCCCCAAATATTCTACAGCTAGCCATTATATTTTATCAAATTTTATTCTATTATAACCTCAACACAAAGTCTTATATATCCAACCAATACATAAAAACACAGACAGACTCACTGACAAAAACTTTAGGTCACTAGTCATAGTGAGTAGGAGTACTGTTGATCATTGCGCATGTGTAATTTTAAGTTACAGTTGAAACCTTTTAAAACTTGAAATTCAGTTCGAATCAAATTTCCCTTTTAAAAATGGAAATATCTGTGCGAATTTCGTTCATTAACAGTTTTAGTCAATATAACTAATATTTGATCTGAAAGGTTTTACATTAAATCATAGAATATTAGCACATTTGGGTATATGCTCTAGAGTGCTCCAAGATTTTTATGGGTGAATTTAATTTGAGCCAAAAAGCAAGTAGCCGAAACGTCATCTATTATAATCTTAAAGTAACAGAATAGCTATTTGTAAAGGCCAACGCAGAATAGAATCTTTAACCGGAATCGCAATCGTAGCGTAACCGTAAGAATGAGTTAAAGAAGGATAGGTATATTGTTTATTCTTCTTTAACTCATTCTCACGGTTACGCTTACGATTGCGGTTCCGGTTAAAGATTCTATTCTACGTTGGCCTTTACACTTGAGAAATGTCACGTAAACAGTTCATTAATTAATATTGTCATTAGTTAATATGTGTGTTGGAGATGTATCCACATGTACCAAATTGAATTACACGAACGACTATTACGTCGAATCCACATCCTCAGAATCTGTATTGTTTTGAGCATTCGACCATTTGAGAATTCGACGTTTTGAACATTCCACCAAAACTAATTCTATGAAAATGCCTTTAATCTATATTACACTGAGATACACTCAGATGCATTAATGCTGTCCTTCCGGTTTGACGGTATTTTGCAAAGTTGAATGATTTCTGTCAAAATGTTACCCACATTAAATGTGACTATTTTACAGAAAAGGGGAAAAGTGCCGCATTCAATGTGGCAACATAACCTTATTTAAAGCGTCACTTTTCCCCTTGTCTGTATATCCTTAGGATTTTTTTACAGTGTACGAGAATTGTCGAAGGCCTTCGAGTATACGGCCCCTGGGGCCGTATTTTCGTATGCGTAAAATGTCGAATGGTTAATGTCGCATGCGACTTCAAAAGTATATTCTCGACGACCATTCGAGATAAATTGTTCGGAAATTTCCGTGTGCGACATTTAAGGCCAACGCAGAATTGAATCTTTAACCGGACCCGCAATCGTTAGCATAACCGTAAGAATGTGTTGAAAAAGGATAAACAATATACCTAACCTTCTTTAACTCACTCTTACGGTTACGCTTACGATTACGGTTCCGGTTAAAGATTCTATTCTGCGTTGGCCTTTATACAGCGTTGCCGTCGTTTTCAAATACTTATATACCAATAAGAATTAAGGTAGAGGAGAACTTAACATATAGAAAAAACACAAAGAAGAATAAAATATGAATATTAATTTTTCTATTTTAAAAAAGTTGCATTTTTACAATTTCATAACATTTCAATTTTTAAGGAATTTAAGTAACAATTTTAATACTCAGATTTTTGAAGAACTTTAAAAATTAAAATTCTTTTAAAATTAGTTAAATTTGTCAATACATATAAATGATTGCAGAATATATTAAATTAATTATTTAAAAAAAAATTTTAGTGTCAATGAATAAATTCATTGGAAAGATGCGTACTTAAATTACGTAAAATCTTATGGGAAAAAATAATTATTATTTTTTAAAAAAAGTTACTGATGTTTTCGAATAACTTTAAAATTAATTTATTTTCTAAATAAATGTAACTGAACATTTTTTTAAGTAATATTTTTTCTTTATTTTTTAAAAAATTCAATTTCAGATTTAATTAAAATTTGTACATAATAGACAAATGGACTTTATATAAACCTTTTTCCCTGGATCTATGAAAAATTTTTAATTTTATTAAAGCAGTTGCAATATTAAGAAATAGAAATAATGCAAATTATTTCCTTATAAAAATTAAGAATTTTCTACAAAAATGAAACAGGAATATGCAATCAAGAAAATACCTGCATATTTTCAATTTGTCAAACAATATAAAAACAAAAACCAAAGCATATACACAAAAACTAACTTAAAAGTGTTAACAGATAGCTGCTAAGAATAATAATAAATAATTAATAATATGACACACAACCTTATTTCTCACTAGCATTTCGTATGTAACTTTGAATCTCGAGTGGTCACTACCCACTCGAGATGAACCATTCGAAAATTGTAGTTGCTTCTACAATAACTTTTTTTTCATCGACATGAGCGAGAAAACGTTGCGCGCGCAACTATTTTGCATGGTTTTAACAGTGCATTTTGTTCGTGTCGATAAAAAAAAGTTGTTGTAGTTGCTTCTACAATAACTTTTTTTCATCGTCATGAGCGACAAAATCGATGCGCGCACAACTATTTTGCATGGTTTTAATGGTTCGGTCACAGCTCGGCTGCCTGCCTGCCTGCAGGTCGTAATGACAATACATAAGAGTAAGAGAGTCAGACAATTTAAATTATTCGTCTCCTCTCTCTTACTCTCGTGGCGGCTGCCTGCACACCTAACGATTGCGGTTCCGGTTAAAGATTCTATTCTGCGTTGGCCTTAAACAGGCTCTTAGTTAGTTAGTTTTAAGTTTTAACGTTGGCACCTATATTCCGCTCTAAGTACATAATACAGTTCAATGCGCAAGTCTTGAATGACGTAGCGTCCACCACCAATTCACTGTACATTTCTATATACACTTCTGTTCTCATCAACTGTACATGCTTACACTCATACTCATTGTTTTTACAAAAGTCATACAATTATCAGATATTACAGATCTAATAAATTACATACTATTTAATTAATTATTAACAATTAGTGTACTTTGTACACTAATAAGTTTTATAGTTTATTTACACTTAATAGTTTAACATTAATTAATAGTAACTTATATATATATATATATATTTTAATCATACTATTAACAAATTGTTCTTATTAATTATTAATAAAATAACAAAACGCATGTAGTTGAAGTAATGCGTATTTTAAACTTCTTTGTCTTGAGAAAAGATATTCGAGACTTGTTTAGATTTGTTTATATATTCCTAAGTGGAAATACTAAGAAGACTTTCGGGAAATATAGGGTGTTTTCGACGTCGTCGGTCGTACCGGTCAGCCGTATTCTCGAATCGATGACCCTAGATGTCGCATGCGACAGACCATGCGAGATCGAAAAACCTATTCTCGAACGCGTGTCGCATGCGAGATTTCATGTCGTGTGCGACAATTTTCGAATGGTTCATCTCGAGTGGGTAGTGACCACTCGAGATGCAAAGTCGCATACGAAATGCTAGTGAGAAATAAGGTTGTGTGTCATATTTATAATAAACGTATATAATACAAAGTAGTATTAGTGTGCATAAACCGTATGCTAAAGTTAGAAAAACTATACAATATAACCAAAATGTATAATTTAAAAATTTAACGTAATCTTATAATGAAATAAAAGTTTATGTAACAATTTTTCAAATTATCTTTTAAGGCAATTTTAATAAGTATCATTTATAATAAAAAATTAAAATGTTATTGTTATTTTTGTAAATAAAATATACAATATAAATTTTCAATTATTATTAATTATTTATTATTATTCTTAGCAGCTATCTGTTAACACTTTTAAGTTAGTTTTTATGTATATGCTTTGGTTTTTGTTTGTATATTGTTTGACAAATTGAAAATATGCAGGTATTTTCTTGATTCTATATTCCTGTTTCATTTTTGTAGAAAATTTTTAATTTTCATAAGGAAATAATTTGCATTATTTCTATTTCTTAATATTGCAACTGCTTTAATAAAATTGAAAATTTTTCATAGATCCAGGGGAAAAGGTTTATATAAAGTCCATTTGTCTATTAGGTACAAATTTTAATTAAAACTGAAATTTTTAGAAAATGAAGAAAAAACATTACTTAAAAAAATGTTCAGTTACATTTATTTATTAACTAATTTAATTTTAAAGTTATTCGAAAACATCAGTAACTTTTTTTTAAAATAATAATTATTTTTTCCCATAAGATTTTACGTTATTTAAAAAAAAATTTGAAATTAATTGAATTTTGTAAGAAGAATTTTATTACTCTTTATTTAATTATTTTAATGTAAACGGGCATGATCATTGCTCAATAGTACAAATAAGTACTATTAAAACAATTTCACATAATTAATTGGCCGCATTGTTGCACACTACTAACATAAAAAATTTAAGTACGCATCTTCCCAATGAATTTATTAACTAACAAAAAAAAATTTTTTTAAATAATTAATTTAATGTATTCTGCAATCATTTGTAGGTATTGACAAATTTAACTAATTTTAGAAGAATTTTAATTTTTAAAGTTCTTCAAAAATCTGAGTATTAAAATTGTTAATTAAATTCCTTAAACATTGAAATGTTATGAAATTGTAAAAATGCAACTTTTTTAAAATAGAAAAATTAATATTCATATTTTATTCTTCTTTGTGTTTTTTCTATATGTCAAATTCTCTTCTACCTTAATTCTTATTGGTATATACACTGTAAAAAATCCTAAGGATATTACCCAGACCAGGGGGAAAGTGACGCTTTAAATAAGGTTATGTTGCCACATTGAATGCGGCACTTTTCCCCTTGTCTGTAAAATAGCCACATTTTATGTGGGTAATATTCTTAGGATTTTTTACAGTGTAAGTATTTGGAAACGACGGCAACGCTGTATAAATGTCGCACACGGAAATTTCCAACCAACCTATCTCGAATGGTCGTTGAGAATATACTTTTGAAGTCGCATGCGACATTGGGTGTTTTCGACCTCGTCGGTCGTACCGGTCAGTTGCCACATTAAGGTGCTCAAATTGTTTATTTCAGACTATATAGTTCAACCTAAATAGTCTCAAGCACCTTTTTGTGGCAACTGACCGGTACGACCGACGACGTCGAAAACACCCATAGACTGCGTCTATACGTCCGTCTAGCCGGATAAAATAATTTGTCCGGATACTGTCTAGCCGGACGTTTTGCGGCATAACACAGCTGAGTCTAAACGTCCGGCTAGTAAAATACTAACTAAATAGCCGGTCAAGACGGGCCAAATAAAAAAAGTAGTTTATTTGGCCCGTCAGTAGAAATAGGTGTATGATTTACTAATTAAAAATATTAATTTTTTTTTTGTTGGACGGGGGTCGGTTTTCGGTTTGATACCTTCCCGTTTTAAATATAAAGGCCAACGCAGAATAGAATCTTTAACCGGAACCGCAATCGTAAGCGTAACCGCAAGAATGAGTTAAAGAAGGATAAACAATATACCTATCCTTCTTTAACACATTCTTACGGTTACGCTTACGATTGCGGTTCCGGTTAAAGATTCTATTCTGCGTTGGCCTTAAAGTGAATTAATATTATATTTAAAACGGGAAGGTATCGAACCCAAAATCAACCCCCCTCCAACAAAAGAAAAATTAATAAATATTTTTAATTAGTAAATCATATACCTATTTTCACTGACGGGCGAAATAAACTATTTCTCTTATTTCGCCTGTTGACGGGCGAAATAGCCGCACTTTGTAGAAAAAAAACATTAAGTACCTCCATAACCTAAAAATGTCAAAAAAATTCAAGGAATATATTATACTTGTAAGAATCTAATAGACGGACGAATTATAAAGTTTATTATTTTATCCGGATACTGTCAAACGCTCATCATCAGTATACACAGTAAATAGCCGGATGAAATATTTTGGGAGCTAAACGTCCGTATATCCGGACGTTTAGACGATATTTTTTGTCCGTCTAGCCGGACGTATAGACACTTTGGGAAATATAGGGTGTTTTCGACGTCGTCGGTCGTACCGGTCAGTTGTCACAAAAAGGTGCTTATTTGAGACTATTTAGGTTGAACTATATAGTCTGAAATAAACAATTTGAGCACCTTAATGTGGCAACTGACCGGTACGACCGACGACGTCGAAAACACCCATAATAGTTTATTTTATGAGTTAATTTTGGGAGTAGATAAAGGGGTTTTTATGTGATATGTTTTCCGATATTTATTCTTATTTAATTTTCAGAGTTTATTTAATAAACTGAAAGACGATTCGTCTTATAATTCGAAATCTAAAAGCTGTGCCATCTCTCACGATTTAGAATTAATATTTTAATTGAAATTATTAATTTATTATATTTAAATTAATTACAAGAAATGCCATCGATATATCGAGTTCGATTAATCGATTTTTAGTAGAGCGAGATAAACGTCGCTTGTTACAATGTGTATATGTATTATTTCTAAATTGTCGTCAGTAAAGAAACATGACAGATGTTTTGCGTTTGGATACATTACCATCCGACGCACTTATATTAATTTTTGATTATTGTCATGCATTTGATTTGGTCAGACTCAGTGAAGTGTGTTTTCGATTTCATGAAATTATCCGGGATAAAATATTGTGGGTCAAGAAAAGTAAGCTGACACTTGCCACAAATCAAACGTCCAAAAGATTTCGTGCAAGGTTAGGTTTTACACACATATATATATTTCGAATTGTATTTATGTATAAACCTACGCAGTTTAAAAAATCAATTACTATATTAATAATTACCATTTTCCTTATGCATTCAATGTTATTAAATATTCTCCTGTAATTCACTTAAAGATAAGTTTGTTTTGAAATTTCATTGTTTACATTTTCTTATTTATATATGTTAAACAGCTGTCAAAAATCATGCATAGTGCTACATAATCAAAATAATAATAAGATTCTAGTCTAACAGTGCAATTGTTAAGTTTATTTATTTGCAGATGTAACCCTGTACTTTGTTTGAGGACGAAGTGGCAAATTTCTCATAATTGGCAATATGGTAAATACGATACAAAACTTATTTTCTCTCAGGGGAAAAAGTTAATGCCATGGATTCAATTGACGGAAGATACCTTGTGGTGGAGTGGCGGCCATCAACTTTTTGGTTTTGCTCGTAAACAACCGTTTAGTCACAATAATATTAAATTTGCCCAGTTAAACAGAAAAAGTGATATTTGTAAATTTGTTGTTCGGAGTGATTATATTATTAGTGGACACAGGTATAATATTTTTTATTATTGGTTTGGATTTTAGAAATAATTATTACTACTAGGTATTATATTTTATTATTTAATCATTCATTTTATCCGCAGTTTGAAATTAGCTTTTGTAAATCATAATTTTTTATTTAAATTAGATTAAGACACATAAACGTTTTTTGTAAAATAAAGGTAAGAAATTTTATTAATAATCAAAGTTGCCACAGGTCAGGAAATGTAAAATTGTTCAAGGAATAATGGAATTTTCATTAAAAGTACTGGAAAAAATTTAATGTTTACAATTCATAGAAAAATTTTTGTATGAAAGGAAGAGTATCGGGAGTCTAAGCATTTAAAAGCAACCGAAAAAGAACAGTTCCATATTTGGGTTTGTAGTAAGGCTTTACAAAAAAGTAACTAATCATTAGTTGAAAAAGCAAATAAATGAAGAGGGGATGTAAGACCGAAAACCTAACTCTGCCAACATGGGAAATATTTTGTAAAACTTGCGAGAAATGCTAAACTCCAAGAAGTCTAAAATATGCTTCTATTCGTTCTTTTTTTATGTAGCATATTTTTATTTTTATTTATTATAACATTAATAACTTAAAATTATGTTACTTTCAGCTAGGAATAGCAGGTAATAAGGGATATAAGTATACCTTAAGCAGACTATGTATGACAAATATTGTAAAACTTTTATTAAGTACACAATGGATATTTTCATAAATATAGTAAAACTCATTGCAGAATTTTAAGAATTTTATTTAAAAATTTAAGAATGAAAATAAATAAGAATAAAAATTGTGTAGTTTTAATTAATGATCAATTGTATTCTTTCAGTAAGTAACTCAGAATCTGCACGTACGCTTTAACGCACGTATTTTATGCTAGTTAATTTATTAATTAAACTAGCTGTGGTGCCAACCGAGAATTAGAATTTGAGAATTAATTTGACTGGAAAAAAATAATTAGTTACTTTTAACTATTTATTTCAAATTCATAGAATTGTCGGTTTCTAGTACTTTATGCGTTTGTAGTACTTTAATTATTAAAAATTAATCCTAAATTTCCACCGGGTTTTCGAGTGAAAGTATAATCTAAGGGCCTCTTTCACCAACAACTATTAAAATATAATCAACTAGCTGTCGTTCCCATCTTTGACGGGTTTTAGTTTCTACCAATACATATTTATATATGTATTATTATTATGTATTATATTATGGCCGGGAAAAAATAATATTTAGTTACCATTAACTGTTTCAGTAGGAAAATACGACTACAATGGAACCACGATTATCCGAACTAACCTACGCAAGTCCGGGTTCGGATAATCCAAAGTTCGGATAATAGAAATTTTTATTTTTTCCATAATTAAAGTAAAAAAAAGTCAGATGAACTATATATTTAATTTAATACTTTTTCTAAAATATTCATAAGTATATATATGAGCGATTCCAAGTCAAGTGATCAAGGTTGAGAAAAATTTTTCTCCAATCGCAGCAAAACTTGGGGCTTTTGTAGTACTAATAGATAGTAATTTTTCGTGAAAATATTTTTTTATCTAGTCCAATATTTTCCGAGGGGGAGAGGGGGGGGGAGAGATACGATTTTTTTAAGCGAAAGTTTAGGTTTTTTACTAAAAGGACATATAAATGAAAAAGTGGGACTAGAATGTTTAAACATTGAAAAAAAGAATTTTTTCCTAAACGGATCTAAAAACCGGGTTTAGTGTGCTCCGGCGAGTAGAAAACTCTTTTTTCAATGTTTAAACATTCTAGTCCCACTTTATCATTTATATGTCCTTTTAGGAAAAAATCTCAGCTTTCGTTTAAAAAAAAAATCGTATCTCTCTCCCCCAAAAATTGAAATTTATTTTTAATTTTGATTTTTTTGGGTCAAAATTTTTTTTTTCAAAATGCTTATTTCCAATCGAAAGAGCATGAAAAAACCTTTCCAAAATGTACTTTGTCAAATTTGTATGTTTAATTGTTTAAGAGTAAAAAATTATTGAAATAAACATTACACCAAAAGACCCCTTATCACTTGACGTGAAATCGACATATATATATATATATATGAGGGGCTGGATGCTATAATGTGTTACACGCCATTCACTTAACATGGCGCGTAACACATTATAGCATCCAGCCCCTCATATATATATATATATATATATATATATATATATACTACCGGCAGAAATTGTCGGTACGAACGACGGGCGAGCTAAAAAAAGTTGCTGCTGAAATTAAATTAAATTTTTTTTATTATTGAAAAATGATACAAACTTGGTTCTTAGATTGTTCGAAAGCCAATTAAATTCTTCGTCGTTTGATATATAAATGAAAATTATTTTATATTTTTGAGAGATTTTATCACCTAAGAGATTTAAAAACAAATTGATTATTTTTTCTATTTTTGTGCACCATGTTTGTGTGGCTGCACATTCTAGAAAAATTTAGAGAAATATTTTAAAGTCTCAGCTTTTATTTAAGCCTTGGAAACTGAAAATCCGTTCAACAGTTTTTGAAATATCTAAAAAATGTCCAAGCCTGTTTTTCTATAATTTAGGCGGTTGCTAAGAGTCAATATCGTATAGCAACGGTTGCTAAGGGAAATTTTTGTTGCCTATCAACGGTTGCTAAGGGGTCAAAATCGTATGGCAACGGTTGCTAAGTGCTATTATTTTAATACCATTGTTTAAAATTGGTGGCCTAGCAATGGTTGCTAAGGTACAGTATCGTAGCAAACATAAGTTAAAATTTTTTGCATAGGATAGCAACAATTTTAATTAAAATTGTTCGTTGTATAGCAAAGGTTGCTGAGGGTCATTTTCTTATTGACTACTGTTGAAAATTCGTTTCTTAGCATCGGTGGCTAAAGATAATTTTGTTCAGTATTTTTGGAAACAATTTTTTATTTAAAAGTCATTAAGGTTTTCTGGGGAAAAATAGTGGTTTCGTAGAATACACTGTTTATACAAAAAATGTATTTAAAATGATAAAGAAAATTATTCTTTAGAGGAAACATCTTTATTTTGACAAAAATTTATTTGAAAAAATTATTTTAGAAAATAAGTATGTGCCCACTTTTTATACCAGAGACACATAGATCCAATTGTGAACTTGCCGTTATATTGTCGATCATTATCGTCAAAAATTCAATTTTTTAAGTTTGTTTTTAAATATTATAAAACAATATTATTATTAATAATAATATAAAAAATCTTGTATATGTGGAATTATTTAAATAAATGAAATGAATAATTAATTATTATTAAAAAAAAATTAAAAATAAATAATAATAAATAAATAATAAATTATAAAGCGCGCCTTCAGTCCCGTATAAATATATATATATATATATATATATATATATATATATATATACGAGACTGCAGGCGCGCTTTAGCGCTCTGAATTTATTATTTATTTATTATTTATTTATTTTTAATTTTTTTTTAATAATAATTAATTATTCATTTCATTTTATTTATTTAAAGTTCTGTCAGGGTTGGACATAGTTTTGAATTTTCTTCATAACTTCCTCTGCAGTGCGAATTTCACGTTTTCGCGCATATTGTTGGAAAGATGAACTCAAATGCAATGTTTTTGCTGTACATTGCAAAAAAATTCGGCCAAAAGTTTCAAAGTTATAAGCAATTTAAAAGAAAAAATAATGTTGTAAGGGTTGAACATGAGTGTAAGGGTTGAGCCACTGTATAAAATCAATGAAATATTTAGGTAAATGGTTAAAAATGTCCTTCAAATAATAGAATGACACTTGAAAATGAGGAACGGAACCATTAAATTAAAATAAAATCCCATATTGTGCATTTTTGCATAACATTAGATATTTTATTTCTTAAGAATAAAAGAAAAAAATTTTAAATTAAAACAATAAAAAAGATTATCGAAAAAATTTGTTTCCTCTTTTTTCGTTAGAAACAAAGTTTTTGACACCTCCTTAAATCAAAAAATGAATTTCTGTTGCAAGTACGCTTCGTAATTGCAATATTTTAGGCGGTTCAACCCTTACGACACCGCCTGGCTCAACGCTAACTCACGCGTTGTTTTGCGACATACCACACAGAAAACAAACGCGTCACACAAAACCCATAAATTTCTTTTCACACTTTTGTATAACATCTTAATAAACAATTTCAATAAATTTACTTTGTCTTTGGCATATTTCTTCTACATTTACTTCTCTTTTTTTGACACCACAAAAAAGTTTCTGTTGAGCGTATAACAATGACTCGCAAAAAATAAAAATATACGTTCGTATACTTGACTGAAACTCATGTGAAAAGTTGACTGGCATTAGTAGCAAGAATTTAAGTACAAAAACAGATGGCACTAGTGTGATAGAACAAAATAAACGCGATGGCTCAACCCTAACACCTGTCCAACCCTAACAGCACTCCCCTATATATGGGTCATATATATTTTATGACATTTTAGAATCGGTTAAACATATTTTTTTCTCGTTCCTTATAGAAAAATATTAAATACGTATTTTTTTATTTTTCCATAATTGTCAAAATTTTCGAAATTTTGGATTTTTAAAAGCAGACCTACTTTCAGTAGCTTATAACTTTGAAAGTATTGAGTTTCGAAAAAAGTTGTCAAAGAAAGAAAGTTTTAATTTTTCTTCAACTTTTAAACGATTTAAAAAAAATATTTTTAAAAATTTTTTAGAAAAAAGGGTTTTTTATAAACAAATTAATTTATTTTTAATTTGGGCGCGATTAATTTTTTTTCTATTTATTTATACCTGCCAATATACAAAAGATTTTTATTAAATTTCCGAGATGGGCCGACTCATAGTTTTTGTTCTATAAATTTTTTTTAAAACGAAGACTATGAATTAGTAAACCTAATAGCTTATAATTTAAAAAATTTTGAGTTTTGAAAAAAGTTGTCAAAGAAAGAAAGTTATGATTTTTTTAACTGTTAAGTAATTTAAAAAAAAAGAAATTTTTTTTAATTTTTGAAGAAAAAACTTTTTTTTTAATAAACAAATTAATTAAAAAATTTATAAAACGAAAACTATGAGTCGGCCCATCTCGGATCTTTTTAAAAAATCTTCTGTATATTGGCAGGTATTAATAAATAGAAAATAATAAAAATTAATCGCGCCCAAATTAAAAATAAATAAATTTATTTATAAAAAAAAAATTTTTTTTCTAAAAAATTAAAAAAAAAATTTTTTTTAATCTTTTAAAAGTTGAAGAAAAACCAAAACTTTCTTTCTTTGACAACGTTTTTCGAAACTCAATAATTTTAAAGTTATAAGCTATTGAAAATAGGTTTGCTTTTTAAAATCCGTAATTTCGAAAATTTATAACTCGAAAATTTTAGCAATTATGGAAAAATAAAAAAATACGTATTTAATTTTTTTCTATAAGGAACGAGAAAAAAATATGTTTAACTGATTCTAAAATGCCATAGAAAAATTTCGCGTGGAATTGCCCATATATATGGGACATTCCACGTCAACCGGGACAAGACTCTGTCCAAAAATCTATTTCACCGATTTTAATGGTTGAGGACTTAAAATCTTCGTCTTTATGCCCTCTATCAAATACAATGTGGTACTTTTTAAAATTCAACAATGCGCTTTCAAAATGGCGCATTATGTGAATGAAAAACACAACTTCCAAACTTAAATGTTTATTTAAAGTAAATAAAGCATAAATAGCTTCTAAGGGGGTACTTTTAATGACTGCATGCCTCTAAATGAAGAAAAACCAAAAAAAAAGTAAAAAAGAAACAAAAATTCAAAATAGCGGATCCAATATGTCGGACGAATTTTAAAAAATTTTAAAAATTCATCGAAATTGCTTGAAAATTGTTACTCGGGGGTTTTTGAGGTCGCTGATTACGAATCCGGTGTCAGTTTTCAAAATTCAAAATGGCGGATCCAATATGGCGGACGAATTTTTAAAAATTGATCGAAATCGCTTGAAAATCGAAACTCGGCGGTTTTTGAGGTCGCTGATTACGAATCCGGAGTCAGTTTTTCAAAATTCAAAATGGCGGATCCAATATGGCGGACGAATTTTTAAAAATTGATCGTAATCGCTTGAAAATCGTTACTCGGGGGTTTTTGGGGTCGCACCGAGACCGGATTCGTAATCAGCGACCTCAAAAACCCCCGAGTAACGATTTTCAAGCGATTTCGATGAATTTAAAAAATTTTTTTAAATTCGTCCGAAATATTGGATCCGCCATTTTAAATGTTCTTTTCTTTTTTCCTTTTTTTGCTTTTTCTTCATTTAGAGGCATGCAGTCATTAAAAGTACCCCTTAGAAGCTATTTGTGCTTTTTTTTTACTTTAAATAAACATTTAAGTTTGGAAGTTGTGTTTTTCATTCACATAATGCGCCATTTTGAAAGCGCATTGTTGAATTTTGAAAAGTACCACATTGTATTTGATAGAGGGCATAAAGACGAAGATTTTAAGCCCTCAACCATTAAAATCGGTGCAATAGATTTTTGGACAGAGTCTTGTCCCGGTTGACGTGGAATGTCCCATGTATAGGTGTATTACGCTCCGAATAAAGGTACCTAAGAAGCAAACAATTTAAGGTAATGTTTTAAATTTTTTGGGTAAAAATACAAAAAGAAAAACAATAATTTGTTAAAAATTATTGATCTTCAAGTCTTCATTATGTCCAAAATATTCAGTGAAAACTGTCTTTTAAATAAAATAATTAAAAAAAACTTTCTATAAAGATAAATCTAACACGAACCTAACCAATAATTTGTTTGCTTCTTAGGTACCTTTCTTGGGAGCGCGTTACACATATATATATGTAAAAGTTATCATTTTACAAACTTTCATGATCAAATAGTCGTTTATTTTGGGAAAAAAAGTTTAGTTTTCAGTTATTTTCTACGTACAAATTTACTTACACTTATTTATTTATTCAAACATTATATTCTTACTTAAATTTCTTTTAATTTACTATTATGTCTTCTTTTCAATAAATTAATGTCAATAGAGAAGTGAAGATTTGTACGTAGAAAAAAACTGAAAACTAAACTTTTTTCCCAAAATAAACGACTATTTGATCATGAAAGTTTGTAAAATGATAACTTTTACATATATATATATTATCAAATTTTTAATGAATATTAAATATAAAGTTAAAAAAACTTAAAAAAAGGCTCCAAATATGACCTACTCTATATGCCGCTTATTCGGCCCTGCCGCAACGAACCAGGTGAGCAGCGAGAGTGCAGTAAGTGTGTATCACCGCCTAAATTATAGAAAAACAGGCTTGGACATTTTTTAGATATTTCAAAAACTGTTGAACGGATTTTTAGTTTCCAAGGCTTAAATACAAGCTGAGACTTTAAAATATTTCTCTAAATTTTTCTAGAATGTGCAGCCACACAAACATGGTGCACAAAAATAGAAAAATATAAAATAATTTTCATTTACATATCAAACGACGAAAAATTTAATTGGCTTTCGAACAATCCAAGAACCAAGTTTGTATCATTTTTCAATAATAAAATATGTTAATTTAATTTCAGCAGCAACTTTTTTTAGCTCGCCCGTCGTTCGGGCTTCAGGATTTTTAAAAAATTTTTAGCATAAATTTCGTTATTTTGCTTTAAAATATTCGGAAAGCCAAAAAAAAGTTTGGATAAATTGATTTTTGGTTCAGGTAATAGAGGATTCGAATAACAGAGGTTCGGTTAATCGAGGTTCCATTGTATTTAAATAAGGGACTGACATTTTATTATCAAATCAGTTATTTTTAACTATCTCAAATGCAGAGAACACTATTTGTTAATTTGTGCGAATTAATATAATAAAACTTTTTTTTATTTGATAAGAAAATTCCTGGTTTAGCTTGTTCTCAGTTTTTCTCGGTCACTTTGAATTCCGGGATATTTCCCGTTTTTCCCGGTTGGAAGACACCCTATTATTATAACTTTTGTCTTTACATTGCTCAAAACATCTCTAAAAGTGAAATCTAGAATTAAAATAAAAAAAATTCTTAACATCTAAATTTTTACCAAGTCGCATAATTCTTATATTGTATCACAGGTGACTTACAATTCTTGACATCCTGCAATATCGTTTTAATAACAAAAAACTTCATTTTCAATATTTATAAAATTCTTGCAATTAAATAATATTGGATAAATTGGATGAATAAATAATTTTAAATTGTATTATTTTGACGTTAAAATCTTAATCAAAGATCCCAAAAATACTACTGACTTAAGTTTCATAATAATTAGTATCAATTTTATTTTTCTCGATTTTTTCACGTTAAAACCTTTTTTAAACAGATATTTTTAATGCTTTCCATTAAAAAATGTGAAATTTATTAATTTTCGATTTTTTGAAAATATTTTTATATTTATATCTTAGTTATAGGATAGTATTTTTTGCAAAATTATGCTAAAATTTGACTAAATAACATGTAATATTTAAATTTTATTAGAAAAGATAAACCTGAAAAATTTGGAGAAAGCCGACAATTTTTGAAATCAAAACAGACACGCTATATAACTTTCGTTTTTACATTGCTCGAAATATCTTTAATAGAATTAACTCTAAAAGTAAAATAAAAAACCTTTGTACCATCTAATTTTTTACCCATAGTAGCATAATGATATCGTATCACAGGTTGCTTACAATTCTTGACATTCTAAGATACTATTTTTCTCATAAATATCTCCATTTCTAAATATTTCTGAAGTTCTTCCAATTCTTATAAATAAAATCGTACTTCTGTCTGTTCATTGTCCAAAACTTAAAGATTTTAATATAAAAAGTTGGTTTCAACATCAAGAAATGTAAAGAAATTCATAAAAAGTTTCATGTGTGTATGTATTAGGGTGGTTCTTATTTTGGCGATATTTCCAAATCTTCGGTCTCACCCCAAAAAATTAATCAAGATATAAAAAAAAATTTTCCTGAAAGTTTGAACCAAATCGAAAAATATTAACATGTGCCTCTAGTCGACTGAATTTTTAAATGGAAAATACATGTTATTTTTCCTGGAAATCACTCAAAATATTTTCTAGCATACACAACATTTTTTCAAATTCCCAAACTTCAGGATCTTTTATATGATTAGAGGTAGAACTCCCAATTTTTCCAAATTTTTTTTGAAAATATTTGCTCCATTTACAAGCTTTATGAATATGCCGATGACACAGTAAAAAGGTTTAATATGGTTAACATCGCGGAAAACGAAACTTTTGTAACGTATCAGTCTTTTTAAAATGTTCATAACTTTTGAATAATACATTCTAAAAATTTTATTTTCATAAGCAATATTGGTGAAAAAAATATATGTTAAGAAGCATCCAAACAAATTTATTAATTTCTTGTTATTTAAAAGTTGATTTATATTTAAAACATGTTAACAAATATTTAGTGTCATATCAACATTATAGTTTATTGAAAAAGTGATGTTATGTGGATTTTTTTCCACTTTAAGGGGATCCCACTTATCGACAATACAGATCTAAATTGATAAAAAGAACTGCAACCGCCTTTTCTTGAAAAATATAAAATACTATGCCATATCCATTTGGGAATCTCATTTTTTATCATAAATACACAGGATGAATATTTCTTTTTTTGTAATTGTTACAAAAAAGTAAAGGTTTTTAAATTTTAAATTTCCTTAAATACAACAAAACAAACTTATTTTTTACTTGGAAAATTAAATATATTTGCGAAATTGTCTTATTTTATATATTTTTTACCATTAATCAATTTTCGCTTGCAAACAAAACATTATATTAAATTGTTTTTAATTTAAAATTAAAAATAATCAACAATTTATCATTTCTGGTACATTTGGCGCCATCTATTGGTTCCATTGCAAAATAATGTACCACCAAACAGCTATTAAATGTGGTTATGGTGGTTTGGACTCTTGGAAACTGCTCATATTTAATTTTTGAAAAATAATTTTTTCTAATAATTACAACAAAAAAAATATTCATCCTATGTATTTATGATAGAAAATGAGTTTCCTAAATTGATAGGGCATAATATTATACAGTTTTCAAGAAAAGGCGGTTGCACATTTTTTATCAATTTAGATCTGCATTGTTGATATGTCGGATCCCCTTAACAAGAGATTTGACGTAAATAACCCGTATCACACACGTATAGTAGGCAGCAATAGACAAGTAGTATAATATGAATGTATTATATTGTATTATATACATATAAGAACATGATATTTAACTTTTTAAAAAGTAAAATTAACACATTAGACGCTTTTAATGTGACAACGGAATATTCATAAAGCTCGTAAATAGAGCAAATATTTTCAAAAAAATTTGGAAAAATTGGAATTTCTACCTCTAATCATGTACTAAAAGATCCAGAAGTTTAAGAATTCAAAAAAAATGTGTGTAAGCTAGAAAAAATTTTGAGTGATTTCCAGAAAAAATTACATGTATTTTCCATATAAAAAATCAGTCGACTAGTGGCACGTGTTAATATTGTTCGATTTGCTTCAAATATCCAGGAACATTTTTTTATACCTTGATTAATTTTTTGGGGGTCTAGGTATCGCTTATTTTCATGAGAAAAAATGGCGCTAATGCATATAAAAAATCTTACGATGGGGGAGGGGGGGTCTAAAAACCTAAAAAATATGCTTACGTAATACTTGAATGGCCCCTATGTCACAAAAGTTTTGTGTGTCAATCGCGCAAAAACGGCTGCACTGTTTGAAACCAAATTTAGCAGTTTGTTAGATCTCGACTTAAGGAAGATTTATCAATTTACAGATTAAAAAAATATTAATTAAAACGGTTGAAAACAAACTTTTTTGGAAAAATCGAAAAATTTCAAATTACTTTTTTTATAACTGAATATTGCTATACTTTCTGTAACATAACAGTTCAATTAAAGAAACTAAATCATATTTTAACTTAATTTTATAATTACTGCTAAAAAAATATTTACTATAAAAATTATTTTTTTTCATTTATTTAATAAATTGCTGCTAAACAAAAATTTTCATTGGATTTAAATGAAACATTATTATAACAATAAATATTTCATTTACGTTTATTTTTAAATTTAAATTATACAATTATATAAATGACATAATTTGAAATTACAGTACAGTACAGTACTTATATCTACTACAAATCAATATTTATATAGTTTAGATTATAGAAACAAGATTATCACAATAAAAATTTCAGTTTTCGGATTTTTCAATATTTTTTTTTGAACATTGAAATTGTCAATTTCATATCGTGCCCACCGTTTTTTAAGTCCACATGTGCACCGCCATCAACAATTAATTTTAACTTACACTACCGTCGGAAATTGTCGGTCCGATCGACCGAAGAGGAGAAAAAAGGCAGCTCTACTAAAATCATAATAACTTTGCCCAAAATGAAGATAGAAACTTGATTTTTGCAGATTTGGAAAGCTTATAAAATTCTGAATAAGATAAGTTTTGGTTAATTTTTTTAACATTTAGAACTTGTTGTATTATTTAATTATTTGTAGTACAAAACTCTCAAAATTTTCAATTATCGTTTGAAATGTTCAGTCCGTTGCCTGATCTACAAAAATAATAGGAAAAATTTGAAACTTATATTACTTTGTTAAAAAAATTGTCACCTTTAATTTGAGTCTAAGAAAAGTAAAAAATATTAATCCGTCTCCTTATAATTTTTAAAACTTCTTTAAAATAATTTTAATCATAATTTTTCTAGATTTAATTTAATATGCACTAAGAAAACAAATATTTTAAATTTAACAAACTTTGTTTAAATTAATATTTAATTGAAATATAAATTTATTTATAAAACATATTTATTCAAACCAATAATATTTTCAAATCTAAAATGTATATACTTTTTATATATTTTGGTAATTAACAACAATAACTTGTTTATACATTTGATTTAATAATAATAACATTATTTAATTAAAGTCTGACTAATAGTAATAGTGTACAAAAATTCAGACCATAACTAGAATTTAGAGAAAAAAGAATATATAAGGGGTTCTAAGAAACCACTCACTTTAGGAGACGCCTATTCGGCCCTGGGGAGACAAAGGAGAGAAAACAACAGACGGGTTTCGCGGCGATCGAGGTTCAATGACGAGAAAAACATACGCATACATTTTTAATCATATCTCGGAGACGGATTAATATTTTTTACTTTTCTTAGACTCAAATTAAAGGTGACAATTTTTTTAACAAAGTAATACAAGTTTCAAATTTTTCCTATTATTTTTGTAGATCAGGCAACGGACTGAACATATCGAACGATAATTGAAAATTTTGAGAGTTTTGTACTACAAATAATTAAATAATACAACAAGTTCTAAATGTTAAAAAAAATTAACCAAAACTTATCTTATTCAGAATTTTATAAGCTTTCCAAATCTGCAAAAATCAAGTTTCTATCTTCATTTTGGGCAAAGTTATTTTGATTTTAGTAGAGCTTCCTTTTTTCTCCTCTTCGGTCGATCGGACCGACAATTTCCGACGGTAGTGTATCTATTTTCTAATATTTCATGTTAAAAATTTTTTCACAAAAGCTTTAAATATGTACAAAAACATCTCAAAAAGCCCGGAGGTCTAAGTTATTTTTTTCACTTGCCTGGACCACATCCGGGATCGGTCAGTCCATGTTTAAATTGCAATATTTTCTAGATTTTTGTACTAACTTAAACAACACTTATAATTCATGAAGAAAATCTTAAAAGCTTCGAAAAAAAATAACAACAATTTTTGTTTGAATCTTAAAACAATTGTTAATTTGTTGAAACAATCGAGTACTCGAATTCATTCGAGAACTTGAAAATTTTCGAGCTTTTTATGAGGCTCGACTCGGCTCGAAAAATGAAAAGCTCGAAAATACTCGATCGAGCTTCGAGCTTTTTGCACACCTCTAGTAGACACCCTTTTTAAATATATTAGTAGATACTAAAACCCGTTGAAGACGGGTACGACAGCTAGTTAAAGAATATTGAATAAATTGGATTTTTTGAAAAAATTGATTATCTTCCTTTCTAATTAAAATTTTTAAAATTTGAAAATTTATAAACCTTTATTGGGTGAATACTTAACATTGACAAATTTCATTCAAATTGGTCCAAGAGTTTTTTGTGATTGACACACTAAGCTTTTGTGGGAGATTTATATAATATAGAAGAGACCGGGGCGTAATGGTTCACTTTAATTTATTGAAAAGTGATAAGTCATAGTAATTTCGGTTTTTGATCAAAATAATGTACTTGGCATACTGTAAGTTTGTACTAAGTTTCATTGTTATTCATTTATTATTGTTAAAAATATGGTAGAAAAAGTGATTTTGACGCTTGAAAATAAATTTTTGAAGTCTTTGTTTTTTTGTTATATCTTTTTCAAAAGTATGTAAAAAATTGTTGTATGTCAGGTTTTGAGCTTTAAACATTTGTTTTTAAAGAACAATTGACAATTTTTGTTTAATACTTACGGTATTGATAAAAAATAACAAAATTTCCAAGTAAATGGATTTTGCATTTCGCTACAACTTTTTAAAATTTGAAAATTGCATGAAAATGTTTAAAGTTTAAATTAAATATGTTCCATTTTCAATATTCCTTATTATAAATGTACAAATAGAAACCAAAATTGTCAATATTAAGTAATATTTCATGATAAAAATAATAATTTCATTGCTGATTGAATACGCCCCGGCCCGAGGCGAAATAGCTCACCTTGCATTTCTTCAAAAACATTGTTCTAGAAAAAAAGTATAAGTGATATTAGGGCGTTCTTTTTTTAATTGAAAGCTGAGATGTTAGGTTAAGTTTTCCACACGATGAAATTTTTATTAAAGCAAGAATGACGAAGTTAAGCAACAAAATGTGAAAAGTGATCCATTACCCCCCGGTCTTCCCTACGTGAAACTTTCTGTGGTCTACTTTAAATTTTTAACTTTTGAGCAATATACAGACAGAAGCGGGGTTTTATTTTTAATGATAATGATAACTTCAATTTATTTTTTTTAAATAAATAATTAATGTTTTTTTAAGGGATGGAAGTTTAAAATTCTGGTCCCTAACCAATTCTGGACCACTTCATTATGATGGAACAAATTATCTTGTCGATCATTTGTGCTATAATATTGAGGAAGCCCATTCCACTGATGTGAACGCTGTGGAAGAAACATCTCAAGTTGTTATCTCTGGCTCTGGAGATGGTATAATTAAATTATGGGAGAGACCAAGCGAAACAATGACAAATGTGCCTTCAAAATGTTTAAATGTCGATGATCGTATTTGGTCACTTTCGGCAGATCCAATGGGACAAAAATTTTCCGTTGGGTCGTCTGGAATTGGAGAAGGTGCACCACTGCATATTTTCGACATTGAAAGGTTCGTCAATGAACACAAGAGTGGAGTTTGTTTTCTTTTATTTCGCCGAATTCCCTTTCTTTTTACACCAAAATATTTAATTTAATTTTTACTTAATTTACAAACTCCAATTCATGATCATTGTTTTACCTTTATAGTTTGGAATTTCTTTAGATTTATTATTTTTTCTTAGATACGATTATCCCGGTTAATAATTACATTTATAAATTTACAAAACCTTTGTTTGTTTCAGTTGCAAGGAATCAAATGTTATGAAACATGTTTGGAGAAGAGGTGCTGGCATATTGGATATGGTTTGGGATAATCCACAGACACTTCTAACGTGCGGATATGATACATACTTAAGAAAATGGGATTTGAGGTCAGTGTGTGAAAACTTAAAAAAAAAGTTATTTAAGAATTAGAAATAAAGGGTTATTTTTTACAGATGTGGTAAGTGTGTTAGTTACTGGCCCGATCCTACTGATGCAACAATGTACTGCATGTCTTCAGATTATCAGTATTCAGTAGTTACGGGAGCGCAGTTTAATTGCAAAGCAGTTTTATGGGATCAACGACAAATTAACTATGTACAGGTAATTTCATCTCCTTTTGGTTATAAAATAACTGTGAATTTACTATATTCTAAACGTGTATAATTTTAATATTTTTTGCAGCTATACTTTATGAATCTTCGTCGAATTTCGAGTCCACTTTATAGTTTATGTTTTGACAGTAGTCATCTTTATGGAGCAACTGATCAACATTTAGTTGAAATAAATTTCTCTGGTCGTTCAAATAAAGAAAAAAATTATCGAGAAATTCTTAAATACGAATGGAATACCAATGAATTTATACGAAGATGAAAGTACAACAATATAGGTTTATGCATAATTTAAATATATATTTATGAAATTAATATTTAGCAAAAACATTATATATATATCTACACCCAAATTGTGTGAATATATAAAATTTAATTTTTTTGCAAAAACACAATTTAACGTTGTCAGTGGCTATGTTCTATGTTTGAAAAAAACTGTCAACAAAAAAACAAATCAATTCAAAAAAATTTGTAAATAAAATAATACAATCAAGAATAAATTTTTTTAGGACGTTTTAAAAATTATTTGTTGAATTCGATTCTATTATTGACTCAATATTCGGGAAGTGTAACAGCAAATTTCAAATTTACTGATTTCTAATGAAAACATGCGTAAAATGCAAACTTCATTATAAGTTTATTAAATAGTTAAAAAGATTTAAAAAAAAAATTTTTTAATTTTTTCTGAGTTATAAACAATTAAAGTTATTTACAATGCTTAAATAAAAAATTCATATCTTGTGATAGGATCAATGGATTTTAATAAACCTAGGATTTTTGTAAATCTTAAATTCTATAGATGTGTTTGAAAAAATAAAAAAAACTGATTGTTAAAAACTATTAATTGTTATAGCAAAATTAATTGTTTAATTATAACTTAAACAATGTTCTCATGGTTTCAGAAAGTTCGTGCAGATTCTATTAGAAAGATAATTTTTTGAAGATTCAATACCCGTTTCCAAATTTCGTGAGACTCAATTATATTAGAAATGAAGTACAGTAGAGACTCCATTATTCGGACTAATCGATGCAGGCACTTGTCCGGATAATCGAAAATACGGATAATCGAGTAAAGTACGAATTAAACAGATTTTTGGTTCATAATTTTATGTATAATTTATTAGCATATGTACTAAAATAAGACTGAAACAAACTAAAACTTTTAAAGTCAACATTAATAAATATTTAGTTAGAAATATTTGAAAATATTTACATAAACATTTTCTTAAAATAATTAAAACACTTTATAAAACGCAACATTTCGTGTAAAAATTAACGTTTTTGAATTGAATTATATGGTATTCAATTTTTATTGTCTGTTAACAGCTTGAGACCTTATAAACTTTATATGAAAAAAAAATTTTAATTTTAAATTTGTCCGGATAATCGAATATCCGGATAATGGAGTCTCTACTGTAGTTACATTTTTTCTGGCGGGCGGTACGCCTTTTTACCGCGCGACACGTTAACTGGCAGTGCGTCTCTACAGTTATACAGTCGGATTTTTAAACAATTTAATTTCAAAAATTTATAATATTAATACAAAACATACTTCAAAATTGAAAAAACTAATGCAGGAAACTAATAGTTTATTATGTGGTAATTTATAAATTGTTTAGGTAAAACAGGCCTACAAAATTTGGAATTTTGTCAGACCCAGAAACGGGATAGGTCATTTCCGATGTAATTTATCACCCTGAATCCAAAACTGACAGCGAAATTGCTCTATCACGTCAGGATTCTGAGATATTCTAACCTAAAAGAGTGAAAAAGGACATTTTTGGCAACATTCGTCTCTCAATAAAATCTACAAAAAATTTTTTTTATCATTGGAACAAATTTTAAAAGAAAGTACAATTAATCACCTTTCAAAATATTCTACACCCAATCCGATCCGACTTTTTTTCACTATGGTCCAACAATTTAAAATTTCGGTTACACGACCTAAAAACTGAGAAAAGGAAAAATAGAATAATTCGAAAGTACTTTAACTTAAGCATCTGATTCTTAATATTTTGGGATCGTTGATTAGAAAACCGATGTTGGATTTTGAAATTTAAAATGGCGGATCCAATATGGCGGCTGTCAAAATAAAAAATTGATCGGATTCGCTTGAAACTTTTTACTAGGGGGTTTTAGAGGTCGCTAATTACGAATCTGATGTCAGATTTTCGAAATTCAAAATGGCGGATGTAATATGGCGACATATTTTAAAAAAATTTAACGGGTTCGCTTGAAACTCTTCACTTGGGTGTTTTTGAGGTCGCATATTACGAATCTGATGTCACATTTTCGAAATTTAAAATGGCGGATCTAATATGACGACATATGAATCTAATATGGTGGGAGTCTATAAAAATTGATCTTAATTGCTTATAATTAGTTTCTTTCAGGGTTTTTTTGTTAGCTAATTACGAATCCGATGTCGAATTTTAAAAATAGGGAACTTTTAATTTTTATGCGGTTTTTTTTGTCCGGTCATTTATTACCAAATTTTGTAGTCTATTTAATCGAAAGATGTTAGTAAAATCGAGAAAGATGAAATTCGAACATTTAGTGCATGATTCATACACTCTTTTAGAGAAGAAAGTCAAGTTTTATTGTTCTTTATTGAACTTTACACGTTTTTCTTCAAAGGATCTTCGTAGTGGCTTCCGTTTATTAGAATGTAAAACAGAATCACTTTTGATTGCTTGAAAAAATAATTTCCACACCTATCGATATCTAAATTGAGAAAAGATGTATTTACAGGTCCAGAAATAAACAAAGGGGTGATTCTGTATTATATTTTAAAAACAAAACCAACTATATGAAGATCCTTTGAAGAAAAATGTGTAAATGTTCAATAGAGAAAAATATAACATTTAATTTTCTTTACTAAAACTAAATACCATATTTGATCTGCCATTTTAAATTTCGAAAATGTGACATCAGATTCGTAATATGCGACCTCAAAAACACCCAAGTGAAGAGTTTCAAGCGAACCCATTAAATTTTTTAAAAATATGTCGCCATATTACATCCGCCATTTTAAATTTCGAAAATCTGACATCAGATTCGTAATTAGCGACCTCTAAAACTCCCTAGTAAAAAGTTTCAAGCGAATCCGATCAATTTTTTATTTTGACAGCCGCCATATTAGATCCGCCATTTTGAATTTCAAAATCCAACATCGGTTTTCTAATTAACGATCCCAAAATATAAAGAATCAGATGCCTACCCAGTAAAAAAAATTCTATACACGGACCGCGGAGTTCGTATACGAGCTCGGTAGCTCGTATGAGAAATATGAGAAAACTCTCATACGAGCCTTTTCCGTAATGAGAAGTGTTATAGATGCTTGTATACGAGGTGACTTTTAAATCATTTTTCTGAATATAACACTATTTTAAAGTAAATGTAGATAATAGAAATGAATTTTCAAAGTAAAACAAAGCTAAATTTATAATGGAAATGAAGTTTAAAAAAAAAGGATAATTTTGTTCCAAAAATTTATTCACACTGAAAAAAGGTTAGAATTTGATACTTCCTTGTTACTCTAACTTACCGACATTAGATATTTCTCGGATGCGGTAAGCACGATTTTGTATTAAATATGATTGTATTATTAATATATAATTAATATATAATTAATATATTATTATATAATTGTATTATTAATTAGTAATGGAAAAACCTATTTATTCTACCGTCAATACAAAATCGTGCTTACCGCATCCGAGAAATATCTAATGTCGGTAAGTTAGAGTAACAAGGAAGTATCAAATTCTAACCTTTTTTCAGTGTGAATAAATTTTTTGAACAAAATTATCCTTTTTTTCTTAAAACTTCATTTCCCTAATAATTTAGCTTTGTTTTACTTTGAAAATTCATTTCTATTATCAACATTTACTTTAAAATAGTGTTATATTAATAAAAATGCTTTAAAAGTCACCTCGTTTACAAGCATTTATACACTTCTCATTACGGAAAAGGTTCGTATGAGAGATTTCTCATACGAGCTACCGAGCTCGTATAAGTCGTATACGAACTCCGCGTCCGTGTATAGAATTTTTTTTACTGGGTAAGTTAAAGTACTTTCGAATTATTTTATTTTTCCTTTTCTCAGTTTTTAGGTCGTGTAACCGAAATTTTAAATTGTTGGACCATAGTGAAAAAAAGTTGGATCGGATTAGGTGTAGAATATTTTGAAAGGTGATTAATTGTACTTTCTTTTAAAATTTGTTCCAATGATAAAAAAAATTTTTGTAGATTTTATTGAGAGACGAATGTCGCCAAAAATGGCCTTATTCACTCTTTTAGGTTAGAATATCTCAGAATGCTGACATGATAGAGCAATTTCGCTGTCAGTTTTGGATTCAGGGTGATAAATTACATCGGAAATGACTTATCCCATTTCTGGGTCTGACAAAATTCTAAATTTTGTAGGCCTGTGTAATTTATAGTGAATAAAAATTTTTTTTTAATAAATTTTGGAAATTTATGTGGTAATTTATGGAAATTTATGTGGTAATATATGAAAATTTATGGAAATATATGTTATAATTTTATAAATTATTTAATATCATTTATCGTAATTTATTAACATAACTTAAACTTTGGAAATCAATTCTCATTAATTTATAGATATTTGTACGGTAATGTATGAAAATTTATAAAGTAATTAATGTTAAAATTACCAAAATTATAACAGTTAAAGTAACTTTAATTTTTTTATTTTATTTGGGCACAATCATAAAAATTATTTTAATTGTACACTTGTTTACACCACAAATTCAATGAAAGACAACCAAAAGTCTTCACCATGACACAAAATAAATACTGTTTTTTAAAATAAATTATAAGCAATTTTCAACCGGTTCTGCATTTCTGTCATTTATAGTCACTGAAGTAATACGACTATACAATATTTACTGGAAACAAGTTTTTTTATTTGATTTATTATGAAATATGTGAAGGCTTCACCATGACGATTCTGTGATTCCCTGTACAATGTTCACGTTTTATATGTGAAAAAAAACATAAACAAGTGCGAGTAGAACTCATACTAACACCGAGGGTTCTGTACCCTCTTTTAAAACTTCTACTTTTTATCTAAAATAATAAATTAATTAATTTATGAAGATAAATTATTACTATTTTAACACTATTTTTATTGTAATCTGCACGTGAAAATACGAAAGTGTACTAATTTTCATCTCGTGAGATAAAAAAAAACTGTGGGTGCTAGGACAAAAAACACGCTTTTTTGACGAAATTTTTAAAAATTTTGAGTTTTTCGCTGAAAAAATATGAAGATCAAATCCATTGATATTCGGTGTATTTTTCTTGAAATCTACACATGAAAATACATAAAATATGAAAAACTGTAGCCCAATAGGCCAAAAAATGTGAAAACCAAGGGGAGGATACACACGTTTTTCTAGATCAAAAAAAAATTTCTAGTTTTTCACAAAAAAAATATGAAGATGAACTCCAATAATTTTTTCTGTATGTTTGCTGAAATCTGCACGAAAAAATAATTAAAAATGTATAACGCCAGTCCTCTAGGTTAAGAATTGAGAGAACTAGCATATGTATAATTATTATTAAAAATTGAAAAAAAAATTTAGGTTTTCGCTCAAAACGTATGGAAGATCAATTTTAATCATTTCCACTATATTTTCCCTGTAATCTACATGTGAAAATACAAAAGTGTTCCAATTTTCAGCTCTCTAGGTAAAAACTGCACTGGGTAACAAAAAAATAGTCGCTCATTACGAATCCGAAGTCAGCTTTCAAAAATTCAAAATGGCGGCTTCAACCTGGCGGATAAAATGTTAAAAATCGTTCGGATTCGCTCGAGACTTGGTACTTGAGGTTTTTGTTGAAGCCGCCCTATTGAATTTTTGAAAGTTGACCTCGGATTCGTAATCAGCGACCCCAAAAACCCCCGAGTAACAAATTTGAAGCCAATTTTTCAAATAAACTTTTGTTTGTACAGTAGTTTTCAATTATGCCTTTCAAGTTTGAATGTGTTGCGCTTATATGTTTCTATGGAAACATATGAGTGCGACACGTTTAAACTAAGAAGGTATAATTGAAAAGTTATGTACTCACTAGAGTTACTTTTTCACGTTGAATTCTTTACCGTATGTGCAATTTATTTCTTAAAAAACACAAGGGACATGAGATTGTTGGTTTCGTGGAGAATCACCCATATGGGCAGTTCCATAGGAAAAGCAAATGGTGGATCACCGATTTTTCTTAAACTGCGTAATTTTGTAGTACTTGGGGTACTAAATAACTGTGAAAACGGTTTTGCAAAAAAAAATTTTTTGCGAGATATTTACATTTGAAAATTTGCAATTTGAAAAAAATGCCTTTTTTCAAGAATTTTTATTTCGAAAACTATTGATTCTACAAGAAAAAGTCATTTATTCAAAATTGTTGAAAAAATGTCAATTTTTAATAATATTAAAAAAAGTTAAGAAAAATTAATTTTTCAATAATTTGTTTAAACAATAATTTTTTATTGCTAATTAAACATGCTAGGAACATCATGGAATTTCTTGGAAATAGTATATTACGTTACTAGGTCAGAAAGTTGGATTTCCTGGCCGGCGTGATACATAAGGCCGAGGCTTTATATATCACGCTTGCCATGGAATCCAAATTTCTGGCCGTGTGTCGTATACAATTTTTCTGTATCCCCAGCCGAAAGTACGTTAAATAATTATGGTTTGAATAATAAAATAACTTAATAAATTGACAGCTCGACTTTTGAAAAGTCGAGGCGAAGCCCAGTCTTTGCTGGTCGGGGCGGGTATGAAAAAAATTATGAGTAAGAAATAATTAGAAGTAAAATTTTCTTTTATACAAATAAATATTTTTTTTGTCGTTTATACTCCAGCCCTATTGGCCTTACGCTCTCGACAAGAGTCCCTGCTGATACTTTTAAGGGTTAAGCATAACCATTCTACAAATATTAGCAACTTTATTTAACCTAATGCGCCTACAGTGCGACTTTCGAAGATAGGAGTACTCGCATTTGCCTGGACCACCCGTAATTGGGTTTTCTCGTCAGAGAAGAGGGAAAAACTGTAGAAAAACCTCTTCTGAGTACAACCGGTTTATCGACAGTCTAGTTTCGGCGGTAGGCATCGGACAATAATCGACAATGCATACCGTCGCACCTAGACGTCAAATCTCCCGCTCGGAATATCTCACCCTGTCGGAAAAAATCCCCGGCTGACGGAGGGCGCGAACCTCGCTCGCACCACCCGCAAAGCCGGAGCTCCAACCAACTGAGTTATTCCCACGGTTAACAAATAAATATTTAATAATAGTAATATACCTTTTTTACGATATTCGGTTCGAAATATTCATCAATTAAGAGTAGTAACCTACTTTGCCGATCAAGTGACATCTATGAAATGTTGTTCAAAATAAAGATTTTTAACATTATAATTTTTTGTATTTAAATTACAATATTTTTAAATAAATAAAGAATAATAAAAGAAAATAAGAAATTTAATAGATTATTTTGGTTATCTCAATTCAGGTTAGTGTCAATTTCTGTCAAAAACATGAGCTCTGTAAATAACGTGGTTATTTACAGCAACCTACACGGAAAGAAAAATCTAGCTTTTAAAGCATGAGATTATTCAACTTCACACCCTATATCTTTACTCTCACTAAAAATCGGAGTTAACTCTAGAGCATCTTGTGAAAATGTCGTAAGGATTATTTAGTGTTTGCACTGCTGAAAGTAAATAAAATTAAATTACCGTTTGAATAAAGTTTAGAATTTAAAAATTGGTATGTTAATAAGGTTATGTCTGCATCAGCTGTTCAATTCTCGGATATCTTTTATTTCCATTACATTAATTGTGCATTATTACAACGAATAATTATTGTTTTCCGTGTAATAATTTTGTTTCAAAAGTATAATAAGATTAGCATTAGTATTTTTTTGACATACTTACCAAAGAAAATCGATTGAAAACGAGAAAGATATAAAAACCATGTACACTGATCGAACTAACACCAAAACAACGCCGGCTTTTCTTACACATGCGACGTCAGACGGTTGGAGAGGGCAAGTAGGAGGAGCCAAATCGCTTGTTGCAGCAGAATCACCGCCGAAAACGGTGAAACTCTTTGCAATAATAGCAAAACGATGTCTCTTACTCCGGGCGCATAACGTCTTTGCGATTAGAGTATTAAGTTCTTAGTATGAAAGTAAGTTCATCATACGTATTTTCCATAGCGATACTTAATGCTTATAATGCATATATTTTTGCGTTTATAGGTAAGCAAACGCAACTGCAAAAATAGTATAAAGTAATCTCATGCTTTAAAAGCTAGATTTTTCTTTCCGTGTATGTGGTTGTTATACTAACGTGTACGAGTTTTTAAATTTTTGAAACCAAGAGAGCACGCGATTGGTCAGTCGAGCCGGCCTTAAAAGTATTTTCTCAAAATATAAACCTTCCTTAAAAAGTGATTAAAATTTGGAAGAGGTGTTTTTTGATTTTTTTGAGAAAAAATTTTTTAAAGTTTGCTCTACGCGTTTTTGTGTGGTGCGCTAACGGCGCAGCGCCCATGACAGTGTACTTTAAAACATGATATCACGTTTACTGCTCGCCCCTAATACATTTATTAATTAAATATGTTTATATTATTATTATAAACAATTTAACAACATATTTTTAACTTTTTTATAAACATTATTTTCCTTTTTTAATGAAAAAATTTTTTTCCTTCACACTTTACCCAGGCTTAGGACTGGCAACATTTATTTTATTTCAAATGCTGGCGTGTTTAAAAATTTTGTGTTTAATTATATATGTTGCCAGTCCTAAGCCTGGGTAAAGTGTGAAGGAAAAATTTTTTTTCATTAAAAAAGGAAAATGATGTTTATAAAAAAGTTTAAAATATGTTGTTAAATTGTTTATAATAATAATAATATAAACGTATTTAATTAATAAATGTAAACGTGATATCATGTTTTAAAGTACACTGTCATAGGCGCTGCGCCGTTAGCGCACCACACAAAAACGCGTAGAACAAACTTTAAAAATTTTTTTCTCAAAAAAATCAAAAAACACCTCTTCCAAATTTTAACCACTTTTTAAGGAAGGTTTATATTTTGAGAAAATACTTTTTCCAAGAAATTCCATGATGTTCCTAGCATGTTTAATTAACAATAAAAAATTATTGTTTAAACAAATTATTGAAAAATTAATTTTTCTTAACTTTTTTTTAATATTATTAAAAATTGACCTTTTTTCAACAATTTTGAATAAATGGCTTTTTCTTGTAGAAGCAATAGTTGTCGAAATAAAAATTCTTGAAAAAAGGCATTTTTTTCAAATTGCAAATTTTCAAATGTAAATATCTCGCAAAAATTTTTTTTTGCAAAACCGTTTTCACAGTTATTTAGTACCCCAAGTACTACAAAATTACGCAGTTTAAGAAAAATCGGTGATCCACCATTTGCTTTTCCTATGGAACTGCCCTATAATTCGGTTACTGCACATTTAAAAAAGATTATTCCTCATCTGGTGTCAGTAAAACGTTTGACACATTCGTTGCATCTTAGTGCAGAACATGCTAGCGACGTGCTTCCGAAAAATTTAGATTTTTTAGTGGAAGCGAGTCAGACATGGTTTTCCAAAAGCACAAATCGAAACCAAAATTACGAAACATTGCATCGAACTATAGCTGATGGTTCGAAACCTAGAAAGATTCCTAAATTATGTGGGACACGTTGGCTGGCCAGACTAGATGCAATAAATGCAATTTTAGACCAATGGGAATCTTTAAAATTACATTTTAATACTTCTCGATATTCTGAACGAGGTGATGCAGGTTTTAAAGCCGAAACGCTCTATCAAATGTATAAATGTGTGGAGAACAAGTTGTACCTCATTTTTTTGCGATATTCTTTGAAAGAAGTAATTTCGTTAAATAAATTATTTCAGTCGAATTCTGTAGAATGTTTAAAACTGTTTCAAGGACTTGAACAATCTACTATTCTCTGTTTTGCAAACAATAGTTCTTCCACAGAAATAAGAGGTTGCTGATAAAAGAAACTTGTGCACATTTGAATTTAAAAAACATCTTATGCCCACTGACTGCATTAATTTTGGGTTTTATTTCAATGAATTAAGTGCTAAATGTAACCTAGAAAATCTAAAAATTATTAAGAAACGATGTAAAAATTTGTTGGTTCAGTTAGCAGAAGAATTGCAGATGCGGATACTAAATAATATAAAACTTTTGGAAAAAATGTGTGACTTCGTACCGAATGTTGCAAATAGTCAAAATAAGCCCGACATCTCAGAAATTGATCATTTTTTCAAAGCGGTTTTCTTAGATGTAGAACAAACAATAAAAGAGTGGAGCATTTTGCACCGATTGGAGGTTGAAAATTGTTCTTCTACAGATGATTATTGGGCTTACGTTAGTTCAGATGTAAACGCTGGAGGAAATTTAAGATTCCAACATATCTCGAAACTAGCTTGCGCTCTTTTAAGTTTGCCATTTTCAAACGCTGCTGTTGAAAGAGCTTTTTCGTTATTCAACATTGAAAAGGACAAATTAAGAAATAAGATGAGTATTAAAACAGCCGGTGCAATTTTAAGAGTGCGTTTCTCTTTGATGCCTGACACTTGCAAGAAATTCGAGCCTACGTCGAAAATGATTAGAAAATTCACAAGCGAGCAGATGTATCAAAGTGAATTTGAAGAAGAAATTCTTGATGCTTTAAATTTAGAATAATAAAGCATATTTATTTTTATTAACTTTGTACAAAAATCCAAAGATAAAAAATTATTTTTGCGTTGTTAAACGTCAATTTTTTATTTTATTCTGTGTATATAACGTTTATAAATGTTACCTAATTTATACATGATTATTAAAAGTTTATTGACTTTAGCCTCTTAACGCTCCATTTTATATTTATACAAAAATTTCATTTATTTAAAATTTAAATTTCATTTTTTAATTTAATAAACTAGCTGCAAAATTAATAAAAGTACTCAAAGAATAAAGATTTATAATTAAATATTTATAAAAATTATTCTGTTAAAATATCAATTTTAAAATATGAATTATGAAAAATCACGAATTTAAAATGCGCGCTCTTTTAATAAGTATGTAATTTTGTTCTTGAACATTACAAAAAATCGTTTTCTATTCTATAAAAAACATACATTTTGAGTAAAATTTAATAAAATAAATATTTAAAAATTTTTAAAAGTTCATAGGGGGAAATTGAAACTAGACTAGGGGGAATCTGCCTTAGCCATCGGGCAACACTGTTCTTTTTAACGGATTTTAGTTTCTGACCTCTTCATTTGTTCGTATTAAAGTATATTTTTATTTAAAAATTGAAAATTGAAAAAATTATTTTAATTAATTTTTTAAACATTTCATTAAAAATTTAAAAATGCCATGAAAAACTATGCTACCTTCAATTTTTTTCGTTTTTTTACCATATGTAGCCACAAATGTGCTGAACTTGTCCTGCAAGTTTCATCGTGGGACAGCCAGAAGTTTTTGAGAAAAAAAATAAAACATATCTGCGCGTAACGCTGTAGCGTGCCTTTTCAATGACGCGCGATAGCCGATAATAGATGGAATTTTAATGAAAATACGAGTTAATACTAATTCTAGAACAGAAATATGATCTTTTTAATACTCTACCGGAAAAATGGGGTGGTTAGGCACCCCAAATTTAAATCATTTGTACCAAGTTGCATTTTTTTGTAATTATTTTGATTTTGCTTCCTTATATAGAGGAAGTATTGTAATACCAAAATTGTTCAGGTTCAATTTTTAACATATCTTTATGTTATTTGACCTCAGAAGTTCAAAAATGACATTTTTGAAAAATGTCATTCGGTATATGTGTTTATGTGTGTAAACATCATATTTTCATAAATATCTCCAAATTATAAAGAGCTTTTGGGCTGAATTTTTTTAAAATTGTAGGTCTAACCTGCGGACATAAAATGAGAGCACTTTGAGATATATTTATAAAGTTTAACTATTTATTTTTTTTATTTTTAATTTATAAAAAAACCTTTTTTGTCCATAACTTTAAAAAAATGTTAGGACATCTATAAATGTTTTTGTCTATTTTTGTAGAGAAAGAATTTGACAAATCATTACGAGTTATGATGACAGATGCGTTTTTGTTTACGCGACAGTGTAAAAAACAAAATGCGTATACTCATGTCAAAAAGGAAAGTGTTCGAATTTACGTTTTATTTTTTTTCTCAAAAACTTCTGGCTGTATCACGATGAAACTTGCAGGATAAGTTCAGCACTTTTGTGGCTACATATGGTAAAAAAAAATTGAAGGTAGCATATTTTTTCTATGACTTTTAAAAAATTTAAATTAATTGTTTAAACAATTAATTTAAATAATTTTTTCAATTTAAAATTTTTAAATAAAAATATACTTTAATACGAACAAATTAGGAGGTCAGAAACTAAAACCCGTTAAAAAGAATCAAAGATATAGAATTTTCAAAAAAGTGCTACAAAATTGAAAATTTAATATGTCCGTCAATTTTTGAAATTTTTCAAAACCGCTTGGGGATTTTATTTATTACCACCAGAGGATATAATGTTCCCAATCTCAACTGAATCCCAAAACCTAGTAAAAATTGTTGTGTTGAACTGACGTGGAATACAGCAGATACAATGGTGTTCCTACGATAACTCTTGAAAAACTTATTGCATCAACTTGCAACTTTGCATGCACAAAAATAGTTTTAAAATACAGATCAAGTTCGTTAGCCAGCCATTTTCGTCGAAAACTACATAAACTACAGTAGTTTCAAAATTTTGAAAACTCAATTTTTTCTAATTTCAGAATTTTTATTTTTATATTACTTTAGATTAGAAAAGTACAAACAACTTTTCTCTACAACATTTTTTCATAGAAAGTCTTTATTAAAACTTTTTTTTGCCAGGCCAGCTAAACCGTGAAAAAATTGTATTCAATTTCTTAAATGTTATAACTTTTATAAAAGCTTGTAGTTTACAATAAAAAAAAGAACACTTTTGATAATTTTTTTTTGAAAATATTAAAGTTTTAAATTTACAATCATGCAATTGTTTTTATTTAAAAGAGAGAACAATTTTGTGTAATCATTGTATGTTTTATTATTTTTATGTAAACGGCATATTAGTTATTAATTGTTTTATTTTTGTTGTAATATTTTGTTAATGCAAATAAAAGCAAAACTTAAAAATTTCCACCACCGTTATTGAATTTTTAATTTTATACTATTTTAGGTTAGAATAAAACAAACAACTTTTCTGTCACAACATTTTTTCCTAAAAATTTTTTCTTTTTTTGGGCCCAACCAACTGTTCTGTGTTAAAAAAATTTCATTGATTTTCTAAAATCTTAAAACTTTTTTAAAAATCTGTAGTTTATAATAAAACAAAAATACACTTTTAACTGTTTTTTTTAAATTTTTGTTGTTTTTTGCATTATAACGGAACAATACAACATTCTTAAAAATTATTAATAACTCCAAATGCGTTTACAATAAATTAATTAAACAATTTTACTCATCGACAGCAAAAATATACATTTAAGTCTATTTAATCTCGCAAGAATTTAAGAATTTAAAAAAAATTAAGAGTGGTTAGGAAGAAATGGAAAAGTGCAAATGAATGAGTGACGTAAAGAATTCAAAAAATTGAATTACAATAAAAATTTGGACTAGAAAAGAAAGCACATCATTTTAATACATAATTTATCTTTATATAATTTTGTTCATACTATTTAAAAAATATTCACACAATATATATATAGTCAATAAAATAAAGTCAGTCCGAATAAGATATGTAAAAAATAGAACTAAATAAAATCTTGTGACAAATTCGAAAACAGAAATAAAACTAAATACAATAATTTGTTCTACATTTCTTATAAAAATTCCTTACACATTAATTACATTGAAAAATAAGAAATAATCTGTTTTAAAAAATTAGTTTCAAAAATATAAACATTGGCACAATCTTATCAAAGCATTTTTCTGATCATATAATTAAGAATTCCTCCGTGTTTGTAATAAGTAAGATCAACTTCAGTATCAAAACGTACAATTACTTTAAATTCTTTACCAGTATCAGTATTGACAGTGATATATTGTCCTGGTTGAATATCATCTGGAATGTTAATGTCAAATTGTTCAAATCCTGTTAATCCTAATGCTTCTGCCGTATCACCTGGCAAATATTGTAATGGAATGACACCCATACCAACAAGATTGGATCTATGAATAACCATTATTTATTACTATTCTTTATTTACTATATTATTTGTTACTTTTTAATTTTACCATTATTTAAGTTTAATAATTTCAAATTAATAAATGTTTTCTTTTACCTATGAATTCTTTCGTACGATTCAGCGATTACTGCTCGAATTCCAAGGAGGAATGGTCCTTTCGCTGCCCAATCTCGAGATGAACCTGATCCATATTCTTTTCCAGCCAATACAACGAGGGGAGTATCATCTTTAATGTATTTTTCCGCCGCGTCAAAAATATCCATCTAAAAAGCGAGATTTTACTATTATTTTATTAATTTACTTGTTTTACAATTAAATAATTTTAATTTTATCACATTTTAATATATTTATTTGTAGACACGATTTTGTGTCGATGAAAATTTTAAAATTATGCAATGAAAACCCAAAATAATATGCAAATTTATGCAATGAAAATAAAATTATGCAATGACGCATGGTTAAGTTTTATTTATATATAATAATTCTTAAATGGTTTTGATATAGTTAATAAATAATTTTTTAACCTAAAAACAATAAAATAAATAATAACAGAAGTTTAACTTTATCATCAATTATGTATTTTGGGAAATTATTACATTCTTATTTATATTTTACATAAAGTTTTCTTTTATGTTTACGTGAAATATAATATTCTTTCTTAACGCGTTTTATATTATTATATTAAAAACTTTTAATCTTTTTAAAGTACAATAGTTTCTTGATAGAAACGAGTAAAGCGACGCGATCAGTCTAGACATTGGTTTAAACAGTCTCCAAAATAAAGGCTTAGCATAGTCTCTGCATTGACGGGAAGTAAAAGCCAACGCAGAATAGAATCTTTAACCGAAACCGCATAAGCATAACCGCAAGAATGAGTTAAAGAAGGATAAACAATATACCTATCCTTCTTTAACTCATTCTTACGGTTACGCTTACGATTGCGGTTCCGGTTAAAGGTTCTATTCTGCGTTGGCCTTAAGTTACAACGTTTGAAAGAAACAATGTCGCCATATGCAGAAAAAGCTCTTTCCGCGTCTACATTTAAAACTGAAAAGTAAATAATCAGTTTCGAATTCTTTGGCTCGATCGAAAATTGTGATCGTAGCTCTCAGCAGCCATGTAAACTAAATGAATTTTTAGCGGAAAATTTTTAAAAATTATTAAATTTAAATTTTTATAAAAGTTATTGCAAATTGAATTCTTTTGCAACTTTTTAAACAAAATTTTATTTTTCCTAAATGAATAAACCGTTTTAACTCTTTAACCCCTTCAGTGTGTACCTAAAATATAAAGAAATGGTCCCAAAATGTGTAAGACCTTCTTGTGAATAAATTTTCATCATACTTGGTACAAAGGGAATTTTAAAAATTCAAAATGGTGGATCCAATATGGCGGACACGTTTTTTAAAAATTCATTGGATTCGTTTAAAATTCGTTTCTCAGGAGTTTACATGGTCGCTGATTTAGAATCCGGTGTAAGCTTTTAAAAATTCAAAATGGACGATCCAATATGGCAGACGATTATTAAAAAATATTTAAATAATTACGTATTAAATTTTAAGAAAAATTTTTGGCTGCCATGTTGGATTAAAAATTAATTATTTTGAAAATCTGACTTTAGAATCGTGATCAGCGACTCCAAAAACCCTCGAGTAAATTTTTTTAAAGAAAATTCATCCACTTTTGAAATTTTTCAAAATTTTTGGCGGTCATATTGGATCAAAAATAACATATTTAAAAAATCTGACTTCATAATCGTGATCAGCGACCACAAAAACCCCCGAGTACCAATTTTTGCGAATATATGTTAAAATGTTTCCTTGTTTTGGCCATGACGTGTATACACCTCATCCACAGTTTGGGTCAGTTTTTTTCATGATGTGTATACACGTCATCCACAGTCATGGGGTTAATGACGAGATGTGCTGCTTTTTAACCCTCGAAAAACACACCTCTTTTTTAGACCATTTTTCAAACCTCAACCAATTGAGGAACAACCAGAATAAGTCTGTTTACTTGAATATACTTATTAAAAATATTAACGCAAGATAATATTATTGCCGATCAACTTAACGCTTTTGTCTTAAATATAATAATTGACGAAATTATGGCTTTGTAGGGGAAGATCCATTAATACTAATCTGTCCATACTTTTGGACGATGTTAATGCTCTAGAGTCTGGAAGACAAGTGATATAATATATACGGATTTTGCAAAAGCAAAATTAACCTTTTTGTGCCACCTATTAAGCTTCGATCGCACAACTTATTTCGGGTACCGTTTCATAAAACAAATTATGAAAAAATTCTGCCTTCAGTCATATGAGCAGCAAAGCGAATAATATATCCAATGCAATTGACTTGTTTGAGTAAAATGAAAATGTTTTTACTTTTAAATTATGCAAATTAATTCTAAAAATAAATTTATCTATGCGACAGCACTGTTCACAGAAAAAAACTATGTACACTAAATCTCAAGGGCGTCTGCCCGTATATGTATTCTAAATAAATAAATTAAACTCTTTTTTCAAAAATACTAAAAAGAGTTTATTATTGTAATTTTTTCTAACAAAATTTTGTCTCTGTCATAACGCTTTTCGAATAGAACAAAAAATATCAAAAACGTGTTTCCGATAATGGTACTTAAAAACATCCATTTCTAATTTTTATTTTTTTCGATTTTGAATTTAAAATGGCGATTGAAGGACACAAATTTTTCCTAATTTTACGTAAGACGACAAACATTTCAAAATTGCTCAAAATCTAAATAAAATTTGTTACTCGGGGGTTTTCGCATTTGCTAATTACGAATCTGATGTTAGTTTTTCAAAATGGCGAGTGACTTAAAACGAAAAAATGAAACTTTAAATTAAAATTAGGGGAATAGGTTCGGTTGTGTGCATAGTTTGCTTTTTGACTCATAATTTGTACCCTTGTAGATAGTGTTATTTACAATAAAATATTTGTGAATTGGATAACGGAACACCTATTTTGAGTCAGATTTGAGTGGAATCTGGCATGATTACTCATCACATACTCGGTCATATTATACACTACAGTTGAATATTACTGATAATAATCCACGATAACGGAAAGCTTATATTTACTCAACAATAAGTGCGTTTTAAAGGAACTGAAATTCTACATGCAAATTTTATACATCCTTAAATTTACTCCATTATATTGAGCTGTAACATCGAGCTGTCTTCGGACTCAAGGTAAAGTCGTTCCTATTTACTTTTAATATACACTCAAAATATTACAATACTCCTTTCCTCCTCTTAGGCTGTAGTTATTTGCTTATTTATATTAAGTTGTTTTCTAAAGTTTATATAATAATCGACTTAAATTATGGAAGTTGGATTAAAATTAAATATTTGAAATATAAATAGGCATAGGGTAATCGGTACAATGATTGGCCCCTTAAGAGAACTTTTATGTTTAACTGATTGACAAATTTACTGTACCTGTCAAAAATGAATTATGAAAACACAAAGTGGAAGCAAATTTATTCTTTTTTTAATGTTTGACAATGGCACAGGAGTATGAAATTATAAATAATAAATATTTAAATAAAATAACACAACTGTTAAAAATACATTTATTGGCCCTAAACACATAGTAATTGGCAGAGGCCAATAACTGAATCATTGGCCTATGAAATTATCAAAATACAGTGATTAACCGCCTTACAAATCATAATACCTTTGCTTTTTTAAGCTAATGAGTACCTTACCGAACCGATAGGTGGTGCCACTTTTGACACTGATAAATTTTGAATTTTCAATGATTGGCCTCTGCACTTGTACAATCATTGGCAGTGGCCAAAAATTGTATTTTAAGGGTTTTTAAATTTTTTATTTCCAAAAATGTATTTAAAAACATTTATTTAACTGTTATATAAGGTTCCTTTTACTATTTAATAATATTTTTGAAAAATACAGTCATTGACCTTTCAAACCAACCTGGCCAATCATTGTGTTTTCATATAATTGAAAGAGAGTATTGTTGGCCTACTTATAAATTAAGAAAATGTAATATTTTTCAATAAAATAACCATTTATTATTATTTTTAAACACCTTCAGTAAGTATAAAAAAATTTTCTCAAAAAAGTAGTTTTACAACGACAAAACGACAAATTGTCTGTGCGGATGCAGTACTTAACACCCTAAGATTCGCAGCTGTCAAGCTGTTCTTTCGGAACACGTAAATAAATAATTACATTAAAATTAATGACAATAGACAACATAAGTATGATTGTCGAAATGGCTGCTCGATTGCATTAAGTTTATTAACCACGGTTTATAAAATGTTTTTATAGAAGTTATTTCTTATTATATTTATATTTCAACTAGACGGCCAATCATTGTGGGGTGGCCAACCATTGTACAGATTACTCTATAGTTTTTCATTATTATAACCTAATTAAAGTTTTAATCTTAATTTATATCCTCACTCTCTTACCACTTACATATTTTATTTTATAATTTATATATATATATCTACGTACCTTATAGTAAATAAATTATTCAATTATCCAAAGCCGTAAGAGGAAATTTTCTGTTTTAATATTTTTTCAATCACAATTATAAATACTGCATCGAATAACAAGTATAGACTCAATTAGTTTATTGACTTATAGTGATCTCACCACTATTAGTTTGTTTAATTAAAATAAAATAAGAGTTCGGCGTCTGAAGCCGACTTGGGATCTGGATACTCTTTTTGCTCCTTTTTTAGGTCAACATGGCTTCAACTCCACAGAAAAGGACCAGCGAGACGAGTTCTCCTCACTCTCCTAGGCCTGCCGCTCCATCTGCGGGCATTGGACGCGGTAGATCAAGACCGATGAAATTTCCGTCGGTGCGTCCGACCCTGAGACATGGCCTGGCTGCCGTCATTAAAAAGGACCTTACTACAAATAAGTCACAGTTAGCAACTCAATCAGCCACTACCTGAAAAACTAACCTCCCAACATCAAAGGTTAATTCCATAAAAGTGGCAAATTCAGTCCTCACACAAATACCCTCTACATCCAACGTAATCTCTTTACAACCCTCTTCACTTCTATTAGAAAAATTACTAAAACCAACATCAACCAAGTCTCCTATCCCTTTTCCTGAAAATCCTATTATTATTCGTACTCCATCAGAAAAACATTCGGAGGAGGACGAGGGAGGCCCGAGAGTGGACGGGTTGGCCGAGGCTGAGGGTGCAGTCTCATGCTGAGCAGAAAACAGAATGCAAAGCAGAATTTCGTGAGTGCAAGAGAGATAGTCAGATATCACTATCCTTTCCACTCTCATGAAATTCTGTTTTGCATTCTGTTTTCTGCTCAGCATGGGACTGCACCCTGAGGTCGAATCTTTTTCCTCGAGTTCGTCTGATGTCTCTACCAATACCCCAGTTTTTTTCCGAATAATAATAACACAGAAACACAACACAAACAAAATGATAATAACAACAATGACCCAACACAAACTTTTCAACCAGACAGAGCTCCAATTACCTACGATCTTCTTTGGATAGACAAAGTTTTCACCGAAAACTCACTTCCCCCATACACAATTATTATTGAATCTATAATTAAGGACAAAAAAAGGCAAATACAACAGAATTGCCTTTGCCGACTTTCTGGAATCAGTGACCCTGAGAGAACATTTGTTTCCAATGGCCTCAACCAACTCCGAATTACATCCTTAAATGGGGCTCTTGCTAACAAACTTCTGGGCGCCGAAATTCTTCGTTCCAGAGGCTATAAGTCTTATATACCAACATCTTTGGTTAGTAGAAAGGCCTTGGCCCACAATGTGGACCTTGAACTTTCCCCTTCAATAATTAGTTCCAAAATTCAACCAGATATACTTACTTCAATCATTTCCATTCGTCGAAAAACAAAGAGCGAAAAAGAGATTTTTGTCCTACCTCGCGGAAAGTATGTCGTTTCGGGCACTTAGAGTGGGCGCAAAGTAACTCATTACCACCCAGGGGTAGAGGAAGCGGGCGCAAAATATTTTCCGCCCGCTTCTTTCGTTTTAACGGTCATGAAGTGTAGAAAATTTTGCGTTACTTTATTTTTTTCACGTAAAATAACGGATGCAAGAAATAATTGTAGCGAGGGCAAGATTAGGTAAATCGAAAAAATCATTAAAAAGAATTCACTGCTCGTGTCCTCAATGATATACTTTCCGTGCAGTTTGGCCAAAAAATTATGTTCGCAACATGGGCGCAAAGGTGATAACGATTCTGGCGAAATTTCGGGACCTCGGGACACAATATCGCCATCGTCGCAATCACCTATTTTGCGCCCTTGATACGAATAAATAACTATTAACTTTCTGTATTTTTCACTTCAACTTTCTTTAAGCGTAAGGCTTTGTGCCCCTCTCAATCTTTGGCATTGGAGATAGTAGTCTTTTAAGAAATTTTGTAAGAACATGTCCCTATCTAGAGGTATGTCCACCCTATGGAGAACCGTTAAAGCGCTATCTTCCCGATCTCGAAAACTTCGCACAAACATCTCAACAAATCCATCAACGCCAGAAATCATTAAGTTTCGGAAAAACCTAAATAGAGAGGATATTCCTCCAGTCGAAATACCATATTTGCCCACACCGAGTCACCTCGGTGAAGGTTTTCCACCCTTTTCAAGGAATGAAATCAAAAGCTTTCTAATTCAAAAGCAGCGGCAGGCCTTGATGGCATCACTTCTGATATGATAAAATTTTTAGGACCGATATCACAGGAATTCCTCTTAATATTGTTTAATAGAATGCTTCTGCATTCCTCTTTTCCATCTTCGTGGTTATACACCAGAGTTATAGCTCTACCGAAACCATGTAGAAAGGGGTATCGGCCCATAGCTCTCACCTCGGTTCTTTCAAAAGTTTTTGAAAAACTAATACAGGGGCGTCTGGAACACGATGTGGAGAGTCGGGCTTGATTCCTTTCTACCAGTTTGGATTCAGAAAGCAAATATCATCAAGTGATTGTGTTGCAACTTTTGTCACTGATACCCTGATCGACTTTGTGGATTCAGAGCATACTCTGGCAGTATCTATTGATATAAAGGGTCAGTCTCCCCTTTTATTTAATTTATATCTGAGAGATTTGGAATAATATCTTTCACCTAACTTGAAGGCTGTCATGTACGCTGACGACCTTCTACTTTATGTAAAATTTTCCTCTGTTGTCAACCTTTCCACCGATGTTTCCGCGGCTCTGGAGAGTCTGTCTGCTTGGCTTGAAACACTGGAAATGGACGTCGCCCCGCAAAAAACGGTTTGCTGCATCTTCACAAAATCTCGATCATGATATGAAGACTTTGCATTAAGACTAGGTTCCACTTCGATCACATGTGATCCCACAATGAAACACCTGGGCATACTTTTGTACCGGAAACTAAAATGGAAACCGCATATAAAGATGATAGCTAATAAAGCAACGAAGGCACTGGGTATTCTTATAATCATAACAAGGGCCACCTGGGGTATTTCTCCCATGCTGGTCTTGACAGTTTATAAAAATTTGATAAGAGCTATTCTGGATTGCGGTTCTCCCCTTTTCGCTAATTCTGCTATGACCTCCCTAAAATGCCTGGACAGAGTGCAGTTTGCAGCCCTCAGAATGGAACTGAGTTGCATAAAAACATCCATCCCGGTTCTTCTGTCGGAGTCAGGCGAGCCCCCCCCCTAACACTTCGTAGAACATTCTTGACGAACTCGTTTATCCATCGCAAATATTCGTGGTCTGACAACTTGCTAAATCCCCTTTTGTAAACCCTTAACAGGAAACTAAAAATTTCAACACAAACAAAAGCATATAACAAAATACCTCTCGTTCCAACTTATACACAGATGGCTCCCCTGTTGACTTGGGTTTTAGATCCGTTAGACCTGCTTATTTTGACTGGCCCTGGGAGGTCCTATCATCCTCTCCTGTGTGTGATATCTCTAACGGCATACTTCTCAAAGATCATAATACACCTGAGATATTCTTTAGAGAGATCTTTTCGACTGAGTTTGATGGCTACAGTCCTATATATATATATATATATATATGCGTCTTTAAGCCCTGCAAATGGATTGTCTACAGCGGCTTTCTTTGACGAGGTTTCTAACTACACACAATGTACTCCTCTCCAACCGTACAACACGATTTTAACTGTTGATCTCTATGCCATCTACACAACGATCACATACGCTATTCAACACGACATATCGCGTACTCTTATAATTACAGACTCATTATTCTCCGTCCAGAGACTCAAGAATTGTCTACTACATAAAAACAACCCATACATCATATACAGAATTTTAGAATTATTATATACGAATTCCGATCCCGACACTCTTCCTTGCTTCAAATTTATCTGGATCCCATCACATAATGGCATTTTAGGTAATGAATATATTGATGCAATTTGCCGTGAAATTAACATCTTAAATAATAATAATATAAAGCATTTTAAACTCCCTCGCGATGAAATGAGAATGAGTGTCTTTGCTCCGGACAGGAAAGCTTGGCTTTCCCATCTCTGGCCATACTCAGAGAGGGACCTGACGGAGCACAGATACTTCTCAAGAGTATCCTGTAAAGCAGCCAGGCCCTGGTTTCTGGATCTCAACCTCCCGAGGAGTTGGATAAACATAGTCACTAGATTGAGAACAAGCCACACTCTAACAAGTGAGCATCTGATAAGAATTAATTAGATTGGAGCGGCACGCTGCGATTGTGACGAAGAACGTTGTTCCCTTACTCATTTGTTAAATGATTGCCAAAGTTATGCACCAGCAAGACATGATTTTATGAGATTTTAGCACAACAAATTTCCCAATTCACTTCCCAACTCGGCAGACGTCGACGAGCTCGTATTCTCCCCCAATGAGCAAGTATTTAATTATTTAACTTACAGCCTAGATATTTATCCAATCCCTTACTTTAACTATCCCAATAGTTTACTCGCTGGACTGAACGACCTCTGTAGACCACTGAAACCAGTTCTACATATAAATACGGTTCCCACCGCTTGCTAGATAGAGAGATCTATTTACATGTTCTTTGATCAAGGGATTTCACATAACAACAACTAATCTTAATATATTTCTCTTTCTTTTTACGTTAATAGTTCTGACACTCGGCAAGGCCACAAGTCATTTAAGAAAAAGATATATATATATAAATGAAAATTATTTGATATTTTTAAGAGATTTTATCACCTAAAAGATTTTGGAAAAAAATTGATTAATTTTTCTATTTTTGTGCACCATGTTTGTGTGGTTGCATAATCTAGAAAAATTTAGAGAAAAATTTTAAACTCTAGCAACATAATCTTTAAAGTCTCAGCTTTTATTTGAGCCTTGAAAATTGAAAATCCCTTCAGTAGTTTTTGAAATATCTAAAAAAAGTCCAAGCATGTTGTTTTATAATTTAGGCGGTGATACACACTTATTGCACTCTCGCTGATCACCTGGTTCGTTGCGGCAGGGCCGAATAAGCGGAATATAGAGTGGGGGTCATATTTGGCGCCCTTTTTAAGTTTTTTGTCATTTAAGATTTAATATTCATTAAAAATTTAATAATTTTTAAAGTTAATTATTATATATATAAATAAGTTATCATTTTACAAACTCTAATGATCAAATAGGCGTTTATTTTGGGAAACAAAGTTTGAAAAGTGAAAATTTGTACATAGAAATAAACGACTATTAGATCATGAAAGTTTGTAAAATGCTAACTTATTTATATATATATATATATATATATATAATAATTAACTTTAAAAATTATTAAATTTTTAATGAATATTAAATCTAAAATGACAAAAAACTTAAAAAGGGCGCCAAATATGACCCCCACTCTATATTCCGCTTATTCGGCCCTGCCGCAACGAACCAGGTGGTCAGCGAGAGTGCAATAAGTGTGTATCACCGCCTAAATTATAAAACAACATGCTTGGACATTTTTTTAAATATTTCAAAAACTACTGAATGGATTTTCAATTTTCAAGACTCAAATAAAAGCTGAGACTTTAATGATTACGTTAATAGTTCTGACACTCGACAAGGCCACAAGTCATTTAAGAAGAAGAAGAAGTATTTTAACATACAATTACAAGCAGGTTATTCGAAAAGCAATTCAATTTGTAGTTGTTCATTGGCTTCGGACTGCTATTACAGTCTTATACATATAGCCATGACCAGGTTTAAGTATAGTTCATAGGTATCACTTAATGTATTTTTACAAGTATAGTTTATAGGTATCACTTAATGTACTTTTTTTATTATTGTATATATTTCACGCACTTCTCATGCGCGCGAAATTTGAAATTTCAAAAAAAATAATAAAAAAAACTTAAATTTGTAATTTGGTTCCTTTTAAAAAGCGAAATATGTGTGAAATCACAGGTAAGGAAGGATTCCACAAAAATTGTGAGCTGCAGTATGGTGGCGGACATTGAAGCGCTCTGGAGAGAGCTTTAATCAGGTTTTTCCGAAGATCATTAAATCTGGAACAAGCCCATAGAATGTGGTAAATATCCTCTTCTATATCCGGCGAACATTCGCATGCATTGGAAGCAATGTAATTTTTTCTTGCCAAGCTGGCCTTTAAGTTATAGTGGTTGCTTTTTAAGCGACATATCGTTACGATCCATTCGCTACGAGCACTTAATTTGGTAAACCAAGGTTTCCTGCTTGGCTTGTAGAATCGCTCTGTAAAGAGTGATCCTTTGATAGGTAATTAAATCGCATTCTCATAGGTGGTTGATGTGTTTCAGCCAGCATTACATTTATTGAAGTGTTATTTCTGTTTCCCTCTAGCAAGTCGAAGAGCACGATTACGAAGTTTTTCCAACTTTTTAATTTTAGTGCGTGTTTTAAAATTATAGGAGTGACAACAGTATTCTACACTAGAACGGAATAGAGCATTGAAAACACGCAAAAGTATGTCTGGGTGTGCACCCCACCAGGTACCACGTAGAACTTTAATAATGTTGATTATTTTTCTACATTTGTTCAGGAGAAATTCAAAGTGTCTGTCTGTTGAGGCAGATTGGTGAAGGTGAACTCTCAAATATTTGGCCCTTTCCAGAGGACTTATTATACTACCGTTCTAAGGTACAACTATATGAAGTTTTCTGGTATATATCGAAAAGTTGATTGGGCTAAGTATGCTTCCTTGCGGAAAACCGACTCTTTGTGTTCTTGGACCTATAATTTCTTCGTTGATTTTAAAATAGATGTTTTTACATGCAACTGAGCTATAAATAAATTGAGATGTCTGTCTAGGAACGCCAATATCTGCCGAACAAGAAGGCGAAGCAGGGTGGCAGTATCTATTTTTAAAACTCTTATCCACTGACCACACTTTACCAAGAGGCGTTTTCTTATTTAGAGAGTCGCAGAAGTTGCGAAAAGATGATCGTCTGGCTAGATTAAAGATGCGTTTTGCTTTAGCACGAGTTTTCTGTAAGTTGATAAAGTTATCATAATTAGAACAAGCCTTGTAGTTGAGTACTGCTATTTTTCTTTCTTTAACTATTTCCTTGCATGAGTTGTCCCACCAAGGAGCTGGGATAAATGGTTGCTTTTGTTGTTTACTAATTGTGTGTGTATTATTAGTATCTGAAGAATTTTTGCGAGGAGGACAGGCTGCAATGATAGCGGAGTCGATAATTTCTGTAAATAGGTTGTAGGATATATTGGCATTGATGTCTGGTAAAATAAGTTCTTCTTTGTTTTGTGTTAATAATAAATTTGACTTTTCTGCAAAGGCTGGCCAAGAAATATCTTTTAAAATTTAAATTGTATTTATGGGAGGAGAAGTGGGCAATAGGAACTGAAATACTCATTTTTGTAAGGACTGGATAATGATCGCTGCCCAACAAATCCTCACAAACTTCCCATGAAGCTCTTGGATATAAGTTAGGGAAGACAAGGGAGAGATCAAGTACCGAATCAGAAGATTGTCCAGGTCTTCCAACATAAGTTGGAGAGCCGTCATTAAGAACGATAAGGTCTGTATCATCCAGTACAGAACATAAATTCCTTCCGCTTATTCGGCCCTGCCGCAACGAACCAGGTGATCAGCGAGAGTGCAATAAGTGTGTATCACAGCCTAAATTATAAAACAACATGCTTAGACATTTTTTTAGATATTTCAAAAACTACTGAACGGATTTTCAATTTTCAAGGCTCAAATAAAAGCTGAGACTTTAAAGATTATGTTGCTAGAGTTTAAAATTTTTCTCTAAATTTTTCTAGATTATGCAACCACACAAACATGGTGCACAAAAATAGAAAAATTAATCCATTTTTTTCCAAAATCTTTTAGGTGATAAAATCTCTTAAAAATATCAAATAATTTCCATTTATATATCAAACGTCGCAGAATTTAATTGGCTTTCAAACGATCCAAGAACCAAGTTTCTATCATTTTTCAATAATAAAATATGTTAATTTAATTTCGGCAGCAACTTTTCGTAGCTCGCCCGTCGTTCGTACCGACAATTTCTGCCGGTAGTGTATGTATATTGTTCCATAGAGTATGATGGCAATTAAAGTCTCCTCCAACGAATATGGAAGAGTGATCAGATTGATTAATAGCATTAAACAAATTAGTCCATAAATTAAGAGGAGTTTGTCTACCTGGAACTCTATAGACTGACACTATGAGAAGTTTACCTTCAGATGAGTCGATCGACATCGCAAGTGTTTCAAGTTCATTTTCAACAGACGGGATTGTTTTAATTACAGAAAAGATGAAATTTTTCCTTAGGGCGATAATTAAAACCGCCTCCTTTATTTAATATTCTGTCTTTTCTAATTATATTAAAGTGTTTAAGATTATGAAGATTATCTTTTTTTAACGGTTTTAAAAAAGTTTCTGAGATTGCGATGAAGCTGAAGAGCAAGAACATTGCTTGGAACATTGGTCGTCATCAGGTGAGGAGGAGGGTACACAAACGTCACTTAATTCTGGGAAGTTAGAGAAATATTTAGTGTTTAAGTGGTTATTTCTCGGTTTTAGAATGTCTTTCGCTTCATTTAAGCTATGTCCAAGTTGCAAAATGTAAACAAACCAAGCACTAAAATCACCTTTTTTATACATCTTTTTCTCTCACAAAAATTACCATTGGAAAACTTTTTTTTACAAAAATGATAAATTAGAGTGTCAAAGTTTTCAAAAAAATCATTTTTGAGTATGATCATTAAAAAGCATTTAGTAAAATAACTAATTAAAATCTTCTCTATAATATTAAAATGTTTTCTAGTCGTTTCGTCGGATTCGTCGTTCAGCAACATATATAGATATACATCGGTTCATCCATCGGCAACATATATACAAATGTACATAAACACATATGCACACAATGCATATACATGTATACTCACACATATACTCACATGTATACTCACAATACATACACATGTATACTCACACATATACACTTAATACATACACATGTATACTCACATGTATACTCACACATATACACACAATACATATACATGTATACTCACACATATGTGGACGTCCACATGAAAAGGGCCCATTTTGTCGGTTCTAGTTTTCGAGTTATTTGCAATTTAATACTTTTTTGAGAAAAACCTTAATTTTTTTATATTTTTTATTATCAATCTACATGTTTTGACAAGTCAAATCATAAGGTTTTCATTAATTTATCGTTAATTTAAGTGTTTAACTTTATTGGTTCTTTAGAAAAAGAAAAGGGCCCATTTTGTCGGTCATTTGCAAAAATATTCTGTATTTTTGAAATCGAGGGGCAAAAAAATTAAAACCTCTTGATTTGTCATCTTTAAAGTACCCTGAACTCAAAACAATTATTATCTGAATAACTTCCGAGAAGAACCAGAGATATTAATGTTAGAGTCATTGATTACGTAGTCGTAGATGTAAAAAATGTCGATATTTCGTCAAAATTTCATAATAAAACCTGTTAACATTTTTTTAATAAGTTTAATTTCTATTCTTTACCTTCAAATGACACAATAAAATTGTTCCCAATCATTAATCTTGTACAAAAATGGTTTATTAATAAGAAAATCGCCTTTTTAGAAAAGGGCCCATGTTGTTGGTTTTTCGTATTTTGGAACAGAAAGGGGGGGTGGGGTGGTTTTAAAAATTTAAAACCTATTAGTTTTTTATCTTTATAGTGCTCTGGACTGACAACAATTATTATCTGAATAACTTCCCAGAAGAACCAGAGATATTGATGTTCTAGTCTTTGATTACGTAGTCGTAGAAGTGAAAATTTCGATATTTCGGCAAATTATTCATAATAGAGACTTTTAAAAAATTTTAAATAAGTTTAATTTTTATTCTTTATCTTCAAATGACACAATAAAATCGTTTCCAATCATTAATCTTGTACAAAAATGGTTTATTAATAAGAAAATCGCCTTTTTAGAAAAGGGCCCATTTTGTCGGTTTTTCGTATTTTCAAACAGAAAGGAGGGGGGAAGTGGTTTTAAAAATTTGAAACCTATTGGTTTTTCATCTTTAAGGTGCCCTGGACTGAAAACAATTATTATCTGAATAACTTCCCAGAAGAACCGGAGATATCACAATTAATAGGTATCACAATCTTTAATTCCGTTTTTCTCGAAATGAGGTATTTGTCACTATAAACTTTCAAATTCTGTAACTCATCGAATTTTTGACCAAAAAAGTTGTATGACCACTCAAAATTTTCGTAATTTTGCAAGGAATTCGCCCATATAGATAAGTCCAATAGTGCCAAAATGGGCCCTTTTCATGTGGACGTCGACATATACACACAATACATATACATGTATACTCACGCATATGCACACAACACATACACATGTATACTCACATGTATACTCACAATACATACACATGTATACTCACACATATACACACAATACATACACATGTATACTGAATATAATGTGATTAATACCCTCTATAATCTATTTACAACCTTTCAATGTTTTAGAATTATTTCTGGTATTCACAATAAATTATACATTTTATACTCCAAAATCGAATCAAATTATAATTTTAGATTATTACTATAGCAACATGTTTTTTTCAAATTGTCATATTATGAGGTTAAAGTTGTTTTGAAAATTTGTTGTGATCGAACTTTTTTACATATGTGCTGCTATTTTAATTTTCCAGGTTTGTAAATTTCTGATAATTGCATTTTTATAAATCTAAAAACAATTATAGCATTATTCATTTATTTACCATTAGCTTATTATATTGATTCTAACCATTTTTAGTTTAAATATTACAAGAGAAGATTATTTTTAACCATTTCTTCAAAGTATTTTTATTTACTTACAAAGTGTAAATTTTGTGATTAGTAAGAATTTATTTCTTTGTAAATTTATTTATGATTAATTCATCAATTATTATTGAATTGGTAACAATATTAATAATAATTTTTTAAATAATTTTAATAATTTTGTAGATTTAAAAAAATGAAATTACCAGAAATTTACGAATAAATAAATTTAGTGATTGATCAATTTATTTAATTAGTTAGTTATTAGCAACAACAAATTCAAATTTTTATTTTTTTAAATTTTATTATTAGGCAATTAAATAGTAAATTAATTTTTTAATTTAAGGGTTAGTTCTAATTTGTCAAAATTTTATTTATTTAAAATAACGTAAAGGTCGGTTTTGGGTTCGATACCTTCCAGTACCAAACATAAAGTCAATTGACATTATATTTGGTACTGGAAGGTATCGAACCCAAAACCAACCCCCGTCCAACAAAAAAAATTAATAAATTAATAAATTTTTTAATAAAGTATTATGGAAGAAGGATATTTTTTTTATTAAAAAATTTATTTATTACTATATCTTATAGTGGCACTATCGGGTCGGACCCGAAAAGTCAAAAATGACCCGGTAATGACGTCTACGTATATTTTTCGGACCTGGTATTGACATTTCTACATACATATATATATTGTTTGTTTAATTATTTAACTAAATAAATAAATTTATATATCTGACTCCGTTTAAATACTGAGAAAAAAATCAAAAATCTTTTTGAACTAAAAATATATGTTTAATTTATTTTTGAATAATTATTTAACAAATTTGTTATAAACAAATTTTTTTTTAATTTTCTGCGTTTTTTAAAAATTTGATAAAAATATCAACATAATTAAAACTATAAGAAATCAAAATGTATAGTGCAACATGACTATACTTAGTTTTTAATCAATATTATATGGTTATATAAATGTTAACTCGACAGTATTTTGTTTATTTCATAGATGCAAACAATGTTTTAATTCAGAAAAACATCAAACTTTCATGTCTGTTGCAATATAATTTTGATTGTAACTTTTTAAAAATTGTTGCTCATAAATCTTTTCAACGAATTTTGATTTCTTATAGTTTTAATTTTATGTTGAAATTTAAAAAAAAAATTTAAAGAGGCAGAACATTAAAAAAATTATTTTTTCATAAAATTAAATACATAATTATTCAAAAATAAATTTTTTAAGAAGTCTCTAATTCTAAACAAAAGTATAATTATTTTATCTCCTTTATTATATCCCCGCTTGATTCATTTAAATCGATTCATTCATTTAGGAAAAATAAAAATTTTGTTTAAAAACTTGCAAAAAATTCAATTTGACATAACTTTTATAAAAAATATTTTTTTTTTAGTAAAACCTAAAAATCTATACAAAGTAGTAATAGTTGCTCTGATATATAATAAAAGTTGCTTCGCTCAAAATATTAATTGCTCGAGACATTTTAAATATTACTCGACTTTTAATAACATTTATTAATTTTATTAATAAAATTTTAATTTAACATTTAATTTTAACATCCGACTGGTTCTTAAATTGGAACACTGAGAAAACATTATACTTAAATGAAACACAAAAACAATGTTAGACGATTTTGTTTAATTGAAATTAATTTGTAAGTTTAATCTCAATATATAGAAAATATCTATTGCATTGATTCAAAAGTATTATTTGTTTGAATAATTATATTTAATTCAAACATATTTTCTGTTACGGTTTAAACAAAAATTATGTTTAAAAATTTTATGTTTGAATCAAACTTAAAAGTTAACTACATATAATTTAAAATCAATCACAATTTATGTTTGATTTCAATATATAATCTCTTAAACTGAACCAGAAAATATGTTTGAATAAAACTTGAATATGTTTGACTGTATAGCAAAGATATTTTAAGTTTGATTTAAACAAAATTTGTTTGAATCAAATAATTTTTTTTCTCAGTGAAGCCTCAATTGTAGACCTATATTCAGTAGCTTATAAGTCCGAAAATATTGAGTTTAGGAAAAAGTTGTCAAAAAATAAAAGTTTTAGATTTATTTTGACTTTTAAGAAATGTAAACAGTTTTTTTATAAACAAATTAAGTTTTCCTTTTAAAATAAACGTTTATTTTTAAATTCTGGTGCTGCACATGTTCTAAATCAGTTTATATTAAAATAATATAACCGACAGTTAAAAAAAATTAATTTGTTTATTCAAAAAATTTTTTTTACATTACTTAGAAGTCAAAATAAAAATAAAACTTTCATTTATTGCCAACTTTTTCCTAAACTCAATATCTTCAGACTTACAAAATATAGGCAATATTTATATATGTAAGTAAAAATATTTTTATTTTATGATTAGAAAATTAGTACTTTAAAATTAACTACAAGTAGGTAAAAATAAAATATCAATATTTAAAATAATTCAATCTAAATTTATGAAAAAATAAATGTTGAATAACAAATATTTCAAAACAAACATAAATAATTAAAAAAAAAATTATTATTTACATACACATGTATATATTTACACATAAATACATAACACACATATATATATATATATATAAATTAAAATTTTTTAAATATATATAACATCAATGGAGATGTTATTTAATAAATTTATACAAGTGGAAAAATAAACTGTTTGAGTATATCAACCGCACTGACGATGAAGAAGTCTCATATCAGCGATTGGACTTTCAACATGTGGAAGAGGAAATTTTTCCATTTCCTCCATGAAATTACAAGGAGAAAGGGTAAAAACTTCTTCATCGTCCGTGCGGTTGATATAGTCAAACACTTGAACATTTCGCGACGTGAACTCTGTTGCTCTACGCGCACGCGAAAACCGTGCCAACGAAGCATTGATATCACTATGCAAAAAGACACATTCTGTTTTACTCTGAAACGCAGTTATTTACACATGCTTACAGCTATGGTTGGTGTAGTGACCAAATTTAATGCTTCAATTTACCATTTTCATAATGAAATTGTAATTTTATATTTATTTGTAAAAATAGGAAACGCGAAAAAAAGCAGCAACAGAAGACCGAATTGTCTACTTTTTTTCGCGGTTCCTATTTTTACAAATGAATATAAATTTACATTTTCTTTATGAAAATATAAAATTGAAGTGTTGAATTTGGTTACTACACCCAGCATAGCTGAAAGCATGTGAAAATAGCTGCGTTTCAGAGTAAAACAAAATGTGCGTTTCTGCATAGTGATATCAATGCTTCGTTGGCACGGTTTGCGCGTGCGCGTAGAGCAACAGAGTTCACGTCGCGAAATGTTCAAGTGTTTGACTATATCAACCGCACGGACGAAGAAGAAGTTTTTACCCTTTCTCCTTGTAATTTCATGGAGGAAATGGAAAAATTTCCTCTTCCACATGTTGAAAGTCCAATCGCTGATATGAGACTTCTTCATCGTCAGTGCGGTTGATATACTCAAACAGTTTATTTTTCGCGACGCGTCAAAAATGCTATTTTACAGATCATTTTAATTAGTTATTTTACTAAATGCTTTTTAATGATCATACTCAAAAATGATTTTTTTGAAAACTTTGACACTCTAATTTATCATTTTTGTAAAAAAAAGTTTTCTAATGGTAATTTTTGTGAGAGAAAAAGATGTATAAAAAAGGTGATTTTAGTGCTTGGTTTGTTTACATTTTGCTTTGTTTACATTTTACAACTTGGACATAGCCTTAAACGATAGTTTTTTATTGGTAGCAAGTGCCCGAATGTTTTTTTGTAGTAAGAATTCGCTGCATTTTTTGATGTTGTTTTGTGAGAACCATTGCAATTTAGGCAAGTAAGATTTTCTGGAGTTTTAGACCCTTTTGGACATTTATTTGCATCGGAATGCGACGCAGGATCATCACATGTTTTCATCGAAAACAGTTTTAACACAGTTTTGGGTCAGGAATGTAAGGGTGTACTAGACTTGAGCCTTTAAAAATTGCAACCCGTTCAGGAAGTGTTGTTCCTTTGAAGGTGAGGAGGACTGTAGTAGAAGGGATATATACTATACTTCTCCTTTCTCATTGGTCGTTTTACGGTTGAAGCGAAGCGCATCAATTATGTTTATATCCTTGTCATGGAAGCCTAAAACTTCTGTATTTTCAAGGATTTCTGAATTTGAGATATCTGTAGGGACATTACTAATGATGCCCTTACATGAAACGAAGCTACTGGGTATAATGGCAACAAGACCCTTGGATTTGAGTGTTGGGTTAGCAACAAGCATGTTTGCTGCTCATCCTGACTTCATTATTACTCTAACCTTACCTCGACCGCATGAACTAATCTCTACTACTTTTGCAGGATGGAGATTGTGAAGAAGCTTTCCAATAAACATGTTGTTTAAACCTTTTGATGCGTCTGTAGATTTTGCATCACGTTGAATGAACAGTGCACATTTTTGTTTGCAATTATTGTCATATTTCAGGGTTGTGTTTTCTGTTACGATTTGTTTCTAATTTTTGTGTAAAGTCGTGGTTGAGTCTTTTAAAAGTTTCGTTATAGGAGGAGGTGTTTTTCCGTGCTTTGTGTTAGGATTGGAATCATTATTTCCTTCTTTGCATACTCTTTTAATAATGGGGATTACTTCATCTAAATCTGTGACGCTCACATCAGGATTTCGATAAGAATGCACGCTTTCTTGATAAAATAACAAGTTTTTTGTCGCCTGTTGAACATCACTGTCATCGATGTCAGAATTATTTTCGTTAGTCATCATTGAATAAGGTTTCTTCATCACCGTCACCAGGAGAACCGGAGGCTATGCCTCCGGTTGAGGTTATGGTCGGGAAAAAATCGATTATTTTATTTTTTATTTTCTCGAGTTTTTAATGCAACACTAATTCTTGTAGTGAACTATATTAAATACAAAGTAAAACTTTCACAGTCACGCACAGAATTTAATAGAAAATTTTTGAAAAAAGGAAACGTATGAACTCCCGAGATGAAATTTTTAACTTACATTCACCCATAGAAACTTACTTTCAAACTGATTCAAACCTTTTGACGATTTTTTTAACCTTATGACATTACTTTAACGTTTATTGACCCTTCGATTGTACATTTTCAACCCTAAAAGAAACCTTATGAACCTCAAAAGAACTTCTTAATTTTATGATTCTCAAACTGGCAACCTTACTAACCTTCCTTTAACCCTAACAAACATTACATTCTTCCTCACCAACTTCATTTGAACCTAAGACATTGGTTTTGAAATTCGACTTTCAATATAAATGTAGTTCGAAGGAATCTCCTTTGTTGACAAATTTTTTTTTCGTTCCCGGGTACAAGTCATAAAAATGTAGGCATTTATAAAAATGGGACCAAAAATTGCTAGCAATCTTAAAGTAAGTTCTTACAGATGTTTAACTTATGGAATATGAAAAGATATATGAAAAAATATACACAAAATATAGTTTTGGGATTTCTAAATTTTCCACTCAAAAATTTGCTATAGTAAAAACATATCTAACACATAGCCTAAAACCCATATTGCAGTCAGTTTTTCGTCAACTACGACAAAGTTTGCACTCAATTTTTAAAAGTGTAAAATAAAATTTACATAAAAAAAATTATATATTAAAAATATATATAAAAAAACTATTTTGTGTTTATGTGGTGGTTAACAAGCAAGATAAAAACTATATGAAGGTGAAGGTGGACTTTAATAATTATAAATTAAAAGGTTGACTTACAATGTTGTAACGTTTCGAGGTTAGTGACATTTATTTAGAATATTGCCTCTATATTTCCAAACATCGATGCCACAATATTGATATGCTTTATTGCTTTAAGTCGAAAAGAGCATTTGCAAAAATATTGTCAATATTACTATGCAATGTTAATCTATGTTATTTATTGTTTAGAGTTGGATTTATAAAATTTTAACTAATAATGTTTTTTGTAATATTAAAAATGAATAATAAATTATTATTAATAATTTTTAAAAATAAGTATTTATCTATTTAAAGTGTAAAAACCATAATTGTGAAAATAAAAAATTCGAAAACCTAAAAATGTCATTTTTATTATTTAATCCTGCTGGCAATAAAAGAGGTCATAAATATTAAAACACTCCAGGCGCTACCTTAAGGAATCTAACCCTACGTGTACGTGCTTCATTAACAGGTATAAATCGCACTGTCCAACCTTCTATCAAACTTTTGAGGCTGCGAAATAAACCCTACAACACTATAATCAACCAGAAAATAGGAAAAACTAGACGAAAGTGACAAAATTTAGTCTCATACTAGCCTCGTTAGAATCAAATATCTATTTTAAAGTCGGTTTCAGATGAATATTACAAGCTTTTTAAGGGATAAGAAATTGTAGATTCAAATCATGTTGAAAGTAGGCTGAAAATTTTGTCTCGGGCTACGCGGCACGTCTACTCCGCGTTCGAATTTTTTTTTATTGTCATATAGCCGTGAAATGACGCCATATTAAAAACAAATAATTCGTTATTTATATAAACGTAAATATAAGATTTCAATATGTATAATATATAAAGAAAACAATAAAAATAAATTTTACAGAGTTGTTTTGAATTTTAGCACATTTAAATCATTCGTATACATATACGGAAACTAATGCATGTGCAGAGCATTTTAGTTCAACTTGCCCAGTGCAGGTGGCTCTGAAGCTTGCCAACAATGTTACATTGAGTTGGACGGGGCTGGTTCACACTTGTCACGAAATGTACTATTAAGTGATTAATATCTGCCTTTTTAATTTAAATATTTAAACGTTGACTTTTTTGAAAATATTTTTTTTCGATTTAATATATTAATAAGTAAAATTAATCAAATTACAAGTGTGTATTGTGATTTTGAAAGGTTTTTACACGAGTTACAAGCTCATTATGAAAAGAAAGATGTTTTCCTTTAACTTGACCTTGAAATTCAAGGTCAAATTCTTAATATCAATCTATTTCAAAATCGATTTTTAAAATTTTTTTCTAACCTATCCTAATCGAAAGCTTACCTTTTTTTCTATGCGGCATGTAAAAACCAGAGTAGGACCATAAATATTTTTAAAGAAAATAGTAGTTTATCACTGTGTTACATCCTGTACAATTTTCGACTTTTTCTATTTTCCCACACAAAAACACATGTTCAATTAACCATAAAAAGGACCCTACAAGTGTTACACAAAACAGACTCGACAATTTCGAAGTAATCTTTTTCCTAAAAAAACTTGTCGACTCTCAATTTTATTGCTCACAGATTGTACCATGAAAAGGGCAGTTTCACATTTCATCTCTCTTAACGGTCAAGTTTAACCTTTCTAAAAAATACTTTTCTTGAACAAAAATCAAAAGTGTTTCCAAATGTTAAAAAGGAAACCATAAACTGTAAAACAACCTGTTGCCAGATGCCTAAAAAACAGCCTCCTTCAGGACACAGCTGAGAGCAATAAATTTGTTAACTTTCTTAAAATAGTAAAATTATTAAAAATAATAAAATATTATTATAAAAGAGAAAATATCAGGTACTTTAACAAGTGTACAATTCATATCTTGTTTTTCTCAAAATACTTTTAAAAATCATAAAACTAAAAAGCATAACAAATATTAAATTCACTTCCTTCCTAATCTTGTTAAACCATGATATTTTTTCTAAGACTAACAAAATATATGAAAGTTAATAAATCTAAAATGAGATACAAAACGCAATATCTCTAAGATTGTAAATAACTTTCCCTTTTTTAGATTCAAAAGGCATTCTTATACAATTATATTGCAGTACTGTAAATCATAACTATTCAAACCTAAAGTACATTGTCTATGCACCGACCCTAAGATTTAAAGTACTATACACCTGAAATAATTCCAAAATAAAAATAGTTATTTAAACTAAAACATAACCCTAATTTCTGGTCAAAAATAAACAACAACAAAATAATAAACCTAATTAAATAGTAAATAATGATTAAACCAATAATAAATTGTAAATAAATAGGGAATTACACGAATAATTAATATTAACCTTATTATTAAATAAAATAATCAAAAGGTTATGAATATAATAAATAATTATTGATAAACAAATAATAAATTACTGATAAACAAATAAAATATTACATAAACAAATAAATAAGAAATATTTTGAATAATTAAACTACGTTATAAAAATTAATGTAAAACTAGTTTATAACAATATTTTGTAAAAACTCTAAAACGTGGAATAATATCCCTTCTTAAATACAAAGTCAGTAGACAAAATCCCTACTTCTGGAAATAGACACTGACCTACGGTACGTCCCTTAAAGTCACACCACACAATAGAGGGATGGGTCTCGAAGGCTCAATCCTGAAACGACAGACCCAAATTTTCCTTGCTTTTCTCCATTTTCTTCCGGAAAACCAATCCTAAAATTATCCACCCTCTTTTTCCATCTCTCTAGAAATATTTTCCCAAAATTTGAAAACTCCCTTAAATCTTAGTGGGGACAATACTTTAAAAACAGTGTCGACACATGACAAGTCAGTTAGTTCTCAAGTTAGTTCTCAATTCCAAGCAACTTTCCAAGCAACTATCCTAACAAATTCCAAGTTCCTATTTCCAATCTCTAAAAATTCCAAGTTCTTATTTCCAATTTAAACAACAAGTCTTATTTCCAAGTAAAAAGTAGTGCGTGTTCAGAATATTCGCGACAAGTTCAAACATTTTCTCGAATCATAGATCGATATATCGATTATTAATATCGATACCTCGATATTCGATATATCGAAAGGACTAATCGATATACTATTAAAATTTAAATTATTCCACGTTTTATTAACGGAACATTATAAAATAAATTAAGAATTTGACCTTGAATTTCAAGGTCAAGTTAAAGAAAAACATCTTTCTTTTCATCATGAGCTTGTAGCTCGTGTAAAAACCTTTCAAAATCACAATACACACTTGTAATTTGATTAATTTTACTTATTAATATATTAAATCGAAAAAAAATATTTTCAAAAAAGTCAAAATTTTGAAACTCTAACTCAAAAAATATTTTATTAAATTCAATAATATTTTATATATACACTTTTGTTAATAATAGTAACATTTTGGCAAAGTTTCAAGAAAATACAATGACATAAATTTTCTGACCTGGGCAGTTGAGAAATTTTGCCCCATATTTAAAATTAGAAATAATAGGGAAATAAGTTTCTTGAATTTATGTTATTAAAAATAATAAATGTAATTAGTTAATGTTAAACTTAAATGTTAAATTAAAATGTTATTAATAAAATTAATAAATGTTATTAAAAGCCGAGTAATATTTAAAATGTCTCGAGCAATTAATATTTTGAGCGAAGCAACTTTTATTATATATCAGAGCAATTGAGCGGCTGGATTCCATAAGGGCATGTAAATTTTTCTCGGCCGAAATCGAAGACCTCTGGACACTCTAAATTTAACTTCTGAATTTAAATGTTTAAATTATATATATCCTTATATTTTATATATTATATATATTTTAAACATTTAAATTCAGAAGTTGAATTTGAGTGTCCAGGGTACTTCGATTTCGGCCGTGAAAAATTTACATGCCCTTATGGAATCCAGCCGCTCAATTATTACTACTTTGTATAGATTTTTAGTTAGTTTTAGTTAGTTCTCCACTGTAATATTACAGTAAACTTACTAGAATATCAAAATGTTCGCCTGGAATTAATATTATGTTGTACTAATTTTATCTTAACATTACTCTGTAATATTACCTTAATAGAAAAACGTAAAACTACCTCCAGGCGGACATTTTTATATCCCAGTAAGATCACGTAATATTGCAGTGGAGATTACGAATCTGCAGTGTAATATTACAGTGATGTCACTATAAGCTTACGTGCTGCTTGGGAATTTTGTTTCTAATGATAAAATATGAATAAAATTCTTGTTTATTCATTAAATATACACTTTTAAGTTATTTTTATTTACTTTACATCTTGTGAGGCAAAGGATTTTTGAAACGCTTTTTTCTCTCTTATATCAAAAGATAAAAAATAATGTAATATATGAAAATGACTTGTTTTTTCTTGAATATTTCAAATATGTAATAAAAAATAACGTTAATAAAGCGAAAACATTAAATAAATTGAAATTTCGTCTAAAAAGTGACTTTTCTCAAAAGCGAAGTTATTGATTTTCGATTTTTTTATTTCATTGCAACCACTAATAAATAAAGAATTTTTTACCACTTATGCCGAAGTGGTGTTCTTTAGGGTTCAAATTATATTTAAAAATATCTCAGTCCTTGCACAGATTTTAGAGAAGGAAATTGAGAAATTAACCACAAAACATTGTTTTTGAAGGTTAATCTTTTAAAAATTGAAAAATTGGATAAAACTCTGTGCAACGACTGAGATATTTTTAAATATAATTTGAACCCTAAAGAACACCACTTCGGCATAAGTGGTAAAAAATTCTTTATTTATTAGTGGTTGCAATGAAATAAAAAAATCGAAAATCAATAACTTCACTTTTGAGAAAAGTCACTTTTTAGACGAAATTTCAATTTATTTAATGTTTTCGCTTTATTAACGTTATTTTTTATTACATATTTGAAATATTCAAGAAAAAACAAGTCATTTTCATATATTACATTATTTTTTATCTTTTGATATAAGAGAGAAAAAAGCGTTTCAAAAGTCCTTTGCCTCTCAAGATGTTAAATTTCAAAAAATCATAACTTTTATAATTTTCATCAAATAAAAAAATAAAAAAACACGTATTTACTTATTTTTCATATAGAATTCGAGAAAAATTGTTTCAATCCAAAAAAAATTTTGAGTGAAAATCTCACGGAGAATGCCCCATATGCTTTCGTTTCAATGAGTGGTGCTATTGCGAACTGCCTATAGCATATGCTATAAAAAAAGAACACTATCTATATTTGAGACATTGACAGGTACTAAATTTATTGAAATACTTACCCACATATAAGGTAAAAGTCCCAGTTATGGAACGTTTTCACAATGTTGCCACTATTATGGAACAGTATTACAAAAATGAAAATAAATGGAATTACAATTGGTGATAATAATATTCTAGTCATTTCAATAAATTTTACACGATATAAGAATTATTATTTTTGTATACTATTTAATTTAAAAAGAAATCTTTAATTGTATTTTAGTTTTTAAATAAAGATAAGCCGGATTTTCTGTCAAACTAGCGTTCCACATTACGTACACTTATTATTTGCATGTCCCGATTGATGGAACAGGAAGAACATACACATTAAACATAACCACAAATATTCTCAATATTTTCGCATTACTTTTCTACTCAAAAAATTGGTTTTATAATTACCTATTTAATTAGAAGTTGTTATTTGTATTTAATTCTTTATAGTTCATATTCAAATTTTTGAGATAAGATAATACAATTTTAATTACTTTTTAAATAAAATAAGTGTTTCATAATTGGGACATTTATTTTGGAACACCCGTACATGCAGGAAACCATCGTTTCATAATCGTTACAAGTGCAGGGAGTCACAATTTAGTTAATATTATTTTTATTTCGTAAAAAATAAACATTTTAGGGCCTAAATACTGTTCACTAAATACCAACCTTTCAATCTATACCCGAATTATTCATATTAACGCTCCTAATTCCAAGAAATTTTATATAGAATTGAAGTTATCTTAAAAAGCGTTCCATAATTGGGACTTTTACCATATTTATATGTCTATTAAACCTGTCGTTTTTGAGATTCCAATATAAAAAAGTATTATTTAAATTCTTTTAATTAATTAATGACTAGTTAAATATAAATTCACTATATAAATTCCCTTATACACGAGAAAAATCTTGAGCACGGTATTTAACCACAAAATAAGTGCTCAATGTTAAGAAGCGAATGTATTACATTGCGTTTGAATGTGTATTTGTGTGTGTTTAGCCATTGGAAAAAATAAAAAAAATAATAAAGATGTGTGTGTTAAAGGTGTGAGAATTAATTACAGTATATAAAAAATATGTGAAAAAATTGTCCTTTTTTCAATTTATCGTTGGTATATCTTTAAATATATAAAAAAAATTGAACTAGGTGTTATTCAATCGATAGCAACAACTAAAAAAATTAAAAGTACAAATTTTTGAATCATAAAAATGATGCTTTCAAATTTAAAAACTATAGTCATTGACTCAAAAGCATACATTGTTAAATTAAAAAATTTTGTTTATTGATTCAAAAGGAATATCTTTAAATTAACATAGTATGCTGTCAATTTGAGAAATATGCTTTTGTTTCAATGAAAGTGATATACTATCGAATATCATTAGAATCGGTGCTTTCAAAACAACAGTAGCATATACGTCAGGCAGACCGTTATGATACTATTCAATGAATCAAACCCTTATGTCATTGATTCAACAGCATTTTTGCTTAAGAAAATAGTCGTTTAATTTATAAAATTTTTAAAAATCCTTCAAATAAATTTTCTTGTATATAGGACTATGTTATTTAAGACCCTGAACAATTGTCCGGATGTATGTATGTGTGTGTGTATGTGTGAGTATGTGTGTATGGATCCCGTTTTTTGTGAACACGATAACTCGAAGAGGTTTCAACGAATTCGGCTAAAAATTGCTAGGCATTATTTATCATAAAAATATCTCGAATTGGATTGATGGACATAAAAAAATCTATTTAAAAAAATATATAATTATATTTTTTTAAAAATTTTTTAAAAATTAAATATTGAAGTTAATATATAATAAAATCTTATTCTTTGCATCAAGACGAATCGATTGGTATATATAAAGTATAAATTGTATGAGAGTTTATAGAGTTAATGGCAATTAAAGCAGAAAAATTACCTTTTTTTTATCAAAAATTTAGATCTTTCATCAAAATTATATTCCAGTACAATAAAATTTTACTCATTTTTTCAATAATCTTATCCGTTGCATTAAAACGGATCGATTGGTATATATAAAGTATATATTGTATTTGAATTTATAGAATTAAAAATAATTAAAACCAAAAATTCGCACTTTTATTAGAAATTTATTTCCTTCTTAAAAATCATGTTGCCTTATAATAAAATGTTACTCTTGACTTAAAAAAAAAATATCTTCATTTCATCAAGATGAATCGATTGATGTATAAAAAGAATATATTTTACTAGCATTAATAGAATTAAATAAAATGAAAAAATTCACTTTATTATTAAAGTTTTAATGATTAATGCTTCCTCCACGAGGAAGCACATTTTTTGCTTATCGTAAAGAGGAAGCAAAATGTTCATGTAATGAACATCTTAATTCACAACTTGTTTTCTCCGTGAAGTTACCTATCTTCCACGTTCGTTTTATAAATCACGTGAGTTAGAAGATTGCTTTGGAAACTACGTATCTTTCTATTTCATGCAGAAAGTACGGAACTCTGACATTCGCTTTAGAACGTCTACTAATGTACTAAATAATATAATAATTTTATGACAGAAATTAAATTATTATTAAAAATATACATTTTAACCACTTCGGTGGCGTGGCGTTCCAATTGGCGTTCCACGTCCCTGGCCAAAAGTGGCGAAAATAGCGAAATGGCGTTCCAAATTTTTCTAGATTTTTTAAGAGTATAATTAATTTTAATCTACTGCAACAATATATTTCTGTTTTCAATATCAGGGAACAAAAAAATAACAATGAAAATTTGTTTTTTTAAGATTTTTATTGTTTTTTTGGACGTTGCAAAATGTCATTTTTAATACTTTTCTACGAATGGCGTTCCACTTTCGCTCAAATATTGATAAATAAACTCAAGATCTTTCTGTGGGAAATAATATTTATTTATATCTTAGAATCTCTGAATCGTCGAATTGTGTTATAGAATCATTTGTAAATTGTTATAAACAAATTGTGTAAACAAATTGTTAATAAAGACGATGCGTTCAATGAATTTTAATAAAAATTGATACTCGGAGGTTTATGGGGTCGCTAATAACGAATCCGATGTCAGTTTTTAAAAATTCAATATGGCGGATTCAATATGGCGGACTAGTTTATAAAAAATTGATTGAATTCGCTTGAAACGTTTTACTCCGGGCTTTTTGGGGTCGCTGATTACGAATCCAATGTCAGTTTTCCAAAAATCAAAATTGCGGATTAAATATGGCGGACGAGTTTATAAAAAATTAATTGAATTCGCTTGAAACATTCTACTTGGGGGTTTTTGGGATCCTTGATTACGAATCCGATGTCAGTTTTGAAAAATTCAAAATGGCGGATCCAATATGGCGGACGAGTTTATAAAAAATTAAGTAAATTCGCTTGAAACGTTTTACTCGTGTTTACTGAAGGGTTTGTGGTCAATGGTTATGCGCCTAGCTAAAGCACCTTTTGCAAAACGGTTTATCGCATTTATTACATAGCCATGGAGTGTCCGTTCTAATTTTTTTTAAAACAAATTTCGCTTTTCAAGCGCTTGCTTTTAGTATGTTTAGTATTTCTGAGAAACAGGTTACCACTGCGTTGCGCGGGAGTTGATTCAATTTCATGTCTTTCGTATTTGGCATATACCTATGATTCGTTCGAACAAATGTCTAATGACGTTTTATTCCTCATATAATTTTGCGAACAAAAAAAATAACTGTATTAGTTATCTATAAGCAGGGTAGGAGAGCGTGGGGTAATAGGAGCTTTTAAATTGCATGTACTTAGAATCTCTAAATTTCGCTGCAATTCCAATAAAATCTTCGACAACCTTTGTTTCTGTCATTCGAAAAGAAATGATCACATTTTTGGCGTGCTCTGGGTAGAGAACATTTTCTCTATCGAATGCATGTTGGTCGTTGAAATATAAGCAAAAAAAAACCTTGGCTCATTTTTGCTGCAGCTCATAATAAGTTACTTTCCTGAATCATTTTAACTATTGCTTTTCATGTTAAACTCATATTAAATTCCTAATCAGCATCTCTAAAAACCCCTGAGTAAAACGATTCAAGCTAATTCAATAAATTTTTTATAAACTCGTCCGCCATATTGGATCCGCTATTTCGAATTTTTCATAACTGACATCGGATTTGTAATCAGCGATCCCAAAAACCCTCTAGTAAAATGTTTTAAGCGAATTCAATCAATTTTTTATAAACTCGTCTGCCATATTGGATCCGCCATTTTGAATTTTTCAAAACTGACATCGGATTCGTAATCAGGGAAATTTTAATGGATTGCCCTGAAATTTTGCAGGTTTATTGCAGTCATTAATACCTAAAATCTGACACAAGGATTTTCAAATTTATTCACAAAAATTTTTTTATACAATTTTTTCAAAATTAAAAAAAAAATTTTGTATTTTTTTAAATAACTTTTTTATTTCTTAATATTTTCATAAATTATTCTCAAAATTACATTCCTTACAAGAAAACGAATCGATTGATATATACAAAGTGCACATTTCATCAAAATTTATAAAATTAATCAATATTTTTCTTTTTCACAAAAAATTCAAATTTTGCGTTTTTTTAAATATTACCTTAACATATTAAAATTAAATTAAGCAATTGGTTTATGATATTTTGAGGAAGCGAAATGGTCATAAAATGAACAACTTGTTTTATAAACTCGTCCGCCATATTTAATCCGCCATTTTAAATTTTGCAAAACTGACATTGGATTCGTAATCAGCGACCCCAAAAAGCACGGAGTAAAACGTTTCAAGCGAATTTTATCAATTTTTTATAAACTAGTCCGCCATATTGAATCCGCCATATTGAATTTTTAAAAACTGACATCGGATTCGTTATTAGCGACCCCATAAACCTCCGAGTATCAATTTTTATTAAAATTCATTGAACGCATCGTCTTTATTAACAATTTGTTTACACAATTTGTTTATAACAATTTACAAATGATTCTATAACACAATTCGACGATTCAGAGATTCTAAGATATAAATAAATATTATTTCCCACAGAAAGATCTTGAGTTTATTTATCAATATTTGAGCGAAAGTGGAACGCCATTCGTAGAAAAGTATTAAAAATGACATTTTGCAACGTCCAAAAAAACAATAAAAATCTTAAAAAAACAAATTTTCATTGTTATTTTTTTGTTCCCTGATATTGAAAACAGAAATATATTGTTGCAGTAGATTAAAATTAATTATACTCTTAAAAAATCTAGAAAAATTTGGAACGCCATTTCGCTATTTTCGCCACTTTTGGCCAGGGACGTGGAACGCCAATTGGAACGCCACGCCACCGAAGTGGTTAATGCATCAACTTTGAAAAAAAATCACTTCACTTTAAAATAATTGTAATAATAATAAAAAAGTAGACGTTCTAAAGCGACTGTCAGAGTTACGTACTTTCTGCATGAAATAGAAAGAAACGTAGTTTCCAAAACAATCCTCTAACTTACGTAATTTCTAAAACAAACGTGGAAGATAGGTAACTTCCAAAATGGTTTTAAACATAAGTATATATTGTACTTGGAGTGAACGAATGATCTGTTTAATTGTATTTAAGAGAAATTGGTTAGTTAATTTTTATAGTTATTTTATACCATGTATTTTGAATTTTAAACGACGAAAGTCGGATTCGCAATCAACGACCCCGAAAACTCCCGAGTAACAAAATTCAATCAAATCTGAGTAAATTTGAAAAAAGACAGTCATTTTAAAACCGCTATTTTGAATTTTTTAATCTATTGTGAGATTTGTAATCAAAGACCACCTAGTAACAAAATTCAAGCGAATTCAAACATTTTTTAATTTCATTCTCCATATTGTATCCGCCATTTTGGATTTTGAAAAACTAACATCAGATTCGTAATTAGCGACAGCAAAAACTTCCAAGTAACAAATTTTGTTCAGATTTGAGCAATTTTGAAATGTTTGTCATCTTACGTAAAATTAGGAAAAATTTTTGTCCTTCAATCGCCATTTTAAATTCAAAATCGAAAAAAGTAAAAATTAGAAATGTATATTTTTAAAAACCACAATCGGAAACACGTTTTTGATATTTTTTTGTTTTATGCAAAAAACGTTATGACAGAGAAGATGTCACATTAGAGAATATACCACTTGACATAGATAGATTGTGTTTGCCAAGTTCGCTGTGCGAAAGTCAAAGTGTAACATCGCTATGGTTTGGAAAACTAACCGAAATCGAATTGCCTAAATTCGGGAAAAACTTGTTTAGAACTGAATGAACAACTTTCTCGGTGGAAGTTTTTTGTTGCTCAAAATTTGCTCAACTTCCCCGCTTGGTGAAAATTTCAGTTTACGAATTTTGCAATATCTCAATAAAAAATTAATAACTTTTTTATTTATAATTAAAACATCATTTTTCTTTTTTAGTCACTCGCAGGATAAAATAACACGTATTTTCGTTTTTGTTTCATTAAGAAATTCGTAAAATTGACTGAGTAATCGCGAGTTGAAGTGAAAAAAACAATAAAAATTTCGCTCTTTAAAAAAACAGTTTTTTCCTTATATTTCGAAAACGGTAATAGATACAATAAAAATTTAAATGAAAAAAAGATGCGCATTGAAATTTCCTATAAGAATATATATTTTAAACATTTAAATTCAGAAGTTGAATTTTGGATGTCCAGGGGACTTCGATTTCGGACGAGAAAAATTTACGTGCCCTTCTACAATCCGGCGGCTCAATTGTGATGAAAATTAAAAAAAAAATTTAATGTGGAAGTAACTTTGAAAAATTAAAAAATATCATTTTCCAAATAATTTCTAAAATTTTTAAAAAGAAAATAATTAAAGTCATAATATACCATCAAAATCGAAATCGCTTATGTATCGAAAAACTAAAATTTTAATCAAATAAAGAGAAAAAAATATTACAGCAATTGAGAATAATTGCTCAAAATTTATACTTTATTATTATTATTACCATCTATATGAGGAAGCAAAGTGTTTATTGAAAGTTGTGAAAAAATTTAAATGTCCTGATTAAATAAACGTTTAGCGCGAAACTCTTCTGAACATTTCAATGAAATCTTCGCCTACTTATAATTATAATTAGGCAAATAAAAATTAATATATAGAAGAATGTGAAATACGCGCTGGCACAATTCAGGTCAATTATTAAGAAAATACTAAATAATTAGTTAAGTAGGTGTGGTAACTGAATGCAAGTTTCAGCTTCATCAAAATATTTAACTTTTAAATTCAATTTCTAAAATTAAGCGGGTGCTGATAACTGGGAGCTAGTTTTATCCTCATACATTTTGTAAATGTTTATAATTTGGACTTTATTTCAAAACTTGGTACAGCAAAGCAAAAAACTAAATAAAATTAGTAGATTTTTAATTTAATAATTATTATTTAGAGTTATTAAAAAATAAATAATTCAATGCAGCAAATGATACGAGCTAAAGCACGAGTAATCATTCTGGGTATACACATTATTAAAAAAATATTAAATAATTAATTCTTATTATTTATTAATCGATAGTTATTGAAAAAATAATATTTTTATTTTATTTAAAAAATTGTGATAAATATATAAAAATTATGCAAAAAATACTACAAATTTTGTAAAAACAATATGATTATGCAAATTTTTTCATTTGCAATACTAAAATTACAATTTATGACACAAGTATTCTGTAGTTAGCTGTACATAAAAAATTTTAAAGTCTTTAAAAGTAAATTATTTAAATAAATACTACTAATTTAAATAATATTAAATATGTATACATTTGCTGTGCACTTGTGTCAGTTCCTGTGTTCCAATCGCTGTCTTTAAAATAATGTGTTTTTATAGGTAATTTTGATGACCATAATAGGAGCACTTGTATTTAATGAAAATGTGCAATTACTACGCGAAGCAATATTCGATTTTAAATAATTTAATAAATAATAGTTCAATTGGTCAGTTTTATAATCAATCTTATTAAAATAATTGTATTTAAATGTTTATAAAATAATTTTTTTAAATATATATTATACTTTGAAGAAATAAAATTATTACACTTATACAACTTATTTTTATTATACTTTTTCTACTTTTACCAAAGAAGGATGAATTTTTTTCTTCTAAATGAATATAATTGATGCGATCATTGCAAAATATTTTTTCATGCTTAAAAGTTTTTTTAGATACTATGGTATATGGTAATAAACGTTACTTTAATAAGAACTTGATAAAAATGTTTATTCACATTGAAACCCCTTCCTTTTCGCCATAGGTACGAAAGAAAATTAAAGAATCCCAGTAAATGTTGTTCTTCTAAAAAATTCAATAAATCTTCAAAATAAGCTTTTCAATAAATTGTCTTTCACTCAACAAAGTTTTATAAACATGATAATTAGAAACAGCAATCGGAATTTAACTGGTAGGAGATACAATCCAGAAGAAGAAATTCTACGTCCCTCAATTTACAAGATTTCTGCAAAGTGATATATATATTAAAGAAGTATTGTCCCTTTACCAAGCATGAAAACGCTAAAAAAATTATTAAAGAATGTCGTTATGGATACAGGAGTCACTAAAGAGACTAGAGAGAGACTACAGGATGCTGCTTAAGTTGCATCGTCTGAAAAAGACAAAGCTGTTATACTCATGTGGGATGAGATATCTCTAGGTTTAGGACTTCATTATGACGAAACTGCGGATAAAATAGTCGGCTTTGAAGACTGGGGAAATTGTCAAACTGATAAATTGGCTGATCATTCTCTTGATTTCATGCTACGTTTTATAGATTCTGGCGACACTATTCCTACAGCTTTTAACTTTTGTGAGCAACAAACCAAGACACCTCAATTGTTATACTGCATTGAGGAAATTATTGAAGTCGTTAAAGATGCTGGTTTAAATGTCGTGGCTTCTGTTTGCGATTCAGGATCGAGTAATCAATCAGCAATCAATACACTGATTCAAGACACAATTAAAGTAAATGGTCAAGATTACTTTGATACTCGTAAGTCTTCTATTCTTTATATTATTTCATAATTAACTTCCGAGAGATAAACAATATTAAAAAAATTTACTCTTAGCACTTTTTAAATTTACAAATCTCTATATTCAACTAAACAAATTAAAAATTTTGTTTAATTAAAATTATTTTACATGTGAAAAATTTGTAGCAAACTGGGACCATATAATAACCCTTAGTCTATCACCTCTCGATTCAATTCAATCACTTTCCATCACCTACTTTTGCTCAATCTCTTTCAATAACATTTACTTTATCTCTATATTAATTCTTTTACTATTCACTTTCTTTTCTTTTTATCCTAACTTTATTCTAATGCCATACTTTTTTCTTTTTATCCCCTCGATTCAATATCAGTCTATTTCTTTCCAATCCGATTAAAAAAGGCCTTTTCTTCTTTTATCTCAATAATTTTGTTATTTATTATGCTCCTTTTAGTCCTTATACTATTCTCTTCTTTTGCTTTCTAATCCCAATTACATATCAGTACATACAGTATTTATCACTTTCATTCCTTTAACTCAATTGCAATTGGTTGCAATAAACTGCAATCTATTTCCTTCCTATACATTGAATTAGCTACGTGACGATTTCGTGATAAATAAAGAAAATTGAAACTTCAAAAAGTAGATCAACTGAGAGATAAAAAGTGATAGAGTAAGAGATAGAAAGAGAACATTTTTTTTTAAATAATAAATTCAATTGAAATTGTAATACTTCATTAAGTCTTTAATATTGTTAATAATATTGGTTAATTAATTCTTTATATAATAAGAGGATAAAAATTTGCAGCAAAGAGAAGTAAAAAGAGATAAAAGTACATAAGGTATAAAAAGAGATAGGAATCTGGAGATAAAAAGGTATAATATTTCGGGTATGCAAAGTGGCTATTTCAAAGGGATAGAAAAAACTTTATCTCTTTCTATCGCCAAAATTCTATCTCTTTCCATCATTTTACTTCCAGTAGGGTACTTATGGATGTGGGCGATCCATGAGTGGGACCAACATCTCTTTTTCAGACGGAATATGAAAAATTATTTTCCAACTTAGGGAAAAAAATGCAAAAAACAATTTTAAAATGCGAACAGTCTACCGGAATTGAACAATTATTAATGTAGATTAAGTAATTGGTTTGTTTAATATTTTTTTGACTTTTTATTTTAATTTTAATAAGAGTTAAATATTTAAAACTTAATTAAATTTGAAAGAATAATTTTCGAAAAGATTTTAAAATAAATATTAGTCTTGACTTACCCTTTCGTCATTTGGAATGTAAATAGTTCTTGGTCCAGGACTGCCTATAAACTTATTTACAAGTCGAATGTTTGCAAATGTTCCTCTTGCCATAACTGCATCGTTGCCTCTGCGAGCTCCATAAGAATTGAAACCTCTTGGAGTTAATCTATATTTTTAAAGAAAATAATTCAATTTAAGTAAAAATTTGATAAAATTAAGTTAGTACAAAATAAAAATAATAAATATGATAATTATTGATTACAATAAACTTAATTTAATTCTACAATGTTAAAGAAATTCTTAACCCCTTGCCTGTCAACAACCCAACGTTGGGTCGTGAACTTCTTAGTGTAAAATAAATGCAATTTGTTATGTATATTATAGAATACATTTTTTATATCATTACACCGGCACACAAAAATAAATTTGGATTGTCAGGACTGCCATGAGGTAGGTTTTCTTTCTACCTAAGTAGGAAGTGTATCTAAGGTATCTAAGTGTATCTAAGGAGAAAAACATTGTCCGACCTAAAAGTTAGTTCGTGTTCTATTTTTACAGGCTTGTGGGGGGGGGTGAATTTTGAGAAACTGATTTTTATGAGAATTTACTTAATTTCTATAAATAAAGCTGAATTTTTGCTTCTTCTGGACGTTTTTTCTGAATTCAGTGATTTTAATAAATAAATAAATTATTTGAAAATAACTCACCAAAACAGTAAAATTAGTATTTTTTTGAATTTGCACAGTATGAAAAACATAATTTTCTTTTACTTATATCTTTTGTGGAGAAAAAGGAATTTTAACCAATCCTTTTAAACTTGATTTCTTTTAAAATTATACATTAATAGTCCAGTCGCCCTGTGAAAAAAGTGGTCATTTTTTGCCAAAATTGATACCTGAAGTCTGATTGTGGATTCATATAGTGTGGAGTGGCAGTATGAATATGTTTCCCACTCGAGATTTCTCATGCTGCGCGTTATAAACAAATTTGAAGGTGCCGAAAAACAGTTTTTTGATGACCATTCTTTCCCATCAAATTATAGGGGAAAAAATTGTTAATAAAAGTTATAGAGCTCGAAAATACCTTTAAAATGATGGGTCATATGTTAAAATTGGTCCATTTGTTTACTTGCAAATGAATTTAAACTACTAAAAATGGCACTTTCTTATTTGTTTAATAACTTGAACAAAATTTAACAAATTCTTTCGATATTCTCCAAAAAAGTTCCTCTCAAGACCCTCAAGATGTGTGCCAAATCTGAACACGATTCGATAAATAGTTTATGAGAAATTCCATTTGTTAACTAAAAACATGATTTTTTTAAATGGAATTTCTACATTTTTGGCCGGATGAAAATTAATTTTTTTTGTTGGGTTCTCTTCATGAAATGCCAATCTATCAATCACAATTTGCAGCGAATTGAATTTTTACAAGAAAACTGGTTTTTGGGGGGGAGAAATTTTTGGCTTATAAACAAATGAACACAACATAAACAATTTTTATTTTAACAATTTAGCATAAACGCCATTTGATTACTTATTCTTTCCTGAAAATTTTGCTAAAAAAAAATTTTGATCTAGGTCAAAAGGGGGGGAAGATAATTTTTTTTTAAATTCCTGAGCCTTTAATTATTAAAAAAAATTAAAAAAATTTTTTTTTAATTATTAATATTTTGACATTATTTATCAATTTTTCAAAAAACAAATAGAAAATTTGAATTCCTGACAAAATTTTAGCCCAGTTTAAAAAAAATGATCAAAATTCGTCAATTTGTATGAATGTTATGACAATTTTTACGAATTTGAAAGTTTGAATTCAACTTTAGCGCGAGCGACTGATGATGTCCCCCACTATGCATCCTAGAGCAGCTAGGCTGTTCAAACGTTGCATTCAAACGATGCATACTTTTTAAAAATATTTTTATGAACAAGATATTAAAGGTATTTTCGAGCTCTATAACTTTTATTAACAATTTTTTCCCCTATAATTTGATGGGAAAGAACGGTCATCAAAAAACTGTTTTTCGGCACATTCAAATTTGTTTATAACGCGCAGCATGAGAAATCTCGAGTGGGAAACATATACATATTCATACTGCCACTCTACACTATATGAATCCACAATCAGACTTCAGGTATCAATTTTGTCAAGAAAAAACACAGGGCGACTGGACTATAATTTTAATTGGAATTTCCTTGGGCACTCTACTCATTAATTATTTAATAAATATAAAAAATTATATGAATTTAACCTGATTTTCATTGAATTTTTATTTTTAAGACTGGACTGAAGTTTGTTTTCTTTGAACGAACGATAAGGTGATCACTTCAGTCCAATCTTGAAAATAATAATTTAATGAAAATCAGGTTAAATTCATTTAATTTTTCATATATATTAAATAATTAATGAGTAGAGTGCCTAAGGAAATTCCAATTAAAATAAATGTATAATTTTAAAAGAAATCAAGTTTAAAAGGATTGGTTAAAATTCCTTTTTCTCCACAAAATTATGTTTTTCATACTGTGCAAATTCAAAAAAATACTAATTTTACTGTTCTGGTGAGTTATTTTCAAATAATTTTTTATTAATTAGATGAATTTAGCATATATATATATTGAAATAAAAATCAGTATTTAAATTTCTATTTTTAATGATTTATACTGAGTTTTCGCAAAATGGGTTATGTTAGACTGCATAACCAGTTAAACAAGTTGTGAATTAAGATGTTCATTACATGAACATTTTGCTTCCTCTTTACGATAAGCAAAAAATTTGCTTTAAAGTGAATTTTTTCATTTTATTTAATTCTATTAATGCTAATAAAATATATTCTTTTTATACATCAATCGATTCGTCTTAATAAAATGAAGATTTTTAGTTTGTTTTTAAGTCTAGATTAACATTTTATTATAAAGCAACATAATTTTTAAGAAGGAAATAAATTTCTAATAAAAGTGCGAATTTTTGGTTATAATTATGTTTAATTCTATAAATTCAAATAAAATATATACTTTATATATACCAATCGATCCGTTTTAATGCAACGGATAAGATTATTGAAAAAAATGAGTAAAATCTTATTGTACTGGAATATAATTTTGATGAAAGAACTAAATTTTTGATAAAAAAAAGGTAATTTTTTTGCTTTAATTGTCATTACCTCTATAAACTCTCATACAATTTATACTTTATATATACCAATCGATTCGTCTTGATGCAAAGAAGAAGATTTTATTGTATATTGACTTTAATATTCAATTTAAAAAAATTTTTTTGAAAAAATTTTTTTTTTTGAAAAAAGTAAAAAAAAAATTTTTTTTAATAGATTTTTTAATGTCCATCAATCCATTTCGAGATATTTTTATGATAAATATTCCTAGCAATTTTCAGCCGAATTCGTTGAAACCTCTTCGAGTTATCGTGTTCACAAAAAACGGGATCCACACACACACACACACACACACATACATACATCCGGACAATTGTTCAGGGTCTTATATAACATAGTCCCATATAGAAGAAAATTTGTCAAAAGGATTTTTAAAAATTTTGTAAATTAAACGACTACAAAGCTTCCTCACGAGGAAGCAAAATTGAAAAAAATTATTTAAATGGATGTAAAATGTATTTAGTGAAATAAACCACTAAAAGATAATATACTTTTACTAAAGAATATTATATATTAATTACAGAATTTTTTTAAATCTTCGAGCAACCAGCTCTAGTCGATTTTCGCTGGAATGACCCATTACTCAAATAATATTATTTAAAAGGATATTACCAGGAAATAATTGAAGGTGTGAGATTTACGACAAAATCGACTGTACGCGAGAATGATAAGATTGAAGCTATGTTACAGCATTATAAAAATATTTTCAAAGTTTGAAAATTTTTTAATCAAACACCAGGCATATTAAATCATAAAATAATAAAAAAAATTTTTTGAAGAATTCGATTTTTTGACTTTTGGCCAACTAGAATCGGCTCTTAGACCACTGTATGGCGGACAAAATATATTTAAATGAATGAAATCGATTGAAACTTGCTACTCCATGGGGATTTTCGAGGTCGCCGAATACCTATCTGATGTTGGATATTAAAAATTCAAAATGGTGTATCCAATACGACTTACGATGAAACTGTTCTCAGATTTTCTTGATTTTTGGTACTTAGCTCAAACTTTTTGAGATTGTAGTATCACAGAAATGCGATTAAATTTTAGTATAACATTTACAGTAAACCATTTCTGGATTATGAAAAATTCAGATTTAAAATTAGAGACACCTAAGTACTAAGTATCAAGAAAATTTGAGAACAATTTCATCGTAAGTCGTATTGGATCCGCCATTTTGAATTTTTAATATCCAACATCAGATTCATATTCGGCGACTCGAAAATCCCCACGAAGTAGCAAGTTTCAATCGATTTCATTCATTTAAATATATTTTGTCCGCCATATTGGATCCGCCATAATGAATTTTTATAAACTAACACCATTTTCTTAATCAGCGACCCCGAAAACCTACGAGTAACAAATTTCAAAAAAAAGCGAGGAGTTTTTAAAAAAATTTGTCCGACATATTGGATCCGCCATTTTGAATTTTTAAAATCTGATGTCAGATTCGTAATCAGCGACCCTAAAAACCCCTTAGTAAGAAGTTTCAAAGAAACCTGAACAATTTTTTTTAGATCCGCCATTTTTAATTTTTCTTTATATTTAATTCTTATGTTTTTAAAGTCACTGAATTCAAAAAAACGTTCAGAAGAAGCAAAAATTCATCTTTATTTATAGAAATTAAGTAAATTCCCCCACCAAGCCTGTAAAAAGAGAACATGAACTAACTTTTAGGTCAGACAATGTTTTTCTCTTTAGATACACCTCAAGGAAGAAAACCTACCACATGGCAGTCCTGGCAATCCAAATTTTTTTTATTGTGCCGGTGTTATTAATACACTATGGGTCTCAAAGATACTAAATTAAGTAATAAATAAATAATTATTTATTATTTTTAAGAAATATAAAAATTTACAGACAAATAAAATACATCAATTAAATTTTTACTGTTCATTTTGGGCCAATCTTATAAATATTTTTTCAAACAGCGAAAGGGTTAATTAATTTTAAAATGTTGAGAAAAATTAAAATTAGTTAAGCAATAATTTAATAAAAATTAATGCTAAAAAGACAAAATCAATACAAACCCGCGACCCAATAAATATCTTGCAGCCGGTGAATTGCGAGCAATACTTCCAGCAGGACTAATGTGATCAGTTGTTACCGAATCTCCCAAATTCAAAAGAACTCTAGCTTTTACCAATGGTTCATGCTTTGGCAGTTCCTGGAAACATTGAGAGAAAAAATTAATATAAATAAAAAAAATTCTCATAAAAACGTCCCACATACTTTACTATGGAAAAACTACACACTGATTTAAACGTGGTTTTTTGAAATTTTTTTTTCAAAAATGAATTTTTTTCGAAGGTATTGAATCCGAAGAGGTGCGTGAAACCTTGAAATATCGCGTCCAAATTGTTTATGCCTTCAGATGGTACAGTTTATTTGCTTAAAATTCCAGATGGCGGATAAAAAATGGCGCCCAAAAGTCTATTTTTTATAATATATCAACCTCGTGTTAGAATTCTTAAAAAATCCACAAAAATTTAGTTGAAACTACACAGTAAAAAGAAAGTCTTAATTTAAGGCATGAAAGGTACCTTAATTTAAGATGCAACATTTTTATAACAGCCAGTTCTTAATTTCAAATAATATTTTTTTGTTGAATATCAAAAGCGAGCATGCTGATTTTTCAGCAAGTTCAATGTGCTGAATTTAAGATAATCATGTTAAAAATCAGCATTTATATACTTAATATAAAGTGGTTAATCATTCTCTAAAATTTATTTACACAATTTTTCAATTAATTGATTATATTCATAAAGGTTTCTTCTTATTTCCAAATTGTGCAATATCAACCAATCATAGGAACTTCTATTTATAATGTGGAAACATTGGGTGTTTTCGACCTCGTCGGTCGTACCGGTCAGTTGCCACATTAAGGTGCTCAAATTGTTTATTTCAGACTATATAGTTCAACCTAAATAGTCTCAAATAAGCACCTTTTTGTGGCAACTGACCGGTACGACCGACGACGTCGAAAACACCCATTTAAAATTTACTTAGGCTGCGGTTACACCTCTGCAGGCAGCCTGCCTGCCTGCAGGTTGTCATGGTAACGTACAAGAGTAAGAGAGTCAGTGACTTCAAACTTCTCCCTTACTCTCCTTGCTCCTGCCTGTGCAGGCAGGCAGCCTGCAGAGGTGTAGATTTTTCGGAAACTGAACACATTAGGACTAGTCTATTTTGTCAACAATATAAAAACATAACCTAAAGCTGTCATCTTATTTAACTTCTAAAAATGTGATTAAAATTTGATAAAATTAATGAATATTAACTATTATATGGAGTAAATTATTTTGAAATTCATTACAGTTATAAGAAATGTAAGTTCAGAATGCCTATCCTTATTTTCACGCAAGCGCAGCTTAAATTAAGACCTTCATTTTATTATTGAAAAATGATAGAAACTTGGTTCTTGGATTGTTCAAAAGCCAATTAAATTCTGCGTCGTTTGATATATAAATAAAAAATATTTTATATTTTTGAGAGATCTTATCATCTAAGAGATTTTGAAAAAAAATTGATTATTTTTTCTATTTTTGTGCACAATGTTTGTGTGGCTGCACATTCATAATGAATATTAAATCTAAAGTTAAAAAAACTTAAAAAGGGATCCAAATACGACCCACTCTATATGCCGCTTATTCGAATCTGCTGCAACGAACCAGGTCAGCAACGAGAGTGCAATAAGTGTGTTTACCGCCTAAAATATAGAAAAACATGCTTCGACATTTTTTAGATATTTCAAAAACTGTTGAACGGATTTTCAGTTTCCAAGGCTTAAATAAAAGCTGAGGCTTTAAAGATTATGTTGCTAGAGTTTACAATTTTTCTCTAAATTTTTCTAGAATGTGCAGCCAGACAAACATTGTGCACAGAAATAGAAAAAATAATCAATTTTTTTCAAAATCTGTTAGATGATAAGATCTCTCAAAAATATAAAATAATTTTTATTTATATATCAAACGACGCAGAATTTAATTGGCTTTTGAACAATCCAAGAACCAAGTTTCTATCATTTTACAATAATAAAATATGTTATTTTAATTTCTACAGCAACTTTTCTTAGCTCGCCTGTCGTTCGTACCGACAATTTCTGCCGGTAGTGTATGTATATATTTTCGAATTTTCCATTACAAAATTAACCTTTCAAGGACGGTTATAAATTTGAAAAGTAAAAATTATATCATAAATTATTATACTTATGGGCAATTTCACGTGAGATTTACCACCTATGACCTCTTAAAATCGGGCAAAAATATTTTTTTTCTATTCTGCATTGAAAATAAACAGATACGTATTTTTTTATTTTCTTTTTCGAGGCCAAATTTTTGAGTTATGAATTTTCGAAATTTTTGATTTGTAAACATAGACCAATTTTCAGTAGTCTATAAGTCTCAAAATATTGAGTTTAGAAAAAAGTTGTTTAACAAATTAAATTTTTTTAAACTTTGGACCCGATTTCTTTTATTTTTTTTAAATTTATTTATACCTTATAATGTACAAAAGATTTTCAAAAAAGAACTGGAGTGGGCCTGACGAGCTTATTGAGTTAAAAACATTTTTCAAAAATCACGGGCATGCCTCACTTTTCTGAAAAAGCAGATTTCTGTATTTAAGATAGCTGCGCTATCGGTACTTATGATCTTATACTTAAGAAATTTATTTCAGATATTGATTGTTAAATTCTTTCACTTTAATATTAGTAATAATTTCCGAATGATAAATTCACTCTCTTAACTATAATTGGCCTATGTGATTGAAAAATTAGGCTTTACCATCTTCAAGAAACTCCCTACATTATCATGAAATAATGCAGGGAGGTATAGTATATCAAAGGAGCTTGGTCCAAGCTGCTTGGAGAATCTTAGGGTGCATGTAGCTCAGTGGTCAGAGCAGTCTACCGGCAATAGAAAGGTCGTGGGCTCGTATCCCACCATGCTAACCAATTTTTTCTGAGTTCTTTGATAATTTTAATTTAAATTATTAATTAATTTGAAAAAATATTTTCTGAAAAAGCAGGTTTCTGTATTCAGGATGGCTGTGCTGTCGATACATATGAAACTCAAGAGCTTAAAAGAATTATTTTGAGATTGATTCGGATGATTGTTAAATTCTTTCACTTTAATATTATTAATTTAAAATTTTCTTAAGAAAAAGAGTTACATTCATCAAAGAATCTAAAGCAAAATATATATTTGATAAAAGACGATGTTTTTTGATGGAGACGACCAAAGTTAACTATTTGTTAAGTAATATTGTTTATAATAATTTACGTAAATTAGTTTATGATTTGCTATTTAACTGGAGATTATATTATAGTAACTTAAACTGATTTAAAACATGAGTAGTTTCTGTTTATTTTCAATACAGAATAGAAAAATAGTTATTTTCGTATCAAGGGCGCAAAATAGGTGATTGTGCCCATGATGCTAACATAATTTTTTGTCCAAACTGCATGGAAAGCATGTCATTGAGGGCACGAACGATTAAACGCTCATATTAGTTAAAAATTAAACTTTCTATAAATGTTAACTCTTTGAAGTCTATAATGATACAAGTTTTAATATAGAAATAAGACAACAATGTATTCTGGAAATATAGTATTTGCCAATTTTTATAACCGAAATGTGAACAAAACCAAATGTGTCATAATTTTTTTTAGAGAAAATCGAAAGAAATTGCACATTTTTCTAGACAAAATAAAACTAGTTGAAAATGTTTGCATTTTTATAGTCAACATAAAAAAACTCGAAAATATCACATTTTAATGAAGAAAATCGAATAATTAACATGTGGTTTTGTTCACATTTCGGTTATAAAAATTGGCAATTACTATATTTCCAGAATACATTGTTGTCTTATTTCTATATTAAAACTTGTATCATTAGAGACTTCAAACGACTCTGGCGAAATCAATAAACTAGTAAAAAATTAAAATAATAGATAAAACATAGTTTTAAAGTTGGTCTGTCAAATAACCTAATTTTTGCAACTTTTATCAATGAATTACAAGAAAGTGAAATTGTTAAATTAAAAAAAAACTCACCGAATATAGAGTGTTTTCGATGAAGTTTTAGATTTTCTTATCAGTTTTTCTGTTTTTCCTTTAAACATACAAGAAATATTAAGGTTATGTTATTCAGTGGTCAAGTGGCTCCTACAATTTATTATGGAAAAACATCACACTGAATAACATGACCTTAAGTTGAAAATACGCGATTTCCGAATTTTTGCAAACTTTGCAAATTAATATCTCTGTTAAAGAAAAATAAAAAAATTTGGCACTTTCACAGCTATTAAATCACATCAAAATCTACATGCACCAAAAAGTTTCGTTTTGGTCCCGAATCTAATTTAAAAGATACAAGTGTTTAAAAATTTTACTTTATTTCAGGTTAAAACTGTATATTGTCTTCTAACTGAAGTTGGTTTGAATTTGAATTACCGTGATCGAAACATAGCCAAGGAGAAAAAACCAACTTCAGTTAGAAGACAATATACAGTTTTAACCTGAAATAAAGTAAAATTTTTAATCACTTGTATCTCTTAAATTAGAGTCGGGACCAAAACGAAACTTTTTGGTGCGTGTAGATTTTGGTGTGATTTAATAGCTATAAAAGAGCCAAATTTTTTTATTTTGCTTTAACGGAGATATTAAGTTGCAAATTTTGCAAAAAATTCAGAAATCGCGTATTTTCAACTTAATATTTCTTGTATATTTAAAGGAAAAACAGAAGAACTGATAAGAAAATCTGAAACTTCATCGAAAACACTGTATATTCGGTGAGTTTTTTTTAATTTAACAATTTCACTTTCTTGTAATTCATTGATAAAAGTTGCAAAAATTAGGTTATTTGGCAGACCAACTTTAAAACTATGTTTTATCTATTATTTTAATTTTTTATTAGTTTATTGAATACGGATTAATTAATCAAGTAATTTTAAACAAAAATCAATAAATTTTTTTACATTTTGAAGCATTTTTCTATGTTTTTTAATATATTTTCTAACAGCTAAAAAAGTGACATTTTTCCGCACCGTTTTCACTTTACATTCATATTTTGAGAAAAGTAATAAATATTTTAACATAATTCTTTTTATTTCGTTCCCTAGTCATCATAAAGAATCATTTCTGAAAAAATCAATTTTTTCTAAAATTAGGCCGCAACGACTTTATTCGATATATAATGGTCTGACCCATTGGCATTTTTAAAAGCCACAAAATATTTATATTGGATCCGCCATTGTGAATTTTTAAAAACTAAGTTCATATTCGTAATCAGCGACCTCGAAAACCCTCGAGTTAAAAATATTAATCGAATCTAAAGAGTTTTTCGAAAATGTGTCCGCCATATTGGACCCGCTATTTTGAATTTTTGAAAACTACTTCTTTACTTCGTAGAGGCGAAAGCTAGATTAAATAATAGTTTTGCTGGATTTTTTATGCCCCTACTTTATGAAAAAATTACCTTCGAAAATTGTCTTATCTCTAAAATGTGTCCGTCCCGTCCTTAAAGGGTTATACTCAATTTGAGAACATTATGCGATTTGCATAAAGTTCAGATCTCTAGTAATTTTCTTATCTGAGTTAAATTGTTTTTATTTCACGTTGATTATAATTAGTTTACCTTAGTGAGATTCTTAAAGTAAGGTGGATTTTTTATGTAAGTAGAATCAGAATCCCAGGGATACAATTGGCTTTCAGGTGCTTTTAAGCTTCGCCAGGTGTTGCTACCTTTCTCGAGTCGACTATAAACTTCCTTAAACATTGCCGGAATAACATATCTCTGTTCAACAGCATGAATTTCTGCCCTCGTTGGCCATATATCTCGCAAATAAATGTTAATTCCATCGGATCTACGACCTGAATATCAAAAAATAAAATAATAAAAATATAATCGTAATTTTACACCAAAAATGCTTTCTAAATATTTGCACAAAAAATTTTTATTGTGTTATAAAGCAGTAAATGATATTCTATTATAATAATTGACATATTTGAAAAATTTAATTTGGAAATTTTTAAAAAATTAGGTTCTTAAAAAATACTACTTAAAATTTGTTTAAAAAAAGTACTTGAATTCTCAATAATAATTTATTAACAGGGTAAGACTCCGTCAGAAAAATTACGATTTGCATGGGGTCTTTGGATTCAGCTGTAATTTGGTACAATTGTAGTATTAGATGCTAGAAACTAGTGTGCCAAAAATTTTTTGAAAATTTTGAAATTTGTTTCGGTGCCAGCGCTGTGTTAGTGCCCAGGACGCCTCGCACAGTAGGATTCTTACACTTTACTGTTCAAAATTGTCTAGAGCCTACAAATTTTATCCGATTTTGATGTTCTTGGTCTTAAATGAAAGGAGATAAATTTTCTAAGAGTTTACCCGAAACCCGTTATTTCAATTTTTAATTGTTTATATATTTTTTTGTTACTCAAAGTTAACAATTTACAAGAATTTTGAAAAAAATCGTGTTTATTTTTCTATTCCTCATGATCGAAATCAATTTAAATTAGTCTAGTATGACCACCCGATAAATAATAATGCATAATTCAATTTATTTAAATGGTTGAAAAACATTGTTAATTAACAAATAGATAACTCTGGTCCTTCTTTAAAAAAATTGTATTTTTTGCAAACAAATTTATGTTTATTTAATTATACTAGACTAATTGAAATTGATTTTGATGATAAGGAATGGAAAAATATAAAATAAACACGATTTTTTTCAAAATTCTTGTAAATTGTTAACTTTGAGTAACAAAAAAATATATAAACAATTAAAAATTAAAACAACAGGATGCGGGGAAACTCTTAGAAAATTTATCTCCTTTCATTTAAGACCAAGAACATCAAAATTAGATAAAATTTGTAGGCTCTATACAATTTTGAACAGTAAAGTGTAAGAATCCTACTGTGCGGTGCGAGGTGTCCCGGGCACTAACACAGCGCTGGCACCGGAACGTGGTCGCGCTTCACCAAAAATTGCAATATCTCGAAAACTATTTGAGTCTCCATCGATTTCTTTTTTTTAAATGAAAGGTGAAATTATAAGGAATATTTTATTAATTGACAAGAAAACTCAAAAATCAGTCCCGCTCGGACAACACGGTTTCAAAAAAAAATTTTTGACTTTTTTTGGGCAAAAAAATTTGTTTGGTTTTGTTATGTGATAGTCAGAAGAAACATGATTACAAGTATAAGCCTTCCAAATTTTATTAAATTTCATCAAAAACTTTTGGAAATGTTAAGATATAAAAAATTTTAACAAAAATATTCAAAATGGCGTAACATCAACGAATTTCAAAATTTTCAAAAAATTTTTGGCACATTAGTTTCTAGCATCTAATACTACAATTTTACCAAATTACAGCTGAATCCAAAGACCCCATGCAAATCGTAATTTTTCTGACAGAGTCTTACCCAACAATTATTTATTATTATTATTTATTAATTATTATTTAATTAACAAATTGAAGCAATTGGAAATTTTGTAAAATTTTATATTTTAAAGAATTTTATTTTTTTCTCTTTAAAAATTGTCTTTAAATATAATTAAATTTTTGAAATTATATGATTTTATAAATTTACATAAATTATTCTATTTAAATACAGTCGAACCTGGATAAGAGAGAACTGGATAAGCGAAAGTTATTTGCTGGTCCCGTCAATGAAGTACTCCTGTATTTGAAACTGGATAAGTGAGAAACCTCTATCAGCGGGAGAAAATTACCGGTCCCTTGAACTCTCGCTTATCCAGGTTCGACTGTAATTCAATTCTCGTAGTTGAATTCTCATAAGAATTGATTTATCAAAAGTTTCAGTTAAAATTTAAAAAAATAATTGAATATTTAAACCGTTACAACAGGAATTTTAGGAATTAATTAAATTTTAAAAGATTTTTAAATTAAATTCCTTGAAAATTTGAGGGAAGCAAAAGTTTAAAAATAATAGAATTTTTATTTTTAAAAATTATTAATAACATTATTCTTGTTTAAAAATTATTAAAGTTTTTAATAATTCTATTTAAAAATTCTAAAATAATTGATTTTTGGATGCATTAAAGTTGAAAATTTTATAAATACAGTAGAGACTCCATTATCCGGACTAATGGATGCAGGCACTTGTCCGGATAATAAAAAAATCCGTATAATCGAGTAAAGTACGAATCAAACAAATTTTTGATTTATAATTTTATGTATTTATTTGCATATGTATTAAAATAAGACTGAAACAAACTAAAACTTTTAAAGTCAACATTAATTAATATTTAGATAGAAATATATATAACAATAATAACAATGATTTTTTAATTTCAAAAGTACACTTTTAATTATATAATTCATTAAAATAAATTGATATTTTTTTCATTTCTCTTCAATTTCTAAACAATTTTAAATAAATAAGTTTGCACAAATTAGTAAGAGAAAGTTTGTTTCTTACCCAAGGGATCTTTCTCAAAGTCAATGTCAACAGTTCCGGCGATGGCATAAGCAATTACTAGCAAAGGAGATGCCAGGTAGTTTGCCCTTGTATTAGGATGAATTCTTCCTTCAAAATTACGATTGCCAGAAAGGACTCCACAACAAACGAGTTCATTCTATACAAAATAATATTGTTAAAGCATAAATGACACTAGAATACTCAAGACTCCCAGCAAGAAAGTCACAAATCTCTCAAAGAATATTTATTTGACGAGTAGTACGCTCAAAAGAAGAAATATCTTATTTTTCAATATATTAAGAACAGCAAATACACTGAGACTGTTTTCGGCGTTCACCTAGTATTAACACCGAGTTAATTCTGATTAGATAATTCCAACAGAAGGTTAATAAATATTATTGTTAATTGGACTTTCGATAACTCGGTGTTAACACCGGGTGAACGCCGAAAACAGACTGAGAGAAATGGATAGTAAGATTGAAACAAACAATAATAAAAACAAACAATAATAAAAATCTTCTAAGTTTTGTTAGATTAAAAAAAAAATTTATTCATAAGAAATTTTAATTTTTGTATAAATTTTTAGAAATCTCCCTGACTTTTAATGAAATTCTCTGACATTTCCTGACTTTTCCATGACTTCCCAGACTGCCCTGACCGTTAGACACCCTGTACCCCGTTCTATCAAGATGTTACTATACATATTCTTGATGATAACGATTACTATCTAGATAATTGTCTGTATTTGTAGCATTAAAGATGGTCACCCAAAACATCATTCTGTTACCCACTACTACACGGAAAAAAATTTCACGATGCGAACGTGCAATATTGGGAATATAATTAAAATAAAGAACGACACAACCAACGTTGTGAATTAAGCTTCACTATATTAGCCGGTTGTTTAGTCAATTCGGTGATAGTGAGTTTGGGTTGAGTTCAATTCGTCAGTCATATTGGAAATATATGGAAACTTTCAACTATAACCACTATAACCAAGAAATATTTCTGATAATATAAATATCAATTTTTGTGTTTTTCAGTTTTAAAACAGTATTAATTTCAATAATTTAGTTTTAAATAGTTGTAATTTGAAACATACAATTGAAAAAAATTTTGGGTGAACTTCCGAAAAGCGCATACCTCCGATTTCAATGAAAGTTAGTATACTTACGTAATTTTGTGCCCTGATTACAAAAATCATAGTGAAAATTGGCGCAAATAAGTTTATCATGATGAAAACCATACAAAATACCATAAAAATGTAGTTTTTTGCATTTAACTCCTAAAAAACACAAAATTTGAAAAAGTATTCTTAACAAAAGATGTAGGTCTTAACAAAACACATATTTTTATACAATACATTTTTGTCCAATTGTAATTAGTTCTCGAAAAAAAGGTAAAAAACCATAAAATACCATTAAATTGTCTAGAATACGAATTAATGATAAAACAGAATTATTCTTCTTAAGAAAAACAGTAACATTTATGTATTTCAGGGTGCTGATCAAGAAAATCACATTGAACATTTTCGAAAATTAAAATTTTATAATAAAATCCATAAAAAACACCATAAAAATGATTTTTTTTGCATTTAACTCCTAAAAATACAAAATTTTCGCTGTTTTGTAGTAGAACGGGAATTCAAATTGACATTCCAACGCAGACCTGACCTTCCTCCAAGCGAAGCCCGCCACCCCCGTGTTCTCTCTCTGTTCTGTAATAGAACAGTTAATTAAGGAGTTGGATTCTAAAACCGGTTCTTCGATCGGAGCGCAAGCTCTAATACCATAGTCAGGTGGCAGTAAGTGGCTCAGAGGCGTTAAATATATTTATAATTATTTTTCTCGAGAACTAATTACAATTGGACAAAAATGTATTGTACAAAAAATATGTGCTTTGTTAAGACCTACATCTTTTGTTAAAAATACTTTTTCAAATTTTGGGTTTTTTAGAAATTAAATGCAAAAAACCACATTTTTATGGTTTAAACCATGATAAACTTATTTGCGCCAATTTTCACTATGATTTTCGTAATCAGGGCATAAAATTATGTACGTATACCAACTTTCATTGAAATCGGAGGTATGCGCTTTTCGGAAGTTTATCCAAAATTTTAAATGCGCATTTAATTTTACTTCTCACATAATTTTGATTGCATCTGTCATTTTAGGGTTATTTTGTTTTAAGTAAAATTGAATACCGCGAGTCTAGCGATATTGCCAATATCGTTCGCTCGTTTTTGACGAAATATTTAGCTGTTATAAAGAAAAATTTCTCTGTTTCACTTTTACTTTTTTCCGTGTATAAATTTCTCTCCGTGTAATTATTCTATTATTTTTATTAATTTAGAGAAGAAATCAGATCCTAAAAATATCTTAATTCTTCAGCAGTTTAAAAAAAATACCTTTTCTATTGCTTCAACTATTGGCTCAGTGAGTGGCCCACTGTTTCCAATACAGGTCATACATCCGTAACCCACAATTTCAAAACCTAATTTTGTAAGTGCAGGACATACTCCACTTTCTTTTAAATAATAAGTCACAACCCCCGAACCAGGTGAGAGAGATGTTTTTATGTAAGGTGCGACGCTGAGCCCTGCTTCCACTGCTTTTTTCGCAAGGAGACCTAAAATAGAAAAATAGAAAATATTTTTTGATAAGTGGAACAATTTATTTTAGAATGATTTTGTTTGGTTAAGGCTTGACTAAAATCGAATGAAAGTACTACCCCAGCAGAGTAAAACCCCTAAAGAGTTTTAAAAAACTTAGTAGCCGTTTGATTTTTATTGTAATTTTAAATTTTGATAATTCAGTAATTTATTGAATAATCGCCCTTATCAGCTTTTGGTCAATAAATCGTGCATTTTTGACAATAACTTTTTATTTTCTTGAGTAAAATTATAGTTTTCATTTCAGTAAACAAATTAAATAACAAATCATGGTTAAAAAATCACTTTCATTTAAAAAAACAAACTACTTTGCCTAAAAATAATTTTCTTCGAAAGTAGTAAAACTACCTAGATCTTTTACAATTGTTTGTAATTGATATATTTATTTTATTTTTATTTGCACTTTATCAATTTATTTAACTTTATTAATTTTTCAAAAAATTCTATGTCTCAGTGAGTAATTATTTAAATAATAATATAATAATAATAATATAATAATAATAATATAATAATAATAATAATAATAATAGTAATATAATAATAATATTGATGAACATTTTTGGCACTGGAAGTTTTCCGAAAACGAAAATTCGTCACTCAACTTTTTCAATTGAAAATAGGAGATTCATTTTTCCGACAAAATTATTTAAATAATTATCTACTGAGACACAGAATTTTTTTTTAAATTTCCAAATATTGTTTCACTTTTGGAATAGTTTGAAGAATATTGTGTGTAAATTTCGGGAAAAAATATTAATATTTAACGAAGTAATCACGAGTTGAAGTCAAAAAGTCATTAAATTTTCTTAGGTTAAAAACCACGTTTTCCGAAATTGTGCGAACGCTAACATCTCGAGCTATTAAAAAACACACCCACACAGAAACAGTGATAACTCGGTTAAAAATGAAGCTAGATGCTTTTTTTAAATTGCATTGGAAAGGTTATTAAATTTCCAATGAAATGCCACTATTTTAAGTTGTATTGCATAAATAGGAAGCGAGATATCATGTTATGAAGACAAAAAAATAATTCTATTTTTTCGGAATTTATCACTCTGACTTTGACTCCTGGCACAGTTTAGCAAAGTTTATAAAAAAAATTGTTACTTTTATAGAATATTCCTTGTAACCTAAGCTTTAAATAGAGACCAAGGACAGCAAAAAATATTTACGGGTTCCCGAGATATTACAAAAAGTACTGGGCAGTTCCATAGGAAAAGCAAATGCTGGATCACCGATTTTTCTTAAACTGCGTAATTTTGTAGTACTTGGGATACTAAATAACTGTGTAAAACGGTTTTGCAAAAAAAAAAAAATTTTGCGAGATATTTACATTTGAAAATTTGCAATTTGAAAAAAATGCCTTTTTCAAGAATGTTTATTTCGAAAACTATTGATTCTACAAGAAAAAGTCATTTATTCAAAATTGTTGAAAAAATGTAAATTTTTAATAATATTAAAATAAAGTTAAGAAAAATTAATTTTTCAATAATTTGTTTAAACAATAATTTTTTATTGTTAATTAAACATGCTAGGAACATCATGGAATTTCCTGGAAAAATTATTTTCTCAAAATATAAACCTTCCTTAAGAAGTGGTTAAAATTTGGAAGAGGTGTTTTTTGATTTTTTTTGAGAAAAAATTTTTTAAAGTTTGGCCCCTGGACAATTAAAATTAAACATTTGATTTAAATTGTTTATTATGCATATCCTTATAGAAAATTTGATTGCGCATCTTTTTTTCTAATAAAATTTTTTTCTATCTATTACCGTTTTCGTAATAATAAAGAAAAACCATTTTTTTGAAAACATGAAATTTAATTAAATTTTTCACTTCAACTCGCGATATTTCAGTCAATTTTCCATATTTTCTAATGTCACAAAAACTAAATTACTCGTTGAAATATCCTGAGAATGATGAATGAAGAAAAAAATTGTTTTCATTAAAAATAAAATTGTTATTAATTTTTTTCTGAAAAATTGCAAAAACCGTGAAGTGCAATTTTCACGAGCTTCGTTTAACGGGCGAATTTTAAGCAGCAACAAACTTCCAGTGAGAAAGTTGTTTATTGCAGTCTAAAGAAGTTTTTTGGAAAGTTATATTACAATTGAACAATTAGTAACAAATTAGTGAGTGTTTAAAGTTGCGCGAGTGGCTGAACGGAAGGTTTGTTTTGATTTACTTAACCTCTAAAGGCGAAACAACACTGTGACATATGCTGTTGAGCTTCTTTAAACAAACAGGCGTCACACATTCAGCCTCACGTGCAACTTTAAACATTCACTAATTTGTTACTAATTATTCAATTGTCATATAACTTTCCAAAAAACTTTTTTGGACTGCAATGAACAACTTTATTACTGGAAATTTGTTGCTGCATAAAATTCGCCCGTTAAACGAAGCTCGTGAAAATTGCACTTCACGATTTTTGCAATTTGTCAGAAAAAAATTAATAACAATTTTATTTTTAATGAAAACAATTTTTTTCTTCTTTCATCATTTGCAGGATATTTCAAGGAGTAATTTAGTTTTTGTGTCATTGGAAAATATGCAAAATTGACTAAAATATCGCGAGTTGAAGTGAAAAATTTAATTAAATTTCATGTTTTTAAAAAAATGTTTTTTCTTTATTGGCAATTCAAACAGTTCAAGCAGCGCCACTGTTGGAACTAATATAAGCAGGACGGCTAGTCTATGTTTCCGTTTATTTACTTAAACTTTATTATTATTTTAATAAATAAACTGTATAATATTCAATTAAATAAATTATTTTACTAAAATCATTACAAAGTTTAAGTAAACAATCAAAAACATACACTAGCTGTCTTGCTTATATTAGTTCCAACAGTGGCGCTGCTTGAACTGTTTGAATCGCCAATTATTTCGAAAACAGTAATAGGTAGAAAAAAATTTTATTAGAAAAAAAGATGCGCAATCAAATTTTCTATGAGGATATGTATAATAAACATTTTAAATAAAAATTTTAATTTTAAGTGTCCAGGGGCCAACGTTTTTCAGCGTGGCAAGTTTATGTGCCCTTCTTTGATCCGGCAGCTCAATTAAATAAAATGAAAAAATTCAAATTATTTGCTTATCGTAAAGAGGAAGCAAAATGTTCATGTATAATGAACATCTTAATGCACAACGTCTTGTTTTAGTAATTTCTTACTAATTTTTATTAATTTATTAATTAATAATACGAAATCAAAGAAAAACGCAATTTTTTCTATTCAAGTACTAAAAGAACACATATTAAGCTTTATAAAAAAAAGGTCAAAAATATTTTTGGTTTTGAAAAAAATAAATTAAATTTTGAATTAAAAAAAAAAGTTTTGCACTAATCGAAAGAGGAAAAAAACAATTCGAAAACATATAGGTCAAAATTATGGATGAATTAAATTATAGAAAAGTTGACGGTGGAAGTTAGAAATTGGTGGCAGAACTGGAGAGGCGAAGACATGGAAAGAATTTGGAGGAAAAATTTATTGAATAGTCTAAGAATCTGTAATGTGTGTGATTATGTAATTATTAGTGTTTTTGCAGGAAGGCATAGTGGATGTTAAACAATATTGTAACATCAATGAATAATAAATTTAAATTTTAATAATTAGTTTTAAAAAAATTTTAATGTAATTTTTCGAAAATAATAAATTTGTTGATGAATTTATATTGAAAATTAATGTAATTAATTTAATTATATATATATATATATATATATATACTAGCTGTCGTACCCGTCTTCGACGGGTTTTAGTTTCTACAGATACATTTAATAGTGTGTCTACCAGTCTCGAAAAATAGGAAATAGTGTGGAATTTAATTTGACTATAGAAATAATAATTAGCTACCATTAACTATTTCATTATAAAAATATTATTATTTTAAAACAGTGATTGACTTTTTATCATTAAATAATTTATTTTTTATTAATTAAAATGCAGAAAACAATGTTTGTCAATTATTTGTAGAAATTTAATAATAGTAATATAAGTTAATCCAAAATTTCTACCAGTTTTTGGAGTTATAGTAAAGTCAAATTCGAACTAATTGTATCATAATTGCTTAAATCTAAAATAAGACCTATATTGCCAGCTGAATTTATAATTTTTCCCGATTAAATTAAATTCTTGCATATTTCCCCTTTTTTCCAGTTTACAATGTTTTACAATGCTCAAAACATCCATAACAGTTAAACCTAGAATTAAAATAACAAAACTTTTTTACTATCTAAGTTTTTCTCCTGTAGCATAATGCAAGTATCGTTTCACAGGTATATTCTTGAGTTTCTGTAGTATTAATTTTATCATAAAAAATCTCCATTTTCAATATTTGAAAAATAATTTTAAAGATATAAATTAATATTTTTTAATATTGTTTACCATTTACAATTTTTAATATTTTCGAAGTTTTGCAATTTTGACGTCAAAAGTTTAAAAGATATACATTAAAAAAAAAAAATTAGAAATTTTCAATTTTTTAAAATTTTTGAAAAAATTAAAACCTCCCGTTCTAATTAATACGTTTAAAAACTGTAAAAAAAACTGTAAAATTTTTAAAATTTCGATTTTTTGAAAACATTTTTATCTTTACATCTTAGTTATAGGACACAATTTTTGCAAAATTATGCTACAATTTGACCAAATATCATGTAACAATCAATTATAGATTGTTTAAAAGCAATTCATAAAAAAATATAAAATTGGGATATTTGCGATTTTTTTAAAAATCATGTTTATACTTTCTATTAGTTATAGGACATTTTTTTGGAAAATCTATTCTAAAATGTGATTAAATAACATGTTATACTCAATTATACAAAGTTTGAAAGCATTTTTAAAAAAAGATAAAGTTTGAAAATTTTGGATTTTTGAATTTTTTGAAAAAATTGAATATCTCCCGTTCTAATTAATATTTTTCAAATCTGTAAATTTAAAAACCTTCCTTGGCCTAAGGTCAAACATTCTGCCAAATTTGGTTTCTAACGGTTGAGCCGTTTTTAAGTGATTCGCGAACAAAGATTCTGTGACATACGAACATACATACATACATACATACATACACGAAATTTTTTATTGGCATTTTTGGAATCCTGGATGCTCAAAACGAATAATTATGTGTCAAATTTTAAATTCTGAGCAATGTACAGACAAAAGTCTCATCTTATATATATAGATATATTTTTGATCTTTACATTGGATTTTTTTCAATTCAATGAATTGTTAATTAAATGTTAAATAATTTGCTTATCAAAGTATTTAAAATATTTTAATTTCTTTAATTTTTTGAACTAAGCATTAAAAATTTTTTTTTTAATTTTTATTTCAGTTAAAAAATTAAAATTTAATGAATTGATTTTAATAAAATTTTTACCTTATATTAAATAGAAATATTAAGTCATATATTAGTGTTTGAAAAAATGAATAAGAGTTACCAAAAATACAACTGAATTTAGCTTGGTAGTAATTGGTAACAATTATAATTTTTTATTCTTTCGAAAATTTTTAAATAAATTACAACTTAGTTATAGAATAGTATTTTTGCAAAATATTGCTAAAATTTGACTAAACAACGTGGAATACTCAATTATAAATGGTTTAAAAGCAATTCATCAAAAAATATGAAATTTGAAAATTTTCGATTTTTAAAAAAAAAATTTATACTTACATCTTGGTTATAGAATGTTATTTTTGGTAAAATTATGCTAAAATGTGACTAAATAGCATGTATTACTCATTTATAAAAAGTTTAAGAGCAGTTTTTAAAAAAATGAAAATTTTTGATTTTTTAATTTTTTGAAAAAATTACATATATTCTGTTATAATTAATATTTTTCAAATCTTTAATTTTTAAACCTTCCTTGGGTCAATGTCTAACTATCTGCAAAATTTTGTATCAAACGGTTCAGCCGTTTTTAAGTAATTCGCGGACAAAGATTCTGTGACATACGAACATACATACATACATACATACATACACGAAATTTTTTATTGGCATTTTTGGAATCCTGGATGCTGGAAAGGAATAATTATGTGGGAAATTTTTAAGTTTTGAGCAATGTACAGCCAAAACATATTTTTTTCTTGCTATTTGAGCGCGTACATAAACTTTAAACGCGTTTTTCTGGAAACTACATTTTTCCATACTGTGTAATGTGTTTCTCGAACACTACTAGGCCGATTTTTCTTAAATGTTTAACATTTTTCGTCACATGTGTGGGTATCGCCGGAACTAGAATGATTTAAAAATATAAATTTTTTTTTATACCGAGAAACTGTCCAAAAACACACTGTTTTTCGAACAACTTTATTTAAACTGCTCCTATTTTGTTATTTTTTCATAAAAGTTAGTATTTCTAGTTCGAAATATATTCCTACTGAACTTAAATTTTCTTGGTTTTTGTATTTTTGACTTTTCAAATCTGAAGAAACACATAACAACTGGCATCGGTATTTCTAGCAGGGCTAAAAAGGTCAATCCATTTTATTTCAACTAAAGTGGTCGCCGAATAATTTTAAAAAATTGTAATAATCTGCAGGAATGGTTTTGATGTTACTAAAGTCACGAAATAAAAGGATTTTTTTAAAATAATTATATATTTTTTATGAAATATGAATTTAAAATGTAAGAGAAATACAATTTAGTACAAAAATATAACAAAAATTATTGGCATTTGTTAAGAATGTTTAAATTTATTATTACAAATTAATATAAGCATTTAAAATTATAAAATAATAAATAAAATATTGTCCCAAAGTTCATCATCAAAATAACCTAATTTTGGGATTTTTATTAACAAATAATGGGGAAATGGGATTATAAAAATTAAATAAAAACTTACGGAATATGACGAATTTTCGATAAAATTTCAGTTATTGTTTAACGTTTTCTTCAATTTTCTACTTAAATGAAAATAATATTGAAAATAAAAATGCCACTTTGCCTATTTTGACGATTTTCAAATGCGTACAACTTCTTTGGAGAAAATCAGAAAATTATGTGCTTTTCGAGAATAATTCACTTATCACTAATTAAACGAACACTACAACTTTTACTTTGGTAAAATTAATTTGTAATTTGTAATAATAAGTTTAAACATTCTTAACAAATGCCAATAATTTTTGTTATATTTTTGTACTAAATTGTATTTCTTTTACATTATTTTCTACTGGCAGAAAACTGACAGTTTTTAGCATCTCTTACATTTTAAATTCATATTTCATAGAAAATATATAATTATTTTGAAAAAATCCTTTTATTTCGTGACTTTAGTAACATCAAAACCATTCCTGCAGATTATTACAATTTTTTAAAATTATTCGGCGACCACTTTAGTTGAAATAAAATGGATTGACCTTTTTAGCCCTGCTAGAAATACCGATGCCAGTTGTTATGTGTTTCTTCAGATTTGAAAAGTCAAAAATACAAAAACCAAGAAAATTTAAGTTCAGTAGGAATATATTTCGAACTAGAAATACTAACTTTTATGAAAAAATAACAAAATAGGAGCAGTTTAAATAAAGTTGTTCGAAAAACAGTGTGTTTTTGGACAGTTTCTCGGTATAAAAAAAAATTTATATTTTTAAATCATTCTAGTTCCGGCGATACCCACACATGTGACGAAAAATGTTAAACATTTAAGAAAAATCGGCCTAGTAGTGTTCGAGAAACACATTACACAGCATGGAAAAATGTAGTTTCCAGAAAAACGCGTTTAAAGTTTATGTACGCGCTCAAATAGCAAGAAAAAAATATATTTAGAGTACTGCAATCTTTCTAAAATTTTTACACAACATTTTTGACATATTTAACTTTTGAGATCCGTTATAAGAAAATTGATTTTTCATAACGCGGTGCAAAAAAGGGCACTTTTTTGCACCGCGTTATGAAAAATATCGTTCGTAACTTGTGCTAGCAGTTGCCAATTTTTGAACGAGCACTTTTTTTGGAACATATATATGTTCCAAAAAAAGTGCTCATTCTAAAGTTGACAACTGCTCGCACAAGTTACGAAATATAATATTTTGAAATTGACAAAGTGGTATGAAAAAACTTAGAAAACAAAAAAGCAAACGAAAACAACTGAAGTTTTCTCAGTGATAAATACAAATATATTAAATATTTTATTTTTTGTTTCTAAATCTAACTATTTTCCTTTTTTAATAATTGCAATTAGGATTTTATTTCATTTTATTTCAAATGAGAAAAATACTTGTGTAAAAATATAAAACTAATTTTAAAAATTGTCGATTGAAGAATTTTGTAAAATAACAAATTTTACGCATAGATTTATACGTTTTAGTGAAAATAATGTATTTAGCCAGGTAATAAATTCTGTAGAAGAGAATGAGAATGTGAAAAGATGACACATTAGATAGGCGGTGTTAGGATTTAGAATTACCTGCACCAAGCATAACGCTCGGGTTACTTGTATTTGTACAGCTAGTAATAGCTGCAATAACCACAGACCCATGTTTCAATTTGTATTCTTTTCCTTCAAATTCAAAAGTCCCTTCAGCTTGCAATTTTTCCCGAGGTATACCAAAACCCTTGAATCCTACCTGCAAATATAATACAAAGAAATAATTAACGTTCTTCAATGTAAATACGAAATTTTAAGAAAATAAATTTTCTACAACTACAAATAATAATCTAAGTACTAAAAATTAAAATAAAACCTCAATAAATTTAATATTTTCATTCCGTGAATAAAACAAAAATAAAATTATTATGTTTTCCTTATTATTTCAAAAAGTCCATAAATAGAAAAAATTATTTTCAGGAGTAAAAATTGTAAGCTCAATAATAGAATTTATGAATTTGATTGCATTATTTTTTAAATAGTTTAATAAATTAGTACAGGTGCAGATTGTATACACAAAAAGAGAAATATGATGAAGTATGTAAAATTTGAAGACGATTAAACAGTTCTTTTTGCTTGCCAATTATAATATTACTTATTGAGCAACCTTTGAAATAAATTCCAAATACCAAAAAATTAATTGCGACATCATCTTTTGCAAATTCTATACAACAATTGCAAGACTTTTTTGTCGAAGAGGCGTTATAATTATTTGAGTTTATTAAACTCTATAGATAAAAAAAATTAATTTTCGAAATTCCAATGTTGAACGCTCAGTCACTTAAATGAAAATTAAAAGATATTTTAAATTAATTAAAATAAAAAATAATTACAGTGGAACCTCGATTATCCCAACATCTATTATCCGAACCGAAAATCATTTTATCCGAATTTCTATTATCCGAATTTTAAAATTTATTTTCTCTATTTATTTTATTATTTATGTTTATGTTTATGCCAAAAAAGTCTTAAAAAATCATATATTCTGTGTTTTATTAATATATTATTATAAATTAATATATGTTTATATATATATACTTATATATCTTTAAAAAATGTATTAAATTAAATACATATAGTTCAACTGTCCAATTTTTTTACTTTAATTATGAAAAACATTAAAACCTCTATTATCCGAATCAGGCCTTGCCTAGGTTAGTTCGGATAATTGAGGTTCCACTGTAGTATTATAATAATCGCTCAATTAAATCTATCGAATAATAATAATAATAATACTTATAATTCATTAAATACATGATTTGTTAGTAAATTTGTAAACAAAATGAAATAAATTAAAACCACCACACTTGAAACAAACATTGTAATCGAAATTGAAATAATAAAGAATCTCGAGACTAAATTCTCAAGGGTAATTTAAAAATTTGTTTACAAAGTATACTCTTATAATACACTGAAAAGTGTGTTGTTACGAAAAGTTGAGTTATTGCGACCAAGGAAAATTGAAATTAGCCAGTGTAAATCCTAACTGAAAATATTGTAAAGAGGGATTTTTGTTAAACCATTTTAGATCCACAAAGATAATTCGCCAAAAAGGTGACTCATAAAACGCTGCAGATGTGCCTAAAATCAGCAAGGTCAAAATTTGAAAAATTTTACCTGACTAAAGCCTTAAGACCCTTAAAAACTACTGTCAAATCTTATTCCACTCTTCTATAGCTACTAATTTATCTATAAATATCAATTTTCTCAACACAAAATTGTGTTTAACTGTCATTTTTTAAATTGCATTTGTCCTGGAATAATTTCCAAAAGCTTTTTAGAATATTTGAAAGGCAATAATAGAAAAACAAAATAAAAGCAAAAGTAAAAATAAAGGCAAAAGCAAAATTAAAAAAGCAACAAAACCAAAATAGCAAGTATTAAATTACAAAATCGTAAATTATTGACTAAACTTTAATACACTTAAAATATTAATTATTAATTATATTAAAATTCCATTTATATTTATTTTCGAAAAAAAATTGAGAAATAATTTTAAAGTTTGAAATAATGAAAAAGCAAATTCAAGGAAAAACTCGATTGCAAAATAATTAGACGAAAACTTACACGGAAATTGAGTGCAAGTCAGTAACAACGAAATAATGTGTGAGATGTGCAAAATAAAAAGGATACGACATCAGCAATTTTTGCTAAGCACACCTCCACCACTTTTCAAATGCAAAGACAGTTCTCGTGTATTCTTCTTTGAGGAAGGTTCAACGTTTTAGTGCAATAATTTACAAATTAATTGGTATGAAAACAAAAATTTCTTAATTATTTTAATTAATTTTTTTTAAATAATAAATTATTTATTTTATTATTAGAATTAATTTAAATTTATGGAACAAAATTTTCTTATTATTAATGATATAATAATAATAATAATAACAGTAATTATTATTAAATTATGAATTAAAAACAATAGTCGATAATAATTGACAAACTGATTTTCATTTCTATAAGATTATTTTCATTGTTTGATAATTTTTATTTTATATTTTTTTCCGATTTTGAGAAAATTTTGAAAAAATTTATTTAAACTGATAAAATTGATGTAACGACTATTTTCAACAGAGGTAGAATGTGTTTATATACAAGAAAATGAGAAAAACAATTTAAGATAATTTGACCTTAGAGTCAATAACTTTTAATGATAGTGAATAATTTTTAAACGTAAATTTATTCAAAAAGTTCTGCTAAAATTGAAATAAAAGTGTAAAAATTTTCAATTGCAAAAAAGAAGAAAATATTTCCAACAAATAGTTTTTCAGAAATTACAAATTTATCTCTAACGATGTCATTCTTAAATAATAGAGAATCAATATTAATTTACTTTAAATGATTATTTAATGAGCAAAGATTCTAGAATATGAAAAGAAAAAAAGAGATTACCTCCCTATTTTCTTAAGTGGATTTTAATTATTACTTTTATCTCCCAACTTTCTCAAATTTTTCAACGATTGCTTTCGAAAATGTAAATTCCTCTACAATTACATTTTTTCTATTAATATTACAATTGTAGTTTGAAAAAAATTCTTACTAAATTAGACGAAACTACAGCTTGGCAAAAAAACAGGAAGAATTGAATTTCACAAAAGTAGTTTGCTCAGTGAATTAAAAATAAAGATTTTTTTCGCAATAAATGCAATTTGTAAGTAATAAGATTCTTCCAAGTATTTGAAATCTTTCCAAGTATTCACTGGGAATTGAAATCGATAGAAAAAGCATAACTTGATGAAATTAAAATTAATTGTTGAGTTTTTACTTTTTAAAATATTGAAATTGTAAAATTAAAATTACAATTAAAATATTTTTATTTTTTAAAATTCTACTCTACATTTTTTAATAACGATAATTTTAAATTATATATTTGATATTTAATAATATTAATATAGCAATCTTATATTTTCAATTGGAAAGCTGTATAATTGCAATAATTAAAATATAAAAAGTGAAGGATATAAATAATTCTCAATTTTTGTAAGATTTTAAACAATCTGTGAATAATTAATAGCAAACAGAGAAAAATTTTAATTCTGCAAAAATTTAGAGGCAGGGCTAAAATGAAAATTTGACCCAGGTACAATATTTTCTCATCCAATCAATGAATGAAGGAACAATCGAGGGTGAGTTCCTCGAATTCAGGAAGGGGAAATGTGACCCTCAACTATAAAAGGGCCCTACTCTTAGCCCTGTCTGTCATTACTTTACTTTCGAGTTACCTGTAAACTTCAAGTCTCTAAAATTAACGCCTCAAACAAGTTTTTGCATATCTCTCAAATTTTCCTGTGAATATCAAGTTTATTTTACAAATTTCTTTTCAAGTGATTATCGTGATTACAAATTGTTTACAAATTTATTTTCGAAAAAATAATTTAAGAAAAGTGGTAAATTTTCGAATTCCTGTTTTCGTGAAGTTTGAAAAAAATAATTTTTTTTAAATAGTGTTTAGTAATTTATAAAAATTAAAAGAAAATTTTAATTTTATAAGATATTTCTTTTCCTCAAAGGAGGGGTTAATGTCGGGTGTAATCTCGTCCGGTGCGATAAATCAATGTTCTCACCGGGTAGGATTCATCCAAACATCCACTCCTTTTCAACAAAAAAGAAAATTTTATCATCATCATCATTAACATCAACGAAGAATCATCGATAATTCTTCCAGTCATAGGCGTAGTATCGATCTAGTGGCACGATGCACAGTAAAATTGTGACTAGATCGAAATACTCGTCCCTGACTTGAAAGAAAAACCAGCGCAACCAAGATTTGCAGAGAGAAAGAAATTACAAGAAAAAAAATACTTGTCCTATTTGTTTTTCTTTGGTGATCTAACTGTATGGAGAAATCAGGCCATAAAGCTAGGTTAACAAAGTAGAATGAATTTTGGACTAATCATCGTTAATTTTTCATCTGTAGCTAAGGATTTTCCTTTTCTTCTGGAGTACAAGAAGAAACGAGTAACTCATAAGGTTACGGGGTTCAAAGGAACTATTGCAGTGATGTGTTTTATTATTTTCATATCACAGCAGTAGTTACCAATAACCCTGTTATCCAAAAACCAACATTATCAACAATTTGTAACTTTCTTCTTCTTTTTGACTAATTGTTTGGAAGCAAAGTGCAAAATGCGATGAACGATACCTTGATGACGTTATTATAATTTTTTTCGTCACTGGGTATTGTTCGTCCCATATGTGTACTGAAAATACTTCAAGAACCTTTTTAATTATTAATTTCAATGATTGTAAATTATTTTCAGGTTTTAAATTTAAATTTTTTTAAAAATAATTTTTAAGAACTCACCTTGCTTGTGAGACAAGCGGTAAAATCATTTTTCATATTCGTCACCGAGACGCGATCGTGTGGTCTTTTGGGACCACTGACACTGGAGACGACAGTTCCGAGGTCGAGAGTTACCACTTCCGAAAAAACAGGATCCTGAGTTGAATTGTCATAATTTCGCAACATATAAACCGATTCCAAGTATTTCGTTATTCTTTCAATGTGTTCGTCAGATCGTCCTGCAAATAATTATTTTCAATATAAATAATTCATTTCAAAAATTTCGTGAATCATAAAAAAGTCGAAAATAAAATTATTATTCCAAATTTATTATTACATTCCACACATTTTATTTTTAATAATAATATTATTAAATATTAATAAACATTAATTGAATTAAAAATAAAAAAATAAGAAAATCAAAAAAGGATAAAATTGAAGGAAATATTTTTTCTCACCAGTTTGTTCCAGATAGTCGAGAGTTTGTTTATCAACAGGGAAGAAACCAACTGTTGCTCCATACTCGGGACACATATTGGAAATCGTTGCTCTATCAGCAATGCTTAACTGAGCGACGCCAGGGCCAAAGAACTCGACAAACTTTCCAACAACTCCCAGTTGACGTAAATTCTACAAAATTATTTTCCTTTCAGTACAATTCGAAACTTTTCAAAACTAATTAAACTATTCGCACTTTGAACGAAATTATAATGTTATTTTGCTTCAGAATTGAATTTCATCGAATTATTTATTTTTGAAAATTTCAACTTTGTTACTCAAATTAATTAAAGATTACAGTAGAGACTCCATTATCCGGACCCTTATTATCCGGATATTCGATTATCCGGACAAATTTAAAATTAAAATTTTTTTTAATATAAAGTTTATAAGGTCTCAAGCTGTTAACAGACAATAAAAATTAAATACCATATAATTCAATTCAAAAACGTGAATTTTTATACGAAATGTTGCGTTTTAAAGTGTTTTAATTATTTAAAGAAAATGTTTATGTAAATATTTTGAAATATTTCTAACTAAATGAGTCATTCCATTGTATTTAGACTAAAGTCGTTGCCGACTAATTTTAAAAAATTGTAATATTTTGCAGGAATGATTTTAAAGATATTAGGATTACCGAACAAAACGAATTTTTAAAATATTTTTTATATTTATTGTAAAATAAGCATCTAAAGTATATGAAGTCCTAAAAACTGTCACATTTTCATCTATTAGAAAATATTAAAGAAAACATATAATTTATTATAAAAACGTAAAAAAAATTTAGATTTTACTAACAATTAATTATTTTATTATTATAAATTGGTAGAAACAATTATTAATAAGAAATATTTAATAAAAAATGAATTTAAAGTTCACCTGGTAAATAACCTAATTTTGCAAATTTCATTCACTAAATGTGAAAACTAGAAATCATTAAATTGAATAAAACCTTATGAAATACAAAGTACCTGTGATTAACTTTTAGTTTTTCTTAACACTTTCTTCCTTTTTTCTTCATAAATGTTAAAAAATAAGCAATTAAAACTGGCACTTTGCTTATTTTCACGATTTTAAAATGTAAATAACTTCTACCTAAAAAAATGAAAAATTACGAAAATTGAGCAATAATTAATTGGTTCCGAAGCTATTTTTTGAAATAATTAATTTTAAACTTTTCAGTATTTTTATCAGGTTCATACATGTAATTTTTCTAAAACTAAAGTTGGTTCAAAACGATTAAACAAGAAGAGCTAACTTCGTCATTTAAAAAACACATGTGTTAACCTGATAAAAATACTGAAAAGTTTAAAATTAATTATTTCAAAAAAAAGCTTCGGAACCAAAGAAAATCTTTTCCAGTGAGTGTATCTAGTGATCAATTAATTATTGCTCAATTTTCGTAATTTTTCATTTTTCTAGGCAGAAGTTATTTACATTTTAAAATCGTGAAAATAAGCAAAGTACCAGTTTTAATTGCTTATTTTTTAACATTTATGAAGAAAAAAGGAAGAAAGTGTTAAGAAAAACTAAAAGTTAATCACAGGTACTTTGTATTTCATAAGGTTTTATTCAATTTAATGATTTCTAGTTTTCACATTTAGTGAATGAAACTTGCAAAATTAGGTTATTTACCAGGTGAACTTTAAATTCATTTTTTATTAAATATTTCTTATTAATAATTGTTTCTACCAATTTATAATAATAAAATAATTAATTGTTAGTAAAATCTAAATTTTTTTTACGTTTTTATAATAAATTATATGTTTTCTTTAATATTTTCTAATAGATGAAAATGTGACAGTTTTTAGGACTTCATATACTTTAGATGCTTATTTTAAAATAAATATACAAAATATTTAAAAAATTCGTTTTGTTCGATAATCCTAATATCTTTAAAATCATTCCTGCAAAATATTACAATTTTTTAAAATTAGTCGGCAACGACTTTAGTCTAAATATAATGGAATTACTCAAATATTTATTAATGTTGGTTTTAAGAAGTTTTAGTTTGTTTTAGTCTTATTTTAATACATATGTAAGGGGTGGTAGCGATTCTACGCAAATAAACCCTACAAAATAAAATTCTACACAATTAACTCTACACCAGGAAATTGTACACACTTCATTTAATAAATTTGATTAATTCTACGCAAATAAATTCTACAGAAAAAAGTCCTACACATTAGAATTAAATAGAACAAAATATATCATTAAAATCTTTTAATTCTACACGATTAAATACTACATCAGAAAATTTGACACAGTTTATTTTAATTAAAATAAAATTCTAATAATAATTTTTTTATTTTAATTTATAATTCTACGCAGTTAAATTGTACACCAGAAAACTCTACACATTTGAAAAATATTGATTAAATTAAGTTTTAAAAGATTCTAAATAAATAAATTCTACAAATAAATACTCTACACAATAATAATACTAAATAAAATGTAACTTAAAATAAAATTTATTTAATTTTGCACTGTTAAATACTACATTAAAAAATTCTACACATTGTATTTTTAAATGAAGAAAAATATGAATTATTTTTTCAATTTAATTTTTAATTCTCCACACTTAAATTGGACCCCAGAAAACTCTACACATTGGAAAAATATTGATTAAATTAAGTTTAAAAAAATTCTAAATAAAGGAATTCTACAAATAAATACTCTACACATTAGAACTAAATAAAATGTAACTTTAAATAAAATTTATTTAATTTTGCACGGTTAAATACTACATAAAAAAATTCTACGCAATATAACGAAAAAAATAACAATTATTTATCAAATTAAATTTTTAATATTCTGCACAGTTAAATTAAAAACCAAAAAACTTTACACAATGAAATAATTTTTTAAAGAAATTTTAAAACTCTAGTCAAATATATTCGTAAAAAAAAACTCTACGCATTAAAATAAAATAAATATAAAATTTTTAATCTAATTTGTTTAATTCTACACATTTAAATTCTATATCATAAAATTGTACACAAATTATTTTTAAGCAAGGAAAAATATTTTCTTTATTTTTTTAATTTAATTTTTAACCCTATACATTTTAATTCAACTCTGGAAAACTCTACACAAATGAGCTTTAAAGTCTTCGCATATTATTTTTAGATAAGATGAAATAATTTTTTTAACTCTACGTAATTAAATTAAACACAAAGAAACTCTACAAATGAATTCATTTAATTAGATAAACGAAGAAAATAAAACTCTACAAAATAAAACTCAACACAAAAATAAAATAAAAATTTTATATTTATTTTATTTTAATGTGTAGAGTTTTTTTGAAGAATATATTTGACTAGAGTTTTAAAATTTCTTTAAAAAATTATTTCATTGTGTAAAGTTTTTTGGTTTTTAATTTAACTGTGCAGAATATTAAAAATTTAATTTGAAAAATAATTGTTATTTTTTTCGTTATATTGCGTAGAATTTTTTTATGTAGTATTTAACCGTGCAAAATTAAATAAATTTTATTTAAAGTTACATTTTATGTAGTTCTAATGTGTAGAGTATTTATTTGTAGAATTCCTTTATTTAGAATTTTTTTAAACTTAATTTAATCAATATTTTTCCAATGTGTAGAGTTTTCTGGGGTCCAATTTAAGTGTGGAGAATTAAAAATTAAATTGAAAAAATAATTCATATTTTTCTTCGTTTAAAAATACAATGTGTAGAATTTTTTAATGTAGTATTTAACAGTGCAAAATTAAATAAATTTTATTTCAAGTTACATTTTATTTAGTATTATTATTGTGTAGAGTATTTATTTGTAGAATTTATTTATTTAGAATCTTTTAAAACTTAATTTAATCAATATTTTTCAAATGTGTAGAGTTTTCTGGTGTACAATTTAACTGCGTAGAATTATAAATTAAAATAAAAAAATTATTATTAGAATTTTATTTTAATTAAAATAAACTGTGTCAAATTTTCTGATGTAGTATTTAATCGTGTAGAATTAAAAGATTTTAATGATATATTTTGTTCTATTTAATTCTAATGTGTAGGACTTTTTTCTGTAGAATTTATTTGCGTAGAATTAATCAAATTTATTAAATGAAGTGTGTACAATTTCCTGGTGTAGAGTTATTTGTGTAGAATTTTATTTTGTAGGGTTTATTTGCGTAGAATCGCTACCACCCCCATATGTAAATAAATACATAAAATTATGAACCAAAAATCTATTTCATTCGTACTTTACTCGATTATCCGGACAAGTGCCTGCATCCATTAGTCCGGATATTGGAGTCTCTACTGTATTTTAATTTTCACAAAAAAAGTGAAAAACAAATAGTTTAATAAGAAAAATATTATTTTAATATTTAAATAAACGAAATAAAATTTTTAATTTAAAAAATAAGCAAATAGTAAATTAAAAAATTAAAATTAATTTTATAAGTAAAATTTATCATTTTTATAGTTTTTGATTACTTTTTTGAACATTGTGGATTACCTTTGTTATGGTCAGAACAAGGTCGGTCGATGTGACGTAGGGATTCAAATATCCCACTAATTTGTATCCAACAACTTTTGGGAGTAACATGGAAGTTGCTTGACCAAGCATCACGGCTTCGGCTTCGATTCCACCAACACCCCAACCCAAAACTCCAAGACCGTTAATCATCGTTGTATGAGAATCCGTGCCAACAACACTGTCTGGATAGAGAAGACCATCTTTGTCGAAAACAACTCGTGCCAAATATTCCAAATTCACTTGATGTACAATTCCACTTCCTGGCGGTACAATTAACATATTGTGAAGAGCTCTCGCACCCCATTTCAAAAATATAAATCTCTCGCGATTTCTGTCGAATTCTAATTCTTCATTTTTCTTCAATGCATCTCCACTGAAAAAAACAATTTTTATTTAAATACAGAAAAATCAAAGAATTTTTTCTTCTTAAGAAAAGAATAAAATATTTCCAAAAATCTTAAAATTTTTGCAAAAAAATAACTTGATTCTTGTCAAGAATTTTATAAATTTTTTTTAAATTATTGAATTTATTTAAATTTTATAAAATAATTTTTAATGAAAATTTTGAAAGTAATTGAATTTTATGAAGAATTTCTTATCAACTTTTAAAATAATTGTTTATTAATAATTGTAATTGAAAGCTTTGAAAATAATGGAAATTTATAAAGGATGTATTTGAATTTTTTAAAATTAATTCAATTCTTAAGAGAAATTTTACTAAAATTATATTGAAAATAATTGACTTCCTTTCAAAAATTCAAATATTTATAAAAATAATTGAATTCTTCTAAAATAATTTATAAAAATAATTGAATTCTCTTGAAAAATGTTATGAAAATGTTAAGAATAATAAACAAGAGTAATTAATTATATACTTAATAAGTTAATTTTTAAGATTTAAAATAATAATAAATGGAAGACAGCGTTTCTCGCCTAACATTTGCTAGTAAAAAATAATAAAAAATGTAAATAGAAAAAAATAAAATGATGTTAAACATTAAGTAATCATTAAATATAGAAAATAAGTTTTACCTCCTGCTAAAGTCAACTTGTACCGAATGATCGATAACCAAATCTGAAGGACAAACGGGATTTATTTTATCTGGATCGCCTCCTAAATGTTTTACAGCATCCCTCATAGCAGCGAAATCAACAACTGCTGGAACTCCCGTCAAATCCTAATAAAACATTAAATTAATTATTTTTCTGGACAAGTAGAGTTAAATTACATAATTAATTATTGTTTCAGTCCATGCATTTCAGTTGTATATTATATAATTAAAATAATTTTTAAAATTTATTTCTTTTTTTTAAACTGATGCATACTTGTAGAATGACTCTAGCTGGTTTAAATGCAACTTCAACGCCTTCATCAAGCGCCTGATTTTGCTCCCAATTTAGAATTTTCTCTACATCCTGTTTTTTCACCTGAAAATCGTCGCAATTTCGAACAGCGCTCTCCAAAAGAACTCTAATTGAAAACGGCAGCCGTTCTGTAATAAGTATTTAATTAGGTTATTTATGTGAAAGTCAACAACGGTCAATGTGATTTGAAATTCAAAATACATGAATTTCTAAAAAAGGCACTTAACCATATTTTTCTCCAAAACGTGTTAAGTCATAAAATTGACGTGTTTCTTTCCCAAAAATAACACTCTTCAATAGCTCCTTATAAAGACTTGGTTCTAAAATAAAAAAAAAACAATGAGTCATTATTCTTTCTTTAATAATTGAATAAATAAATTGATAATTTCATTTAAAAAAAAAACAAAAAAATGAAAACAATTAAAGTTAAAATGAAAAAATATAAAATGTATTTCTCTACAGAAAATTATAAAAGTAGAGATAAATAAATAAGAATAAATACGTTTATTAACATTGTAAATTTAATTAATTATCCACTGAATATGTAAAAAATACAAATTCATTCAGTTATTTTACTTTTATAATAACTGTAAAGCGTAATAACAAAAATATTTCCTTTCAATCGAGACTTGAAGGCCGAACGTTGAAATTTATTATAGAAAAAACCTAACGCATTTCACATTACTTTATTATATTTAGAATAAAATTAAAATTCAATAAAAACTAAATAATTAAAATTGTTTCCTCTTATTAACATACGGTTAATTTATTTGTTTTAAATGAAGAAATCAATGTAATTTGTTTTGAAAATAAAGACAAAAGTTATTTCTAAATAATGTATAATATAGAATTGAATATTGATAATTTGAGTGAAATGAAAATATCTCATGACACTTAAAAAAATACAGGTTTTAATGTGAAATAAAAAAAAATATTTGAGCAAATGAAGCAAAGATCCTAGTGTTACACTTTATAGGGACTTTTTAAAAAACAATTGTTAAAATTATAAGTTATACAGTTTCTTAAAATATAGTATTGTAATTGAATTATTGTTAAAAGAAAATATTAACGAAGTGTTCATTCAGCAATAAAGTTAATTTAAAGTTAGAGTAAACAAAATCTGTGTATAACACTTACCTGCCATTATTGTCACTGAAAAAGTCACGTTCACCAGTTCTACAAGGTGTCTGTTAAATACGTACTAGAAGATAGTACCTAGTTCTTTAGGCTATTTAGATTAAATATATTTTGAAAGATTTGAACAATATTCTGATCCTGATAATTATATTCTTGTGGTGTAATTACGATCATTTGATAGAATGTTCCACTGCTTATGTGCTCACAAAGAGCTTTGGGATCGTATTTTAAACTTTATTGTATTTAAACACCCAGTATTTATGCGTGCATTTATGCAACGATGCTTTGTATGTATTGGTTCCCATTAAATTTAAATGTACTCTCCAGGAGCGTATCAAGAGAAAATAATTTTAAAAAATGTTAATCATTCAGGTCTTATTAATTTACATTCTCTGACAAATTAGACATTTCTGAAAAATAATAAAACCTTCAGAATCATTTCTGATAGAAATAAGTAAACTATTATGATTTTAGTTGTTCAAAATAGTTATAAACTTAATTCCCCCCCCCCCTTACTACTTCCATGAATTTATTACGTGTGTTAGTTTGTTAGTATATGAGGTCACGTGGAGATGATAAGTTTTGTTTTGTTTGTGACTTTGCGACAACAGTAATACATCTTTCTCAATAGATTATTTAATTTACTGATTTTATTTGTATGTTTTACCCATTAATAAAGAATTGTGAGTTAGAAAAATCATTTAAATCATGGAAAGGAACATTGAAAAAGCAATGGACGATGTGTAAGAAAGTGTCAAATTTTGCGGTTATGTTTATAGCTATATAGTTGTTTATAATATAATAAATGTCAAAATTTTCTTATTAGATGCAGCAGCGAAGATGTCACAGGTGTTATATTAACAGATTACGCTGGATTATGTTTAGGAGGTAATTATGTTATTTATTAATTAAACATATAAATCAATACTTGTTTTGATAATTTATTAAAAAATTCAACTTTATCCTAAAATCATAATTTTAGATGAAAAATAATGTTTTTTCTCTTACAATAAATTAGTATAAAATAATTTTAAAAATGTTTTCGAAACATTTGCAGTAAAAGGCAATGCAACAACCGATAGTGCCGGAATTGTAGCAGCAATTGCCGATCAGGTCTCAAAATTGGAACCAAATTCAACGGCACCTATTGTTTCGTTACAAAGTGAAAACAGGTAACTCAAATATTTACTATTTGATTCATTGTCATTAAGAAGGGTTGCCACAGTTCAGGACATTCAGAGAAAGTAGAATATTGGAATATTGGAAAATTCTCAATTTTTTTCTTTTTATTTGTCTTATGAACTGAAATTATCAATAAAATTACCACGAATTCTAAAAAAAACCTAAAATTTTTTCCATTTCTGACAATAATTTATTTCAAATAACATAATTCTATTGAACAACTGCCATATAGTTATTACTTATAAATCATTAATTGAAATATTTTTTTGGAAAATTTCAACAATCTTCATAAATATTACAATTCTTTCCTGAAAATAAATTGTATTCAAGAATTTTAATAATATGTTCTTCACAAAATTCAATTATCTCCATAAATAACAATAAATTAAATAATTTTATATGACGCATTTTAAAGCTTACTTTATCACCTTTAAAATGTATTTTTATTAAATTGTAGTACGATATTTTTTTATAAATTTATTATCATTTGTTTAAAAAAACAGCCATTTTTTAAATGATTTGTATTTTGAAAACGGTTCATTTTTTAAGAAAAAGTTTACCCCAAAAAATATTCTTTTATTTATGTAGATTTAAGAAAAAAAATTGTTCAACAAATTTTTTTTCCCATATTTTTACCTTATAGGGGAGACCGGGACGTAATGGATCACTTTTAACTTTTTGTTGCTTAACTTCGTCGTTCTTGCTTTAATAAAAATTTCGTCATGTGGAAAACTTAGCCTAACATCTCAGCTTTCAATTAAAAAAATAGTTCTCCCTAATATCACTCATACTTTTTTTCTAGAACAATGTTTTTGGAGAAATGCAAGGTAAACCATTACACCTCAAACGGGGGCGTATTCAATCAGGAATGAAATTATAATTTAGATCATGAAATATTATTACACTATTGACAATTTTGGTTTCTATTGTACATTTATAACAAAGAATATTGAAAATGGAACATATTTAATTTAAACTTTAAACATTTTCGTGAAATTTTCAAATTTTAAAAAGTTGTAGCGAAATGCAAAATCCATTTATTTAAAAAATCTATTCTCCAGTTATTTTTTTAATAAAGGGTTATCATTGGTTATCATTATATTAATATTTTAAATACAATAGGTTTTTTTTAAATAAAATATGCGAGCCAATATTTTGGCCCCGTAAATTGTCCATTGTTCTTTAAGAACAAATGTTTAAAGCTCAAAACCTGATATGCAAAAGTTTTTTACAAGTAATTTTGAAAAAGATATAACAAAAAAACAAAGACTTCAAAAATTTACTTTCACACTCTAAAAAGAAGGCAACTTATTTTAAGATACCTTGATAGTCACTTTTAAGTTGTTTCCAAAAAGTTATCCAAAGCATCTTAAAATGCATTTCGACGCCTCCTGGATTAACTCACAAATTAATACGAGACAATTTTATTTTATTCTTCTATTCAAGACAATGCTATCTCAAGATCCCATGAAACAAAATGACAACTAAAGGTACAGCATTAAATATATAATTCCCTCTTGAGATATGTGTAATTAATTATAACTATTTCATTTCAATTAATATATTAAAATACTTTTTAATTAACAATACATGAAATAAATTTTAATTGATTTTTTACTCATATAACCTAGTCTGGAAATAATCATGTTTTACAATTGCATAAAAAATTTTAGTACAAATAAATGTAAATATAAGACAATTGAAGCATTGGCTGCAATAAGGGGACTTACGCTCTCTCCACGTATATTCAAGCCAGTCAAGCTTCCAAAATTTCGAAAAAAATGAAATTCAAATTTTTAAATTTTTAAAAGTTCTACCTTATAGGAAATAAGAAGGCGCATCTTTTTTCCTTAAAAATTTTTTCTAAAACAAATATTTTCCATAATAAATTTGAAAAACTGAAAAATTTTGCTAATAAAAAATCATTCAATTTTAAAACATAAATCATCATATCTTGGGCAAATGTTGATGAATTTAATTCAAAAAAAAATCTGTACACTCGTTTGGGTCCATAGAAGACGATGGCATAATAAAAATTTCAAAAAATGAAAATTTGTTTAAACATTTTTAATTGTAAACAGAGCTTTGTCACCAAATACGTTTTCTTAACTTTGTCAACAAAAAGTCTGCGAGGAATTTTAAGTTTGAACAAACTTCCAGTGAGACATTTGTTGATTATCATATAACAAAGTTTTCTGTAAATTTTCAAAGAGATTCCTTATTTATTTATATAAATAAATAATAAATAAATTTTTTTATATAAATTATATATTTTTTTATAAGAAAATGTTTTAAATATAGGAACATTGAAATGATAATTCGGCATTTGTTGATTCATTCAAAATTTTATTTTCACAAATAAGTTTTGTTATTGATTAAATAATGTGTTTAAAAAATTTTATTTCAAAAACAATATTCAATGTGGAATGCAATTAAATGTCTTCGAACAATTTAATAGGCACTTAAATAGTATAAAGTTAAACTTTCAACTATTTAGAATTGAATTTTTACCATTTACATACGTTTAAACAATACAACAATACAGTAAACTACCTACACTATCTAAATCTGCCTTACAATGGAAAAAGACACATAAGCGACAAATAGGACGAACGGAGATATTTGAGAAAGACCGTTTACACCAAGAACTTTATTTATAACTCATTTTTAATGACTAAAAATAAGCCTATAGGGTAAATCACATGTTCTTTTTCTATTTTTGCAATAAAAAAATTATTTTTTAAACAATCTCTAAAAATAAATGCACTTGTGAAGTTTTTTTAGTGCAAATACAACAAAAAGTCGCTTGCGTAATTTCCCCATTTAAAAAGCATGGAGAGATGGAGGATGCGGTTGTAAACTAAGCCGAGCTCGACAGCATTTACAATGGAAAAAGAACGCGAGCGACTTTGTGTGTATTTTGTCACTGTATTTTGTGACGTAGTTCATGCCTTTTGCAGATTCTGGACTACGCAAAGTACCTCATGTGTCTTTTTCCATTGCAATTTCTCATTTTTCGCGAATTTCAATATTTTCAAAATTAATTTTTTACATTAAATAATTTAAATTTTTCATTTTTATTACGATAGTTAGATGCAGTTTTTGATTACGAATCCATTGATACCAAAAACTTATTTTTCACCAAAATGTCGCTTATGTGTCTTTTTCCGTTGTAGGGCAGAAATAATAATAGTATTACCTTGTTTCTAGAACACTTCCTAACATTTATTTTCCAATTAGTTGGATCTGCAACCCTTTTTCGACCTTTTGTGACAACCATGAAAAAAAACACTGACAATATTCTCGGAAAAAAAATAAAAAAAATCGAAAGATATTGAGAAATATTCTATGAAACAGAAATATTTTAACTGCTTACAACTCAATCACAAATAAAAATATGTGAAAATTTGTAAACGTTTCATACACAGACATTTATACACTTAATTTACATATAAAGGCACAATAACAAAAATTATTTGTGAAAATAAAATTTTGAATGAATCAACAAATGCCGAATTATCATTTCAATGTTCCTATATTTAAAACATTTTCTTATAAGTAAATATATAATTTATATAAAATAAATTTATTTATTATTTATTTGTATAAATAAATATTATATAAATAAATATTATTATAAATATAAGTTTATATGTTCTGTAAAGAAAAATCCTTTATTGTCAGTTGTTATGCTGAGTATCTACGCATAGAGGCTGTAGCTGACGGCGCCACCGTATTTGTTAATACTCTTATATTTATATAAATAAATAAGGAATCTCTTTGAAAATTTACAGAAAACTTTGTTATATGATAATCAACAAATGTCTCACTGGAAGTTTGTTCAAACTTAAAATTCCTAGCAGACTTTTTGTTGTCACAGTTAAGAAAACGTCTTTGGTGACAAAGCTCTGTTTACAATTAAAAATGTTTAAACAAATTTTCATTTTTTGAAATTTTTATTATGCCATCGTCTTTTATGGACCCAAACGAGTGTACAGATTTTTTTTTTGAATTAAATTCATCAACATTTGCCCAAGATATGATGATTTATGTTTTAAAATTGAATGATTTTTTATTAGCAAAATTTTTCAGTTTTTCAAATTTATTATGGAAAATATTTGTTTTAGAAAAAAATTTTTAAGGAAAAAAGATGCGCCTTCTTATTTCCTATAAGGTAGAACTTTTAAAAATTTAAAAATTTGAATTTCATTTTTTTCGAAATTTTGGAAGCTTGACTGGCTTGAATATACGTGGAGAGCCCTATTGAAAATACTCACATGGGATCCTACATGGGATCTTACGTGGGTTCTTATACAAAAACTTTTATAAAATCCCAGATCCCACATAAGAATCCACATGGGATCCCATGTTAAAGCACATGTACATTTGGGACACGATTTGGAGTAGGAATTCATGTGGGAATTTGAGTTTGTGTATCTACATAAAAATTTACATGGATTCCTATGTGAACTACAGTTCATATACGTTCACCGCCAGGTGGCGAGAGCGACTTCTCCCCCAGTTAACATGATTTTTGAACACTATATAACTGAGAGTTTATATCTCAGAAGAAGTGTTTCAAATTATAGAATTTTTTTTATTTTGAAATGATAATACAATTTATTATTTAATTTTTAATTAAATAATTTTTAATCCTATGAATATTCTCACAATGGATATACTTAATGTAATCACATGTCAAATCTTTTGTGAAATCTTATATAAGTAACATGAAAACCCATATGAAATCCTTTATGGAATCCTTTATGTATTCTCACATAGGAATCCATGTAGATTTTTATGTAGGTACACAAACTCAAATTCCCACATGAATTCCTACTCCAAATCGTGTCCCAAATATACACGTGCTTTAACATGGGATCCCATGTGGGATCTGGGATTTTATACAGGTATTTGTATAAGAACCCACGTAAGATCCCATGTAGGATCCCATGTGGGTATTTTCAATGGGCAGTCTACTTTTCGCCGCCAACTCACTCCCGTATACCTGCCCGGCGTCCAAATCTCGCTCCCGAGCCTACTCCTACTTTACCTACTTTCCGGGCACTGTCAGTCAGACATACGTGGTATGCACTACTTACTCCCACCACAAAAAAATTTATTAATTTTTTTTTGTTGGACGGGGGTCGGTTTTGGGTTCGATACCTTCCAGTATTATTATTATTATTATTATTATCCAGTATTATACTGGAATTATTATTATTATTTATTTTCTTAATTTTTTTTTTGTTGGACGGGGGTCGGTTTTGGGTTCGATACCTTCCAGTATTATTATGGTTATTATTATTTATTTTCTTGTTTTGAAAACCAATGTGGGTTTTCACCTTTAATATTACAATTTTGAATTTTTGCATTTTAGGGGTAGTTTTTCGATTTAATAAAAAACAAACGGTGTTTAAGCAATGTTGACATTGTTTCTGAGTTGTTGTTGTAGCAGAAGTAGATAAATTTATTGGTTTGTTTTAAAGACAGAATCTTGCATACAATATTAAGAATGCCCCATTTATTTAAGAAATTTTTTTTCTAAAACATTCAATTGCTTTAAAAAATTATATTAAAATTCTTTAAAACAAATAAAAAAAATAAAATAAAAAATTGTGGACCTGCTCCTTTGAAATTCTGGAAATAAAGTGACAGGTGAGGGGCGCCGATCGAATTTGACTGCATATTTGTGGTGGGGGTAAGTAGTGCATACCACGTATGTCTGACTGACAGTGCCCGGAAAGTAGGTAAAGTAGGAGTAGGCTCGGGAGCGAGATTTCGACGCCGGGCAGGTATACGGGAGTGAGTTGGCGGCGAAAAGTAAATCGCCCATTTTTAATAGGGAGAGCGTACGTCCCCTTATTGCAGCCAATGCTTCAATTCATTTTATTTTGGAAGTCTAATTTATTGTTCTTACTTATTATTCCTGTTTGCTAATTATTTATTTAAATATTTTTATTTATTTATTATATTAGTCAAGCACCGTCACTTCGAACACAGTTCAAAATATTGTATTTGTACTAAAATTTTTTGTGTATTTGTAAAACATGACTATTTTGGGACAAGGTTATATAGGTGAAAATTCGATTATAATTTATTTAATATAATATTCATTAAGGGACAAAATAAGTGAAACCGGACACTTGAAAAATTTTTGTCTCCAATTTTCAAGTTATCTGTGATTTTTGGTAGATATATGAGTATACTTTTTGCCACTAAAATGTTTTTCAAAAAAAATTATTTTTGAAGTAATCAGTTTTTTTGAAAAAAAATTTAGGGGAAAAAGTGTACTCATATATCTACCAAAAATCATAGATAACTAAAAAATTGTAGACAAAAATTTTTCAAGTGGCCGGTTTCACTTATTTTGACCCTTAATAAAAAGTATTTAAATATATTAATCGGAATTAAATGGTTATAATTAATAACATATATTTCGAGAGGGAATCATATTTAACGTTATACCTTTAGTTGTCATTTTGTTGCGTTGGATCTTGAGATAGCATTATCTTGAATTGAAGAATGAAATAAAATTGTCTCGCATTAATTTGTGAGTTAACTTCATCTTTCACTTGTTTTTGAGATAGATTTATACTGAACTGACGTTTAAAGAATATTATCTCGTCAGGAGGTGTCGATTAGTTTCTAAGATAGAAGAGGGAAAAATAAGATGTTTTAATCGTTTTAAAAGTGATTATATTGTATTTTAAGATACTTGTTTCTGCAGTGTTTTTACAGTGCAAGCGTCAAAATCACTTTTTCTATCATAATTTCAACAATATTAAATGAATAACAATGAAACTTAGTACAAACTTACAGTATACCAAATACATTATTTTGATCGAAAACCAAAATTACTCTGACTTATCACTTTTGAATAAATTGAAGTGATTCATTACGCCTCTGATCCATTACGCCCTGGTCTCCCCTACATATTTATAAATCAAAGAAAATTCATATTTATGTAAAGAAAAATTTGTTCAAAAAAATTTTTATTATTTTTTACATAAAATAATGAAAATTTTTTGTAGTAAATTTTTTCTAAAAAAATGAACCCTTTTCAAAATACTAATTATTAAAAAATGCCTATTTTTTAAACAAATGATACCATTGTCTGACACAAGAAGACTAGAAACAGGAGGTTCAACTCCGGTAGTGGGGGTACAGGCCGAATACGTACGAATATGGTTTTCTGAAAGAGGTTGAGCAAACTGAACAAGTCCTAAGACGCGGTAGCCTTCTGCGCAGACTACTTTTAATTTACCTTCTAGTGGTAATTCAACATAAATATTAAACACTGATTTGTATATACATATATGAATCGATAAAATGAATATCTTTTTTTTAATTACCACCTGTAGGTAATATGGGGCAGTCTACTTTTCGCCGCCAACTCACTCCCGTATACCTGCCCGGCGTCCAAATCTCGCTCCCGAGCCTACTCCTACTTTACCTACTTTCCGGGCACTGTCAGTCAGACATACGTGGTATGCACTACTTACTCCCACCACAAAAAAATTTATTAATTTTTTTTTGTTGGACGGGGGTCGGTTTTGGGTTCGATACCTTCCAGTATTATTATTATTATTATTATTATCCAGTATTATACTGGAATTATTATTATTATTTATTTTCTTAATTTTTTTTTGTTGGACGGGGGTCGGTTTTGGGTTCGATACCTTCCAGTATTATTATGGTTATTATTATTTATTTTCTTGTTTTGAAAACCAATGTGGGTTTTCACCTTTAATATTACAATTTTGAATTTTTGCATTTTAGGGGTAGTTTTTCGATTTAATAAAAAACAAACGGTGTTTAAGCAATGTTGACATTGTTTCTGAGTTGTTGTTGTAGCAGAAGTAGATAAATTTATTGGTTTGTTTTAAAGACAGAATCTTGCATACAATATTAAGAATGCCCCATTTATTTAAGAAATTTTTTTTCTAAAACATTCAATTGCTTTAAAAAATTATATTAAAATTCTTTAAAACAAATAAAAAAAATAAAATAAAAAATTGTGGACCTGCTCCTTTGAAATTCTGGAAATAAAGTGACAGGTGAGGGGCGCCGATCGAATTTGACTGCATATTTGTGGTGGGGGTAAGTAGTGCATACCACGTATGTCTGACTGACAGTGCCCGGAAAGTAGGTAAAGTAGGAGTAGGCTCGGGAGCGAGATTTCGACGCCGGGCAGGTATACGGGAGTGAGTTGGCGGCGAAAAGTAAATCGCCCGTAATATGCGCAGAAGGCTACTGCGGCTCATGCCTTTTCAGCCTCTTTCTGGAAACCAAACCATTACGTACCCCCACTACCGGAGTTAGACCTGTCTTTAGTCTTCTTGGTCTGACAAAATAAAAAAAGTTGCCTGCACTTTAAATACCGTAAGAGAGGCTAATTTCGCTCATGTAGGATAAATTCGCTGAACAGATATCTATTTTTTAAAATTCATTTAACATACTTTTTAGACAGAAATATTTAAGATTTACAATTGTTTTGGTTAATATAAATAGTATACTTTAATTCAAAATTTATTTGCAGCAGATTCATTGATAACTTTCAATAAAAATTATATTTAAACCACAAGTTAGTAATTTTCATATTGAACAAGTAGTATGAAAACGTAGATAAGAAAGCTTTATTTCAAAATTTTTAAGTTGAATCCTTCTGAACATTACATTTCCTGTATCGCCAACATGATTTTCATAAAACAAAAAACTGAAAGCAATAAATAGATTCTGCAAAAAATCAATTTAAAAAAAATTCAAATTTGTAGTGTAAATTCGCTTAGGAAATAAGTCTACAAAAAAGACGTTTGGGCCTGGATGTTTTAAGTATGTTAATTATTTTAATTTATAATTCGATTTTTTTAAATAATAGTACTTTTATAACTGAAAATTAAGCGATTTAAAACGGTTTAAGCCGTTTAAGCACTAAACTGTTAAACTTAACCTTATTTTTATGGTTATGAGTATGCGTTTAATTGAATGATTGAATATAATTACTTATTGATAAAACAGTATTAAATATTTATCCCAATAACTTTGGACATTGATCTTAATTTTTTTCTTTATTGATTCTAAAGAATATTTAGTTTTATTTTTGCAGATTATAATATATTTTGACAGAATAATAATGGTGTGCGAATTTATCCTCATTTAAAGGTAAAGTCGCTCACAACAAAACGGCTTATAAATAATTTTCTGTTACATATTTTCATTTCTTTATGCAGCACGGTGGTCTTGAATCAACTTTGAATGAAAAGTCTTTGCACATCCCTTTTTTGCTGATTTGGGTTATTTGCATTCTAAATAATGTGTAAAAAATTTATAGCCCATAATTTGTAGAGCCGTTTTTGAGAAAACTCATTTTGAAAAAAAATCATCAGTTTTTTATTTAAAATGTTACATATTTGTATCAAATTATGGATTTAAGCATAATATTAATTAAAATAGGGTCAGTTGGGGTAAATCCGGACAAAATACCTATTTTTCACAAATGACGTAAGTTTTTTTATAATAAAAGGCAAGTCTTTCGTTTTATACTGCATTAATTTCTTTCTTGAGTTCCCTAGATTAATTTTTTATTTGTTATAAAATTTTATATTTAATTTTTTACATTTTATTGTTCGGATTTACCCCAAGATTTATAAAATTTCTTTAAATTTGGGGTAAATCCGGACAGCTATAGTTTCTAAGAAAGGTTTAAAATAAAGTTATCTTAAGTATACTACTCTATTAAGGGATAGAATAACTTGAAAAAAATTCATACTAGATGTATAAAAGTTGAATCAGTTAAGTGTTGTAGTATCATAAAAGTTAATAAATTTAACGATTCAAAAAGTAATAATCAAAAACATATATAGCTTTAACAAATTTTAATGGATTTTAATAAAACTTGATAAAGAAAAGTTTTTGGGATCATTGAATACGAATACAAAGTCAGATTTTGAAAATTCAAAATGCCGGATCCAATATGCCGGACTTTTTTAAAAATTAATCGAATTATACTACTTACACCACTTTTTAAAATGTAATAGAAGCTCTGTCCAGATTTACCCTAAGTTTTTAAATTATCCTGTTGACAATTGTCGAGATAAAATCATGGAAGTAGTCAGAATCTCTTTTAAAGGATCTGAGCTTAAAATATTGACGTCGAACTGAATTTTTAATTTGTAAATTAAGATCCAACACCTTTTGTCCGTATTTGCCCTCTATCCGGATTTACCCTAACTGACCCTAATACTTTTCTTTAATTTTAAATAATATAATATAACAATTTAAATAATATATCTGACACGATAAGTCAGTTTTGTTTAAATATTACAATACATGTTAAGGCACATATTTTTGCCAATTTACGGAAATTATACCAGTTACTGTACAGAAAAAAATTAACGAAAAGGTTATATATAATATATAAAAACGGCTCGACAAGTTATGGGCTACAAATTTTTTACACATTATTTAGAATGCAAATAACCCAAATCAGCAAAATAAAATGATGTGCTAAGACATTTCATTCAAAGTTGATTCAAGACCACCATGGCAGTAATAGGAAAGAGAAAGGGTTAGATATGATATATTTTTAGTGACAATATTTATTTTTATCGTTTTCTAAAGTTATTTAAAAAAGAATTGAAAAATTGAGCGAAATTAGCCTCTTTTACGGAAGTTGTATAGGTTTAGTAAAACTATATGAACAATGATGTGTGAGAAATCTTCCAAACACCCCAAAATTTAATTTTAGGGTCAAAAAACCGTTTTTTGTCTATTTTATATTATGAAAATTAATCAAATTATTCAGTGTTGCGAAAAATGCATATGAAAAGTTCGACAATAAAAAATAATTTAAAAATTTGGGCAAATAATGTTTAAAAAACATTGACACACTTAGACAATATAAATCTAGAAAAGTTAAAATTTAACCAGACCCTAAACATGGACTCTATCTTTATTTAAATCTATCAAAAACAAGTTTGACATACATGCTGTTTAAGTTAATCAATAATTAAATTTAGTGAACACAAAATTTAAAGTGTTCTAATGTAAATTCTACAACAAATTTGAAATATTTGTAACTTTTGGAAAAAAATGTTTAAATCTTAAAATTCATATATCTCCCTCAATTGAGGAGTTCAGTCCAATAACTCGATCTTCGCTCGGCTTGAACGCTGAGAGACAGTCAATGGTATCAAATATAGGAAAAAATAAAAACTCAAAATTTCGATATTTTAAAAACGCTATCTTAAAGGAAATGAAAAAACTAGAGCTGTGCAAAATAATTCGAACTTAGTTCGAATGTCGGTTTTTCGACATTCGAACTAGCACAGTTCGGATGTCGAATATTCGACATTCGAGTTACTACAAAATTCGAACCGAACCGAGTTGTGTTCGGTTTTAGTACGCTAAAATTTCGAATTCTAAAATTCGACATTTCAGTCGCCCAGTTCGAATGTCGAATATTCGAGATTCGAACTAGTCCAGTTCGGATGTCGAATATTCGACATTCGAGTTACTACAAAATTCGAACCGAACCGAGTTGTGTTCGGTTTTAGTACGCTAAAATTTCGAATTCTAAAATTCGACATTTCAGTCGCCCAGTTCGAATGTCGAATATTCGAGATTCGAACTAGTCCAGTTCGGATGTCGAATATTCGACATTCGAGTTACTACAAAATTCGAACCGAACCGAGTTGTGTTCGGTTTTAGTACGTTAAAATTTCGAATTCTAAAATTCGACATTTCAGTCGCCCAGTTCGAATGTCGAATATTCGACATTCGAACTAGTCCAGTTCAGATGTCGAATATTCGACATTCGACATTTCGGCGCCCAAAAACCGAACAAGACTCGGTTCGGTTCGAATTTTGCACAGCTCTAGAAAAAACACAACTTTTTTCTTACTGTCATTTTTTTATAGAACGATTATTTTTTACAATAAAAAATAAAAACTGAAAATTTTTTTTTCTAAAATTTAATTAAATTTTAAAACATAAATCGTATTACTTAGTACAAATATATATAGTTAAATAAAAAAAAATTTTAAGTTCTGTTTGTAAATAAATAAAATTGTTATTATTAAAACATACCAAATTGCAATCAAATTCATTTAAATTTGTGCTAACTAATACGATTTATGTTTTAAAATTTAATTAAATTTTAGAAAAAAAATTTTCAGTTTTTATTTTTTATTTAAAAAAAATAATCGTTCTATAAAAAAATAACAATAAGAAAAAAGTTGTGCTTTTTCATTTCCTTTAAGATAGCATTTTTAAAATATCGAAATTTTGAGTTTTTATTTTTTCCTGGGTCAGTCCATTATATTTCACCTAAAGCCGTTGCGGCCTATTTTTAAAAAAATCTCATAATTTGTAAAAATGATGTTTAATAACCGTAGATTTTATTTTTGAGAATTATTTTATAAAATTTTTTGATTTAAACATAGAATTTGAATTTTTAAGTTGAGTTGCACAGAAAAAAGGTTAGATTGACAGTTATGAAAATTTAATAAAGAAGCATGGAAATAATTTAGATCATACAAATTTCTTGATTGATATTTGTTAAAAATGAGCTAATTTACTTGTATAAATAGATTATTATGTAAACAAACCCAAATTAGTAGATAAAAATTGATTTCAAAACTTAACTATAAAATGTCAAAAGTCACTACATTTTATTTACACTTTTCTAAAAAGTATATAAATATTTAAAAATTTATTACTATTTAATGTAAAGTATTTTTAATGTACTTTTATAATATGTGCTAACTTTTTAATTTTATAATATAGAAATATAAAAAATTTTACCTTTAATATTGAGTGTTTCATGATTTTCAGTGATTTTAATCACTTATTTCTTCTCAGGCGGTTAATCAAAAAATCCAATTTTTGTCTTAATATTTAAGTTTGGCCTTCTTTTTCATTCTATTAAATTTTGGTGATGGAGAACGAACTACTTTTAAGTTTAAATTTAGTTTAAAAAATCTGCTGAAAAAACGCATTTTTTTGGTTAAATACAAGTAGATTTTTGCAAGACTATTAAGATAGCCAACTTCAGTGTTATAAAAATAAATAAACAAATATCAATCAAGAAATTTGTATGATCTAAATTATTTCCATGCTTCTTTATTAAATTTTCATAACTGTCAATCTAACCTTTTTTCTGTGCAACTCAACTTAAAAATTCAAATTCTATGTTTAAATCAAAAAATTTTATAAAATAATTCTCAAAAATAAAATCTACGGATATTAAACATCATTTTTACAAATTATGAGATTTTTTTAAAAATAGGCCGCAACGGCTTTAGGTGAAATATAATGGACTGACCCTCCTATATTTGATACTATATTGACTGGCATCTCAGCGTTCAAGCCGAGCGAAGATCGAGTTATTGGACTGAACTCCTCAATTTGTAATAAAATTTTTTCAAAAAATACTCATTTTACGCAGAATTTAGTAAACTTTTAAGAAATTATTATGAAAAAAATCTGTAAATTTGAATACTATTCTAAAAACCTCGTTAAAGTTGAAAAAATGAAATGAAAATCAATAAATCTCAAATATTTTCAACTGCGGTTTCGTCAATTTTTATTGTCAGTAAACGAGCAATACACATTTCAAATATACTGCTTTTTTCAGTTTTTCAAGACGAAAATGTTAGGACAGGTCCGATTTAAAGTCCCATTTTACTGTCACACAGTGTAATAACTTTCTTAAAAAATATCTTACGACAATTTTTAAAAAAACATTTTAAAGGTGATAATATATAAGCTTTAAAATGTGTTATATAAAATTAATTTGCGATGACTTGTTAAAAAACTACATTTGTTTGAAATCGGCAAAAAAAATTTTTGTTTTCTCTAAGCAGTAATTAAACAACAACAAAATTTCTTTTTTAATTTATTATTTCAATACTTATTGTTAAAGTAGAGGATGTTAAATTTAAAAGGAGACCTTGAAAACCTCGATATCTTTACTAGAAATCAAAATAATTATAAAACTTTTTGTAACACCTTTAACTGTGATAGAGTTACCAAATCCTGTTGAGCGCACTGTGTTCTGGATAATCGTAAATCGCAAATTAATATAATACTAATAAATTAAATATTTATTTAATTTAGTTTCATATTTAATAAACAAATCATTTTCTTAATTCACTATTTTTTAATAATCTTTTAATCTTTTAATTCAATTATTTAAAAACAATTTTAATAAATTTCTACACGAATGTTAAATTATTTTATAAAAAAATACAAAGTTAAGGGGGAATTTAACTATAAAAAATAGAATTTGCAAAAAGCTTCATGGAAATCGTTTTAAATTATTAACAAATTTTATTTTCTATTGTATATTTAATTAAAAAAATTTCGAATAATCGAAATTTAATGTAAAATTTAATTGCAAACATTTTGAAAATTCTGAAAGAACTATTTAAAAAAATTGTTTAAAATAATTGAATTGAAATGATGAAAATAAATTTGAAGATTTTATAGTGTTTTCCACTCGAGATTTTATAAGCTAATAAATTCAACATTGTTATAAACAATGTTGAAGGTGCCGAAAAGCAGATTTTTGATAACCGTTCTTTCCCATGAAATTATAAGAGAAAAAGGTGCTATTAAAAGTTATACACTGAGAAAAAAATGCTATTGAATCTATAGCACACATATATTCACATACGTTCAAAAGCAAATGTAATCAACTTAATGTGAAATGTAGTTCATTTTATAGCATCGCTATTGAATCAAAGAAGTCATTTTTTTGATTTAAAAGCAGTGCTATAAAATAAACTACATATCACATTAAGTTAATAACATCTGCTTTTGAACGTATGTGAATATGCGTGCTATAGATTCAATAGCATTTTTTTCTCAGTGTAGAGATCGGAAATACCTATAAAATGATGGATTATATGTCAAAATTGGTTCATTTGTTTACTTGCAAATGAATTTAAACCCCTAAAAATGGCACTTTCATAATTGTTTAATAACTTGAGCAAAAGTTGACAAATTATTTCGATATTCTCAAAAAATAAGCCTCTCAGGGCCCTTAAAATGTGTGCCAATTTTGAATCCAATCACATAAATAGTTCATGAGAAATTCCATTTGTTAACAAAAAACATGATTTTTTTCAATGGAATTTCTAAATTTCATCAGTTATTGAATTTCAAAGTGTTAGAATTTGAAATTTTTAAAAATTATAATTCCTATGGAAAAATAATACCTAATGATTAAATATTTATTTAAAAATTATTTTTAGAGTATCTAATAATTGTTAAAGTGAATCAGAATATTCTTTAGAGTCATGGAAAATGTCAAATTTTTGTTTGGAATGGAGGGGAAAGTCAGAGAAAAACAAAATTATATTTTTGTGGCAATCCTGATTAAGGCTTAATAATAATAATGATTGAAAATTGATAACAATTAATCTTTGGAAATTTAATAAAAAATTCATTTTTGTAGACAATGTATAATACAGCGGGAAGGGCCAGTTGTTGGGGCGATATACAAGTCAATCTCAAGCTGAAGTCAATTAAATTATAACAATAATATGAAAAAATTGTTATTTATGTGCTAAAATTTTTTACATAATTAAACCAAGTAGATTAGCTGAAATTATGAGTTTAAGGTGAATGATTGGTGATAATTGGTATTTATATTATATATATAGTAAGAAAACCTACCACATCAGTCATATCCCATGAGTGGGAGTGAGGCAGCCTTATGCGATTCCCATACTTTCCTATGACTGACTGATAGCTTTTCTTACTATATAATATATAAAATTTTGTTTTAGAATTTTGTAATAAACAATAATAAATTTATAAAAATAACATTTAAGGTCATTCACTCTTCCTACGACCGTTTCGTCCATCGTACCACTTACTAATGCCCAGTCGAATTAAATCTTGATCTTCATAGGCCCATGACAATAGTACAATTAAAAACATTACACCTCCAATAAAAAAGTGGAATAGTTTAGCGTCCGGAAATAAATATGCCTAGAAAGAAAAATGTAATATTTAATTTCACCTCTACCGGCAAAATAATTCTTTATTTTAATAAAATTAAAAATTAAATAAAAATATTTGTTAAAAGCTGATATTTCTAAATCGAATTTACTCACTGATGAAATGTTGGTTATTAAAGCTGCAAATAATAAAGAGCCGCTAAAAACTGGTTTTAAAATGAGACCACGAAGTGGATGATGATTAGTATCTCGATGTCTTTTGCTGATAAATAAAACTGAATGAATAATTCTTAGTCCCATATTAACACAATTACCAAATATAAATCCTACTGGTCCAAATAATAGAACAAATATATACGATGCAACGAGAAAAACAACAGACTCACAAATCATTACAATATTATTCTTATTGATTGTTTTACTGTCAGCAGTTGCATTTGTGTAACATTCAGTGACTCCATTTATGCCCAATAATAAAACAGCTAAACAATGTGTTTTCAATAAGAATACCGGTAATGGATCGTCAATTAATTTTGAACCACCGTACAACCACAATAATAATGATGAGTACGATTGTCCAAAAACTAAAACAACTAAACCAATTGAAGTAACTGCTGAGCAGAGATTCATTAATACATTCACGCTTTCTTGTACTTTTGCCTGAAAAAAAAGAAATTCTGCTTTTAGATCAATTTTTATAATAAATATTCAATAATACCTAAATAAATAATAACTATAATGATAATAACATGAATAATACTAATTACACAGTAATAATAATAATAACAACAAAAATGATATGATATGATATAATAAAAAAGAAATATTAAAGTATTCAGGGTGGTCGCAATTCAGGAAAAACCAGAAAATTAGGAAATAGTCATGGAATTTGTAAAAATTCTTTAAAAGTCAGAGAATTTAGATCGAAAGAAACCAACAATTCAAAACACGAGAAAAGGAACCTTATGCGCAAAAAAATTAATTTCGAGTAATGTATATCATTCCATATTTGAAGAATTGCTCTTTCACGTACAAAAGTAAAAATACGTTTTACTTACAGATTTTTTGTTATTACTGTTCAAACATGAGCATATTTTAAAAATAATGCAAGTTTACACGTGGTTCTACAGAAAACAGCCCCTCCATTCTCCACTACTATTACACTGTCTATGGCCGTTTTCGACATGTTCAAGGATCCGGATCACTATTCGTATGCTGTGATTGGTTACTTAGTGATCCGGATCACTTTTCGTTAACTGTAATTGGTTACTAGTGATCCAGATCATGATCCGTGGACATGCGAAAACACCCTATATATGTACACGGAAAAAAGTACCCTGCTTTCGGATAGGACACAAAATACAAGGCGGTATCATATACTTTTTATTAGAAAATTTAAGAAAGCCCTAGAATTATTCTAGTACTAGTATGGGCCACAGTGTTTTTTAAATTTTAACCAAAACTCATTTGTTCAGTTTTATAAGGTACGTGAAAGATTAGTTGACTGCGCTTGAAAATTCTGTAGAGCATGCGCAGTGTGCGTTTCTCTCCAAGGTAAATAACAGCTGATCGTTTGTTTCCATTTGTGTTAATTTCAGATGTGAATATACTATTATTTTATGAAAAACAAATAGTGTTAATATATATTTGTCTGCAAGAATTGACTTTCAAAAAATTTTTTTTATTTTGTGTTTCTCACAAAATAGAATGTTATGTAAGTCTCAGTTTTCAGGAAAAAGGCATGTCTCTCAAGTCGTGAAAAATTTCACCATGTGGTATATAAGAACAATTGGATACTTACTTTTAATTGTTAAGTGTGTGTTTATATTTAAGTTATACTCGAATATATGTGTGTTCTAGGTTAGTTCATAAGTGTTGATAAACGTCGAAAAGTGATACAATAATAATTGTTCTTTGTTTGTGTGATTAATTATCCAAATATGTGAATGAATGAGTGAATTTCAGAAAAACTGTGAACATGTGGAAATTATATTTTTTATTTTACAGAAATATACACGTCAATGAAAATTTCACGTATTTTTTTTTCCGTGTACAATTCACGCGCTTCGTGTAACACGCACAAAAGTGTTGTGAGTAGTGGGACTGCATTTCAGTGGAGCGTCTCCACCAATCAAAGACGCTCTACTTTAAATTCCTTTCCTGAAAAATTCGTCTATTGCTCATAAGGTCCCTATCCTCGTTAAGCGTCAGAAATGTTAATTAAGTTTTTTATTTAGATGTTTTTCTAAAAAAGCTCATTATAATGGTGCCGTCTAATTTTTCATAAGTTTTGATGTTCTTGCAGGCATAATAAGATTTTCATAACAAACAAAAAATGCTTAACAAGCATTATAAACATTTCAATTATAGCAATATGTATAGAACATTAAATAATTTAAAAATTTATTAATCAGGAAATTTTGAAAAAAAAAATTTTGTGGACACCCTGAGTGTTAAATTACTTACAGGATTCTGTTCGTTTAAAGTTTTATCACGTTGTACCATTTGAGTAAAATAGAAATATCCACTGTCTTCTATGGGACGGAAAATGAACCTAGCTGCTAAGGAACCTAAATTATTAACTAATTCGTACGCTCCTTGCTCTTTGAATGTCAATACTGGCATAATTGTCATAATCAGTCTTTCACCTTCGGTTAATATTAATTTTAAACTGCCCTGTCCGAAAAAGCTTCTCGTCAATGCGCCCAACTTGCCAAACAAGGAAGATTCCTGAAAATAGTTTCTTTTTAAATAACTTACACGGAGAAAAATGGTGTTGAGTTTCTAGTAAAATTTCCTATGGAATAGTAATAATTCTACTTTCATAATATTAAAAATTACTATTCATTGTAAAATGTACTTTGCATTAAGTGAATATTACTATTTCTGGTAGTAAAAATTACTAATAGTAATTATTACAGTAGTCACTTTTAAAAATTGCCTTAAGAATTTTAATTTTTACACCGTCATTGTAAATTTTAATAAATTTTGTATTACTTTTTACATTCGATATGTTGTGAATATTACTCGTAGAAATTCTAATAATTAATACTACGGAAAATAAAGATTGCTTCTGCAAGAAGCAACTTTTACTATTGTAGAGCGAACTTTTTGCTCGGAAAAGTAGTAATCCGTACCACTATACTCTTACACACTTGTATGTGTGACAGTATACTGTCATGCGCAGCAACTGCAGCCTGACGTCAGAGTGATCCCACATTTCTAGATTACAAGAAGAAATAAGCCATCTGATTTTAATGAAACTCATTTAAAAACATTTTCAATGTCAGAAAGTGAAATGATGTGTTTAATTCGAAATTTATTAATGATGATTGGTCATTTGGTACCGGAAGATTCGAAACATTGGCGACTTATAATTCTTTTGCAGCACATAACATTATGTGTGAGTTCAAAGTGTTGTCAATTCGGTTGCGTTGACCTCTTAGATTGTATGAACTTCGCAAATAACTTGCGAATTGAAAATTTGTTAGTTACTTCTTGGATCTCTTTTAATGGAGAAGTAGTTAAGGTTATGTTATTCAGTGGTCACGTGCCCCATTTACTCTACTATGGAAAAACTTCCCACTGAATAACATGACCTTAAGGCAGGAATGATTTTAGTTAATTTTAACGAATAGATAAACCAGAGTTTTACTTTATTCATCACACATTAGTTAATTAAGTTTTAATGAACTACAAATTAATTAATAAAAAATGCATAAATAAATAAAATCATTAACATTATAATCTAATAATTAAAATGAGTAATTTTAAATTAATAATACTATTTATTATTATTATTATTATAAATGTTTATATTTTAATTCGGTAACTTATCTAAATAAATATAATTTATGATTCACTTTTTCGAAAAAAGATATATTCGAGTAACCGAAAATGTTTTCCATAGCGATCGCGTAGCCGAGACTCTTAGTATTAATGCGTGCGATTTTCTAGGTTTCGTTAGATATAAGCTAGGTAGGGTTCGAATCTGTATAGATGTTAACACAGCGAGTCTCGATAAAGTTCAACCCAAAAGTCTTGCTACTAAAAATTTTTTTACAGATATTTGTTCACACCTGAAATTAGAATATTTTTCGCCTAAAATAAAAATCATCTGTCGAGGGTTTTTAAAATAAACTCGATTGTTCTCTTTTTTTGTAGGTTAATTGCGCTGTTATTTCATAAAGAATTGAGATATTAAATTTATTTTTTTTATTTCACTCCTTTAAGGTCTTGTGAACAATTTCCCATAAACGAAGATTTATTTTTGTTATTGATTGCGTGGTTAAATTTTTTAAAATTCTTTAAAAATCTTGTTTCTTTGCGATTTTTGTGTTATTTTTTAAAATAAAATAAAATTAAAATAAAGTGAAACTGAGGAGCCAATTTCACTGTTTAAAAGTACTCTAATTATTGAACACTTGTAGTAAATTTAATAATTTTTTTTTATTTTGAAGATAGGAATACGTAATTTGAAACACATTACAATAGTAAGCCATTTTCTACATTTATTTTAAGAAATAACACAAAAATCGCAAAGAAACAAGATTTTTAAAGGATTTTAAAAAATTTAACCACAATCAATAACAAAAATAAATCTTCGTTTATGGGAAATTGTTCATAAGACCTTAAAGGAGTGAAATAAAAAAAATAAATTTAATATCTCAATTTTTCATGAAATAACAGCGCAATTAACCTACAAAAAAAGAAATAAATCGAGTTTATTTTAAAAACCCTCGACAGATGATTTTCATTTTAGGCAAAAAATATTCTAATTTCAGGTGTGAACAAATATCTGTAAAAAATTTTTAGTGGCAAGACTTTTGGGTTGAACTTTATCGAGACTCACCGTGTTAAGATTTTCCGATATGTTATGTTGTTAATTGTAAGAATGAATGTGATAAAAGAGTGAAACTTATGAATAATGAATAATAATACACATATAAAGTGTTAATTACCTGAAAAAATATATTTTTTGGACGCACTGATTATTTGATTTTTATTTATAAAAAAGAAAACGGGAAAATGTATAGCTCTCTACACCAGCATTATTTTCTCAAGACGTGGATAGACGCGCAGGTGCGCTGTTATTTGTTTCGCCCGTCGGTGTGAGGCGCGTCATTGTGTGGGTACGGATTACTACTTCTCCGAGTAAAAATCTCTACGAAATAGTAATGATTGCTCTGATTCGTAATATTAATTGCTTCGCTCAGAGTATAGGGATCTGAAATCGTGACGTCACTTACAAAAATGGCGGTCGCAACGGGGTCAAATTTTAACCAGGAAGTAACCCTAAGAGTGAAGTCCCATGCTGATAGAATAGTGGAGTAGTGTAATAGATTTGACCAATCAAAATAAGTGTTACAAAATCCAGTCATCTGATTGGTCAAAACTGTTCCACTATTCTACTAATCTACCACCATGGGACTGCACTCTAAGGAGACTGCACTAATGCTATGGAAGTGAAACCATTCGTCGCATTGAAACTATAAAGGCGGTTCCAGAATAGGTGCAAAAGGCAAGATGAAAGTACAGGTGCAAGTGCAAACCAATGCTAAAGATATAGGAATCGCACTTGCACTTGGACTTGCTACCTGCCTTTTGCACCTATTCTGGAACCGCCTTAAGGCTATTCATGTTGGGTGGGGGAAATACAATTTGGCTGACATCAGTTGATTTACTGGAGGACAAGCAATACATTGAAGTCAATGGACAAAATTAGTTTTTTGTTCATAACTTTTTAAATATTTATTTTTAAACCAAAGTGTAATGGCAAATCATTCTTCATTTATCGAAATCTATTTTTAAAACAATAAAAATTGATATTTTGATTTTAATGTTTTAAAAAATAGCTTTCGATAAATGAAGAATAATTTGTCATTACACTTTGGTTTAAAAATAAATATTTAAAAAGTTATGAACAAAAAACTAATTTTGTCCATTGACTTCAATGCATTGCTTGTTCTCCAGTAAATCAACTGATGTCAGCCAAATTGTATTTCCCCCACCCAACTTGAATAGCCTTATAGTTTCAAAGCGACGAATGGTTCCACTTCAATATAGCATTAGTTTTCATCTCCCTACTGTCTCGAGCGCCCCTTGAGGGAAAATACAGAATTATAATGTATCGTCTGCTGCACGGTTGTTTATGATATTTATGAGATGACAGCTGAATGAATCGGGTTATATTTAAGGTTTGAACGAGTTTTATGATTGAAATTGGAAATAAAAATGAAAAGTTAGTAAAAATAATAAATTCATAAGTAAATAATATTATGTTAATATAAAAATTCATTCTTGCTGTCATTTCACTACAAAAACATTGAGGTTATATTTCTGTTTTTCTCCTTAGATCACGTGACAAAATAGTTAAAAGAAATTACCACTGTGAGCGCTGTAACCAATAGGGAGAGAAAAACCGAACTACCCTGACCCCCCATTTTGGTGTCAACTTTTTCTGCTATGGCGTTTCATCTCCTTATTCTCCTTCATGCTTTTAAAGCATTTTTCTTAATATAACACTATTTTAAAGTAAATGTAGATAATAGAAATGAATTTTCAAAGTAAAACAAAGCTAAATTTATAAGGGAAATGAAGTTTTAAGAAAAAAAGGATAATTTTGTTCAAAAAATTTATTTACACTGAAAAAAGGTTAGAATTTGAAAATTCCTTGTTACTCTAACTTACCGACATTAGATATTTCTCGGATGCGGTAAGCACGATTTTGTATTAAATTTAATTATTCTACATAAGAACATTTATATAATAAATAAATAATAATATATTTATTAATTAGTAATGGAAAAACCTATTTATTCTACCGTCAATACAAAATCGTGCTTACCGCATCCGAGAAATATCTAATGTCGGTAAGTTAGAGTAACAAGGAAGTATCAAATTCTAACCTTTTTTCAGTGTGAATAAATTCTTTGAACAAAATTATCCTTTTTTTCTTAAAACTTCATTTCCCTTATAAATTTAGCTTTGTTTTACTTTGAAAATTCATTTCTATTATCAACATTTACTTCAAAATAGTGTTATATTAATAAAAATGCTTTAAAAGTCACCTCGTATACAAGCATCTATACACTTCTCATTACGGAAAAGGCTCGTATGAGAGATTTCTCATACGAGCTACCGAGCTCGTATACGAACTCCGCGGTCCGTGTATCGAATTTTTTTTACTGGATAAGTTTCACTAGAGAACCTGGGTACATAAGAACACTACTGCGTTCTTATGTACGAACTTGCAAAGGATCTTACGAATATTCCTGAAACAGGATCCTGTATAAGATCCTTCACAGGAATTTTTAACAGGGCGTCAAGATGAGGAGTACTGAAAGAATAGAATATTTTAAGTTTATTTGTCTCACCTTGTTTGTCGAATATTAAAAGTTATTTAAATGTTTTATATTGTGTTAAGTTTTTGTGTTTTCAAATGGTTTTGATTGATTTCTCAACATAAACAAAAATCAGTCACTAAAATCGCATTTTTGTGCACGGAGAAAAAAATCAGGCCTTTGTGGTACGGAGGTAGTTCGTACTTTTTTCGCAGAAGCGCTTTTCTTGCACACGTAGTATGAATTAATACGTTTCCAGTGCGAGAGACCTCTGGACTACAATACTACTTCAGAAGGGCTTTAAGGTACCGTCCCATGTCAGCGTGAAACGGGAAACGGAAAACGTTCAACCAATAAGAATTTTCTTTTAGAATGATTTCCATTGAATCGGAAGTTGCTATTGGCTAAACGTTTTCCGTTTTCCGTTTTCACGCTCACATGGGACTGGCCCTTTAGTTGTACGAACGCGTGCTACGTTCGTAGCGACGCCACGCGAATAAAGCATGCACCATCAAGGTGCTATATTTCCACGAGTTCCGTCCTATTTCGGTAAGGAGCATCTTGCAAATACGCTCGGGTGAAAACGGGGATTAGAACACCAACTCTAATATAAAGTCCAACTTTTAAAGCTTCTTTAAAATGGATCTTAATAAATAAACTATAAAGTGTGAAACAAAACTTGACGAATTTAATTATTAATAAAAATATAGTATATGATAAAGCAGCAAATAAAAACTCGAAAAAGTGAGGTTATGTTAAGTAAAAAAATCAAGTTTTCAAAAAATTTTTGATCCACTGTTGGTTAATGACAACATTATATTATAAATATATTTAAAATAAATTGTTTAATGATTTTTTTGCTTTTTAATTTTTATTTTTGAAACAAAAAAATTAATTATATTAGTTTTATAATTTAGAATAATTTACTACATATTCGTTAGTTTCCCCAGTAGCACGTAATATTACTAACATTACAACATGATTCTAGAACCATTGGTAATATTAAGGAAATATTGGTAATGTTAGGGAAGTTCTCTCAATATTGCTGTAATATTACGTGCTACTGGGGTTGTGTTAAAATTAGATTTTTGTTGATTCCTTTGTTTATATTGTAATGTCGCTTATTTTGCAATGTGGTAAGGAATTCCCTCTATAAACGTGCGTAATGTTGTAATTATTTCTAAGGTGTGTAACGGATGATTGACAATAACAAAATAATATTGATAATATATAAATGTTAATACAATAAATATCACAACAAGATTACACAGTGGCAACAAAAATTTGTTAATATAAAAAACACTTTTAACATTAATATCATTATACAAATTTATTGTTAATTAATTACAAAATTTCAATGATTATCTTACCTTTAAACCAGTAAACGATAAGCACTTAGCACGTGTTCTGTAGCCGGTTTTCAAAGAGAGCGTTCAAGAGCGTATTTGCAAGACGCTCCTTATCGAAATAGGACGGAACTCGTGGAAATATAGCACCTTGATGGTGCATGCTTTATTCGCGTGGCGTCGCTACGAACGTAGCACGCGTTCGTACAACAAAAGCCCTACTATAACGTGGCATTTTAGTCTAGAGGTCTTTCGCACTGGAAACGTATGAATTCATACTCCGTGGGCAAGAAAAGCGCTTCTGCGAAAAAAGTACGAACTACCTCCGTACCACAAAGCCCTGATTTTTTTCTCCGTGTGGTGTCGCTAAAAATAAATTGTTTTTGGTGCCAATGCGTTCTTAGTACGGTCTGCTCATGCGCAGAGACTAACAGAGTTCACGTCACGAAAAGTTTACAGTGTTTGACTATATCAACCGCACGGACGATGAAGAAGTTTTTACCCTTTCTCCTTGTAATTACAAGGAGAAAAGGGAAAAATTTCCTCTTCTACATGTTAAACGTCCAATCGCTGACTGAAACTTCTTCATCGACCGTTCGGTTGATATAGTCAAACAGTTTATTTTTCGCGAAACCACAAAAATGCGATTTTAGAGGTAATTTTAATTTGTTATGTTAATCAATGCTTTTTATTTCTCTCATAGTCAAATATGATTTCATTACACGGAAAAAAAAGTACGTGATATTTTCATTGACTCGGTACTTGACTATTGGATACGACACAAAATACTACACGGAGAAAAAAATCAGGGCTTTGTGGTACGGAGGTAGTTCGTACTTTTTTCGCAGAAGCGCTTTTCTTGCCCACGGAGTATGAATTCATACATTTCCAGTGCGAAAGACCTCTGGACTACAATACTACTTTAGAAGGGATTTAGTTGTACGAACGCGTGCTACGTTCGTAGCGACGCCACGCGAATAAAGCATGCACCATCAAGGTGCTATATTTCCACGAGTTCCGTCCTATTTCGGTAAGGAGCGTCTTCCAAACCCTGCCGGAAGAATAGACTGAAATTGTACTGGGGAATTAGTACTGAGAGCTCAGTCTATTTTAGTCAAAATTTGCTGCGTTTTAGCACTGAATTTGTACTGGGAAAAATTACCTGCAAAAGGGTCGCTATAGGTGGTGTTTATGACTTAACCGTCATTAAGTTGAAGGACGAATATTTCTTTGTTAATGTTAAAAATAATTTTTATATATATTTCAACATTATATTTGTTTTTCATGAACTCAGATTCTTTACAAGTAATTATAATATATGCTAAATGTTCATGTGAATCAAAATTCAAAAATAATATCTGTTTTTACGTAACAATTAGGGTTTGCGAGATAGTTCATAACTTTTTTAAATAATAATTTTTTATAATGAATTTTAGATATTTGTAATCATAAAGCTTTACAGATTTAAATTCTTTTGTTTTAAAAATTGAATTATTAAAATTGTAAACTTTTTAAGTCATAAAATTATAATCCTATACAACAATAGGCTTTCGGGTCTATTGTTAAAGCAGGGGTTGCAATATAAGTTTAAAATATTAACGGGAATTTCATTGAAAATTTTGTTAACCTTTTTTATTTTCACTTCCAGACTGTTAAAAATGGTTTGTTGACATAACCTACATTTTAAACTATTGTTAAAGGACTTTAAAAATGTCTACCGAATCATTTAAAAAAAATCAGACTGAAATTGTACTGAGGCCAGTACAATTTCAGTACCTTTTCAGTCCATTCTTCCGGCAGGGAATACGCTCTTGAACGCTCTCTTTGAAAACCGGCTACAGAACACGTGCTAAGTGCTTATCGTTTACTGGTTTAAAGGTAAGATAATCATTGAAATTTTGTAATTAATTAACAATAAATTTGTATAATGATATTAATGTTAAAAGTGTTTTTTATATTAACAAATTTTTGTTGCCACTGTGTAATCTTGTTGTGATATTTATTGTATTAACATTTATATATTATCAATATTATTTTGTTATTGTCAATCATCCGTTACACACCTTAGAAATAATTACAACATTACGCACGTTTATAGAGGGAATTCCTTACCACATTGCAAAATAAGCGACATTACAATATAAACAAAGGAATCAACAAAAATCTAATTTTAACACAAACTAACGAATATGTAGTAAATTATTCTAAATTATAAAACTAATATAATTAATTTTTTTGTTTCAAAAATAAAAATTAAAAAGCAAAAAAATCATTAAACAATTTATTTTAATTATATTTATAATATAATTTTGTCATTAACCAACAGTGGAACAAAAAATTTTTTGAAAACTTGATTTTTTTACTTAACATAACCTCACTTTTTCGAGTTTTTATTTGCTGCTTTATCATATACTATATTTTTATTAATAATTAAATTCGTCAAGTTTTGTTTCACACTTTATAGTTTATTTATTAAGATCCATTTTAAAGAAGCTTTAAAAGTTGGACTTTATATTAGAGTTGGTGTTCTAATCCCCGTTTTCACCAGAGCGTATTTGCAAGATGCTCCTTACCGAAATAGGACGGAACTCGTGGAAATATAGGGTGTTTTCGACGTCGTCGGTCGTACCGGTCAGTTGCCACAAAAAGGTGCTTATTTGAGACTATTTAGGTTGAACTATATAGTCTGAAATAAACAATTTGAGCACCTTAATGTGGCAACTGACCGGTACGACCGACGACGTCGAAAACACCCATAGCACCTTGATGGTGCATGCTTTATTCGCGTGGCGTCGCTACGAACGTAGCACGCGTTCGTACAACTAAAGCCCTTCTAAAGTAGTATTGTAGTCCAGAGGTCTCTCGCACTGGAAACGTATGAATTCATACTACGTGGGCAAGAAAAGCGCTTCTACGAAAAAAGTACGAACTACCTCCGTACCACAAAGGCCTGATTTTTTTCTCCGTGTAGAAACAGCCCAAGTAGCACGCTGTATCACCTGAATGTCATGGCGATATCTATCGGGACTATTTCTGTGATGTTGAGGAAGTTTCATAATGTCCGCTTTTTTTAATATCCCTGTGACATTCCTGCGATATTGCACAATGACTTTTGGTTAAAATTTAAAAACACTGTGGCCCATACTAGTACTAGAATAATTTTAGGACTTTCTTATATTTTCTAATAAAAAGTACACTGAAAAAAATTGTTATTGAACCAAGTAAATGAATTTACTTGGCAGAGTTTACTTGAATCGGGACGCATAAATATTTCACAAATCTCATTTGACATATAATAACAAGTAACCGAAATCCACTTCGCCGAATCACTATTTACAATAAGATATTTGTATTAGAATGATTATTTAATTTAATTTTCATTTTCCCGATAATTCATTTGCTCTAATTTTTATTTTGCAGATATATTCTTTAACATAGATTTCGTTAGTCCGAAAAAACATTTGATATAATTTTTATTTGTCCAATTAATTGTTTGGACTAATTTCCGATATATTATTTGTTATAATACCTATTTTCCAAAATCATTTATAAACAATTTTTTTTCGAAATGTTTTTTAACCTAATTATCAATTGCTCTAAATGTGATGACTTATACATTTCATTTAATCGAAATATCATTCGTTATAATTACCATTGTCTCGAATAATTATCTACACTCGGGTCGCAAAGTTTCAGTACATTTGGACTTTTACTTGTAAATGCTCGCTTTACTTCAAATTCAAATATTTCTGTAAAAATAGATGCTACAGCTATCAAACAAGGATCATTTTAAAGCTCAATAAATATAGAGTTAAATAGGCAAAAAAAATAACCAATTTAATATTGTAAATTTGAAAATATAATTCTTTAAAGTTAGAGATTTTTTATAAAAATTGCGATTTCGTAATCTGGAGTTTAAGCGAACGCCAATTAATGAAAAAATTTCTTTAAGATTTGACAGTTTTACAATATAATTTACAAATTTCACTCTTTAATTCGAGACCAAAATCTTTTATAAGTATTCAATATTTGCCTTAAATTCTGTAAAAATAATTACTCTTGCTTTCTAAAGTTTTCAAGGAATATAAATTGCAAATTCGTCATTTCTGTTCACTTGTTTTATCAATTAGCCAAATTTTTGAAAAATGTGCATCTCTTTTTTATTGTAAAATTTAAAAAATTGCACCTTGAAATAAAATAAGTAATGATGCGAGTTAAAATTTGTAACATTATAAGAAGAGGGATAAATTTCATGTAAATAATTTAAATTTACTACAGTCAAGAGGTTCAATATTTTTCAAAAGTGTGGTTAATTGATAAAACAAATGAATAGAAAAGACGAATTTGCAATTTATATTCTTCGAAAAATTTAGAGCAAGAGAAATTATTTTTATGCAATTTGAAAAAAATACTTCATATTTGTAAATGATTTTTGTCTAGAATTAAAGAATGGGATTTTTACTTGTTATTGTACAACTGTCAAGTCTTAAAAAATTTTTTTCTTCAATTGGCGTTCGCTTGAACTTCAGATTCCGAAATCGCAATTTTCATAAAAAATCTCTAACTTTAAAGAATTATATTTTCAAATTTACAATATTAAATTGGTTATTTTTTTGCCTATTTGACTCTAAATTTATTGAGCTTTAAAATGATCCTTGTTTGATAGCTGTTGCATCTATTTTTACAGAAGTATTTGAATTTGAAGTGGAGCGAGCATTTACAAGTAAACAGTCAAAATATACTGAAACTTTGCGACCCGAGTGTACCAGTATTTACGTTTTACAGAATTGTCATATAAACTATACCCTATTTGCTCTAATGTTTATTTAACAGAAATTCATTTACCTCAAAGTAGCATTCAGCCGAATGTTTATTAATCAGAAAGATTATTTAACATAACTTTTGTTTAGTCGAAACATTATTTCACCTAGTTTTAAATTGTTATATTAATTGTTTGACATAAATCTATTTCTACCTTATGTTTATGTGACATATTGTTCTTTTATTCGAATATTGTCAAATCGTCACTTTCAAGGAATGATTCACGTACTTTTTTCCGTGTAGAAACTTTGACAATCCAATTTACCATTTTCATAACAAAAGTGTAAAATTGTTCATTTTTTTAAGAGAAAAAGATGTTTATAAAATGCGATCTTAGTGACTGGTTTGCTTACTGGTTTGCAATTTTTATTTTAAATTTTAGTTTTAATTTAACTTTAGAAATTAAATAAAAATGAAAGTAATTTTTTCAAAGGAAAATAAAAATGTTTTTATATAAAAAGGACATGTCAGATGGAAATGGGGATATTTATTAAGTACTTATATTAAAACCATATTTTTAAGTTGACGATGCGCTAGTGCACTTAAAGAATTTCATAAATAAATATAATGGAACATTTTTTTGAGTATGATTTTAGAGTGAATCAGAATATTCTTTAGAGGGAAAAAAATCAAAATTTTATCTGAAAATCAGGGAGAAACAAAATTAAATTTTCGTGGCAACCCTGAATAAATATATTTGGAATATAGATAATAGAAATACATTGAAAAATGTCACTAAAGAATAAATAACAATAGGAAAAGAAAATAAATATAAAGATTGGAAAAATATAAGTAATAATAGAAAAATACTTCTATTTAAAAAAATGTGCAAAATAAAGAAAATTTAAGTAGAAGTTTGAGTTACAATACTTACTTTATTTTTAAGTTGTCCTGGCAAAAAGTCCTTTATCGTTTTAAATGGAAAATCTGACAGTATATATTCCTCGTTGTCATTCAAGGACATTCGTTTCTTCAATTTACTTTTATCTTTTTTCAATGTTTTAATATAATAATGGAAATAAATATAATGAGTCGCGGTGTAAAATATTGCTGCTAATAATTGTGCCACTCCAAATGCAAGCAATGCATTTTCTGGATTGTAGATTATAAAGCCAACGAACGTCAATGTCCGAAGAGAAATCATAATAGAGTCCAGAACAATCTTGAAAAAAACAAGAGGACAAGAGGCCATTTAATAAAAAGAAAGAAAAGAAAGAGTAAAGTATTATTTAACAAAGTATAAAAATAAGTAACTAAAGATAAATTTGAAAAAAATACCTTCAATCTAACGAATAAAAATGCACTGGAAACTAATTGAACTACTAAAGAGGATAATTCAATAATACAGGATAATGCAACAGCCCAGACAGCAAATGTGTAATATGGTGGCAATTCTTCAACAGTTGATAAAAGTGAAAGCCAAATATAGCCAAGAATTGCAGACGCCATCCCACAAATTGGTACACTTAAGAATAGTAATTTTTCATTTATTATATGAATTATTTTTTCCTAGCTTTGGATTTATTTTTGTTTCCTTATTGATATTGACAGTTTTTACTTAATGTTAATTATAAAATTATATATAATATATATGTATGTGTGTGTGTTGGAAAACTTACGTTAGCCAGAGAATATTTACAACTTGAGCCCAATTATGCTCCGCAGTATTTGTCAAACATGCCTTAAAAAATGGGTCTTTACATAAAGAAAGAATCATTGATTCCAATAATAATAATCGAACGTTCATAACACCCAAAACATCCTGACCTACATGTCGTACTGTAAAAGCGTTTAACAGGAATGTAACGCCTCGACATAGAATCTAAAAAAGTGTCTTATATTATAAATAATATATTATTTCAAATTATTACCTTGATTTATTTACAATTTTACACATTAAATCATATAAATTAAAATAATTAAAAAAGATAGAAATGGAAAAAAATAGATACATACCTGAAAAATGATACTAAACGATGCATTTTGCAAGCTACTTTTTAAAATATTCGGTGCCATTGTTTATAAATAATATCGATAATATCCAACAATAACGCTAAAAGCAATTTTGAGGTTATATAAGAATTACGCCGACTTTTAGAGCAATGATATCATTTTTTGATGTTGTCACTTTTGTGGTCGGTGATGAAAAGTATTTACAATATTGCTTGAACCAGTTCTCTTTCATGATGTGGCTCAAAATGATTCAAAATTGTCAGAAGTCTGGGATGGTTATGGCATGAATATGTACATATCTTCACGTAATTACTACCACGTTGTCACTGAGTTTTTTTTAAATAAAAGTTTATAGTTAATTTTACGACTCTCCGCTTTTCATGCTCGGAAAATTCATGAAATGGGGATAAACTAATTTCTCGAAATACGCATGACAGAATGTGTTTTTCCTTGACGATGTTTTTGTTGATAATGGTCAGATGACAAAAATGACGTTTCTAGCAGAAGACAAAAGCAGACGACACGTCAATTGGGTAGCAGAAGCATATTTTTGGGGTTTGGTTAGGTCGGGTCATATACCTTTTAAATCAATTACACAATAAGCACGTGAATTACATATTTTTCTTCAAGTTTTCTTGCATTTAACAATTAATTATTTTCTTCATTATAAAGTGGACAACGGACTATTAATAATTGTATACAATCTAAAATGTTTTTAGTCATTCTAACTATAATGTGACATTAATTTTCTTCTGTGTCAATGATTTAAGTGTTTTCAGTTTACAATTTTGAAATTGTCTGAGTTTAGCATTTTATGCATTGAAAGTTTATAAATCATAAAATAACAATGCTTCACGACGATACAAAATCTTTAAATGAATATCATGTGAGAAATATTTTTCTGTCTTCTATGATTGTAAGTATTGCAAAAAACTATAGGTTAGATCATAACCTTCAGCATTATTGAATATTTATTACATTTTTTTTATCACAAAGAATAATTGTACCTAATTTATTTGCTTATCTAAATAATAATTTAGAATTTTTACTAAAACGATAAAATAATATATTTTTAACTAAAAACGTAATTTAATTTTTCTCTGATAATGCTGAAGGTTTATTTTTAATTTACACACACGGTGTAGGGTTAGAAGATGATATTCATAAAAAGGAGGACATCATTAACAAAAAAAGAGGACACGATTATAAATAAAGAGTACAAAAGTAGGACATTTAAATTTTTGTATTTTATTCTAATCCAAACATAGGGTCAGAATTTCCCAAACGGATCACCTGAACCTAAAAAATTTTCTTTTTGAACCAAAATAGATTTTTTTTACTTTTAATATGGTTAAGAAGAATCCCTAAAAATATTCATCAGAAAAACAATTTTTTGTAAAAGTTATTAGCAATTGAATTTTTTAGTATTGCTTAATTAATAAATTTTTTTCTCGAGTTCTAGTTGACGGATTTTAAAATTAAAATATGGGTTTTTTCGTCTTGATTTGCACTATTTGAATATATTTTTTGTTTTTAAATTTTTTATATAATTTGTTTATAAAACGTTAATAAACAAATATGTTCTTCACGTCCTAACAAAAAAATTTAAATTTTATTCTATTGGGCCAGGCTTAGCCAAACGGATCGGATAAATTAAAACAAAATTTTTTTCAATGAAATATCTTTTATTCTTATCTTTATGTGATAAAAATGTCATAAGAAATTTAAAGCAAAAAAAATTGTTTGTTTTATGTAGTTATTAATAATTAAAGTTTTTAACAATATTAAATGAAAATATTTTTTTCTTGAGTTCTTTTCAACCGATTTTAAAAACCAGATAGACGTTTTTTTCGTCTTGAAACATAGAATTTAAAAATATATTTTGTTTAAAAAAATTTTTATTTTTTATTGTTTATAATAAAAAAGTCTTCTTCACGCTATACTCAAAATTAAAAAATACTATTGTATTCTGCATACATTTTTGAGTAAGAAACAAATGAGAAAAAAATGGCCCGCTACTAGAAATAATAATATTAAATTATTTTTGTCGCCGTGTAATCCGTTTTGATGGTGTTCACTGCATAAACAAATCATCGAAACGCAGATAAATATTAAAAAAAACAAAAGAACCTCAAATTTAAATTTGATGTATAACGCGAAAACAGCGCAGCGGGAGCGAACACCATCAAAACGGCTTACACGGAGACAAAAATAATTTAATATTATTTCTAGTAGCGGACCATTTTTTTCTCATTTGTTTCTTACTCAAAAATGTATGCAGAATACAATAGTATTTTTCAATTTTCAGTATAGCGTGAAGAAGACTGTTTTTTATTATAAACAATAAAAAATAAAAATTTTTTTTAACAAAATATATTTTAAAAATCTATGCTTCAAGACGAAAAAAACGTCTATCTGGTTTTTAAAATCGGTTGAAAAGAACTCAAGAAAAAAATATTTTCATTTAATAGGGGATTTTGATCAATTTGACATTTTTTACTTTTGTTTGTGCAACGCTGGGAGCAAAAGTTTTTAAAAACATTTTTTTCTACACTCTTCCGAATTTTTTCTTAAGGAAATTCTGAGGAAATCGTGTAATATTTCCAAATATTAGGTCTTGGGTTTTGAAGGTACACACCTCAGGAATATTTACCACCAAAAACTTTGATGAATTTGCAAAGCGTTTCTTTTTGACAAACATTTATTCTCAAAATGGGCCTGTGGGGCAAACCGGACCGTTTTCGGTGGGGCAAACCGGCCATAGGATATTTCCATTGAATTAAAGTTTCATAAAAATTCTTTTTAAAGAAAATGTTTCTTTCATTAAAATATTTACTTACAATGAAAAATAATTGTTTTCTAATGAGAATTGGACCCCTTAATATTGTTTCTCTGATAATGACAAACATTTTTATTTTTTTGTTTAAAAAAATCTTTATTTAATTAAAATTCAATCCCGAATTATTATTTTCATTACTACAACCATTGTTTACATGATTATTTATGTTTTTTATTATTGTTGATTATGTAAATGCAATATTATAAATAAAAAACCAAACGGTCCGGTTTGCCCATGGGGGTCCGGTTTACCCCAGGGGGTGGGGCAAACCGGACCGTTTGCAAAATTTTTTTAAGTTAACACAGCAACTAAACAATAAAAGATGAAGTATAGGTGTCTCTAGGAAAAATTTGCTCAATTAAATGATCTTTCAAACGAGACATCGAAAAATGAAATCGGTTGATTCGTTTAGTCACAAGAGTCAAAAAACCGTTAGGGGGTCCGGTTAGCCCCACTCTTCCCTATGGTTAAAAACTTTAATTGTTAATAACTATAACAAAAAAAATGTTTTTGCTTTATTTTTATCACATAAAGATGAGAATAAAAAATATTTCATTGAAAAAATTTTTTTTTAATTTATCCGATCCGTTTGGCTAAGCCTGACCCTATTACTTAAATGTCTCAGAGTATAAAACCGTTTCGAAAAAAATGAGCCTCAATTAGAAAAAAGTTATTAATTAAAAACAGCAGCTGTGTAGGGCTTTATATGACGTTAAACTCCTCCCGCGCACATGGGCATTTTTACAATTTACTGTTCAAAATTGTTTGTAACCTACAAATTATATCGGATTTTCATGGGCTTGGTCTTAAATAAATTAAAGGGGATAAAATTTCTAAGAGATCTCACTAAACCAATTTTTGAATTTTAAATTATTTATATTTTTTTACTCAAAGTTAACAATTTACAATATTTATAGAAAAAATCATGTTTATTTTTTTATTTTTTCATTGCAGATGATTGGAGTCAATTTAAATTAGTCCAGCTTGACAACCAGACAAATATTAATGTTAATTAACAAATAGATAACTTTGGTTCTTTTTTATAAACAAAATTTTTTTGCAGACAAATTTATATTTAGTGTGCTATTATAATGTTTGATAATCTTATACAAATTTGACAAAGTACATTTTGGAAAGGTTTTTTCATGCTCTTTCGATTGGAAATAAGCATTTTGAAAAAAAAAATTTTTTTGACACAAAAAAATCAAAATTAAAAATAAATTTCAATTTTTGAGGGAGATGGATACGATTTTTTTTTTTTTTTTTTTAAACGAAAGCTGAGGTTTTTTCCTAAAAGGACATATAAATGATAAAGTGGGACTAGAATGTTTAAATATTGAAAAAAAGAATTTTCTCCAAAACGGAACTAAAAACCGGGTTTTGAGCGCTCCGGCGAGTAGAAAACCCTTTTTTTAATGTTTAAAACATTCTAGTCCCACTTTATCATTTATATGTCCTTTTAGGAAAAAACCTCAGCTTTCGTTTAAAAAAAATCGTATCTCTCTCCCCTAAAAATTGAAATTTATTTTTAATTTTGATTTTTTTTTGGTCAAAAATTTTTTTTTCGAAATGCTTATTTCCAATCGAAAGAGCATGAAAAAACCTTTCCAAAATGTACTATGTCAAATTTGAATGTTTAATTGTTTAAGAGTAAAAAATTATTAAAATAAACATTACACAAAAAGACCCCTTGATCACTTGACGTGGAATCGCTCATATATAAGATGAGACTTTTGTCTGCACATTGCTCAGAACTTAAAATTTTACACATAATTATTCGTTTTGAGCATCCAGGATTCCAAAAATGCTAATAAAATATTTCGTGTATGTATGTATGTATGTATGTCACAGAATCTTTGTTCGCGAATCACTTAAAAACGGCTCAACCGTTTGACACCAAATTTGGCAGAATGTTTGACCTTAGGCCAAGGAAGGTTTTTAAATTTACAGATTTAAAAAATATTAATTAGAACGAGAGATATTCAATTTTTTCAAAAAATTAAAAAATCAAAAATTTTCAAATTTTACTTTTTTTTTAAAATGCTTTCTAACTTTCTATAATTGAGTATAACATGTTATTTAATCACATTCTAGAATAGATTTGCCAAAAAAATGTCCTATAACTAAGATGAAAGTATAAACATGATTTTAAAAAAATTCAAAATATCGCAAATATTCAAATTTTATACATTATAATTAACTGCTTTTAAACTATCTATAATTAAGTATTACATGTTCTTTAGTCACATTTTAGCCTAATTTAAAAAAAATAGTGTCCTATAACTAAGATTTGAGTATAAAAATGTTTTCAAAAAAGTTAAAAAATTGCAAACTTTCAAAGTTTACATTTTTTAATGAATTGCTTTTAAACTCTGTATATTTGAATAATACATGTTATTTAGTCACATTTTAGCATAATTTTACACAAAAATAGTATGTCTAAGATGTAAGTATAAAAATATTTTCAATATCAAAAAATCGAAAAAATGATAATTGCTATTAATTACTATCAGGGTAAATTCAGTAGTATTTTTGGGGTCTTTAATTAAGAGGATTGTGACTTCAAAATAATGCATTTAATAATTATATATCCAATTCATTCAATATTCTTTAATTGAAAGAACTTCAGAAACTTTAAAAATGGAGATGTTTTAAGATTTTATTTTATTTTCATCATAAACGCGCTCTAGACCGTTTTGTACAGTTTTGTACTTAACAAAAAACATAATAGTAATTAAAACTATATTAACAATAGAAAAGAAATTAAGGGCGTTAGACTTTAAATATTTTAATTTTCATTGTTATTTTCATCATCACTAACGTCAAAAATGTGCCTTCTCAAATTCGCCTTAAATTTATAAATAGATTTGATGATGATAAATATTTCATGAAAAAATGATATTGCAGGATGTCTAGAATTGTAAGTCACCTAAGATACGATACTATCATTATGCTACTAGGTAAATCTTACATGGTAAAAAGTTAAGTTATATTACTTTTTGATTAAACTTCTAATGATGTTTTGAGCAATGTAAAGACTAATCTGAAGCAGGGTGTCTATGTTCGTTTAACAAAATTCCCGGCTGTGTCCAAATTTTACCCGGTATATATTTTTTTTAAACAAATTCAAATATATTTGATTTTTAGTAGTAGCCATAAATAAATCTCCAGATGGCTACAAAAATTGATTTATTTTATGAAAATTTTATTTTTTTAAAAAATATGTTATATACCAGTACCAGTCTTTGACGGGTTTTAGTTTCTACTATAATACTTTTAAATTGCGCGAGTAAACCGATTAATAGCCGGAAATTTGATTTGACTAGGAAAAATCGTTAATTTTCTTACCAAATTAAGAAGGTTATATTATAGTAATTTGTTTTTAAAAACTGCTTTATACTTTAATTTTTATTGATGTAATATTTATGACAACAGACACGTGTCAAAATTTGGGTTCCACTTTTAGCTTTAACATATAGATTTTATTTGGGTTTTAGCAATCGTAAATTCGTAACGTAGGGTCTAATTGCGACACAACTATTTATAACTATAGATTCAACTTTGACTCCAAATGCTGGTGTAAATTTAGGATTAAATTTTAATACATTAATTGGAGTACTACAAACACATCAAGTACTACAAATTGACAAATACTGCTCCTGAATAACAAATTTGATAGAAAAATTATAATATTTTTCTTACGAAATAGTTAATGGTTACTAATTATTAGTTTTCCCAGTAAAATTTAATTCCCGGTGGGTAGACACCCCATCAAATATATTAGCAGAAACTAAAACCCGTCGAAGACGGGTACGACAGCTAGTTCGATATAATATCACACTAAAATAATTATAAATCCAAACAAAATAACAGCACAATATATATTATATCGAATTAAAAATTACCAATACATATGCAAGGAATTTTCTTTGTTTTGAAATATGTGAGATTATCAAATAATATAATATCACTCTAAAATTATAAATCCGAACAAAATAACAGCACAAAATTTATATTTATTTAAGTAATCTATGTCAATTTTAATAAAAAGTGATTTTAAATTTAAAAATTATTATTGTTATTAACAATTATTATGAACAATAATCTAGTTTCTTAAACATTTGTAAACATTTTAGGCAATTTTTAAACATAAAATGTTTATATAATATGTACATGCTTTCAAAAACTTCAAAAATTTATTAGCACAAAGAATTTCATTTGTTGTAAATAAATTATTTGCTTTTTAAACAAATAAATGGCTTATTTCTGCAAAAAGAATTTTTTTTCGTATTTTAACAAGTTTAAAGGCATGTAAAGCTCTACTTGATTATTGATAACTAGATTATTGTTCATGATAATTGTTAATAACAATAATAATTTTTAAATTTAAAATCATATACGTTTTTAAGGACCCACCTATTTCTCTCAGTAAATTTTCATTTTGAAGTGCAAAATTATAAAACTCAAAACAGTATATATGAATATATGTGGACGTCCACATGAAAAGGGCCCATTTTGTCGGTTCTAGTTTTCGAGTTATTTGCAATTTAATACTTTTTTGAGAAAAACCTTAATTTTTTTTATTTTTTATTATCAATCTACATGTTTTGACAAGTAAAATCATGAGGTTTTCATTAATTTATCGTTAATTTAAGTGTTTAACTTTATTGGTTCTTTAGAAAAAGAAAAGGGCCCATTTTGTCGGTCCTTTGCAAAAATATTCCGTATTTTTGAAATGGAGGGTCAAAAAAAATTAAAACCTCTTGATTTGTCATCTTTAAAGTACCCTGAACTCAAAACAATTATTATCTGAATAACTTCCGAGAAGAACCAGAGATATTAATGTTAGAGTCATTGATTACGTAGTCGTACATGTAAAAAATGTCGATATTTCGTCAAAATTTCATAATAAAACCTGTTAAAAATTTTTTAATAAGTTTAATTTCTATTCTTTACCTTCAAATGACACAATAAAATTGTTCCCAATCATTAATCTTGTACAAAAATGGTTTATTAATAAGAAAATCGACTTTTTAGAAAAGGGCCCATTTTGTCGGTTTTTCGAATTTTCAAACAGAAAGGGGGGGTGGGGTGGTTTTAAAAATTTTAAACCTATTGGTTTTTCATCTTTATGGTGTCCTGGACTGACAACAATTATTATCTGAATAACTTCCCAGAAGAACCAGAGATATTGATGTTAGAGTCTTTGATTACGTAGTCGTAGAAGTGAAAATTTCGATATTTCGGCAAATTATTCATAATAGAGACTTTTAAAAAATTTTAAATAAGTTTAATTTTTATTCTTTATCTTCAAATGACACAATAAAATTGTTTCCAATCATAAACCTTGTAAAAAAATGGTTTATTAATAATAAAATCGTTTTTTTAGAAAAGGGCCCATTTTGTCGGTTTTATGTATTTTCAAAATGTAACTCATCGAATTTTTGACCATAAAAGTTGTATGACCACTTAAAATTTTCGTAATTTTGCAAAGAATTCGCCCATATAGATAAGTCCAATAGTGCCAAAATGGGCCCTTTTCATGTGGACGTCGACATATATGTATGTATGTATGTATGTATGAATAAATATATATATATATATATATATATGTATATGAAGAATAAGATAAGGCAGTAATAATTTTTTATTTCTCGAATATCAGTCTGGGGCATTTGCAGGAACAATATGCGACTTAGTATTTTTTCCAATAGATACTTTGAAAACAAGACTGCAAAGTCAGCATGGCTTTATGAAATCAGGAGGATTTACACGCCTTTATCAGGGAATTATACCTGTTATGGTAGGATCTGCACCATCCGGTAAGATTATTAAAAATAAATAACATTCAATTGAAGAAAATATACACAGAGAAGTAATTAAAAATTTTCCTTTCAGCATCAATTTTTTTTATAACTTATGAAGGTATAAAGGAATTTTTACAGCCAAATTTTTCTTATAAGTACCACTGGATGGTGCATATGGGAGCTGCGGCCACTGGTGAAATGGTAAAAAGATTTCTTTTAATTGTATTTAATCTTTAATTATTTTTCTTTTCAATTCTAAAAATTAAAAACATTTAATTAATATAGATTTCTAAATTAAGTAAAACTTGTAAAGTAGTGGAAACATAATATAAATGACTTGAGTGATGAATCAATTTGTTATCAATTATCTTGTTTATGATTACATTTAATTAATCTAAAACACAATTGCAGGCTGCGTGTTTAATTAGAGTACCTGTCGAAGTAATTAAGCAAAGAAGGCAAGCTTTATTGAAAGATAAAGTAAGTTCCTTGGGTTTAAAAACACTTTATAGAGGATATGGTACAACGGTTCTTCGTGATATGCCATTTGGTTTTACTCAAATGCCCTTATGGGAGTATTTTAAGTTTCGCTACAAGCAATATATGAAGAGAGAATGCACTCCTTTGGAAGGTGCTATTTGTGGAGCAGTATCTGGTAATTATAGCACAAAACTTTCTTTTTTCTCAAGAAAAAAATGAAATGAAATTTTAATACAATTTGTCGAAAGAATTCAAATATTTTTAAAAAGTTTTGATAAGATTTTTCATAAGATTTCAATTATGTATAAAAATTCTTAGTTCTATTCAATTATTTTCTACAAGCGCCTCCGTCGACTATACGTTGCTTCCGTTTTTCATTCAACACGTCGTTTTTCTTTAAAAATTTTAACCTGTAATTTTGCTTCTCTATGTGTTTGCTTCCCTTTAAATTAATTTAACTTTTTTTAATTACAATAATAAATATAAAATTTTCAAGGGCATGAATAATTCTCAATTGACATTTTACCGAACGGCGTTTGATATCAAAATGTCAATTTAAGTAAATATCAATTAACAATCAATTTATACAAATTACAAAGTTTTTTATTAACAAACATAAATTTTTTAAATAAATTTTTATAATAAATTTTGTAAATAATTTCATTATCCAAATTTTTAAAAAACCACTTTTTAAGTAAAAAATTATTTATTACTGTTCATATTTTCAAAAATGAAATTTCATGAAAGAATTCCAATATTTCCTAAAATTTTAACAAATATTTCTAAATAATTCGAGATAATTAAATTATTTTTATAAATAGTCAAATTTTTCGCAAGAATTCGATTATTTTTAAAATGTTTAATTAAAATTATTAAAGAAACTCTATTATGTGACAAAAAATTCAAAGACAATCTGTAAAAAGAATTTAATTAGAATTTTTAAAAGTTTAAATTAAATTCTCCGCAAGAATTAAGTTATTTTTCTAAATAGTGAAATTTTGTGAAGGAATTCATTATTATTAAAATTTTTGATAAAATTCTTTGCAATAATTCGATGATTTTCAATACATTAATTAAAAAATTTTTAATATTTAAAAAGAAAAATTATAAAAAAGTTAAGAAACAAAAAAATAAACAGCAAATAACTTCAAACTGCGAACAGATTAACGGATCACGATTGTTAAAATTTCGATTATTAAAAGAATACAATTATGATCACGAATTAAAATTACAATTTATATTTTCATTCATTTTTATTATTAAATTAAAAAAAACTAGTTAATTTTACCAAAAAAATCAAAATTTTATGAAAAGTCCTGATTGAAAAATTAAGAAAAGAAATTTTTCAAATTTTTTTACCTTTTTCTCAATACAATTTAACATTCTGTAAAATAATTTTAAAAAATTTTTATAATAAATAAAGAAAATATTTAATTTTGGATTATCAACCAAAATTTTGTTACAAAACTTTAATTTTTTTTGTATAAAAAATGAAAGAAGTTTGCGTGATGTTGATTTATCAATTATTATTACAAGATTATAAATTTTTTTTTTAAAGAAGAAAAGAAAATTGCATAATTTCTCTTCCTCAACGACAATTCTTTTGAAAATATTCAAATTTTTCATTAAAAATAGGGAAAAAAAAGTTTGCAAATTTTCTATTTTATAAATTTTCATAATTTTCACCTCGTTTTAAAACTTGGCACAACAAAGAAAAAAATTATTAATTATAAATAATTCTTTTAAAATAATAAACATTTTTAAGGATAAGCAGCAAATAAAAATGAATATAAAAGAATGTGAGATTTTTTAATAACATTTAACATTTTGTTAAATAATTTTTAAATTTTGTTAAAAGTAAATAAAAGAAACTATAGAAATTAGATTTGTCCGACAAAATGTTTTTGACAACACTTATTTTTTAATAGAAAATAATGAAAGAAATTTTCATGATTTTGATTTGTTAGCAACACCTGCTTAATTTTAAAAATTAAATTTAAAAGTTAAATATTTTTTGTTTTAAATCCAATATCGATTTTTAAAAAATGAAGTAGGACTGGTAACTGAATACAAGTTTCAGCTTCATCAAAATACTTAACTTTTAAAATTAAATTTCTAAAAGTAAGTGGGTGCTGATAACTGGGTGCCAGTTTTATTCTCATACATTTTGTAAATGTTTATAATTTGGACCTTATTTCAAAACTTGGTAAAGCAAAGCAAAAAACTAAATAAAATCAATAGATTTTTAAATTAATTATTATTTTTTAGAATTATTTAAAAATAAATAAGAATTCAATGCAGCAAAAGATAGGAGCTAAAGCGCGCGTACTCATTCTGGGTATACATATTATTAAAAAAAATACTAATTAATTAATTCTTATTATTTATTAATTAATACTTATTAAAAAAATAATATTTTAAATTTTGTTAAAAAAATTGTGATAAATAAATAGAAATTATGCAAAAAATACTACAAATTTTGTAAAAGCAATATGATTGTCAAAATTAATTACAAAATGGAAGTTTTTAAAAAAAATGTTGATGGAGAAATATAAATAGTTCAAATTACTTTTTTTTCTTCGATTTTAAATAAAGAAAAAAAAATTATGCAAATTATTTTATTAATTTCTAGATAAAACTTATAATAAATTGATTTTTAGAAGGTTAAAAAATTAAATTTTATTAAAGAAATTTTTCAAATGTAATTAAATATTTTCTTTTTCAATAAAAAAATGTGAATTGTGAATAGACAAACTCTTCCAACACATTTTTTTTTATTAATTTAAAATAGAAAAAAATGTATTAAAAATTGTAATTAAAAAACAAAAATTCCACAACTTTTTATTTCAAAACAAACTAATAATTTAAACAAAATAAACAAAAAATAATTATAAAATTTATAAATCAACATGAAAATTTCTTACCTTATTTTATAAAAGCAATATCTTTTAACATTTTTTCTTCTTAATAAACAATAAAAATTGATATTGACAAATCGAAAAACTGTATAATTTCGATCTGACAGGCAAAGTTTTTCAAAAAAGAAAAAAAACAAAAGCATATACAAAAATAACTAAATAACTTCACACTGCGAACGGAACGAATGAAATATCACAGAGATTAATATAGTTAATTATTAATTACTAGCAAAGTCCTACGCGCGCGATGCGCGCGTGAATGATTTGGAGAATTATCACGGTAGCAATTGGCCTATACGTGCTTTCCACAGAAAAAATTTAATAATTTCATTTATTGCATGTTTGCAATAGTTATGACTTTTTTAAAAATCTCGTTATTTAACTATATTGTCATTTCCACGCCTCAGAAGCCCTTTAAAAAAATTGCAAGAAGATCGAAGGAGGGGAAACAGTGATTTTTATTTTTTGTCACGAATTTTTCAGAAATCCTAAAATATAAAATAAATCATTATCGAAAAAAACAAAATCACTGCTTTCCCCGCCTTCGATCTTCTTGCAAAATTTTTTAATGACTTCTAACATTAAAATAAATAATAAGCAAACGAAAAAAATTGCTTCCAAGGGGTGGAAATTATAATTTAGTTTAAATACCGAGATTTTTAGAAAATCCTCGAAAAATAAAAATTACTACTTTTCTTGCCTTGGATCCTTTTGCGATTTTTTAATGGCTTCTGTTATTAAAATAAATATAATTACCAAGTGAAAAAACATGCCTCTACTCAACTCTAGTTTCAAATGTAAGTTTTATACATGTAATTTTCTCATGAAATCCCTCAAACAGTTTTTAAGCTCATATAAATGTAATAAAATTCAAACTCAAAAGATTTCAACTATAATTTCTGCAAATATTTTAGTTTTCATTCTTATGTTTCTAATAATGGTTGGGGTATAGTTTTTCTAAATCGCATTTTCAAAAATTTTTTTTTTCTAATAAAGGTGAATTTCTAAAAAACTTTTTTCTAATAAAGGTGATTTTAAAATTTTCTGTCTTCTAATAAAGCTAATTTTCTAAAAATTTATTTTTCTAATAAAGGTCATTTTCAAAATTTTTCTTTTTTCGAACAATATTCTATTTTTGTAATCACGATCAATAAGTACATATGATTAAAAAAGAAAATTTACGTAAATTTGATAATTCTTTAAAAAAATACTTGATATTTCGTTAAAAAATTATAATAAAAAATAGAAATTATATATTTATTAACTCGTTTCATAACCTATCGGTTTATACAAGTGAAGTCTCATAATATTACAATCCCTCAGGGAGATTAAAAAATAAGAAACAATAAACTAAAATACAGCTACGAAATAAAATTTGAATCACAAGCCTCTCTTGTTCGCAAAACATTCAACTTTTAGAATCTAGAGATACGCTCACCCAGGATCTCCACAATCATACGTACAAATCTTTTAATTACATTAGAATCTTCCGATGCCAAAATCTCACTCCAAGCTTCGGCTCGATCAGTTTTTTCTAAAAGAATCGGGAAGTGATATTCACAAATATGAGAGCATGAAGGACAGTCCAGTAAAATATGATATAGAGAGTCTAACTCTCTTCTACAAGCAGCGCAAATCATATTATTTCCGACCAAAAATGAATCATATCATCCTGCTCAAAAAAAACCTTTAACTGCGTGAACCAGTTGAAGCCATTCGACGGGCTCCTTAATGCCAGAGCTCTAAGTTCATTAAAACACAGGCTGGGATATCTGGATGAATGCATACTGGAAATTTTTTGTATCCAGCTCAGTGTTAAACCAAGAACCCTATGAGCAAGGTGTAAGGATCCTGTCTCAAGCCTGACTGCGTAACCCGGGGTATTTATTGGAAGCAGCAAAAGCTTCTTGAAAAAAGCCAGCTGTACCCTTTCTATTTCCTCTAAATATCGGATCCCCCAAATCTGAATACCGTAGAACAGAACACTGATCGCTAAACTTTGAAAAAGTTTTACGTAAGTGCTCCAGGAATCCGCACCCAAGGAGAAAATAGTTCTTAAAGCCCCCCCGGCCGCTAGACCCGCGCTAGTTATCGCTTTAATTGCCTGCTCTTCAAAAACGCATGAATTTGAAAAAATAACACCTAGATATTCGTACCGGCTCACAACTTCAATTCGTTCTTTACCAAAACTAAAATATTTCAATTTTTTAGCCCTTGACCTTCCTGATTTCGTAAAAACAACTATTTTAGTTTTAGTAGCGTTTACTGTTAAGTTATTTTCTTCGCAATACAAACGAAGAGCTAATTTTTTTCTCACTTCTGAAGGTGAATCTGAAAGCATAACATAATCGTCGGCGTATCCTAGCAGCATAATTTCTATAAGATGGTTAATGGCAACCCCTCTACAATTTTTTAAGATAAAATACTCCTCCATATCCCGGATAAACAATATAAAAAGTAACGGGCTAAGGACTTCTCCCTGCAAAACCCCCCTGGAAACATTAACATATTGCGTTGTTCTGTCCTTATTCTTTATACAGGTATATGCTTGTGAATAAAAACTTTTTAGAATATTTATTAACTTAGAAGATAAACCCAGACTTTCCAATTTTCTCCATAATAGATTATGCGAGATTGATGGAAAAGCTCCCTTAAAATCAATGAAAATAGCATATAATCGAATTGAAGAAATATGTAATGAATAAAACCCAATTTTGTGGTAAACTTTTATAGAAATCATTGCTAATCCCATCAACTCCGGGAGCCTTTCCACACTTACACCATGAAATACATTTAATTACTTCGGCATAGGTAATTTCACCGTCTAAATTTGGTTGATAACATCTTAGTGACGCAGTATTCAAAGAAGTGCCGGTTGCAGAAATCTTAGGAAAACAGGAGTACAGATATATCAACCACTCTTGAAGAGTAATATTAGACTCATAGGCTCTTTTAGATCTCGTCGAATTAATAATTTTCCAAAATTCAGTTGAGTTTTTACAATTAGCTAGAATATTAATTCGAGAGTCTCTATACTCCTTCTTTTTCTTTTTCAAAATAATACGATACATTCTTTTTGCTTCTACAAAAAAAAGATTTAGTTTCGGAGTCAAAATTCTTTTCTTTAGCTCGCTTTAACGCCATAGATATTTTCCCCTTAGTCTCCCTGCATTCCTGATCATACCAAGGTTTATTGTCAGGGTGGAGTCCCATGGCAGCGTTTTGCGTTGCGTTTTGTAACTAGGCCATGAGTGTGAGAGAGATACAGATATATGTTTGCTCTGTTTGCACTCATGGCCTAGTTACAAAACGCAACGCAAAACGCTGCCATGGGACTCCACCCTCATACATTACACTAATCCTGGGGGTGCGTATCATACCCAATTCCCTAGCTACTAATTTTATTGTCGAAATGAGTGTATCATTCATAGAATTAATATCCTCATTCAAATTAGACACCTCCCCCCTCCATTCCATTACAGAATTGAAAAACTCTGCCTTAGTTTTATCAAAACGTAAGCTCTCAATCTTACTGTCCTGATACACCTCAGAACTTTCATTTCTATTAAGTATAGACAACACGACCGGAAAATGATCGGAGAGAGAGGGAAGGTGTAAAACTCTGAGATCACAAAATAAGTACACGTCATTCCTCGAACACCACACCAAATCTATTACACTGAAACCCTGGGGTCCCGCAAATGTAAAATTTGCAGGGGTGTCACTAGGAGAACGACCATTCGATAAAATAAAATCCGAGCATTCCATAAATGCAGCTAGTAAACGCCCTCTATTATTACAGATAGCGTCATTCGAAATCCTTTCCGCGGAAAAAAATTTGTCAGAGTATAAAATATTTGAATTTAATTAATTTAAGTTAGCTAATCTAGAATTAAAATCACCTCCTACTACTAGCGGGATCACAGGGTGTTTTTTAAAAATATCGTTAAACACAAAATTTAAATTATCCAAAAAATTAATCATATTATCATCCGGCGGGGCATATACCAAACCAACAACCAAACACATACACATAGATTTTAATTTTACAAAGAGATAATTACTAGTACTTAACAGTTTCTCGCATTCATATGTACTTGTGTTGAAGGTCAAAAGAAGTCCTCCTCTAGCCCTGCCAAACTGATTCAGTCTGAGAGCCGGTGACACTATGGTAGAAAAGCCGTGCACGTTTACCTTTAAATCCGTATTCGTTGACCAAGTTTTACAGGCACATAAAATGTCTTGCTTTCCCAGAAACCCTAAAACATCCCCTAAGTTTCCAAGACCGTGTAGATTCCAGAAATAAATCTCCGGGCAGCCCTTAGATGAGACCTCATTTCGTTTTCTTTGCTATTCTTCAAACGAGAGTTTCTTTGTAAGAGCACCATTTATATCCGCTTTTTGGACAGTTGATGTAGGGGTAGAAAAATAACCATCAAGAGATTCAGTGAAAGGAGTGTTCTTTGATCCCTTTGTACCAGTCTTCTTATTCTTCTTTAAAGTTTTTTCTGGATTATTATCCAACTTTTGGGAAGCTGAAGGCGATGTGTGGGAGCGTTTCCTTGAAGATTTGATCCCTGATTGCTTCTTATCTCGTACCTCTGTTAATGAGTTTTTTTTATTCTGGATTATCATTCAATATAACAATCTTGGAACCCCTTAAAATTGCATTTTGTCCTCCCTCTCTTAAATTCCTCACTTGCTCAAGCATTTTACGACGGTAGTCCCTCTCTTGTTTAGTACGATCATTAAGGCCTAAGCACAACTGCTTCGCGAATGTCGTTCGCGAACGCAAAGCATGAGTTAGAAAAGGACACAATTATATCTCTATCTTTTTCTAACCAATGCATTACGTTCGCGAACGACTTTCGCGAATCAGTTGTGCGTTGGTCTTTAGAGATGAATATGTTGCATTTTCTCAATTCTCGAACTTTGCTGAAGATTAGCCTCACCCATTTTGAAGAGATAAATCTTACCATTGTGGGGCGGTTTCCTTGAATTCTTCCAAGTCGAAACGCATCATCTATAGCCACTTCTGGAATTTCTAGGTTGACCTCCTGAAAGATATTTCTGACTCTTGATATTAACTCAGAATTAAAATCATCCGTATCTGTTAATTTGAACAGAATGATGTTTTTAGCCCGAGTAAGACTTTCAATATTTGAAAGAGAGCTCTCTGCATGACTCATTCTTTGTTCAAAATTATTCACTTTCGTATTAAACGTTTCCATAGTTTTAACGAAAGAATTATTTTCCGAGCGAATACCGTCAACAGCAGCCGTTAGATTAGCTATAGATGTGAATAGATATTTCCATCTCTCTTCCTCCTTAACCGGGAAGTTAGAATCTTATACTGCCATCCTTATATATATTTCAACAGGACTACAATACCTCTCATCAAAAACTCATTAGCGAACAATAGAAAGAGAGACAAAGAACAGATAGAAATAATACACTATCAAATTCCCAAGCAAGTTTCGTACTTTTCTTTAAAATGTCTTTCAAATTATAAAATTTGCATATAATCCAAATCAGCACAACTATCACCAAGTAATGATGCACTTATTACACAAAAAAACCAGTTCAAACACTCTTAATTGAGGAGTAAAGATTTCATTGTTTCTCTCACTTCAGTCAAAGATCAATGTCAAGAGTGACAGAGTCAAAAACAGAAAAGCGAAACAATGAACAGTAACAAATGATTATAACGGACTATAAAAATCACAAAAACCATAAGACACAAAGAATAAAATCAAATCCAACTTTGTTTAAAACTTCACAATTATAAAAATATTTAAACCTTTCGGTTACTTGAAAAAATTTATTAATTATAATTTCTAGTAAACAAGAGCTCGTTTACATACAACCGTACCTCGTGATAGCTCAAACGAGACTCTAAAAAATAGAAATTATGCAAATTACTTAACAAAATTTTTAAATAATTTAGTTAAAATTCAGTTCACTAATTGAATAATATTGTAAAAAAATTGTTCGATGTTAGAATTTAAACTTTTTATCAATACCAAGTTTGAGAATTTCATTAAATTTATAAGAATTAACAAAATAATAGAGAATTCTTGAAAAAATTACATGTATTTACCATTTCTAACATCAGTTGAATAGAGGCATGTCTTGATTATTTTTCTTTTATTTGTAACAAAATTTCTTTGCATCAAGTGGTTATCACACATATGGGAATACTCATAACCAAAATTTCTATCAAAACATTAATTACTATAGAAAAACTTGAATTAAAATTAAAAATTTATTTTAATAAAAGTTGGCAAAATTTGCAATTGTTTCAATTTTTTAAAACTATTTTTGAAAATAGAAGTATTTTTAAAAAATTGTAGTCTCATTTTTTCAAGAAACAATTTTACGAAATTTCTGAATTAAATTTTTCAAAACTTTAATAGAGTCATTTGGGGTAAATGTAAACGGAATATCTATGTTTCACCAAATATATGAGTTTTTTTGTTAAAACGTAAAATGGTCCAATTCTTTTGCATGAACTTGTTACTTTACTTCCCTAGAAAAATTTTATGAAGTACAAAAAAATATTGATGCACCTGAATCGTCTAAAACTGACTGTTTACATTTACCCCAAGATTTTGAAATTTTCCTAAAATTCGGGGTAAATGTAAACACCGCTGTAGTTACGCGAGGTGTAAGAAACAAGTTATTTCAAGTATACTACTGTTTTAAGGGATGGAAAAACTGAAAAAAATTCTTCGTAGGTTATAGGAAAATCAACCAGTTGACTGATAATGTATCATATAAATAAACAGTCAACCATTACAAAATTAGTAATGTAAAACTTGAATAACTTGAACAAATTTTAATAGATTTTCATTCAACTTGGTAAAAAAACGTTTTTAATGTTGCTGAATAAGAATCTACAATCGATTTTTTTAATTTCAAAATGGCAAATCTAATAATTTATTAATTTTGCTTCCTCATACTGAGGAAGTATTGTAATACAAAAATTTTTCAGGTTCGATTTTTTAACATATCCTTATGTTATTTGACCTCAGGAGTTCAAAAATGACATTTTTACAAAATGTCATTCCGTATGTATATATATGTGTGTGTGTGTGTGTGTATTTTCATAAATATCTCCAAATTATAAAGAGCTTTTGGGCTGAATTTTTTTTAAATTGTAGGTCTCATCTGCGGACATAAAATGAGAGTACTTTGAGATAGATTAATAAAGTTTAACTATTTATTTTTTTGATTTTTAATTTTTCAAAAACACGTTTTTTGCCCATAACTTTAAAAAAATGTTAGGACACCTATAAATGTTTTTCTCTAATTTTGTTGAGTTTTTTTAGACGCACCTTTTGAGCCTTCAATGAACATTTTTCATCCCTATTTACCGAAGATATTAATCTTTTAAAAATCAAAAATTTTGGAAAATAAGACTTTTTGAAAATTTTGTTGAAAAATGTAGAAATAACATTAAAACTATAGTTACCAACTTGTAGAGCATTAAAAAACCCTTCGATTGACCTATTTTTGAAGCTATTTCGATTAGAAATAAAGAAGTTATTGATATTTTAAAAAACAGAAATTTTTGTTAAGGCATTAATAAGGAAGAACTACATATTTTAGTTTGATTTTTTAATTTATTTTTATGCAAATGCGAGACAAAATACTGAAACAGTAAAATTTTGATTTTCAATTTTTTTTTTCATTAAAAGATAACTTACACGGCATTGTCAATTCTCATAGTAAATAAGCCGCTCTTTCCAACGCAATAAACCGTAGCTTTCTAGCTGCATTCGTTTTCTTACAATTTCACTTCAAAGTTAGGTGCTTTGACAAAAAACAGTGCAAAAAAACTAATTTGGTAAACTTCGAAGTCGTATTTCTCGAAATATTTTTTTCGGGTCGTAGGTCCCTTTTAACTGTCCATGTCACATATTTTTAAATTTGTAAATTTAGCAGAAACATTTACCCCTTGTTTACATTTACCCTAAATGACCCTAATTTTTGTTAAACAAAAATTTAAAAAACTTATTCATATTTATTTTTCCCGAGGAATAAAATTTTTTAATAATTTCAATGAAAAACCTCATTAGATATAATTATTTCTAAAATTTACAACTGTAATTCATCCAAAATTCAATTATTTTTTTACAATTTTTGAATAAAATTATTCAAAAACTTTAATAATTTTTGAAGAAAAATAATGTTATTAATAATTTTTTAAAATAAAAATTTTAAGATTTTTAAACTTTTGCTTCCCTTAAATTTTCAAGGAATTTAATTTAAAAACCTTTTAAAATTTTATTAATTCCTACAATTCCTGTTACAACCAAGGGGTGAACAACTCGTGAATTATGGTGTACACTTGTATTGAATTACCAATGTGAATTACCATGAATTACCTTGAATTACTGAATTATTATTGTAGTAGGTGGACACCAAATTCTTTAGTTGTTTGCCCCTTGGTTACAACGGTTTAAATATTTAATAATTTTTTAAAAAGTTAACTGAAATTTTTGTTAAATTAATTCCTATCAGAATCCAACTACGAGAATTGAATTATTTAAATAGAATCATTTTTATGAATTCACAAATGATATAATTTCAAAAAAAATAATTATATTTATATACAATTTTTAAGAGAAAAAAATAAAATTCTTTAAAATATAAAATTTTACAGAATTTCCAATTGTTTCAATTTGTTAAAATTATTATTGTGAATTCAAGTACATTTTTCTTTAAAAAATTTTAATTACAATTTTTCAAAAACGTAATTTATTAAAAATTTCCAAATTAAATTTTTCAAATTTTAATAACTTTTGTAAAATAAATATTTAACTAATTATTGTTCATTATTTGCTTAAAATTTTTAAATACACAAAAATTTGAACTGCAATTCTTCCAAAATTCAATTAATTTTCTAGAATTTTTTAATAATATTATTCAAAATTTAATTTTTATGGAAGCTAACAAATTAAAACATTACACATTTAACACAATTTTCTACAAATTTTTTTTACACACAGTCTACAAGTTAACTTTCCTCCTTTTCACATATCAATTTAAACTACAAAACAAAACATTGTAATAAAACAACGCTAACTTCAGGTGAGGACAGATTATATCGATTATTATATAATATAATATTATAATAATAATTATTATTATTATTAATTATTAAAGCAGGATAAATGCGCGAATTACTGCGATTGCTTTTAATTGCGGCCACAATAACAAAAATTTGATTTATTGTGGTTAAAAAACATTTGTTTACAAAGTGCATACCTTCTACTATTGAGGTACTTATAATTAAATTATTTTAAATAGAGCTTACATACATTGCAGGATTATTCATGACCGTTTGATTACACTGTCCGACACTAATTTTGCCCTTTCAATAATTTTAGTTACTTTCGACAGATTTTTTCACGCTGATTACGAATCTGAATCTCCAGCACGTCGAGTTTTTGAGAAAATTAGTGTTAAAAAGTGAAAAAATCATGTTTTTAGCTACATTTGATTATGATTAAAAGAAAAATAAGAGGTGATAGAATTTTGTTGCTGGTATCAAATGAAAGCTTGAATTACAACCAACAATTTCTTTGAGGAAGAATTCGAAGGCATTTCCGATAAGGCAATTAAATATGATTTTTTCTTTTGCATTAAATTTTGTTATTACTTAATTAAATTTTATTAACACCATGTATAACCTCAGCATTGTGAAACAAGTGATAAACAAATGAATTTTTTAGCATTTAAATTCATACCATTTTATATTATTTTCAGGTTACTTATATTTTATTCCAGAAAAATGTTTAGCAATTTAATTTTTAGAAATTCCTAAAAAAGTTTTTAATTAAAATTTTATTCAAGCGTTCATTGTATTTTACAGTTTTTATATATAAATTTTAAAAAATTAAATTAATCAATTCTTCTCATAAAAATTAAATGCCTAACTAGTAGAAGAAAAAAAAGTATATTAAATTAGATATTTAGTGATCATACAAATCAAATTTTTTGCTATATTTAAACACTTAATTAATTCATAAAATTAATTATAATTTAATAATTTTTTATTATAAAAATTATTTTCTCATTGTTAGATATTAAAATTTATTTTAATTTTTAATATTGTCTGCTTTTATTCTAATAAATAATAACAATTACTGAAAGCAATGTTTTAATTTTGGAAAAACAAAACGTTAATTTCACAGGAATACTTTATTTCAAAGACATCAATTATATGTTCAAATTATTTATTTATTTTGCTGAGTTTGTACGTCAAGATTGCTAAACATTTTTCTGGAATAAAATATAAGTAGGGGAGAGTGGGGCAAACCGGACCCCCCTCAATATTTCCGAAATGGCGAAATAGTCAAAAGTGCTATTTAGAAATTTGAAACAACCTTGTGTAGTATACCTTATTTTTTTAATTTGAGATTTTTTACTTTTGTTTGTGCAACACTGGGAGCAAAAGTTTTTTTAAAAGTTTTTTTCTGCACTTTTCCGAATTTTTTCTTAAGGAAGTTTTGAGGAAATCGTGTAATTTTTCCAAATATTAGGTCTTGGGTTTTGAAGCTTCACACCTCAGGAATATTTACCACCAAAAACTTTGATGAATTTGCAAAGCGTTTCTTTTTGACAAACATTTATTCTCAAAATGGGCCTGTGGAGCAAACCGGCCATAGGATATTTCCATTGAATTTTCATAAAAATTATTTTTAAATAAAATGTTTCTTTCATTAAAATATTTACTTACAATAAAAAATAAATGTCTTCCAATGAGAATTGGACCCTTTAATATTGTTTCTCTGATAATGACAAACATTTTTATTTTTTTATTAAAAAACATCTTTATTTAATTAAAATTCAATCCCGAATTATTATTTTGATTACTACAACCATTGTTTACATGATTCTTTATGTTTTTTATTATTGTAGATTATGTAAATGCAATATTATAAATAAGAAACCAAACGGTCCGGTTTGCCCCACCCTAACCTGAAAATAATATAAAATGGTATGAATTTAAATGCTAAAAAATTCACTTATTTATAACTTGTTTCACAATGCTGAGGTTATACATGGTGCTAATAAAATTTAATTAATAACAAAATTTAATGCAAAAGCAAAAATCATATTTAATTGCCTTTCGGAAATGCCTTCGAATTCTTCCTCAACGAAATTGTTGGTTGTGATTCAAGCTTTCATTTGATATTTGTATCTTCTAGTATCAACTAGAAACTAGTCAATTTGACTCCCTTTCAAAATTAAAAACGTGGAAAATAATTATTTAAAAAATTCGACAAAAGTATAAAAAAAAATTGTTTACGTTTTTTACTTAATTACGTGTTTTATCTTCCTGCCCTCCTAGTTAGTCATTATACAAGAAAAACTGATAGAAAAGTATTTAAAAAGCTCTGATGGATTTCTAGATATGACAAAAGCCGCTTAACTGCGTAATTGAGCAATTCCACGCCAAGTGATCATAAGAATTTTGGATAATTTTAGCAATATTAAAAATACTTTCTGAATTTGTTCCTTTATATGCATAGAATCTTAACTTTAATAAATTCCAAAGATAAAAATTTTACTTTTATTTGTATTTCTTATCCGCATCTTAATCGGTCAATAAGAAAAAAAGTTATGTGCCTTTTTTGAAAACCAACCAAAATTTTGAGTAAGAGATAACTCAAAATTTTTTGAAAATTTTGAATAAATTTTTATACATTTTTATTCTATGCATATAAAGGAACAAATTCAAAAAGTATTTTTAATATTGCTAAAATCATCCAAAATTCTTATGATCAGTTGGCGTGCAATTGCTCAATTACCAAAGGGTCAGGCTTAGCCAAACGGATCGGATAAATTTTAAAAAAAAATTTTCAATGAAATATTTTTTATTCTCATCTTTATGTGATAAAAATAATGTCATAAAAAATTTAGAGCAAACAAAATTTGTTTGTTATAGTTATTAACAATTAAAGTTTTTAACAATATTAAATTAAAATATTTTTTTCTCGAGTTCTTTTCAACCGATTTTAAACACCAGATAGACGTTTTTTTCGTCTTGAAGCGTAGAATTTAAAAATATATTTTGTTTAAAAAATTATTTATTTTTTATTGTTTTTTAAATTATTTATTTATAATATTATAATAAAAAACAGTCTTCTTCACGCTATACTCAAAATTAAAAAATACTATTGTATTCTGCATACATTTTTGAGTAAGAAACAATTGAGAAAAAAATGGCCCGCTACTAGAAATAATAATATTAAATTATTTTTGTCGCCGTGTAATCCGTTTTGATGGTGTTCGCTGCATAAACAAATCATCGAAACGCAGATAAATATTAGAAAAAACAAAAGAACCTCAAATTTAAACTTGATGTATAACGCGAAAACAGCGCAGCGGGAGCGAACACCATCAAAACGGCTTACACGGCGACAAAAATAATTTAATATTATTATTTCTAGTAGCGGGCCATTTTTTTCTCAATTGTTTCTTACTCAAAAATGTATGCAGAATACAATAGTATTTATTAATTTTGAGTATAGCGTGAAGAAGACTGTTTTTTATTATAGGGTTAGTCCATTATATTTCACCTGAAGCCGTTGCGGCCTATTTTTAAAAAAATCTCATAATTTGTGAAAATGATGTTTAATATCCGTAGATTTCATTTTTGAGAATTATTTTATAAAATTTTTTGAATTAAACTTAGAATTTGAATTTTTAAGTTGAGTTGCACAGAAAAAAGGTTAGATTGACAGTTATGAAAATTTAATAAAGAAGCATGGAAATAATTTAGATAATACACTTGATTGATATTTGTTAAAAATGAGCTAATTTACTTGTATAAATAGATTATTATGTAAACAAACCCAAATTAATAGATAAAAATTGATTTTAAAACTTAACTATAAAATGTCAAAAGTCACTACAATTTATTTACACTTTTCTAAAAAGTATATAAATATTTAAACATTTATTACTATTTAATGTAAAGTATTTTTAATGTACTTTTATAATATGTGCTAACTTTTTAATTTTATACTATAGAAATATAAAAAAATTTACCTTTAATATTGAGTGTTTCATGATTTTCAGTGATTTTAATCACTTATTTCTTCTCAGGAGGTTGACCAAAAAATCACATTTTTGTCTTAATATTTAAGTTTGACCTTCTTTTCCATTCTATTAAATTTTGGTGATGGAGAACGAACTACTTTTCAGTTTAAATTTAGTTTAAAAAATCTGCTGAAAAAACGCATTTTTTTTGTTAAAATGCAAGTATTTTTATAGCACTGAAGTTGGCTATCTCAATAGATATTTCATTGAAAATTTTTTTTTTTAATTTATCCGATCCGTTTGGCTAAGCCTGACCCCAAAAAATATAAACTTATTGTATCTAAGGTGAAATACTTTAAACATCTATTTAATTTTTAGTGGCTATTTCCGCGACTGTCACAACCCCATTAGATGTTGCAAAAACAAGAATTATGTTAGCCAGCACAAATGCCAACAAAGCGGAAGTGAAAATTACCTCAATGTTTCGAGAAATTTATCGTCAAAATGGAGTTAGAGGGTAATTATACAAATTCTGTTCATTTTTCACACCATTTTATTATGTTAAAAAAGGAAAATTTTCTAATAATTTAAAAATTGTATTATTAGATTGTTTGCGGGTTTCTATCCAAGAGTTTGTGGATATACGGTTGGAGCTATTTTATTTTTTGGAATATACGAACAATCTAAACAAAGTTGTCAGACAATATTTCCATATACAACATCTTCTCAATGAAAATTATACATAATAGAGCGAGAAAAGAGATGAAAAATCAGAGATAGTCATCTGATTTTCATCTCCTAGTGAATGAAATTTGCATTTTTGTACAAAAAAAAGAATTTATTTGGAATACAAAAAATGAAATTTTTTGTGTAAGTAGGATTGCTTTTTTTATCTATAACTGTTATCTAATTTTAATAAAATTAATTTTTCAGTAAACATAATATTTGTCTCAATGTTGAATTTATCCAACACATATTCACAATTTCTACTTTCAAATTATTTGTCCTATTTCGGGAGGTATAAGATTAGAATTTTTTATTAAAAAATTGCTATATTGAGGGTAATAAAAGAAAAAAATATAATTCGTAGCCATTTATTGCATAAAATATACTGTTTAAAAAATACTTTCTTCGTATATAAACTATAGTAATTAACAAATGTATCTAAAGGTACTGTAAAGTAGATATATACTTGACAATTATATGGCGGAATATTTCTATTTTTCACTGTTTTTCATCCTTATAATATAAAGAATAAGTTTAGCTCGTTTCAGTCAGATATGAGTCATCAGTTCTCAATGCAATTGTCTTTACCTAGTAATTAAAAGTGCCTACTCGATTTTCAAAATTATTGCAAGGACAGCAATGTATGTAGTGTATTTTTTTATAAACTTAATTTTATAAATATTTTAAGTATCAAATCTCGTTGAATAGAATCTATTTTTAGAATAGAAAATTACGAACAAATTAAAGACAAAGATTTTTTTTAGTAAACAAAACGAGTAGCCACACACACCGTAATTAACAATAACAAAACCTCTGAGAAATTGGCGTTTCCGTTAGTGTAATAAATTTGTCCTCTTCTTTTTGGACATTGTCTGGATTCGAGGCATAATCTTTTGCAATTTCCACAAATAATTCAGCTATAATTTTTTTTTAAATAAAGAAAAGTAAAATTGATTTTATTAAGGAATTATTAATTTTTATATAAATCAACTCACCAATGTTGCTTCCAGTTTTACTTGAAGTGATGAAAAATTTTGATTGAATACCTTGTGCATAATTTTCGACAATTTCTATATCGGGAGAAGCAGAATTTTCATTGTTTGTTAATACGTCTTCTTTTGTTGCACATAAATAAACTTTACACTTTTCTTCAACCTCTCGCACTTCTCTTATCCAAAATTTAGCCCTTTTAAATGACTCTAAATTACAAATATCGTAACAAATTATCGCTGCTTTTGCACCTCGATAATAGCCTCTAACCATTGATTCAAATCTGAAAATTTAATTCGATATTTAATTGAATATAAATATAAATTTTATTCTTGTAAACGATTTATTTGTACCTTTCACAGCCTGATGTGTCCCATAAACCCATTGTTATCTGTCGATCACCGACTTGAATTTGTTTAGCTGCAAATGCTACGCCAATTGTCTACAAACAAGTTTTTTGGGTGATTTCTTTCTTTTTGAGTGTTTTGTGAAATATTTTCGTTTTTTCATAAATGTGGAGAGTAAAGTTCAGAATATATGTATATGAGACATACTTACAGCACATACTACGTCTTCGTTGAAGGTATCGTTTACAAAACGTTTTATTAAACATGTTTTTCCAACGGCTCTATCACCAAGAAGAACAACTTTAAAATCCACACTAGCCATTTTCAATTATAAGGTCAGTGTTCATAAGAAAGCGTAGACAATTTATAATTATTTTTGTTTACTTTTTTTACATAACCTCAAATCGCTATCTATATGCAATTCCAGTTTGTAGAAAATTGGGATAATTGAAAGATTTCTTAATTATTATTAAGAAACAGTTTAGTAATTTCTAATTAGTTTGCAGTGATTTTTAACAAGTGTCGAATAACACACTTCCTTTTCTTTCAACTTATTCTCAATGCACCTTAGACTACTTTTTTTTTATACAGAAAACGACAAAAACATTGAGTCACGTGATTTGCTCACGTGCTTCTAGACGATGAATTTAAATCTTCCAAAAATGACATGAATTTATTTATAGTTACAATTGTTTTAAATAGAGCTTTTCGAAATTTAATACCTAAACTATAAAGTTTTTGAGAATTTAAAAAATGGTTTTTTTGCTATCAGCTGATATTAGAAATAAATTCAAATTTTATTTCCCTTAAAGTAATTTTTATTTGTCATTCCACTTTTTAGTAAGTGACATTTTTTATAATTCACATTTAACATGTTTTAATTTTTAATATTTCAATTTTACAAGTTTAGAAATTATTTACACCAGAATTAAAAGTTTTAAGGAAAATAAATTCTAAATATTTTGAAAGTTGACGTGACAAAGTAGATTTTTTTATACAATTTCTTGTTTCTGATCAATAAATTAAATATAAATTAAAAATGTACATTCTGCTAATTGGTGAATTAATAATCGCAGTAAGTGGTAGTTTTTTTTACACAAATACAATTAAAATTCAAAAGTGCGAATTGGAAAATTCGGAGAGAAATTTAAAGAAATCATTTAGCTTTTCCTTGCGCAGCAACCGCTGCGATCGCAGCTTTAACAGTCTCTTCATCACCCAAGAATTTCATGGAAACTACAGGTTTAAAATTCTCATCTAGTTCATAAACAAATGGAATACCCGTTGGAAGATTCAGTCCCATAATTTGATCGTTGCTCATCTCTGAAAATTGAAAGAATAAACGAAATACAATAATAAATAGTTTAAAAAAATTAATTTTTGATAATTTGAAGTTATATAGTGGAAACTTACGATCAAGATGTTTAACAATTCCTCGTAGACTGTTTCCGTGAGCAGCGATAATAATTTGCTTTCCTTCCTTGAGTTGTGGAATGATGGTGTCGTTCCAGTAGGGCAATGTTCTCTCGATCGTTAATTTAAGTGACTCGAATTTGGGAAATTCCTCGGGTTTTGGTCCATTGGCATATCTTGCATCCTTGACAATATTGTCATAGTATTTGTGATCTGGTTCCATTGGTGGTGGTGGAGTATCAAAGGATCTTCTCCAAATTTGCACCTGTTCTTCACCGTACTTAGCAGCAGTTTCTGCTTTATTCATTCCTGTTAATCCACCATAGTGACGTTCATTCAAACGCCAAGTTTTATGAATTGGAATACTCTCCTGACCGATTTCCTTCAAAATTGATTGCAGTGTCACTTGGGCTCGAGTTAACACCGAAGTATGAGCACAATCGAATTTATATCCAGCGTCTTTTAATGCTTTTCCTGCAGCAGCGGCTTCACTCTTTCCTGAAAAATATCTTGTTTTACGAATCGAATAAGTAAAAAGAAATTTTTATAAAAATTTACCCAAATACAAATGAAATAGATATTTTAAAATCACATTTGCTTCTTTATTCAAAAATAGATGAAAATTGGAAAAAGTTTACTGCGACGACCTTTTGACCTTGAAAGAGGCGAAATGACAATTTTTCCCTATTATTACATAAAATAAATACCTTTTTCGGATAAACCTGCATCGTACCATCCGCAGAACAAGTTCAATTGATTCCATTCACTTTCGCCATGGCGAACCATAACAATTCGATATTTAGACATTTTATTTCTAGAATAAAAACACGTTATGTCACGGCGGTCACGACGTTGTCGCACTCGCACAAACTCACGAATGACAAGTGAAGCGCTTCGCTCGATAATTTTGCCATCGCCCCTGATTGAACGAAACCTCACTGAATATTTTCTCATTATTCGGTAAAAAACGACTGAAATTTGAAATAAATTTTTGTTTTAACATTTTTGAACGTAAACTTTAAATTAACAAGTGTTTATTTAAATATTGAGAAACATAACCAGAATATTTAAATCATTCAAATGTTTTTATTTTATTTTTAAACTTTTTAAATATCAGTAGTGGATACCACTTTTAATAAACTTGGTAACCTATGGGAATTGAAATTAAGAATTGGTTATGTTGCTGCCAACTAATCAGAAAGGGTTTCCGAACGTTCTTGACTCTTGTGTAAACTGCCTTAAATAAAGCACATGTTGGTGTACCTAACCTTCCAGTCATTTTGACAGACAAGAGGAGATTATTTATTTTAATCATTTTAATTAATGTTTTTTTCGAATTATGTTTGCGACTGAATTCATCGGAAGTAGAACTTTTATTAATTTTTATGAAATATAAATAGTTCACTACGTTCTATGAAAAATAACTGTGATAATGGATGCAATAAGTGAGCGTCGTGACAGTAATAACACCAGTGATTCATTAGATATTAATACACGAAGAAAATTTCATGAAATTTGTGAAATATCATCAAATTGGGAGATAAATAATGGAAAAACATTTTCTGACACCATTTCCATTGCTCCTCGTTCAAAAATAACGAAACGGTAAATGATCTTATTTTTTGTAGCAAAAAGCTAAAAGATATCCTTTTACACTATATAGTATTTTTGTCTTTTTTTACAGACCAAACTTGGAAGATATTGTTTCACTAGACACATGTCTTGGACTCTGCAATATAAAAAATTTAGACGAGCCTTGTTTGTTTGATATCAAAATAACAAATGGTCAGAAAATAAATAGTATTGCTCTAGTATCGGAAGCACCTGTTTTAGAATTTTTCAAACAATCTGGAGAATATTCAGCAACCATTTTTGCCGAATTTGTCGATGAATTTGAAAATAATTCCGTTTATTTAGGAGAAATTAATTTCGATTCACCCACATCGGAAGCGAGTATTCAGGTAATATTTCACTATCCATCATGAATATAAACAACGCAGTGTCTATTGAATGAATTATTTCGCCCGCCATGAAAACTGAGTAAGTGGGGGAAACGGGCTAAATATATAAGAAGAATGAATTATTTCGCCCGTTTTTGATTTTTTAAATAATTTTTATGAGAAAAGAGGTTAACTTGTCACTTGCTTGTGTATATAAGACGTATATATACAAGGATTGTGAATATAGGTTAGATTCGTTTTCGTTGATCTGAGTTTTTGTAAAAAAATTCCTTTTAAATTTAATTTCTTTAATTTATAAAACTTTTGACATTATTCATTCATAATTTAATTAATTGTGCATTTAATAATTCATTTATAACTATTTTATCTTTTCAAAAATAACTAATATATATTTTTTTATATTGAACGAAAAAAAAATGGTAATTAATTTTTAAATTAATCATTTAAAGTTCAAAATTGATATTTTCTGTAAAAAAATCCACGTTTTTATTAAATTTAAAAATATTGATACATAGTTTAACAAATTTTTTGGGCTACAACTTCAAATATTTATATATAGATTTCGCATAATTAAAAAACAGTTCCAAAATATGATGTTATTAACTGAAAAACGAGGCTTCGGAGATGAATTTAAATTTTTACTCCCATTACCAGTAATAATTTTTAATTAATTATTTTTAAAATTTCTTTTGTTTTATTGAAATTAACTATAAGTGAAATGTAAACGGAAGATTTTAAGCTTCAATTTGATATATATTAAGACTATATTACAAATTTTTTAATTATGTTAACAAATAATTGAAAATATGTATCATATTTAACCAAAACCAAAATACAAAATTAAAAAAGTGTTCTTACTAAAAAAAACTTTAAATTTTAAATACAAAAGATTATGTAAAAATAAATAATGTTTCGTAGATTCAGAACTGAACTTCAAACTTTAACAGGGTTGCCACGACCTGGAAAACCTGGAAAACCTGGAATTGTCAGGGAATTTTTATTCAGCCTGATACTAAAAACTCAATTTTTTGTTGACATTATACAACTTTTTGATTTTAAATTTAGTGCTTACAATTGAAATGAATATGGCATTTCTAAATTTTAGTTTCTTTTAGTCAATATCTTCCTTTAAAATTTTTTTTAATTAATACATTTTAGAAACCCAAAAAATGTTATGAAACTAAAGTTAACAAGTTTTATGTAATGAAAATTTTTTCTTTTGCTAATTGTTTTTTAATGTAAGAAGCCCTTTAAAAAATTGCAAGTGCATCCATATTAAAAAATAAACAATTAGCAATAGAAAAAATGGCTTCTCTAGCGAGGAAATAATAATTTAGTTGAAATTACGGGATATTTGGAAAATCCTCGACAAAAATAATTAAAAATCACTGATTTCCTTGACTTAGATCCTCTTACAATTTTTAAAAATAATTTCTCACATTATAATAAATAATTACTAAAAAAAAATTGCTTATGAGCTGAGGAAATAATAATTTTGTTGAAATATATGGTTTTTGAAAATTCGTGTAAAAAATCAAAATTACTAATTTTCTCCGACTACGTCTTATATACACAAGCAAGTGACAAGTTAACCTCTTTTCTCATAAAAATTATATAAAAAATAAAAAACGGGCGAAAATAATTCATTCTTCTTATTTCGCCCGTTTCCCCCACTTACTCAGTTTTCATGACGGGCGAAATAATTCATTCCTCTTATTTCGCCCGTAAACGGGCGAAATAAACACCGCGTATAAACAATGATAATTTTGTATTAAAAATTATTTCTATAATTTAGTTTACAAAAGTGAAGAATAAGACTTCATTAATGTGGTTATATGGTGTAAGGCTGACATTAACAGACCAATTATCTAAAGAGGAAACAAGAATGTTTAATCCGCAAATAATAAATGACTTTCTGCTAAATTTCAATAAATCTAAATCGAAAAGTGTTGAAATAGCAAATAAGGTGTTCCAGTCACTCAATGGACGCGAATCAAATTCATCAAATGAAGATATTGATTCATATTTAACAAAATTTATAGGAATGGGCTTCTTACCACATAAGCAAAAAATCGTTACTAAAGAAAAAGATAAACAGAAAATTGAAACAATCTCTGCCACAGAACCAAATGACAATATCGATATTAAAAGTTATATAGATAAGAAATTTGTAGATATGGAAAAACGATTGATGGACAAAATAGACCAAGTGGAGCAACAGACAAATAAAAAATTAGATAAAATTCTCAACATTTTGGAAACAAGATCGTCATAATATTTGCAATTCATAAATGAGATTATATTTCAATTAGTCTTTAGTTGGAATTTAAGAGGGTTTTAAATATAATTATACGAAAGAAGAAGAACATTGAAGATTTATTTTTATTTATATATATTGGCAACAAATAAATTATGAAAAAATGAAGGTAATCAATTTTTTTAAAGAAAAGAAACAGTTTTCGTTTTCATAAATGTATGAAAGTGTATATTATACTCGCTTTAGAAAATTATTTTTAGTTTCTTAAAGTTATTTTAGTACAAATCTTACACATTTGGCCGAAACGAACTTAAAATTATATTCTTTATAAAAATAAAAAAGTGGACTATATCATGGACAAGCAATACCGTTTTCCTCGCTTGCTTCATCATTCTGATTGTCATCAGATTCATCTTGTGGTGGATCCCAAATGTGAAGATTTTTTCGCCATAATTTTACCATGCCATCCCAGCCTCTTCTAGTGTATTTCAGATGCATCGGAGGTGTCCTTGGATGATCCTTAAGACGTTGATCTCTGAAAAGTATAATTAAAAAATATCAAAAATTAGAAAAAACGTTTCTAAAGATTGATTTGAAATTTATTCAGGGTTGTCACAAATATTTAATTTTGTTTTTCCCTAACTTTTCCTTCATTTTCTCAAAAAAATTCAATTATTTAAAAAAAAATGTAATAAAATCTGTTGCAAAAATTCAATTCTTTTCATAAATAATAAATCGATTATTTAAATTTAAAAATAAATAATTTATTGAATAATTGAATGTATGTTAAAATGAAATTTTCATAAAATTTTTAAGAATAATTAAGGTAAATGCACCAGTTATCGTCAATGCACCGGTTATGGGCAGATTTTTTAATTTTATACTTTAAACAAGATTATGTTTGTATTTACGAAGGTAGGTACTTATATTTTTTAATATATTATTACACTTTATACTATCCAAATTCAATGTGCTTTTAATGGGAAAAAGATTTAAACTTAATAAATGAATAGATTTTCTTAAGTCATTCTGGACTTTTGAACATTTCTATAAAAGTATTAAATTTTCGGTTAGAGCGACAGCTGTATTTTTTGTTAATATGCACTTCAATGTCTTAATTCTATAATATTTAGAATAATTATCAAATTCTTTTACTTTTTATAAGGAAAAACTAGTAAATCCGATAGTGGATGCACCCTAAAGCATTGTTTTGGGTAATCGACATGGTTGCCGAACACAAGCATGTGCCGATTACTAGAGCAACTAGATTATCAAAGTGCCGATAACACATGCATTGACGTTTTTTCAACTTTAAACCTACTATAATATTTTTAATTACAATATACATTGCAAAGAATATTATAATAATGTTAAAAAATGTTCCCTGCTTTAGATAAACTCATTTCTTTAATACTTTTTTAAATGTATAGCTTTATTTTTAATCATTTCAAATTTAGATTTTTCCTTTAAGGTGCCGATAACTGGTTCATTTACTTTACATTTTTAGAGGAATTCCATTTAAATTGTATAAAAAATAATTAAAATCTTGTGATGATTTTTATTATTTATGAAAATAATTGTATTCTTGTAAAAAATTTTATTACTTATTAAAATAATTGAATTATTTGGAAGAAATTGATTTTAAAAATTTATAAATAATTGGTATCCTCGGAAATTTCTATTATTTATGAAAATAAATAAATGTTTTTGTGGAATTTTATTCAATTTTTTTTTAATAATTGAATTTCAGATAAGAATTTTTCTGTTTATAAAGATAATTAAAATCATGACGAGATTTTTTTTTTATTTTTGGAAAGAATTAAATTTCTGAAATGAATTTCATTATAATTTGAAAATAATTTAATTCTCGTCATTAATATTGTTATTTATGAAAATAATTAAATTTAGCAAAGAATATTATTAAAATTCTTGAAATCAATTAACTTTCTGAGAAGATTTTTTATATTTATCAAGATAATTGTTTTCTTTCTAAGAATTTTTGTGTTAAAATTTTTGAAATAGTATTTAAATCATGTTAAAATAAATTCAACTAATTTCAATAAAATGGAAATTAAAGTTGTATTAAAAATAATTTATTGAAGTTCTGCGATAAATTTGATTATTTATGAAAATAATTGAATCTCTGTAAAAAATTTTATGAAAATATTAAATGTTTGCATACAATTTCATTAAAACTTTTTCGGGTGAAAATTTTATTATTTATAAAGATAATTATAATTTTGACAACAAATTTTTTTTCAATTTTTGAACCTAATTGAATTTCTGCAATGATTCGTAACTTTTTCATATTCAAATTTCTTTTTTTAGTATTTTTAACTAAAATTCTTCTATAAATCCATTACTTTTAACAATTAAATATATATTGAAAAATTTAACTAATTTCAGAAGAATTGAAATTATTAAATTTTTCAGTACTCTTCATAAAAATCCTTGACTTTTCCCAGATTTCTCTGACCAATTCTGCTTTTCTTGACTTTTTCCTATATCTCATTACATGTGGTAACCCTGTTATTGTATGTTGATTTATTTTTTGGTTCATTTAACTTACTTGGGAATCTGTTGAACGTATCTGTCGTAGCCTATTGTATTTTTTCCGTAATCGATATCTTTTTGTCTGCGAGCCAGCAGAGATGGATCAGTTTCGTATTCAACTTGCTTTTTGATATTGGGACCAGAGGAAGTTGTACTACTACTTGATGCACTATTATTTCTAAGCCTCTTTTGCTCTTCTTCTGAACCATTATTGTGGCTTTCACGTATCCTTTTAGGCACAGATTCATATTCTTCATCCTCATCATCGTCCTCATCATCACACCATGGTCTTTCCTCTTTTCTCACATTTTTCGTATTTTTTTCGTAATCCACTTTTTTATCTTGATTAAATTTTCGTTTACTATCCTCTGAACAATGTCTCACTTCAGTTTTTACCACAATATCTTTGTTAATTATACACTCATCGACATTCTCCTTTTTCTCAAAAATTGTCTCTATATTTTCTTTCCTAGTTTCATTTATTATATTTGCGCAAATTTCATCGAGTAAAGCATCATTTTCATCATCCATTGGTTCTTGAATTTCGGTTCTAATTTCAGCAGACATACTGAATATTTGTATGTACAAAACTATTTTGATTATTGACGTGAAGGAAATTCTCCAAATCTAAAATTGCAGAAAGAAATTTTAATAAGAAAGCTACTATTCGATTAAGATATGCGATATTAATAATTATTTTTATGTGTTAATAATATAGTCATTGGAAAAATCGTTTTATAACCTAAATTTGTTTGTCAAAATTTTTGACGCACTTTTTTCTAAAAGAAAATTTTATTTCTCACCAAACGTTGAAGAAGTCCTTTGAAGTCCCTTAAATTGTAAATCGGTCGAGTTTAATAAAATATGATGGAAATTAACAAATAATAGAAAAATATAGATAATAAAAATAATAATGTTAAGAGTAAAGTGTCATATACAACGCAGCTCACAGCGGTACTGCGGTATGAGTGAATCGCGCCGATCGCGCCTTTTTTCTTACTGAAAGCTTGGGTTTTTTGAGGTTATGAAATTTGGAAATTACCTGTTTGAATTTGATCAATTGCTTCTTTGATGTTCTTTATAAACCATGTAGGTCATCAAAATAATTGCAACAAATGTTATAAGCTTCATTATTCAACAATAAGTTCTGTAGTTATTGATTAATCTCTTTTTTAGTTCTTTTCGTTATTTAAATTGAGTTTTTAAATTCCGGAGGAATGTTTGTGACGAGCGACGACTGCCATCTCGCTCGACTTTCGATATATCGATTAATGATTATCAACGCGGAAGATTTAAATAGCTTATTAATTTTAATTTAATTATTTTAACGATTTTTCACATAATTCTAGATAAACATGTTACATCACAAAAAGCACTGAGACTAATTTTTAGTTTAGAATTACAATACCATGTGGAATGTGTCTCAATATTTCTAAGAATTCACATAAATCAAGTACAATAACAAGAAGAAAATATTCTTTAATTTTATTTATTTCTAAGCGTAAAAACCTAAACTTTTGAACAATTAACAGGAAAAGAGAAAAAATAAAAAGGGAATTCAAATAATATTTACAAATCCAAAAGAGTCTGGGAAATAGTTGAGACATCTTTGTAATACGAGCTAAAACGTACCATAAATTACTTCTAAGATATTGAGATAAATTCCAATGAGTAAAAGAAATAGCAAAACCTTTCAGTAATAAAACATAGTCAAGGGATAGGAAATAGTATCCCTTAACGCTGAGAAACATATAAAAAATCAACTAAAGCCCACAATGAGTTAGAAACACATGTTGACCACTTGGCGGCCTGGGACCCTTACACTTGAGAAATGTCACGTAAACAGTTCATTAATTAATATTGTCATTAGTTAATATGTGTGTTGGAGATGTATCCACATGTACCAAATTGAATTACACGAATGACTATTACGTCGAATCCACATCCTCAGAATCTGTATTGTTAGGAATTTATTTTTATCGAACTTTAAATGTAAGGAAATTTTATTTTCTGGAATTAACATTTTACCGAAAATGAATATGAGAGAATAATTTATGATCGAATCGACATGTGCTGTAAAGGTACCGTCCCATGCCTGCGTGAAAACGGGAAACGTTTAGCCAATAACATCTTCCGATCCAATGGAAATCATTCTGAAAGAAAATTCTTAGGCTGCGGTTACACCTCTGCAGGCAGCCTGCCTGCCTGCAGGTTGTCATGGTAACGTACAGGAGTAAGAGAGTCAGTGACTTTAAACTTCTCCCTTACTCTCGTTGCTCCTGCCTGCGCAGGCAGGCAGCCTGCAGAGGTGTAACCGCAGCTTTATTGGTTGAACGTTTTCCGTTTCCCGTTTCACGCAGACATGGGACGGTACCTTAATTATAAATTATCATAATTTCCGTTTGTCTGAATTTTAACATAACCTAATTTTAAATGTTAGAATTCTTAAAGTTTGTAAGGAAGATGCATGAAGGAGGATAAGGAGATGAAACGGCCTATATTTATTGGCCCTCAAATGGGGGGTCAGAGTAGTGGAGTTTTTTTCTCCCTACTGTCTTCAGCGCCACATTAGGTAAAGTGTAGAATTATAATTTATCGTCTGCAATATGTTTGTTTATGACATTTATGAGATGACAGCTGAATAAATCGGGTTGTATTTAAGGTTTGAACGAGTTTTATGACTAAAATTGGAAATAAAAATGAAAAGTTAGTATAAAATAATAAATTCATGAGTAAATAATATTATGTTAATATAAAAATTCATTCTTGCTGTCATTTTACTACAAAAACATTGAGGTTATATTTATGTTTTTCTCCTTAGATCACGTGACGAAATAGTTAAAAAATTTACCACTGTGAGCGCTGTAACCAGTAGGGAGAGAAAAACCGCACTACTCTGACCCCCCATTTTGGTGTCAACTTTTTCTGCTATATACTGCAGGCGTTTCATCTCCTTAAGGCCAACGCAGAATAGATTCGCGAAGATCGTTCGCGAACGAGACGCATGAGATAGAAAAGGACACAAATATATTGCTGTCCTTTTCTAACCCATGCTTTGCGTTCGCGAACGACGTTCGCAAAGCAGTTGTGCTTAGGCCTTTATCCTCCTTCATGGGAAGATGGAACCGGAATGTAATATAGAGTAAAGGTACCGTCCCATGTCAGCGTGAAACGGGAAACGGAAAACGTTCAACCAATAAGAATTTTCTTTTAGAATGATTTCCATTGAATCGGAAGTTGCTATTGGCTAAACGTTTTCCGTTTTCCGTTTTCACGCTCACATGGGACTGGCCCTTAAAGGCATTTTCATAGAATTAGTTTTGGTGGAATGTTCAAAAAGGTCGAATTCTCAAATGGTCGAATGCTCAAAACGTCGAAAAATTTGATTGATTTAAGTTAACATTAACTTAAACCAAGCAAATTTTTCGACTTTTTGCCGATTCGACGTTTTGAGCATTCGACCATTTGAGAATTCGACGTTTTGAACATTCCACCAAAACTAATTCTATGAAAATGCCTTTAATCTATATTACACTGAGATGCATTAATGCTGTCCTTCCGGTTTGACGGTATTTTGCAAAGTCGTATGATTTCTATGAAAATGTTTTTAGTTCATGACATATGAGAACATACGTATGTCACGAACTAAGAATATTTCATAGAAATGACACGACTTTTCAAAATTCCTTTAAACCGGAAGAACAGCATTAATGCATCTGAGTGTACATTCCAGTTCCATCTTCCTTACAAACTTTAAGAATTCTAACATTTAAAATTAGGTTATGTTAAAATTCAGACAAACAGAAATTATGATAATTTATAATTACAGCACATGTCGATTCGATCATAAATTATTCTCTCATATTCATTTTAGGTAAAATGTTAATTCCAGAAAATAAAATTTCCTTATGGCCAACGCAGAATAGAATCTTTAACCAGAACAGCAACCGTAAGCGTAACCGCAAGAATGAGTTCAAGAAGGATAAACAATATACTCATCCTTACGGTTACGCTGACGATTGCGGTTCCGGTTAAAGATTCTATTCTGTGTTGGCCTTTACATTTAAAATTCGATAAAAATAAATTCCTAACAATACAGATTCTAAGGTTGTGGATTCGACCTAATAATCATTCGTGTAATTCAATTTGGTACATGTGGATACATCTCCTCTCGTTGCTCCTGCCTGCGCAGGCAGGCAGCCTGCAGAGGTGTAACCTCACCTTTATTCTTCTTTGTGTTTTTTCTATATGTCAAATTCTCTTCTACCTTAAAGGTGCCGTCCCATGTCAGCGTGAAACGGGAAACGGAAAACATTCAACCAATAAGAATTTTCTTTTAGAATTATTTCCATTGAATCGGTAGTAGGTGAATTTGCCGAAAGGTGATTTTGCCGAATGTTGATTTCGCCGAAAAACGCTATGTTCAGACTGCTCTATAAACAGACTATTGTAAGAGAGTATACTCACATTGAAAATGACTTTAGTAATAAAATGTACGAAGTGGCAATGTCGCCCGTCTGTAAAAGTACGTATATTATTACTAATTAACAAATTTTGTAAATTTCTTTTCTTTTTTTATGTGGAGGAGGAAGGAGTCATCCACCTTGGGTTGTAAATATGTTTTTTATTAGTAAGTGATATTTAATTCTCAAAAAATCTTTTTTTATGTAGAGGAGGAAGGAGTTATCCACCTTGATTTTTTGAGAATTAAATATCACTTACTAATGAAAAACATATTTACAACCCAAGGTGGATGACTCCTTCCTCCTCCACATAAAAAAAGAAAAGAAATTTACAAAATTTGTTAATTAGTAATAATATACGTACTTTTACTGACGGGCGACATTGCCACTTCGTACATTTTATTACTAAAGTCATTTTCAATGTGAGTATACTCTCTTACAGTAGTCTCTTCATAGAGCAGTCTGAACATAGCGTTTTTCGGCGTAATCAACATTCGGCAAAATCACCTTTCGGCGAATTCACCTACTACCATTGAATCGGGAGTTGTTATTGGCTAAACGTTTTATGTTTTCCGTTTTCACGCTCACATGGGACTGGCCCTTAATTCTTATTGGTACACTCAGAAGCATTAATGCTGTCCTTCCGGTTTAAAGGAATTTTGAAAAGTCGTGTCATTTCTATAAAATATTCTTAAGGGCCAGTCCCATTTGAGCGTGAAAACGGAAAATGGAAAACGTTTAGCCAATAACAACTTTCGATTCAATGGAAATCATTTTAAAAGAAAATTCTTATTGCACGGAGAGAAAAATCTAGCTTTAATAGTATAACACTACCTATAGTAATTTTGCATGGACTATAGTCACGCTTCAAATGCATGAAATTCATACCCAAAAACCATGAGTCCACGCTTTTTGGGTATGAATTCATGCATTTGAAGCGTGACTATAGTCCATGCAAAATTACTATAGGTAGTGTTATACTATTAAAGCTAGATTTTTCTCTCCGTGTGGTTAAACGTTTTCCGTTTCCCGTTTCACGCTGACATGGGACGGCACCTTTAGTACGTGACATACGAATGTTCTCATATGTCATGAACTGAAAACATTTTGACAGAAATCATACGACTTTGCAAAATACCGTCAAACCGGAAGGACAGCATTAATGCATCTGAGTGTATATAAGTATTTGGAAACGACGGCAACGCTGTATAAATGTCGCACACGGAAATTTCCCAACAAACTATCTCGAATGGTCGTCGAGATACACTCAGATGCATTAATGCTGTCCTTCCGGTTTGACGGTATTTTGTAAAGTCGAATGATTTCTGTCAAAATGTTACCCACATTAAATGTGACTATTTTACAGAAAAGGGGAAAAGTGCCGCATTCAATGTGGCAACATAACCTTATTTAAAGCGTCACTTTTCCCCTTGTCTGTATATCCTTAGGCGGTGTTTACATGCTTGCGTTCAAACGCTGCGTTTTGCGTTGAATAATGTGATAGAAAAAGAAAGACATATACTTCTATCTTTCTTACACTCATTGTTCAACGCAAAACGCAGCGTTCGAACGCAAGCATGTAGACACAGCCTTAGGATTTTTTACAGTGTACGAGAATTGTCGAAGGCCTTCGAGTATACGGCCCCTGGGGCCGTATTCTCGTATGCGTAAAATGTCGAATGGTTAATGTCGCATGCGACTTCAAAAGTATATTCTCGACGACCATTCGAGATAGATTGTAGTGTTTGGCTACCTGCATTGCAAAAAGCCATTAAACCAACAAAAAAAAAAAAAAAGATAGATTGTTCGGAAATTTCCGTGTGCGACATTTAAGGCCAACGCAGAATTGAATCGTTAACCGGAACCGCAATCGTTAGCATAACCGTAAGAATGTGTTGAAAAAGGATAAACAATATACCTAACCTTCTTTAACTCACTCTTACGGTTACGCTTACGATTGCGGTTCCGGTTAAAGATTCTATTCTGCGTTGGCCTTTATACAGCGTTGCCGTCGTTTTCAAATACTTATATACCAATAAGAATTAAGGAAGAAGAGAACTTAACATATAGAAAAAACACAAAGAAGAATAAAATATGAATATTAATTTTTCTATTTTAAAAAAGTTGCATTTTTACAATTTCATAACATTTCAATTTTTAAGGAATTTAAGTAACAATTTTAATACTCAGATTTTTGAAGAACTTTAAAAATTAAAATTCTTCTAAAATTAGTTAAATTTGTCAATACATATAAATGATTGCAGAATATATTAAATTAATTATTTTTAAAAAATTTTTAGTCTCAATGAATAAATTCATTGGGAAGATGCGTACTTAAATTACGTAAAATCTTATGGGAAAAAATAATTATTATTTTTAAAAAAAGTTACTGATGTTTTCGAATAACTTTAAAATTAATTTATTTTCTAAATAAATGTAACTGAACATTTTTTTAAGTAATATTTTTTCTTTATTTTCTAAAAATTTCAATTTCAGTTTTAATTAAAATTTGTACATAATAGACAATATAAACCTTTTTCCCTGGATCTATGAAAAATTTTCAATTTTATTAAAGCAGTTGCAATATTAAGAAATAGAAATAATGCAAATTATTTCCTTATAAAAATTAAGAATTTTCTACAAAAATGAAACAGGAATATGCAATCAAGAAAATACCTGCATATTTTCAATTTGTCAAACAATATAAAAACAAAAACCAAAGCATATACACAAAAACTAACTTAAAAGTGTTAACAGATAGCTGCTAAGAATAATAATAAATAATTAATAATATGACACACAACCTTATTTCTCACTAGCATTTCGTATGCGACTTTGCATCTCGAGTGGTCACTACCCACTCGAGATGAACCATTCGAAAATTGTAGTTGCTTCTACAATAACTTTTTTTCATCGACATGAGCGAGAAAACGTTGCGCGCGCAACTATTTTGCATGGTTTTAACATAGACAGATAAGAATAGACTGCGCAAGAGGATTATAATTCAGCTTGTGACATAAAAAGAGACATCAATGCGTTTGACAGAGACGGATAGAGCAGACGAACCGATTGTCAGACTCTTTCTAGCGCACGACATGCTTTGGAGTGAGGGAGAAAAAAGAGAGTTCTTACGCTCTATCCGTCTCTTTTTATACCAGTAGCATTCTCCTCTCATGGGAATCATGAAACTCCCGCAGTCTATTCTTATATGTCTATGGTTTTAACAGTGCATTTTGTTCGTGTCGATAAAAAAAAGTTGTTGTAGTTGCTTCTACAATAACTTTTTTTCATCGTCATGAGCGACAAAATCGATGCGCGCGCATCTATTTTGCATGGTTTTAATGGTTCGGTCACAGCTCGGCTGCCTGCCTGCCTGCAGGTCGTCATGACAATACATAAGAGTAAGAGAGTCAGACAATTTAAATTATTCGTCTCCTCTCTCACTCTCGTGGCGGCTGCCTGCGCAGGCAGGCAGGCAGCCGAGGTGTGACCGTGCCATAACAGTACATTTTGTTCATGTCAATGAAAAAAATGCACTGTTAAAGGCCAACGCAGAATAGAATCTTTAACCGGAACCGCAATCGTAAGCGTGACCGTAAGAATGAGTTAAAGAAGGATAAACAATATACCTATCCTTCTTTAACTCATTCTTACGGTTACGCTTACGATTGCGGTTCCGGTTAAAGATTCTATTCTGCGTTGGCCTTAAAACCATTCAAAATAGTTGCGCGCGCAACGTTTTCTCGCTCATGTCGAGAATAGGTTTTTCGATCTCGCATGGTCTGTCGCATGAGACATCTAGGGTCATCGATTCGACTTTAACTCATTCTTACGGTTACGCTACGATTGCGGTTCCGGTTAAAGATTCTATTCTGCGTTGGCCTTGACGCTCACCCAGCTGCGCTCACCTGGTGTTACGCGCCGAGTTGCCGATTAATACGCAACTCTAACAATAGTAGTTGATTGGCCGGATTCGACTTGGTTAAATCCTTTAAAAAGGAAGCGGGTTAATTTTAGACACATCTCGATTAATCGAGAAATACTCAAGCGAGATAATAGTCGCTCGTCACCTCCCAGGCGGCACGAGGAGAACTAAAAGTCATCGAAAAGTCAACCTAGAAAGTTAACTGTTAACATCTTGGGTTGCAAAAATGTCATCTTTTTGTAATGAAATTTGTATACCTATTATGGCTCCTATGTCTGGCCAAAAATGTCACATTTATGGAAAATAAATGTTAACGTTTTGATAACTTTTTGAGTTCTCAAGAAGATAACAAATAGATAGCTTATTAAAGTTATCAAATCAACAACTATATTAGTTCAAAAATATTACTAAAAAGTTAACTTTTGTTTAACAGCATTTTGAATAATAAAATAAATGTTAACTAAAATTTATCAAATACCTAGATAAAAGTTAATGAATAGTTATCTATTTATTAACAAAAAGAACGCGAAAAGTTATACAGTTGATGGCTTTTATTTATCATATTTTTAATCTATTTGATAGTAATATATGTGACGCTTCCCGCTGAAAGAGAACCTTCACGACAAAAAATTACAGAATAAGTTTTAAGGAATGCTTTTGCTCTGATTTAAGATTCATGTTTATAATTTATTTGAAGTCATTAAATTTTTATGAATTATTTTATATATTTCAAATAATTATTATAATGACTTCAAATAATTATAAACATGAATCTTAAATCAAAGCAAAAGCTTTCCTTAAAATTTATTTTGTAATTTTTTGTCGCGTAAGGTTCCTTTCAATGAAAAGCATCACGTAAAATGAATACTTTTTAAAATCTATGAAAGGGGGAAAGTAGGCGACAATTTCGAACAATTTATTTTTTATTAATATAAACATAATTATTTGTATCACATATGCAAAAGTTTTATTGAATTAAACCGCAATTAAACATCTATCACATCACATGGACATGTGTAATACTTAAGGGAGGAGCCAAGCCATTTGCTTTGCACAATACGCGCATTTATGCTGGAGAGGTTATAAACGCGGCTGGAATTATTTTTTTGTATTTTTGTTAACTATTTGCATATATCATTAAATTAACTGAAAATAGTTAACAAAATATTATCATGACATTGTTACCAAACAGTAATTGTAGAATGTTACCTTTTCTATTACAATTTTATTATGCAAAAATATCAACTTTAACATGTTATCTTATAGATAACCTTAAATTGTTGACAATTTGTAAATATATTTATAATAACATTTTGTTGAAGTGTGTAATGCCTCAAATTATTAACAAAATTTTGATAACAATATTTGAACTTTCCAAAGATATCTTTTTAGTATTCAAATTCGTTAAGCTCTTGCTAACAATTTCTATTACCAAAAAGTTAACTTGAGAACGGTAACTTAAAGTTACTAAATTGATAAGTGTGCCGCCTGGGCTGGTACGGTTTATTTCATTCGATTTTCTTTTAAAATGCCCGAAAACAGAAAGTGGTCAGAATCTTTCATAAACTAGCGCCTCCGTCGACCGCTTCGCGGTCGACTACGTTGCTTCCGTTTTCCGTTCAACACGTAATTTTCCTATAAACATTTAAACATGTAATTTTGCATATCTACGTTATTCTTCCCTTTATATTATTTTAATATTTTAAATTTATTACAAACTAAAAATTAAATTTTCAAGTGCATGAATATGTTTTAAATGATAATTTCACCGAGTTGTTGCGCCATTTTCGTTTAACACGTGAATTATCTATGAAAGTTTTTTATTGTAAGTAACTACTCCACATTTACTTATGTAAATTAATTTCTTTTACTCTCTGAAGATTAAGCAAATAAATCATTAATGAAGCTTTAAAAAGTCAGATTAACTTCAACTTTTATTATTATATATTTTTCCGAACTGATAATAATATGAAAGTTTTAAAAAAATAAGAAATTTTTACTATTTTATGAATTTCTTATTTTTTAAATGAACTAAAATTTTTCATAATGAACTTTATGATTGATTCTTTAAAACTGAAATAAGCGTATGAAAAATGGGAATGGAAAATAATAGGGACAAAATAAGTGAAATCGGCCACTTAAAAAAATGTTGTCTCCAATTTTCAAGTAATTTATGATTTTCGGTAGATATACGAGGACATTTTACCCCCTACAATATTTTTCAACAAAAAATTTTATTTTAGAAGTAATCACGTGTTAAAGTTTTGGGTCATTTTATTTTCGTTTTGTTACTACTCTAAAACGAATAAAGATAATTAAGTAAACTTTTTTTTAAAAATGAAGCCTGAGGTCTATATTTTGATAATAAAATAAAGCGATTACTAAAAAATAAATTTTTTTAATTGTTAGTAACAATTCCTTTAAACAATTGCAAATTGAAGATTATTCTCTCAATTTTTAAATCAAATGTGATTTTTCGCGAAATAAAAAATTAAGCGCTAGACGACCTTGCAATGGTGCTGCTATCTGAGATTTGCTTTATATGCTTTACATATAATGATCCCCCATTATTTCAATTTCACGTCAAATAAAATTTAGTATTGTAAGATTAATAAAACAATAAAAATCGGTAATAATTTGCTTAAAAAAATAGTTTTCCATGTGAGTCATGGTGCAATAAATTTTTCAGGGTTGTTTATTGTAAAAAAGAAAATTTTCATTATTTTGTCCGATCTACCACTGATATTTCATTCATTAAGAAATATTAAACTTTAAAATTCTATTACGGCTGTAACTTATAGTTCGTCAAAAGAATTTTCAAAAATAATAAAATACAAATTGTGCATTACGCGAAGAATTACTCATTAACAAAAAGAAAAAATAAATTAGCTATTTTGAGCAATTAATTCACAGTCCAAAAAGTATTCTTTATTTTCAATGTTTTCATAATTGTGAAAATATTTCCAATAAACTCAAACTTTAAAATTCTATGTTAAATAATATGAAATTTAAAGTTTGAGTTAATTGAAAATATTTTAACAACTAAGTAAATGAAAGCATAGAAAATAAAAAATACTTTTTGTGCAAAGAAAATGTACGAATAGGTATAATTATAAAAAAGGCATTATATACAGTTCTTAAATGTAAATACTTCTTTTATTTTTCACACAATAATGAATATTTTAAATTTGCATTAACTTCACTTTTTCCAAGAGTCTATTCTGTTATTTTTTTCTTATTTTGCTAAATTTTGTAAAATTTATGATTTTGTTGTGGTAAAAAATGTAAAAACAACGAATTTCATTTTCTAAAATAAATTTTGAAACAAAATGTTTGTAATCAAAATTCAAAAATTATATTTGTTCAAAAATAATAAAACATTAAAATATCACTTCGAACGAAAACTGGTTTATAAACAATAATAAAAAAACTGTTACCGTATGTTTTTTAAAAATTTTTACTCATTCTTCAGCAAATAAATGTTTATTTATTATTTATACATATAATATATATGGTTATTTTGTTGTATTTTTAGTCTGTCACAACAAAAACAGAAATTTGTTTTGTTCCGATTAAGTAACTAAGTTAGTGAGGTTAGGAACAATTGTTTACAAAGTGGCATACCTTAAATACATTTAGCACTAACCAGAAATACTACAACACAACACATTCAACACATTATTTTTCTATTGTAGACGCGCCTAAAAATACAAAATTAAAAAACATTTAATATACTTTTATTTATATTATAATAAAAAAACAATTATTTGCCGAAAATAAAATAAGATTCCAAAAGAAAACAAACAGTGGCCATCTTTCTAACTTGGTTTCACGCGTGCGTAAGAGCAATGCCAATTTTTCGAGTTTCACGTGTTCGAGTTACGTTTTCGAGTTCGATTTCCTTTCTTTCGAGTTCTATGCTTTCTGTTTTTTAGTAGAGAGAGAAGAGAGAGAGAGAAGAGAAAAGGATTGATTGAATTTTATTGTTATTTAAATTAAGAATACTATGGAAAATAGTAAGTTTAATATTTTTTATTCAGTAATATATATATATAATTAGCAATGCAAAATTGTTTGAAATTTCAATTGAATTTTTGTATCTGTCAAACATAACCTAAAAAGCTTTGTACTACTTTTCCTTTAAATAATTTATAGATTATAAATGAAATTATTATTTAATTTTTCTGATAACTTTGACGTGATATTTTCAAGTTTTGGTTATCAAGCTTTTCAACTTCTTTTTATGCTTACCGCATGACAAATTTAATATTTTTCCGTTCTATTTACTAATAATAATTAATATGATAATTACAATAAGAATAATATAACATTTCGAAATGGGGGAAATAAAAATAACTAAATTTGAACTTTTTGAAAAATAAATTCTTAATTTAATGAAAATGAACTTTATTTTACAGTTGTCGAGAAGAATTTACTAATTTTAGTGCTCGATGTGAGTCCAGTGCAGAGAATCGTTAAACAAGTTATCACACAATGTTTAGATTCAGCGATTGTCTTTGCGAATGCACATCTCATGAAAACACCCAACAATCTTCTTGCCGTAATGGCATGTCATGGAAATGGAGCACAGTTCCTCTACCCAGATGAAAAACGATCGGAGGTGAGACAAATTGATGGGCAGTATGAGCTATTTACGTTGGTCGAACGAACAATACGTCAACGATTGCAGCAAATGATAAATGATATGCCTTCGGATGGACATTCAAATTTCGAGAGCTTAATCTCTGGTGCTCTATCCATGTCACTTTGTTATATCTCGAGATTGGAGAGAGAAAAAGTTGCCGGAGAGAAACTTAATTCAAGAGTTCTTGTAATTACCGCCAGTCATGATTCAGCGGGACAATATATGAATTATATGAATATCTTTTTTACAGCCCAAAAAATGGTTTGTATTATTTTACAAATATTGTTTAAAGATTGCAGTTTCTAGTTGGACAATTTAAAACAGTTAATTTCATTTTCCAGGGGGTGATATTAGATGTTTGCAGTTTGGATCATGAATTAACTTTGCTGCAACAGGGTTGCGATTTAACAGGTGGAAATTATTTGAAAATTCCCCAATTACCGGGTTTGCTGCAATATTTATTGGTGAGTTTCTTTTGAAATAATAATTATAATTTAAGTATTATTCACTGCCACAGGTCAAGGAAGTCAAGAATTTTTATTAAAAGTATTAAAAAATTCAATTTTTTGAATTCATAAGAAAATTCTTAATTTTGGTACCTTTTTTGCGTTTATCTCATAAACTATGAAATTACTATGAATTGGGACGACCCATGCACAGGGCAAACATAGAATCTCAGATTTTCTTCATAATTTGCCATTTTGTTGTTTTAGTAGGAGACATACATACACGGAGAAATATAAATAGTAATAATTATACTATTTTCGATGAAAAATTACTACTTTCAAGTAGTAATTTTGAAACTGCTCGAGAAATAGTAACTTTTGCTTCTTTTTCAAAGACTTTTTACTTTTTTGAAAAAGTATAATTTACTTCAAGGAATCTAATAGTACATTATGCAACAAGGGAGGTACGTCCGAGTTTATGTACCGAGCACAATATCGAAAAACGAGTCGTAGCACGAGCGAAGCGAGTCCGAAGACGAGTTTTTCGATATTGTGCTCGGTACATAAACTCGGACGTACCTCCCTTGTTCCATACTTTGCTTTATACAACAAAGGCGTATTATGGTTACTCTATGCTACCTGTACCGGTGCATGCTAAGTTCTCCTATATAACCCAGCTGCCCAGGCGGAAAAGTCGGACGAATGCCGGATCATCCAACCGTCAAGGATCCGCGCCGATTGATTTGGAGAGTTAATGCCGGTACAGGCAGTCTGTACCGATTCGGGTGTTAATGTCTGCTGGCGCGGTACAAAGACGGATCCGACCGCCGGATCAAAATTTATACTGTGTTATAATGGCTATGCGTCCGGCTCGGTACAGATTTCATGCCGTCGAACAACCGGCGTTGTACTAGCATTCGTCCGCCTGGCAACCGGATCGGTGCAGGCTTTCTACTGGAACATGACAATGTGTTGTAGTGGCTACGCGTCCGGCTCGGTACAAATTTGATGCCGCCGAACAACCGGCGTTGTACTGGCATTCGTCCGTCTGACAACCCGAGCGGTACAAACATTCTACCGACTGCGGACTAATATCATTTATGTTCTTATTATTAAGATTTCAATTAATAATAATATGCTAAGAATATGGCTATCGTCATTGTTTTTCTAAAACAATTTAATGTTTTCTAAAATAATTTTTTTTAATTAACACCTTATTCAGAATTTTCAGAAATAGATTTTTTACAATGCAAAAATTTAGCTATAGTCTTATTGTTTCAATAAAAATTAATAAAATAATAATTATAGTAATAAAAATTTTTAATCTATTATGTTGTAAAAAATTTTTGTAGGAGAATTGTTTAAAGTTTAAATATTAAAAAAAGAATTAACAATACAATAGAATATAAAATTTAATTTTAAAAATTAATGAATTTGAAAAATAGATTTTAATTTTATTTTTTAATTAACAAATAAATTAAAGAATTAAATTTTTTTGTTATAATCAAATTTTTTAAATATTTATAAATAAAGTATACAGATAATTATTTATAAATATAAAAAAATGAATAATAAAAATAATAAATAAATATAATAATAATAATAATAATAGAATAATTAAAAAAATAAAAATTTTAAAATATTGTTTTAAAACACTAGATTTATTTACATAATATTCATAAAATGCTAAAATATTCCAAAGTATTTGTAAAATTATTATTTATTGTTTGCTTCGTAGCGGTATTACATATCGACATTATTATGCTCAGATCCGCATGCGAGCGAATAGCGTAGTGGTTAGCGTGTTAGACTTCGGTGCTTCGATTAGGAATAGCTTGGGCTTCGTATCCCACTTGCGAGCGTTTAGAATTTTAATGTGTAAAAAAAATGTACAATGTGTTAAAAATGCTGGAAATGATCTATAAATAAATATTAATTAACATGCACCATGCATAGTTAATTAAATATTTTTTTATTTTATTTTTCAATAGAAAATATAATTAAGTCTGGCTAGACGGGCGAATGCCAGTAGAACGCCGGTCCCCTGAAGCGAGTCGTCTTTGAAAGAATATTTGGCCCGCCGCGGTTGCTAGAGCGGACGAATGCCGGTACAACGCCGGTTGTTCGGCGGCATCAAATTTGTACCGAGCCGGACGCGTAGCCACTACAACACATTGTCATGTTCCAGTAGAAAGCCTGCACCGATCCGGTTGTCTCGCGGACGAATGTCAGTACAGTCTTACCGACGTCTGTACAGGCGCGGTACGATGCCAGTGGTAAATTTCCGCCTGGGTGGTCAATAAAGTAACCATTATTGGTGTAGAGTGCTATATATTTTCTCGTTTTCTTTTTAAAAATAAAAATAAAACAATCAGTGCGTCCAACATCTATGCAGATTCGAACACTACCTAACTTAAATCTAACGAAACCTATAAAATCGCACGCATTAATATTAAGCCTCTCGGCTACGCAATCGCTATGGAAAAAAATTTCGGTTACTCGAATATATCTTTTTTCGATAAAGTGAATCATAAATTATATTTATTTAGATAAGTTACTGAATTAAAATATAAACATTTATAATAATAATAATAAATAGTATTATTAATATTTATTTATTTATGTATTTTTTATTAATTAATTAGTAGTTCATTAAAAATTAATTGACTATTTATTAAGTGATTATACATGAATTGCATACCTTTAAAATTGAGAAATAATTAAAATGAATATAGGAATTAAATTTAAATAACTTAACTAAACCTTTTTCTTTGTTTATAAATTACATTGGTTTACAGTGAAATTGCCAATCGAACAAAACATTTTTTTCTCGAATAGTAGGTGTTTTTTGAGTAAGAAAATCATAGTTTTAATTTTTTTCCCTCGTGCAGTTTTTCTGTAGCTTCAAATTTTGCATTTGCAGCAAAAATTGAAGTAAAAGAATTTAGTTAAGCTCTGAAGTTACTAAAATCACTAATCAAGGATTTCGGAAATCGTAGATTTCGAATCAAATGTTAGTTTTCTAAATTTCAAAATGGCGGATCCAATATGGCGGACAAATTTTTTTAAATCGATTAAATTCGTTTTAAATTCGATACTCGGGGGATTTCGGGATCGCTGATTACGAATCCGATGTCAGATTTCAAAATTAAAAATGATGGATTTATAATAATGAACGAGTTTTTTAAAATTCATCAAATTCGCACCTATTGCATCCGCCGTTTTTAATTTTTGAAATCTGACATCGGATTCGTAATCAGCGATCCCGAAAACCCCCCGAGTAACGAATTTAAAACGAATTTAATCGATTTAAAAAAATTTGTCCGCCATATTGGATCCGTCATTTTGAAATTTAGAAAACTAACATTGGATTCGAAATCTACGATTTCTGAAATCCTTGACTAGTGATTTTAGTAACTTCAGAGCTTAACTAAATTCTACTACTTCAATTTTTGCTGCGAATGTTTAAGAGATACCAAAAATGAAGAATGTAGTTTCGTTCACTAAATTTAGTGTAGAATTGTCATTTTTAATCCAATCGAGGTCCACAAGGGCCCAAAATATATGTAATGATCATGAAGGAGGATAAGGAGATGAAACGCCTGCAGTATATAGCAGAAAAAGTTGACACCAAAATGGGGGGTCAGAGTAGTGCGGTTTTTCTCTCCCTACTGGTTACAGCGCTCACAGTGGTAAATTTTTTAACTATTTCGTCACGTGATCTAAGGAGAAAAACATAAATATAACCTCAATGTTTTTGTAGTAAAATGACAGCAAGAATGAATTTTTATATTAACATAATATTATTTACTCATGAATTTATTATTTTATACTAACTTTTCATTTTTATTTCCAATTTTAGTCATAAAACTCGTTCAAACCTTAAATACAACCCGATTTATTCAGCTGTCATCTCATAAATGTCATAAACAAACATATTGCAGACGATAAATTATAATTCTACACTTTACCTAATGTGGCGCTGAAGACAGTAGGGAGAAAAAAACTCCACTACTCTGACCCCCCATTTGAGGGCCAATAAATATAGGCCGTTTCATCTCCTTATCCTCCTTCATGGTAATGATATAGTGTATCAATAAAAAAATTAAAACCCAAACATTCTTTCCTGTTTGATGGAGAAAAAAATAGTAGAAGTTACTCAAATGTCTAAAAATCATCAAAATTATCTTGAAATTTCATCTTTAATCGACTGTAACTCTCTTAATTTTTGTTGAATTTTATTCTGTGACTTATGGATCGGAAGGTAGTTCATTATATTTTGACAAGCTAATTTTCCTACAGGTAAATTTAAGTGGCGTCGCACCTCGAAAATGCAAAATTTGAAGCTACAGAAAAACTGCACGAGAGAAAAAAATTAAAACTATGATTTTCTTACTCAAAAAACACCTACTATTCGAGAAAAAAATGTTTTGTTCGATTGGCAAAAAAAAATTTTTAATTTGTAAACCTGTGTTATCAATATAAGATATGTGTAAACTATAAAATACAAAATAGAAAATGTTAAATTAAAACCATTATTTGGCAATGTACTCTTGACTATTTCCAAGGTGTGTCATATACGTGATTTTTGCTGGAGATATATTTTCCCATTTAAAGAAGCTGAAGTTGGAGTCGCATTAAGCAACTTTACACTGAGAAAAATAAAAGGTTAAATATAACCAACTTTTAGTTAAAAACAACCGAGCGATGCTGCTAATATAGCACTTGCAATGTGAATTGTTTGCAGTAACCGATCAAATACGATTATAAGTTTCGCTTGAAACTTGTTAAGATCACTCGGTTACGGTTACAACTTAATCGGTTACGGCAACTAATAGTCAAGGATTGATGACCCAAAATATCATTTTAGTAGAATGAATAATTGTTAGAATTATACATTCTACTAAAATGATATTCTAGGTAATTAAATTCTATTAAATAACATTTCTAACAAGTCTGGTTTAGGGTCTTTTCTGGCGCCTCCAACCAAGTTACTCGGTGACTGTAGTCACCTAGAAAGGCTACAGTAATAGTATAAACTTAGGTACTGCAGTCAATTAGTTATGTTACAATAAAACAAGTGAATTAATTAATTTTAACTTCTCAACTCGATTATCATAAAGCTTTTTTAACCTATTTACATAATTGTGAGTATTAATAGTTTCGGTTAAAAAAAGTAAAATATTTTCTAGCATAAAAAAATATTTGCTTGATAAAAAATATTTTGTTTATTGAAAATAAATTTATTTGATTACAAAATTGTATTTTAATGCAAAGGTGATTTTCTGTGAATTAAAATTACTATTTATGTAATCAACTAATACTGTTATGTATTGAGACAAGTTCCACTAAAACAGAAAGTTTTTCACGTCTTCATCAGCCATCACAGAAAACGTTGGAAAACGAGAAAACTATCAGAAAAAACAAAACCTAACTCTCTCCTTAAAATCAAATGTTTTAATAATTTTTTAAGTTTGACATTTAATATCTTTTAAATGGAACGGTCAAAAATTTTTATATTTTTTATAAAAGTTCATTTTAGTTCAATAAATAACACTTTAGTTTTTTTTCAAAATCTGACGATTAGTATAAGTGCAAAAATTAAAAATCTGTAATAAACTCATGCTTTCCTTATACCGCACATGTTAAAGATCGAAACTTTGATTTCACTTTTTGAGACTTATAGACGGCCAATTTTATTTTAATAGGCCTTATTTTGTAGATAAATAACCAAAGAATAATTAAGTGAAATTTAAAAAAAATCTGACGAAAATAAGTCTACGCGTCAAATACCTTAACCGTCTCACAATCAGCTCGGTTGTGATAATCAGTAGAACTTAGTTTATTTTAACCATATCTTATTTATTTTTAAATGCTTTTTTTTAACCGAGCAATTTCTACCACTCGGTTAATCATAAAAATAACATTCAATGGTGCTAACAATCACGTTTAAATCATCAACTTTATTGCTTCCTCATATGGAGGAAGTATTGTAATACCAAAATTTTTCAGGTTCGATTTTTTAATATATCTTTATGTTATTTGACCTCAGGAGTTCAACAATGACATTTTTGAAAAATGTCATTCCGTATGTGTGTGTGTGTAAACATCATATTTTCATAAATATCTCCAAATTATAAAGAGCTTTTGAGCTAAATTTTTTTAAATTGTAGGTCTCACCTGCGGACATAAAATGAGAGTACTTTGAGATAGATTAATAAAGTTTAACTATTTATTATTTTTATTTTTAATTTTTCAAAAACACGTTTTTTGCCCATAACTTTAAAAAAATGTTAGGACACCTATAAATGTTTTTCTCTAATTTTGTTGAGATTTTTTAGACGCACCTTTTAAGCCTTCAATGAACATTTTTCATCCCTATATTTACCGAAGATATTAATCTTTTAAAAATCAAAAATTTTGGAAAATAAGACTTTTTGAAAATTTTGTTGCAAAATGTAGAAATAACTTTTAAACTATAGTTACCAACTTGTAGAGCATTAAAAAACGCTTCGATTGACATATTTTTTAAGCTAATTCGATTAAAAATAAAGAAGTTATTGATATCTTAAAAAAGAGAAATTGTGAAGAAAATTTTTTTATGTGGAAGTATTAAATAAAATGAAAAAAATATTACAGCAATTGAGAATAATTGTTCAAAATTTATACTTTATTGTTATTAACATCTCTATGAGGAAGCAAAGTGTTCATGAAATGAACACAACGAGATTTACGAAAATGAATGAAATGAGCACAAAAATTAAGACCAAAATGTATAACTTAGCAGCGGTTTTTGTGATTAAGTGATGAATAAAGTAAAACTCTGGTTCATCTTCGTTAATATGAACTAAAATCATTTCTCGCTTAACTACTTCTCTATTAAAAGAGATCCAAGAAGTAACTCACAAATTTTCAATTCGCAAGTCATTTGGCAAAATTTCTACAAACGAGTCGTAATTTTTCAGGTTCCAAGAATGAACACTTTTTACGGGACCTTTAGTAAACCCGTGGTTGGTATCAATTGGCTTTAAAAATTCGTAATTTAATTTCAACTGTTTCTTTAGTGCGATTGTATACAGTATATTTCGTAGAGAGAGTGAAACGTTAGCTACTATTTTTTCTGTTCTGTGCTTTCCACAGTATCCTGGAACCAATCTCAACCCTCAACATTCTCCCTTTCAAAGATTCCTGTTGCAACTTGTTCCGGGTACCTCACTGAATATTTTCTGACAATAAAAATCAAAATCCGTCGGGCGCTTTCTTTTAATTTCAATTTTCGTGTTCTTAGCGCCAAATTAAAAAAAAACTGGTTTTTATGATCATTTAAAGAAACGCTCTCACAGCTCTGCATGCATGCCAATGCATGGATAGTTGTCATGGTAACACATGAGAGTAAGTAAGTCAGAAAATTCAAATTTCATGTTTTTTCTCTCTTACTCTCGTGCTGGCAGTAGAGCTGTGCTAGCGCCTTCAAAGAAAAATTCAACTTCAAATGGTCAAATTTTGTTCAAGAAATGATACAAAACCATAATTCTGATAGAACATTTTCTATTGAATAGGAATCTGACGTTGACTTTCGAAATTAAAGCAGCGGAATCACAAAAAATCCGGAAAACTAAATATTCTTTAAAAAAATCTCTCCGTCGTTTTTTCAAATTGTCTGTCAAGTTTTATAAAAATAAGATAAATTTCAAAAATTATAAAAATTTCCCAATAAGTAACAGTTACGTTTTCAAATTTTCAAAACAAAATATTATAAAATGAACATCTTTTTGTCTAGTGATGCACTTCGAGCGAGTCTCGTCTCGAAAAACCGAGAATCTGGCGAGAAAAACAATGAAAACAATCGAATGTGATATTTTCATCTCTTTTTTTTTTAAAGAACAGAGTCTCGTCGTGCATCACTATTTTTGTCAGTAATTGAAATTTTGAATTTAAAAGTTAAGAAAATCTAGGGTCTGTTTGCAACGTTTCTATTGATTTTAAATTTTCTTTTAGTTATTAAATATATAAATAGGGAAATTTTGATAATTTTTTAAATTAACATTATTTTAATAAAACTTGACAGACAATTTGAAAAAAACGACGGTGAGATTTAAAAAAAATTTGCCTACCCTCCGGGAGAACACACTCTCTTCCGCGCTTCGCACGGGGCTCGCTAGTTTGAGCGCACCTCGGGGCGCGCGAATAGCGGTCGCCGCGCAAGGGACTCGCTGCGCTCGCAGTATTTTTCGTTTGTTGTACATTATTTACGTCCTTCTTCTTATTTCTTATTATATGTAAAAAAAATCCATTACCAACATCTTTTAAAACAGTTAAGCTAACATATACTGACTCCTCACCGAAACATATTTCGCTGTGGTTCGTCCTCAATCAACTGAGACTACGTATCAGACACACACATAAAACAAATTGATGCATTCTTTGAAAAAATTTTGGTTTTAAATGTTATAATTTATTTCTTATTAAGGGGACATTCCAGTTTAAAGCAGGCAAAAAGAAGGCTTTCTAGTATATATTATTAAAATATAAATATTTCTATAGGTTTGGACATAGAAAAAGTGAAATTTTCTTCCTTCCCTTTTTTTGGTACATTTTCCCCAAAATATGCAAAAAATGTGTTTTTATTTAGAATTTCTTATATAAGGAAAGGGGGAGTTGGAAATTTTCCAATTTTTGAGGTTGCTGTTACATCCTGTACAATTTTCGACTTTTTCTACGGTCAAGTTTAACCTTTCTAAAAAATACTTTTCTTGAACAAAAATCAAAAGTGTTTCCAAATGTTAAAAAGGAAACAATTAATTATTACTCAAACATAACCCTAAAAATTACGATAAAATTATAATTCAAAAAAGTACATATAATTAAAAATTGAAAACAATTAAACTACGTTATAAAAATTAATGTAAAATTAGTATTAATTAGTTTATAACAATATTTTGTAAAAACTCTAATACGTGGAATAATATCCCTTCTTAAATACAAAGTCAGTAGATAAAATCTCTACTTCTGAAATAGACACTGACCTACGGTACGTCCCTTTAAGTCACACCCCACAATAGAGGGATGGGTCTCGAAGGCTCAATCCTGAAACGACAGACCCTAATTTTCCTTGCTTTTCTCCATTTTCTTCCCGGAAAACCAATCCTAAAATTATCCACCCTCTTTTTCCATCTCTCTAGAAATATTTTCCCAAAATTTGAAAACTCCCTAAAATCTTAGTGGGGACAATACTTTAAAAACAGTGTCCACACAAGACAAGTCAGTTAGTTCACAAGTTAGTTCTCATTTCAGAATTCAATTCCAAACAACTTTCCAAGCAACTATCTATACAAAAATTCCAAGTTCTTATTTCCAATTTCTAAATTCCAAGTTCTTATTTCCAATTTCTAAAAATTCCAAGTTCTTATTTCCAATTTCTAAAAAATTCCAAGTTCTTATTTCCAATTTCTAAAAAATTCTAAGTTCTTATTTCCAATTTCTAAATTCCAAGTTCTTAAGGTGCTTGTATACCTCCACGTTTCTGAGTATATTCAGAAACGTCGAGAGGTTTATCAAATTTTGATTGGCTATGCTCATAGAGAATATCTAAAAAATTAGAAGTTTTGGAATCTCTCTATGGAAATAGCCAATCACAATTAGAGAAATTCTGAACATACTTAAAAACGTAGAGGTATACAAGCGCCTTTATTTCCAATTTCTAAAAATTCCAAGTTCTTATTTCCAATTTCTAAATATTCGCGACAAGATCTAAGTTGTCCAACAACTCAACCATTTTCTCGAACCATAAATCGATATATCGATTATTAATATCGATACCTCTATTTTTGATATATCGAGAGGACTAATCGATAAATTCAAATTATTCCACGTTTTATTAATGGAATATTATAAAATAAAAAGTGAGTACAAATAAATAATCCATTTTCATTATTATATTCATCTTTCTCTTCTCAACTTTATTTAAATCTTCTTACTTTCTTGTGTTTGAAGTTTTGCTTTTATTCCGCCTAAATATTGTGAATATCCTTTATTAATACCAATTTTTAAAACCTTTGTGAAACCTAAACGTGTTACCTATGTTATCAAAAGCTGTTATCTTACTTTCTTGTGTTTGATGATTTGCTTTCATTCCGTCTAAATTAAATTTCCAAAAATCCCAACAAATTATTACAAAAACAAAATAAAACTCGAAGTGTCCCGAACTATTAGGCGAGAGTCTAGGTTCGAATCACACTAATTGTTTATAAAATAATTATTTATTTAATAAATAAAAAATAATAGTAATTATGTCCAGTTCATAGGACGTAACATGCACTCAGGCTGCAGTCCCATGGCACCGTTTTGCTTTGCGTTTTTTAACTAGACCATGAGTGTGAGAGAGATACAGATATATGTTTGCTCTGTTTGCACTCATAGCCTAGTTACAAAACGCAACGCAAAACGCTGCCATGGGACTTCACCCTTATAGGCATGATGCATAAGTTTCGACATTTTTTTTAAATTATCGAAATTGCTTGAAAATCGTTACTCGGGGGTTTTCTTGGTCGCTAATTACGAATAAGGAATCAGATTTTTAACAATCAAAATTTGATGTCTAATATGTGATCAGCAACACCAAATACATTTTTGTTTGTCTTTTTAAAAAAATGCAAATGATAAAACATTTAAATCATTCTATCGCTTATCCGCATACAAAAACATCTTTTACATGGCGAAGAATAAGAATATATTACTTTTGTTTTACTTCGAATTTTGCAATAATATTTTAGGAGAGTATTATTAACACTGTAAGAAATCCGAAAATAAGGACAAAACAATCGATTTTTTTGACATTTCGAACTGGAATGTCCCCTTAATTGTCTGGTGGTCATATTGAATTATTTTAGACTGATTTAGATCATGTGCAGTAACGAAAAAAATGGACGTCCTTAAAAAAATGGATTAATTTGTTTAAAATAAAAAAATTATAAACAATTAATATCTCAGAAATCGTCCTTCGGGATATCCACATTAATTACAAACAAAAAACACTCATATCGGTTATTTGGTACCGGAAGATTCAAAACATTGGTGACTTATAATACTTTTGCAGAACATAACATTATGTGTGAGTTCAAAGTGTTGTCAATTCGGTTGCGTTGACCTCTTAGATTACACGATAAAAGAATATCTAACTCTATTGCAAGAATTATTTCCAAATTGCTTTAAATCAAAGCACCACTTTCTTATTCATTACCCGAGAGTAATGCAACTATTAGGTCCATTTTGGCATGTTGTTTGTATGAACTTCGCAAATAACTTGCGAATTGAAAATTTGTTAGTTATTTCTTGGATTTCTTTTAATGGAGAAGTAGTTAAGCCAGGAATGATTTTAGTTAATTTTAACGAAGATGAACCAGAGTTTTACTTTATTCATCACACATTAGTTAATTAATTTTTAATGAACTACAAATTAATTATTAAAAAATGCATAAATAAATAAAATCATTAACATTATAATCTAATAATTAAAATGAGTAATTTTAAATTAATAATACTATTGATTATTAAATGTTGATAATATATATTAAATTGGGAAGGTGAGACTTGAATAAAGATTCAAAAGTGTGTCGTTAAAGCGACGTTTCGCTGGCATGGGTTTGCCAGCCTCATCAGGCTAAAATTTTATTAAATACAAAAGTTACACATCAGTATTTTTTTATAAAACGGTCTAAGAGCACTATTTCAATTGAAGGCTTAGATGCAATAAGGGGGCGTACGCTCTCTCCACGTATATTCAAGTCAGTCAAGCTTCCAAAATTTCGAAAAAAATGAAATTCAAATTTTTAAGTCTTTAAAAGTTCTACCTTATAGGAAATAAGAGGGCGCATCTTTTTTTCCTTAAAATTTTTTTTTCTAAAACAAATATTTTGCATAATAAACTTAAAAAACTGAAAAAGTTTGCTAATAAAAAATCATTCAATTTTAAAACATAAATCATCATATCTTGGGCAAATGTTGATGAATTTAATTCAAAAAAAATTCTGTACACACGTTTGGGTCCATAGAAGACGATAACATAATAAAAATTTCAAAAAATGAAAATTTGTTTAAACATTTTTAATTGTAAATAGAGCTTTGTCACCAAAGACGTTTTCTTAACTTTGACAATAAAAATCTGCGAAAAATTTTAAGTTTGAACAAACTTCCAGTGAGACATTTGTTGATTATTATGTAACAAAGTTTTCTGTAAATTTTCAAAGAGATTCCTTATTTATTTACAGAAATATAAGAGTATTAACAAATACGGTGGCGCCGCCAGCTACAGCCACTATGCGTAGATACTAAGCATAACAGCTGATAATATCCGATTTTTCTTTACAGAACATATAAACTTATATTTATAATAATATTTATTTTTATATTTATTTAACCGTATGTAAATGTTAAAAATTCAATTCTTAATAGTTGAAAGTTTAACTTTATACTGTTTAAATGTCTATTAAATTATTGGAAGACATTTAATTGCATTCCGCATTGAAAATTGTTTTTAAAATATAATTTTTAAACACATTATTTAATCAATAATAAAACTTATTTGTGAAAATAAAATTTTGAATGAATCAACAAATGACGAAATATCATTTCAATGTTCCTAAACTTAAAACATTTTCTTATAAATAAATATACAATTTATATAAAATAAATTTATTTATTTTTTATTTATATAAATAAATATTATTATAAATATAAGTTTATATGTTCTGTAAAGAAAAATCCTTTATTATCAGCTGTTATGCTGAGTATCTACGCATAGTGGCTGTAGCTGGCGGCGCCACCGTATTTGTTAATGCTCTTATATTTCTGTAAAAAAATAAGGAATCTCTTTGAAAATTTACAGAAAACATTGTTACATGATAATCAACAAATGTCTCACTGAAAGTTTGTTCAAACTTAAAATTTCTCGCAGATTTTTTTTGTCAAAGTTAAGAAAACGTCTTTGGTGACAAAGCTCTATTTACAATTTAAAATGTTTAAACAAATTTTCATTTTTTGAAATTTTTATTATGTCATCGTCTTCTATATACCCAAACGAGTGTACAGAATTTTTTTGAATTAAATTCATCAACATTTGCCCAAGATATGATGATTTATGTTTTAAAATTGAATGATTTTTTATTAGCAAAATTTTTCAGTTTTTCAAGTTTATTATGCAAAATATTTGTTTTAGAAAAAAAAATTTTAAGGAAAAAAAGATGCGCCTAATTATGCCCTACACTGAGAGAAAAGAGGGAACACTGCAGTACTTTTGGAGGTTGTGTATGGCAATATAATTTTGGTTCTTCTGCGTTCTCTCAGGGGCGTGTAACGCGCCCCTGAGAGCGCACTGCTGACTTTTTCGAGAGCGTGCTGTTGAGTTCATTGGTGGGACCGCGAGAAAGGGTCTTACAAGCCCCTTTCAGAGTACGCAGTTGAACCAACCTTGCAGTGGCATACACAACCTTCAAATGTATTGCAGTGTTCCCTCTTTTCTCTCAGTGTGTAAGGTAGAACTTTTTAAAACTTAAAAATTTGAATTTCATTTTTTTCGAAATTTTAGAAGCTTGACTGACTTGAATATACGTGTAAAGAGCGTACGTCCCCTTATTGCATCCAAGCCTGCAATTGTTGGATACATTTTTTGAAAGCATGTGCACCTTACATTTTTCCGTGTATGGGCATGTAAATTTTCAGAATGCTCTTTTTTGTTTTTGAGTTATTAAATTTCAAAGAATAAATTGCTGCGTCGCGGTGGCACTGAGCCGCGCGGTACCCAGCGTGAGGCGAGGCGCCCGCGACGTAGCAATTTATTCTTTGAAATTTAATAACTCAAAAACAAAAAAAGGGCATTCTGAAAATTGACATGCGCATAGGAAAAAACCTCAGCTTTCGTTTGCAATAATTTATTTTCAAATAAAACTAACCGATTTTTGGGAAATTGAAAATTAAATATTAATTATCAAAAATTGGGGTAAATTTTTAAAATATTAAAAAATAAAATTCACTATTGGAAAGAGGACGAAAAAACCTTTCCGAAACATATTCTAAAAAATTTTTCCAATTAAAAGTATTTTCAGAAAAAAATTCATAAACTTTTTATTTAAAAAAAAAGAAATCGGTGGAGACTTAAATAGTCTTCGAGATATTGCAATTTAACACAAATTTTAGTTAAAAACAGGTTTTTTGATAAACCCAACCAGAATTTTATTTGAGTGTACGCCCGTAAAACAATTCTACGGAAACCACTCTAAGGAAATCCCCGAAAGAATTCCGAAAAAAATTTCTGTACGGAATTTCTGCAAATATTCCATATTGTATATTTTTGTAAAGTATTCAATTTTCACGTCATCGCGACGTATTGTTTTGATATTTGTAATGTTAGAATCTGAATCCTCACTTTTTCTTGTAAACCAAACAAATCAATTTAAATGTGTGTCGTCTTGGACAGACTTTTCTTTATATGGTCATCCACGAGTATCATCCTTTTATAAGGTTACTGAACTGTCTAAAACAGTGACGAATCAAAGCGGTATTATTGATCAGAATGATGTCTTTGTCTAAGTAGCAGATGCCGAAAATTGGTCATCTGCACATTGTTAATCTTTCTATTGGTTCCCCACTTAAATGTAATAAAAATTTTATAACCTTGACCCAAAGGTAATAAATATGGGTGGTATGTTCCCTTGTGAAGGAAACATATAAAAGGGGCCACCCTCGACGAATTCGTCAGTCCAGAAAACGCCGTCAACTTAACTAGTCCAGAAGTCATCCTCAAATCAGCAAGTCGCGTTCTTCGTGTCCGTCGCGATTCCGCGACCAAGTTATCAAGTCATATACTACCCCTAAGCGTATTCTTCGTGTCAATCCAAAATCTCTTTAAGTAATTAATACATTCTTCAAGTCTTACTCAAGTTATTCAAGAAGAATTTTATCAAGGAGATAATTTCTATTGCAAGGCACATTACTAAAGACTGCATTATTTCGACTTCAACGTCAAATCAATAATTTGACACCTGGACTCCGGACCTTTCACTTTGACAGACCCGAAAACAATTGAAAGAAAATCTACTGCATATTCAGTTTTCGCTAGACAACGTCATTTCGTCAACCTTACACTGAAGGAGGTGTCGCCTGTTGGGTCTACGACTCTAAAAATAATTTTTAAAGGTAAATTACTAATACTTCAAAATCTTGTCCCTTTTACATTCTCGATTGATAAAACAAAGTATAATTTGTTACACTGTAAAAAATTTAGGGAGTTAACGGACTCGGGAGTAGGGAGTTAAATTTTTAGAGTTAAAAATTAACTCCAAAAGAGAGTTAATTTTTAACTCCCTTCATTTAACACCCGCGGGAGTTATTTTTTCCATGTGGAGTTAGCATTTGGGTGTTAAATTTTAACTCCTTTTATTTAACTCCCCTCGCATTAACTCCCAAATTGGGTGCGACTTTTATAGACTCCCTGGGGAGTTAAAATTTAACTCCTTTTTTTTACAGTGTACAGTATCCCTGAAGACATTTGGATCTACTCTTTCTCCTAATTCTAATTGTAAAGGATTGAAATAAATAACTTTAATAATTTAACTTCAATTAAGCAGTTATTCTTTTTTAAAACCTGTCCCTTAATATCAGAGTTCACTGCTCTGTAAATAAATCAGGTTGAATCACCGATGCCGGCTAAATTAAATATGTAAATTATGATTATGTTTAGTTTTATTTCTTGAGACGTAACACTATATAACTTTTAAACAAATTAATAAGCTTAGGATTATTTTCGTATAAAATTAATGAAAAATAGCATTAAAAATATAAAAATAAGGAAATAATATTAAAAATTATAAAAAACTCTTACCAACTCGAATTGCAGTTGATAGATTTTAACAATATTTATTATTTACGTATTTTTGTTGTAAATTTGATGAAATTTTTTTTATAAATATAATAATATGGAAATAATCTTAGAGTTTAAAAATTATAATAAACTGTTACTAACTCCAAATGGAGTTGGTAGCAGTTTAATTTTTTTTAAATTTATGGAATATTCTACAAAAATATACTTACACTTACTTACTTTTTAAAATTATCTCGAGATAACAAATGTTATCCGATTTTAATGTTTTTGGTCTTAAATGAAAGACCAAAAAATATCATTACGTCTTGTTTTAGATTTAATTAAATATTAAAATTTAATTAAATCAGAATTTGGTTTTAAGCCTGAACTTTTACGTCCAATCGCTTGAGAATACTTTCAATAATTATTTTCTTTTATTTAATTCAATTAATATGGAAATGACAAAAAAATATTAGCAGATATAATTCCATACATTCACATAAGACGTATGAAACATTTCCGGAATTAGGAATGTTTAAATTGACAAGAGAAAGAAAGAAACAACACAGCAAATTAAATTGGTACTCACTTTTTAATACACTTTAAAGATTAAATAAATTGTCGAAATTGGATCTTTATACAGAGATGAAGTCGTTTGGATTCTTTTACAAAACTTGGAACTTGAAATAGAACTTAAATTTGAAATAGAACTTGAATTAGAATTTGAACTTAAACTAGAATTTGGAGAGAACTCTGAGTTTTAGTTGACAATTGTTCGAGAACTGAATTTTTCTTAAGGAATACGTATATTTATGTAACTGTTCCAACTTCCGATTTTCTTAAGGAAGGAAAATTTGAGGAAGAAAATGTCAAAGAAAGGGAAAAAGAGGTTGGATGTTTTAGGATTGGTTCCAGATAAAGAAAATGGAGAGAAAATTCATTAAGAAATGGGCCTGATAGATGAATTTTTGGTCCATCCCATTTTTATCAGTTTTAAGCGTAGGAGGATCTTTGAAAAGGGGCTGAATCTTATCCTTCCCCAACTTCATCTCTCCTTCCAACTCCAATTTCTAGAATTTACAGAAATAGCACTTTTCTTCAATTTTAACATTTTTTTTTATAAATTCAACATAATAATGTACAATTGTTTATAACAATTAGTTTAGCAATTGCAATGGTCATTATTAACAATTATGAAATTATTATTTATTTATTTAATACAACCAATTCGATGAAATTTACGTTATTAAATCGTAATGTCGCGATTCTGAAGAGCTCAGGTTAGATCTTAAACATCTTATAATTTGCTGTAAAAAATCATTTGACCTTTTAATTGAGCTGCCGGATCAAAGAAGGGCACATAAACTCGCCGCGCTGGAAAACGTTGGCCCCTGGACACTTAAAATTAAACTTTTGATTTAAATTGTTTTTTATGCATATTCTTATAGAAAATTTAATTGCGCATCTTTTCTTCTAATACAATTTTTTTCTATCTATTACCGTTTTCGAAATAATAAAGAAAAACCATTTTTTTGAAAACATGAAATTTAATTAAATTTTTCACTTCAACTCGCGATATTTCAGTCAATTTTGCATATCCAGTGAGAAAGTTGTTTATTTATTTACAACTTTATTCTGATTATGTATTACATAATATGGAGTCAGGCATTCAGGTTGATGCTGTCTATACAGACTTCACAAAGGCGTTTGATAATATGGACCATGGCATACTCTTGGCAAAACTTGATGCTTTGGGTTTTTCTCAAGATTTATTTTCATGGATTAAAAGATATTTAAATGACAGTCTTATCAGTACGCGTAGAATATGACTTTTCTGACACTTTCATGGCTACCTCAGATGTACCCCAGGGTTCGAACCTTGGACCTCTACTTGCTTCGTTATTTATCAATGACATCAATGTTGTGTTCAGTCATAGTCCCTTCCTTTTATTTGCTGACGATCTGAAAGTATTTAAGGCTATTTGTTGTGCACAGGATTGTAAGAATTTACAATCTGATCTCAAATAACTTCAGAGATGGACTATAAAAAACAATTTATTTTTCAATGTCAAAAAATGTCATGTCACATCATTTACAAGATCAAATAACACTTACTTTTAATTGCAGTATTATCAATGATAATCTCTCTAGAGTAATCATGATACGTGACCTTGGGGTGCTCCTCAATGATTTCTTTACCTACTTTGATCACATTCTGTACACTTTAAATAATGCTTCCAGAGTATTGGGTTTTGTAATGAGAAATGCCTCACACTTTAGAAACATCACAATCTTAAAAATTTTGTATTTCTCCCTTATTAAGTCAACACTAAAATTATTATTTTGGTCTGATAAATTCAAACGATTTGGAGTAAGGAATGTTAATTCAGTGTCTTCTGGCCTGAAGAAAAATATGTTGTGTGATTATCTTACTTTTAAGAAATAACAAGTTCTTATTACATTGTCATATATTTCTTTATAAAAAAATTACAAATAGATATTCAAAAATATACAATTTTTTAATTTCAAATTATTTCACATTTTTATATTAACGTAAAAGAGAAAGTATTTCAGCATTATTAGAAAATAAATAAATAAATAATTACAGAGCATAAAACTACTTACAAACGCTTATGTATTTCGTCCAAATTTGAAAAAATCTTTAACTCTTCTTCCATACATGCATCTTTGCACAATGAGAAAATATTTTGTTTAAAATTTTGTCAAAGTTGGTTAAAACGGCTACACATGGGCATTTTGAGAAAGTTTAATATTTTCTTATGTGGTTATTGAAATACTTTTTTAAAAGAGTTTTCAATAAGTAATAAAAAGATCATTCATTCATTGATCATAAATTGATTTACTTTTTGTAACACTTTATGCTGTACTTGGTTACATAGTTGTCTGCGTGTGTCACAGTTTACCCAAAAGTTGGGAAAAATAAAGGTCCTGACCTCTTGACAGTATAGTTACGTGGTGGGACCTTCATTTTACCCAACTTTTGGTCAAACTGTGACACACGCAGCCAACTATGTAACCAAGTACAACATAAAGTGTTACTAAAGCTCATGTGTAGCCATTTTAACCAACTTTGACAAAATTCTAAACAAAATATTTTCTGAGTGCACGATTTTGCAGCAACTGCTTCAATTACAGGACCAATTTCTCTTTTGTGATTTTTAAATGTCTTAGACGATATAAAAGGAATGATCATTACATTAAAAAGTTTGTTCACTGCAATGAATCCTAGACCGAAATGCAAATCACCTACAAACGATAAGAATATGGAAAAATATGTTAAACAAAGTTGGTTTTTATTATTTTTATGTTTAAAAAAGAGACTGTTTCTTATCTCTCAAACTATAAAAAATAGTGCAGCAAGATGTTGAGCAATACCATCTTATTCTACTATACGACGCCCTTCAACTATGCACTGTTTTCATTTTCTCACATATTTTTAATTCTCTGTTTACCTTCTTCGCTTTGTTTAATACAATTTCTCTAATTGTTTTTTAATAAAAAATAAATTCATTTAGCTGTATTTCATTTTACAACCTACCTTATAGAAAATAATGAAGCACATCTTTTTTCGTAAAGATAATATTTTCGATCAGAAATAACAAAAACTGAAAAATTTTAATTCAAAAATTTAATTAACCATTTCTTACCTCTAAGAGTCCCTGCGACTGGATTTTGTTGAAATTTGTTACTCGGGGGTTTCTGATGTCACTGATCACAAACCTGGTGTCCTATATGGGCAGTTCCATAGGAAAAGCAAATGGTGGATCACCGATTTTTCTTAAACTGCGTAATTTTGTAGTACTTGGGGTACTAAATAACAGTGTAAACCGGTTTTGCAAAAAAAAAAAAAATTTTTTGAAATATTTACATTTGAAAAAATGCCTTTTTTCAAGAATTTTTATTTCGAAAACTATTGATTCTACAAGAAAAAGTCATTTATTCAAAATTGTTGAAAAGATGTCAATTTTTAATAATATTAAAAAAACGTTAAGAAAAATTAATTTTTCAATATTTTTTTAAACAATAATTTTTTATTATTAATTAAACATGCTAAGAACATCATGGAATTTCCTGGAAAAATTATTTTCTCAAAATATAAATATTCCTTAAAAAAATTTTTTAAAGTTAGCTCTATTGTGTGGTGCGCTAACGGCGCAGCGCCTACGACAGTGTACTTTAAAACATGATATCACGGTTACTGCTCGCCCCTAATACATTTATTAATTTTTTTTTGTCGTTTATACTCCTGCCCTATTGGCCTTACGCTCTCGACAAGAGTCCCTGCTGATACTTTTTTAAGGATTAAGCATAACCATTCTACAAATATTAGCAACTTTATTTAAGCTAGTGCGCCTACAGTGCGGCTTTCAAAGATAGGAGTACTCGCATTTGCCTGGACCACCCGTAATTGAGTTTTCTCGCCAGAGAAGAGGGAAAAACTGTAGAAAAACCTCTTCTGAGTACAACCGGTTTATCGACAGTCTAGTTTCGGCGGTAGGCATCGAACAATAATCGACAATGCATACCGTCGCACCTAGACGTCAAACCTCTTGCTCGGAATATCTCACCTGTCGGAAAAAATTCCCGGCTGACGGAGGGCGCGAACCTCGTTCGCACCACTCGCAAAGCCGGAGCTCCAACCAACTGAGCTATTCCGTCGGTTAATACACTTATTAATTAAATACGTTTATATTATTATAATAATTTTTAGTAGTGCTTCACAACTCCCCATGATTTTTAAAAACTTGAAAAAGCACCTTTTAAGCCCAACTGAAAAAAAATTGTCGATTTTATTTTATTTCATGCAAATTCTTCAACCAGTAAGCATATTTGAAGACCCTCTAGAGATTCAAGTGGAGAAAATTTGAAGAAAAAAATTTCTTTTTGAAGTTACAACTCATAAACAAAGCGTGCTTTATAACTCCCCATTCTCCCCTATATAATACACTCAAATCTCGCTATTACGAGAAGTTCGGGAGTCAAATCTCCCTTTATTACGAGCGCAAAAGGAGAAATGGGAAATCCCCACTTTTACGATTCTTCATTCATTTTTTTAGTGTTTACAATTTACATAATGTCAAAATTACAAACGTAACCTAGTTTAATTTGAACTTTAATATACAAAAAATTTATATAAGCTAAAATTTTTAAGATGTTCGACTGATTGATATAATTTAAAATACGAAGTGACTTTTTTATTTTTATTTTATATAAATAAAATTGATTTTAACCAAATTTGAACCAACTATATGTGCATTTGTTTATAAATAGTGGAGACAATCGGCAGGAAATTTTTCTCGCTATAATTATAATTATATATTATAATTATATTATTATTTATTTATATTTATTTAATTTTATATTTTACATACATAAATATGTATGTAAAATTTTTAAAAAAGTTAATATATTTCTCTCCTAATTGCTTTTTTCAAACATTTTTTCTAGTGCGTAAGTGTTTTACAATAATTAAACACAAATTTTTAAAACACGCCAGCATTTGAAATAAAATATGTTACCAGTCCTAAGCCTGGGTAAAGTGTGAAGAAAAAAAAAATTTCATTCAAAAAGGAAAATAATGTTTATAAAAAGTTAAAAATATGTTGTTAAATTGTTTACAATAATAATAATATAAACGTATTAAATTAATAAATGTATTAGGGGCGAGCAGTAACCGTGATATCATGTATTAAAGTACACTGACATAGGCGCTGCGCCGTTAGCGCACCACACAAAAACGCGTAAAGCAAACTTTAAAATTTTGTTTCTCAAAAAAATCAAAAAACACCTCTTCCAAATTTTAACCACTTTTTAAGGAAGGTTTATATTTTGAGAAAATAATTTTTCCAGGAAATTCCATGATGTTCCTAGCATGTTTAATTAACAATAAAAAATTATTGTTTAAACAAATTATTGAAAAATTAATTTTTCTTAACTTTTTTTTAATATTATTAAAAATTGACCTTTTTTCAACAATTTTGAATAAATGGCTTTTTCTTGTAGAAGCAATAGTTTTCGAAATAAAAATTCTTGAAAAAAGGCATTTTTTCAAATTGCAAATTTTCAAATGTAAATATCTCGCAAACATTTTTTTTTTGCAAAACCGTTTTACACAGTTATTAAGTACCCCAAGTACTACAAAAATATGCAGTTTAAGAAAAATCGGTGATCCACCATTTGCTTTTCCTATGGAACTGCCCATATTCAAAATAGCGGATCCAATATGGAGGATGAATTTTAACAATCTGATCTTATATATGAATCAAAGACCTTTAAATCCCTAGATAACAATTTTTAAACTGATTTCAAGTAATCGAAGAAAAGATTAGCAATACTTATATTATCTGTGGCTTTTTATTGATCAAAATACATTTCAGCAGAAAAAGAAAAGTTGTTCTTGTTATTATCAATATAATTCTAAAATAACTTAGGACTATTAATTTAATTAAGAAGGTTTAATACAAATAGAAGGAATGAAATATTGAAAAGCACGCTCAACATGTTTATAAAAAATAAGTACCATATTGTTTAAGGCAGCACGATAATCAGTTGCAGTTAAATGCGATTTTTAAATCCATCTAAAACAGCGATCAGAGTATTAAAAAATTCTTTATAAATGTTTATTTATTTATTAAAATGTATAAGCGGGCATTAAAAGCCCTTTACATTGAATCTAAAAAAAATTGCAGACCAAAACTTTGTCTACAATTATAAACAAAAATAAATCCATTCACACCTCAAAACGGTTCACAATATCATAATTAATTATCAAAAGTAATAGTGCGCAGTATAGATGTAAACTGTCCCAAATCAACACCAAAAAGTCCAAATTATCACAATACAAATTTGATTCACGATATAATCTATTGACAACAGAATTCCTTCCATAGTTTGTTCTATGATATTGTACATTAAATAATGAAAAATTTCTCAAACGTCGAGCAGGTATACAAAACTCAATCATTGAAAGTAACTGAGGACAATCTACGACGCCGTTGACAACCTTAAATAAAAAAGTATATCATTATAACAAAATCTTGCTTGAATTTTGGAAAGGCCAAACTTAAATCGCAAATCACCATAATTATGGGAGAAGAGATCATAACTAATACCAAGTTGTCTGGCGGCAAATCGCAAAAAACGGTTTTGAACTCTCTCTAATCTTATGATGTGAATAATATAGCATGGAGACCATATAATTGACACAAACTCAAGAGTTGATAAAACGTAAGAGAAATAAAATGATTTTAAAGAAATCAGACTTTTAAAGTCTGAAGCACTGCGTATAATAAAACCCAAAGATTTGAGTGCTTTATTTACTATAAAGGAAATATGCTCCGAAAATGATAAATTGCTACTAAAAATGACCCCAAAATCCCGGACACAGGTAACTCTACGTCTACTTAAAGGGGAATTATTTAATTTATAAATGTGATTAAAGACAATCTTTTTCCTACAAAAGGAAATTGTTAAACATTTTTTAATATTCAAATGAAATTTATTATAAAAGCACCATTCTTGTAAACCATCTAAGTCAGATTAAAAATTTTAAAAATCAGAATGTGTATCAATTTTCATATAAAGTTTAAGATCATCTGCAAAAAGCAAAAATGAACAAAATTTAAAAACTGAATTAATATCGTTAATAAACAATAAAAATAAAAGTGGACCCAAGTTCGAGCCCTGGGGGACATTAGAAGTAGCTGTGAATACGCGCGAGTAAGTTTCATCCACACAGAAATATTGGCCTCTATTAACCAAATAACTATTAATCCATTTCAATACACTGGTACCAAAACCCATCAACTTTAGCTTTTCAATAAGAAAAGCATGGTTTATTTTGTCAAAGGCCTTTGAAAAATCCGCATATATGGCATCAACCTGAAAACCACCCTCAACATCTCTCACCAAATCCTCCAGAAAAATAGCAAGATTTGTGAAAACATATCTTCCTTTAACAAAGCCGTGCTGCTCATGAATTACCATTCTAGAAACTGCACGATACACTTGATCAAAGACCATACTTTTAAATATTTTCGTAATGCAACTAAGAATAGTAATTAGTCTATAATTTTTAATATCATTTATTAAATTATCATTGAAAATAGGAACAATAATACCAAGCTTCCACTGGTTTGGAAAAATACCTTCCACCAATGATCTATTAAATAAAATAAATAGAGGTTCAACTAAAGTAGAGCAACACAACTTTATCAAGATCGGCGGAATTCCATCAGGTCCCACACTACCATCCACATCAAGATTTTAAATTTTATTAGCCAAACAAGACTTTTCAATTCTGAGAAAACTCAAATCAACAGTGTCACAGATGTCATACAAATTAAAATAAACATCATTGTCAATCGGCTCGTAGACAGACTTAAAATAAGTAGCAAAGAGTTCAGTTATCTGCTCACGATTACCTCCAACACAATCATCCAGTGACATACAATTTAGGATACGTTGATTGCTTCGATTAGATTTTACATACTTCCAAAAATTTTTAGGATTAATTATAATTGATTGTTCAGCATTACGGATATAATTATTGTAACATTTTCTAGCTAACGCGTTACATCGAGAACGCAGTGAAGAAAACAACTGGTAATTAAGAAAAGTATTTGATTTTTTATAGTTTAAATGAGCAATTTTTTTAGCTTGTGTCAAACTTTTAAGCTCGCTAGAAAACCAAGGTTGAAAATTATAAGAATAGGTGAGGTTAGCCGGAACAAAAAATCCAATAGCCGAGTAAACGTAATTATAAAAAATATCCACTGCATTCTCAATATCAACGTCCAACAGTAAATAAGTCCAATTAACATTACCAAGTAAAGCATTAATCATATCAAAATTTGCATTTTTAAAATTATATTTTAAATTGCTGGCACTTGACTCACAAGATACCAAATCATCAATATTAAAAACAATCGTCAAAAGTGGATGGTAATTATCCACTGGAAGCAATTCGTCGATAGTCAAATTTACATGAAAATCCTCTGAAAAATCAAAATTCGTAAAAATGAGATCCAATAAGGATCCATGAACATTAAAGAAATTGTTAACCTGGGAAAGCTTAAGGAAGTCCATAGTGTCACTAATAACATTAACAATTTGTGAATGCAATCCAAATGAACCAGTCTTAGGTTTTGAAAATTTTTTTCTCAAAAACAAAAAATAACGTGTTCGCCAAATTTGGCATGTTATTTTGTGGTATAGTAAGCAATATTTATCTTTTTTTTCAGCTTGATTGAAGGCCGATAACAGGTTTAAATATTAAAAAACAAATTTATTTTTTAAATAAATTTATTAAAAAAGTTAATTTTTATTTAATTAATTTTTTTTTCAAAAAATTTGATTCATTCTAAACAAAAAACATTCAGACAACTTTTTTCTATAAGCAAAAATAAAAAAGTTATTCAAGTTTAAAAAAAATATTGCATTAATTTGTTTATGCAAATATCTAACAAAATATTAAATATTTTTAATTAATATTTGGGATAATTACATAGGCAAACAAACTCTATTGAAAAATGAAATTTGAAAAAAATCCGAGAGTTGACCCCTCAATCTCATATGAAACTCCTCATATCACTCATTGCGTGTTTTATATTTTGTTCTCCCATTAGACGCCGAGCTTTCATTTGGTCCTTGACAGCTTTCAATTCCTGAAGCTGAGCTTTTGTTTTGTCCAGTGTCAACCAAATATGCTTTAGCACTGCCTGAGAAAACGTTTTTTTATATCGAGAAAAGTGCGTTGAAAGTGACGCGCCTTTACTTCTGAATCGAATACAATCCTCAGTGGGCGTTGCTTCTGCTGAGTCTGTGAAGGAATGCCTATTCTGAATAGTTTGGTAGTGTTAAGCAAATTAGTTAGTATAGTATCCTTAAACAATTTTGACACATACAGTATTAAATTTTTAGTACTTGACGTAGATCCTTCAAGATAATTTTCACACTCAGGAACACCAAACAATATAAGATTCCTTTTCTTAAAAAGTCTATTTTCCATCTCAGACAAACAATTTTGAGCAATTTTAGTAAAAGATTCACTATTCTTAATTGTCAATGGTTTAAGAGTACCTTCAATAGAAGTAATTCTTTCCGAGAGATCAACAATTTTGTTTTCAGCCTCAGAGATCCTATTGTCCATAGATGAGGCAACATTATCAATTTTATTAGACAAGGATTCAGACACCTCAGCAATTTGAGACTTTAGTGAAGTCACGGCACCATCAATAATTCGTTCCAAAACAGCAACAGTTAACTGAGAATCAGAAGTACTCTGTGATGACGTTATAGGTGACGTAGGCCAACAGCACTTTGTATAACCTCCAGATGGAAGAGTTCCGCACATTTTCGCACAAGATGTATAAAATAATGCATTACACACAGGGCAAGAAACACCACTCACAACTCCTTTTTTACACCCTGCACAGTTCTTGTCATTTACCGATAGATTTTTTGTAGCCATAATGGACACACATTTTCAAAGAAGGGAATATAACAGAAATTAAGGTTATGTTCAAAACGTGTTCAAGCAAAAACCACCAATATATTGTTCATTTGTCAGAAAAGTTGTAAAAAACTGGATATCAGTAAGACAAATCAATAAGGCACTTAAAAACAGCAAGAACAAGTTATTTTAACACGCACGAAAATCATTTCTATTGTACTGCAATCAATAGGTATAAGGATATTAATAAAATTATTATTTATTGCAATCAACATTCCCCCTTCACGCTTTTAGTACGCAAGCCTCTTACATTCTGGTAGTAAATTACAAATGAGTTATCGCAAGGGGAAACACTTGTAGAGGGAGAAACAATCTGACTATGAGTGGGGAATATTGCTCCTCTATAACATGAAGAATCTACGTTGGCGTCTGATGAATAGTTGCCTTCCCTCTCTTCACAATCAATGGTTCTCCTCCCGCATGCCTTATGGTTAGGTCCTGTTCTCCTTTCTCCCGACGTTCCGTCAATTCCAAATGAATTTTCCGCAGGTGCTTCCTCTGTAGAGGGGTTAGATCTCTAGACAGAGAAATCGTCGCACCACTCTTCCCCACCAACTCCTTCTACTCCTTCCAGTAGGCATTCAACATTTCCCTCATCTGAAATCCGTTGGTGTATGAAATACATATCGAACATGTAATACTTAAGTATAGAAAGTTTAAAAGCAATCCATAAAAAATGTAAAATTTTGAATTTTTCGATTTTTTGAAAAAATTGAATATCTCCCGTTCTAATTAATATTTTTGAAATCTGTAAATTGATAAACCTTATAATTAGCTGCCCGAGTCACTAATTATATTATTTAGGAAAAAAGGGAAGGATAGGAGAGTAAACCAATTAATTATTAAAACATGATATATATTTATTAAACTTACTAGTGGATGTCTCACATTGAGGATAATCCGACTAAGATAAACTGTGGGCACTCAGGGTGGAGTCCCATGGCAGCGTTTTGCGTTGCGTTTTGTAACTAGGCCATGAGTGTGAGAGAGATACAGATATATGTTTGCTCTGTTTGCACTCGTTGCCTAGTTACAAAACGCAACGCAAAACGCTGACATGGGACTCCACCCTCACAAGTCACACCAACGGTCAACGCAAGATATCACTATTTCAAGCGACGAGCAACAAGTGTTGCGTCTGTCTGCGAATTTGGCGATTGACACCCTCGAGGCTCTTCGGCCGTTTCCGGGTTCAATCGCCCGATTTGCAGCAGACGCGGGAGAATTTGTAACGCCACGTTACACCCCCCTTCCCCCAAACGGAACGAAGTCTAACCCTTTACAAAAAAAATTTTCACTTAATTTTCCGACAATTCATCGTAATTCGTATCGAAGATTATACATTCAATGTTGTCTTTTTCATTTTCCGCTAATTTTCTTGAATTTTCCGCTAGACTATTCTCTAAAAATTCCTTGAGTTTCTCTTGTCGTTTGTCCCAGTTGGCTCGTATATATTTCCTCACGTTGGCTGATGGCTCACAGTACCCTGCTCTTTCCTTTAAATTTCTTTTTCCGCAAAACTCGTCGTGTAGAATATAATGGGATTTCCATATGTCCTTTTTGCAGAATTTGCATTTCCATGATTGTTTATTTTCCATGATTTCCTGTAACAGTTTAAAAAAACAGAATTTTTCTTTATTAATTTCTAAAAAAAAATTAAAAATAATGGTCTGTCTGTGTGTATGTCTGTATGTATGTATGCATGTCCGTCTGTAGACCACAATGTTGTTGACACAATAACTTTTGAAAATCTTATCTGATCGTTTTTAAATTTAACACACTTAAAGTTGGTGTAAAAATGAAGGTTAAGTACGTTAACCAGACATTTTCGTTGAAAACTACAAAAACTACGGTAGTTTCAAAATTTTGAAAACTCAATTTTTTCAAATTTCAGAATTTTTAACTTTATATTATTTTAGATTAGGAAAATACAAGCAACTTTTCTCTACAATATTTTTTCATAAAAACTCAATTTTCGAAGTTATAGTCTCTTAAATAGTCAAAAAACTAAAAAAATCCCAAAATAACACTGAAAATCTAATTTTTTTAAAGGAATAAAAGTTAATTAATTAATTTTAACCTATTTGCACTCTGATATACTTAAAAAACAAACTTATACACAAAAAGGCGTAATTTCCAGAAAAGTCACTCTCTATATATATTTTTTGTGCGCTTTTTTGACAAAAAATCAATATTTTGACTCCTTTATCTCCGACATTTTTGCCAAACCCTTAACTTTTAAAGTTATTTGTTGTAATTTTTTTTTAAGTTTTTGGGCCCGACCAATCTTAAAACTTTTAATAAAATCTGTTTTTTATAGTAAAAGCGAAGAACAATTTTACCTATTTATTTTAAATTTTTGGTATTTTTTTGCATTATAACAGAATATTACAATATTTTTAAAAATAATTAATAAGTCGAAATGCGTTCACTTTGTTTGTTTACTATGCTATGTAGTTTGTTAACAAAGGGTTTTTGAGAAAATTTTTTTTTCTAGAAATGAAAAATGATTTTCACCAAAATTCGAATTTTTTGGTTTTTAAAAACTGGATTATTGATCGAAAAAATATAAATTTTGCTGCAAGATTTCAAGCTGATCACTTTAGCGGTTTAGAGGGAAATATGCACACCGTAACAGTACTTTTGTAAAATACAATGCAGTGATAATAGCGGTAATAATTTCATGTTCAGTTCTGATCTTTTGAGGAGTACCGCGATCAAAATATCAATAACTTTAGTTTTAATGCACAGAATTCAATGAAAATATGGAAAAAATTCTCGGTAATATATACTTTTAAAATAAACAATAAAATTTTTTCAATTTTTTGAGTCCCAAAAAGATATGTAACCCCTTAAGTTTAATTTCACAATTTTACTCAACAACCACAAAACATACATTTAAGTCTACTTAATCTCGCAATCTTTATCAAAAGCATTTAATGAGAATGTAATCTTTAAAGTCGTAGTAACTTTATGAAAAAAAAGTTTTATAAAACATATAATTCGAAACAGGAAGCAAAACGCCTTTACTAAAACTGAATCAGTGAAATTTCACTGTGAATCAGTGACTCGATTCTCACGAATTAAATCAGTGAAATATGACTGAAATTCCAACTAATTTTTTTAAAATTTTGTACAAAAACAAGCAACTTTTCCTATAATCACTTTGTTGTACAAAGAACAAAAAAGTTATGAATTTTTTTTACATTCGCATGACATGAGAAAGTATTAGCTTTGGTCAAAAATTGGCTTTCGCTAATTTCATGAAATCTCGACGTTTTGAGGTGCCCTGAGTCCGAAAAACATGGTCGGGTATGTCTGTCTTCGTGTCCGTCTGTAGACACAATGGTGTCCCTACGAGAACTCTTGAAAAATGTATTGCATCAACTTTCAACTTTGCATGCACAAAAATAGTGTTAAAATACAGATCGAGTTCGTTAGCCAGCTATTTTCAAACTCCGGTAGTTTCAAAATTTTGAAAATTAAATTTTTTCAAAATTTCAATATTTTTAACTTTATATTACTTTAGATTAGAAAAATTCAAACAACTTTTCTCTACAACATTTTTTTTATAGAAAGTTAATTTTTTTTCTTTTAAAGTTTTTGGGCCAGTTTATCTCAAAATTGACAAATTCAAAACAAAAAATTCTTATTTCGTTTTAAAAAAAACGTGTCTTGCATAGAAATTTACCACCGTTACTGAGTTTTTAATTTTATATTATTTTAGGTTAGAATAAGACAAACAATTTTTTTTCACCACCTTTTTAAAAAAAATTTTTTTTTTGTTTTTGGGCCCGACCAACTGTTCTGATAAAAATTTTTTTATTTATTTTCTAAAATCTTTAAACTTTTCTAAAAATCTGTAGTTTATAATAAAACAAAAGAACAGTTATAACTGTTTTTAAATTTTTGTTTTTTTTGCATTACACGGAAAAACTTTGTTCAATATTTATTTAGAAGCTTATTCAAGAACTTAGGATATGGAAACAAAACAAGATATGCTACAACCATACTTAATCTCGCAGTCATTAGCAAAAACATGTGAATGTAAGGAGAGAAAACGAAAAGAAAAAAAATGGATTCGTGTTTTTGAGAAAAAAAATGTAAAATTTATTTTACTTGTTTTTTTGTTTTTGTGAGCTAATGATTTTCGAATTTTATTTTTTATTTTTTTTATTGAATTTCTTGTAGAAATTCTTGTATTTCTCTTTCGCCATTCAGCCGAAACTCCATTCATTCTAATTCCTGTTGTCTCCTTTCCTCCGTGTTTTTTTCTAAAATTGCTCGTCTGTCGCATGTCCAGCGTAACATCCCTAGAAATGTTTTCCTTTCTTTTTCATAGGTATAGTTATGCTTCTCGAAATTCAGCTCCTCCACGGGTTTTGTTTTCTCTTTTAATTCTTCTTTCTCGGGGTTTTTTCCATGTTGTCCTCTTCTATTTCTTCGTCTAATATTTCTTCTTCGGGGTTTGCCTCCTTCCTTACTAATATAACTGTCTCTGGTTCTGAACTTGAATCTTCCTCATCACTTTCTTCGTTTGTTTTCCTTTGTGTGTTTAATTTCCAGATTTCCAATCTTGTTACTTGCTTTTTTATTGTTTCGCGTTGTTCTTCTATTTTATTCCATTTGTCTTTGAATTTTTCCATTTTTATAGATATTTTGTTTATTTTTTCTTTCATTTTTTTAACTCGTTGTTAATTCCTTCAAGTGTTGCTTTTCTTTAGATTATTTCGTTGTTCGGGTTCCTTTTTTGCAAAGTTAAATTTTCATTTTTAGTTCACATTCGTTAATGTAAAAAAAATAAAAAATAATTGCCTGTTTTGTATTATTTTCCTACAATTTTCAGTCCATTTCCGTGCAATTTTCTTACAATTTTAACTAATTTTCTACGAATTTTCTACGTTTTCCTGAAAATTTTCTCTAATTTTCATTTTCCACGAATGTTCGCAAATCATTTATATTCCACTATCCTATCGATTTACCACGAATTTTCCCTAATTCGTACATTGTGGGGGAAATTTTTCGGATGATCTTGTACGGGCCTTCGAAATATTTTTTCAATTTTCGATCAATTCCTAGATCTTTGTTGGAAAGACATTTGTCTTTCTTCCAGACTAGATCTCCTACTTCGAATTCTAATTTTTTACTACGCAAATTGTAATATTTTGCTTGATTTTCGTTGAAGTTCAAGGCCTAAATTGAGGAAAGCTGGGGTGAAATTAGTTGACGAATGTTTTGCTGTATTTAGGGCAAATTGTAAATCTTCGATATTTTTATCCCAAATGTTCTGCTCTTTGTCTAACTAAGCTTTGATAGCGGTTTTGATTTATCTGTTTGTCCTTTCGGTGGGGTTTACTTGCAGATAGTACCTAGGGGTAAACGAATGCCTGATTCCTAATTTTTCCGACATTTCTTTGAAAACTTTGTTGGCATATTCGGTGTCATTATCCGAAATTAAAATTCTGGGAGTTCCCCATCGCGAGATGATTTCCTTGAAAAATTCGGTCTCAATTGTTTTTCCATCCGCTTTCTTAATTGGTATAATTTCTACCCATTTCGTGAATAGATCGGTGAAAACTAAAATGTATTTATTCCGATTTTTCGAAAGGGGTAACGGGCCTATTGTCTGAGGCAACCATCGTCCATGGTTCTTCCTGCCTGTACATTATCGTGATTTTCTGTTAAAACTTGTTTTCGCAAATTTTTCGGAATTACTAATTTCCACGGATTTTCACCTTTAAGAAGGGGATATTTTAATGGATCGGGTCTATGAAATTATAATTGTTTGTCTCGAATTCGCCAGTTCTCGTGTTTGTGTGGTGTCGATTCTAGTAATCTCATTTTCGTTTTATACCACGTATCTTCTGTTTGATTTTCGCTTATTTCGATTTTTAGTATTTCGGGATTTTCTTGTTTTTCCTCGAATACTCTTGACAAAGCGTCAGGAACTACGTTTGCTGAACCTTTTCTATAAATTATTTTAAAATCATGATCTGAAAGTTCTAATGCCAGGGTGGCCACCCAACCGGGAGAACCGGGAGAACCGGGAAAAACCCGGGAGAAAAATCAATCGGGAGAAAACCGGGAAAAAGCCGGGACAGAAATTTTAATCGAGAAAAAACCGGGACTAAAATTTTACATTTAAAGATTTCAGACAATTAAAGTTAAAGGAAAAAGTTTTACTCAATAAAATTTTCTGATAAAAGTAAATGAATTTTGATATTTACAAAGATAATTGAAATTTTGAAAATTTAAAAAAAGTTTTGAAAATAATTGAATTTCTGCGAAGTATGTTATCTGAACTTTTGAAAATAATTAAATTTCCATGATGAAATTTCTTATTTTTTGAAGATAATGATAATTTGACAAGAAATTAAAAAAAATTTGAAAATAATTGAAATTCTGCGGAGTATTTTATTACTTTTGAAAATAATTGAATTTCCATGATGAATTTTATTATTTATAACATTTTGATATAACATTCAAAAATAAAATTTTTAAATGTAATTAAATTTTTGCGAAGAATTTTATTATTTTTGAAAATAAATTAATTTCAGAAAAGAATTTTATTATTTATAAAGATAATTCAAATTATGAGAGGCATTTTATTGAATTTTTTTAAATAATCCAATTTTGTAAAAGAATTTTATTATTTATAAAAATAATTGAAATTTTGAACAGATTTTTAAAAAAATGTTAAAAATACCTAATTAAAATTTTGCCATGCATTAATTTTATTAAATTTTATTAAATATTATTCCAGATTGTTTGATGTTAAAGTATATGTTTTGGCGAGAAATGTGATTTTTTTACAATTTTCTGTTTCCTTTTCGGCGTTTTTTTCCTAAAATTTCATTCGACTTTTTTCCGACTTTTTCGAAAATTTTATGCAACTTTTCGTGACTTTTGTTGTAAATTTATTCGACTAAAGATACTTTTTTTAGTCTTAAAGACGATCTGAGCCCTGTTTTTAGTGTTTTTGGCCGAATTTATATCATTTACAACTACATATTACATAAAGGTAATGTTCTGCTCACAGTAAAATTATAATTAAAAACCGGGAGAAACAGCTCATTTTCACCGGAAGGACCGGGAGAAAACCGGGAGACGAAAAATTTAAAAATAGTGGCCACCCTGAATGCCCATCTTGCCAAGCGTCCTGTAAGGTTTTTCAAATTGTGTAACCATTTTAAGGCAATGTGATCAGTTATTACCTTAAAATGACTACCTTCTAGATATTGTCGAAATTGCCCTATAAACGTTTTCACGTCAACACATTCTTTTTCCGTCGTCGAATAATTTCTCTCAGTTTCGCTTTGATTTTTACTACCATATGCCACTATAACATTTTTTCCGTCAATGACTTGTGTCAAAACTGCGCCTAGACCTGTGTCGCTTGCGTCAGTTTCTAAAATGAAAGGATGTTGGAAATCAGGGGGTTCAAGATCGGAGCTGTCGTCAACAACTCGATCAGTTTTAATTTTGCTTTTTCCTGATTTTCGTTCCAAGTCCATTTTACATTTTTCCGTAGTAATTTTTGTAAAGGTTCAATTATTTCAGCGAAATGTGGAATAAATCGTCGGTACCAGCTAACCGTCCCTATAAATCGTTGTAACTGTTTAATAGTCTTAGGAGTTGGAAATTTTCGAATAGGTTTGACTTTGTCGTCATCGATTTGCAGTCCTCTTTCGTTAACTTCGAACCCTAGGTATTTTACCTCTGCACAACCGAATTTACTTTTTTCGAAATTAACTGTCAACCCTGCTTCTTTCAATTTTCCTAATACTATTTCCAAATATTTCATATGTTCGTCGAAAGTCTAAGAAACTATAATTATGTCGACGAGATAACAGAAAACTTTCGGTTTAAGGTCAGGCGTAGTAATTTTGTCCATTAACCGCTGGAACGTTGCGGGAGCATTACAAAGTCCAAACGGCATTCGCTTGTATTGGAACATTCCAAAACCAGGAACTACGAAAGCCGTTTTTTCCTTGGACTTTTCACTCAACGGGATTTGATTATACGCCCACTTTAAATCGATCTTAGAGATATATTTCGCGGCTCTGAGCATATCTAAAATTTCTGCCATCAATGGAACTGGATACAGATCTTTTTTCGTGACTGCGTTGACTTTCCGAAAGTCTAGGCACAATCTGTATGTTCCGTTCGCTTTCTTGATCATAACAATTGGATTCGACCAATTGCTATTACTTGGCTCGATAATACCTTAGCGTAACATTCTCTTAATTTTCTTAATTATTATTATTTCCTCTTCCTCGTTCGTCTTGGTAGTATTACCATTCCCTGCAGAAGAACGGTTTGGTACTGCCACTTGAAGACTATTACTTGGATTATTATTTTCACCGGACGGAGCTTCTAGCATTTTCTGATCGTTATTATTGTCTGTAGTTGTCTTAGGTGGGAAAATTATTTTGGTTTGTTGTTAGACCAATTTTTCTGATAAGAATTTCCTGAATATTTTGATGGAAGTCGCGAATTTCTACCAAAGTTTCTAAAATTTCCACTATTTCCCTGGTTTGTATTCGGTTTCGATTTTTCATTAAACGAGTTTTTTTCTTATCTGTTGTAATTTTTAGATATTGTCCACGAATTTTTGATTTATTTCTCTCGATCTCGATTTCTTTACCTAAACTTACTAGTTCTTCAAACGTTTTAAAATCGTTTCTGTGTATATAAATTTTATATTCTATTCGCATATTTTCATAAGCGCGACATAATTTCCAGTGTAAGCCTTTTCGCGGGTATAGTTTTCCAAATAATTGTCTTATTCCAATCAGAAAAGTTTGAATTCCTTCTCCCTCTTTCTGATTGCAATATTTTATTTTCGTGTTAATTTCCTCATATAATTTTTCGTCTAAAAATGTTCTTTCAAATTCTTCACGAAAATCTTGTAAAGAAAACCAATTTCTTCTAACCGTCCTACACCATTCAAGGTCTTCGTCTGCTAATACTGCGTCAATATATTTTAATACGCGATTTTCCGGGATTTCACAACCTCGCATAAATCTGACCAATTCTTCTAAAAATTGTACTAGGTTGTCTGTTTTGTTATTATGGAATTTAATTGGACAATTTGTCATGATTTGAAAAGGTGTTTGTAACATGCCAAAAGGAAAATGGTTATTAAAATTTCCAAAATGTCGATTTTTGTCGACTTGGGCATTTGGATTTTCAATTTTCGTGCTTTCCGTGAAATTTTCCTCAAAATTTTAGTTACTATTTTTTGTAAAATTTTCCATCGCAATTTTCATTCGGTCCATTTCTACTCTAAGTTGATCTAATTCTTTATCACGTATCGATATTTCATTTTTGAATTGATCTGACTCGGTTGATTTTTCTTTTATTTCCCGATAAAAAATAATTTTTTTTCTTTTGGGATGGTTCCTAATTTTTTGGGTTCGTAAACGATTCCTATTTCACTATCATTTAACAATTCATAGTAAAGTTCTCGATTTTCTCTAATTCCTTTAAACTGGACATTCTGTCTTCTTTCCCTAATTTCGCGTTTATCTAAATCGAAATATTGAACTAATTTTGTTCGAAAACTATCTTCCGACTCGCTGTTAATTTCAGCATTTATATTTACTGAGATATGTGCTGAAGGTTTATATTTTTTTTGCACAATTCTTCTATGTTCGAGTTCTAATTGTTTTCCTTTTTCGTGCAAGTTTTCCCTTTCATTTTTAAGCATTTCGTCGTATGCTGTCAGTTCATTCCTACTTTAAATCATTTGATTATTTGTTCCTAAAAAAGAATTTACATCAGAAGTTCCGTCTTTTGATTTTCCTAGAAAATTTTCCGTCACATTTTCCAGTAATTTTTCTATCAAATTTCCCGTGACATTTTTCTGCGCTTTTCCTACATTGTCAGCAGTTTCTCTAATTGTTCCTAAGTACTGCTGTAGAATCGAATTTGGTTTTGGGGCGTTTACTTGACTAATCGGCCTGGGCATAGGCAGAGATGTGTTTGCTGTGACTTGTTTCGTTTCTGGGGGGAGGGGCAAAGATGAATTAAAATTTAATAATTTTATTTTTTCTGGGGGTGTGATTTCCATGAGAGCACGAAGCATTGCTTCTTGCCTCTGGATTGTGGCTTCCAAAATATGTGACTTGTCTTGTGCATCATTTTGGAGGGGGGTATTTTGCCTGAGGGGGGAGTCAGTTTCGCTCGCTGTTTCCGTTTCGCTATCCGTGAAATTTTCCGTTTCCTTTTCTTTCTGCATTTTTCTCGTATCCGATCGTAAAACATGTTTCGACGCCATTTGTGAATGTTTATTGAAAATTTGGATTAAATTTAAATCATCATTTAATTTAAATTCCATTAATCCTATTACAAGAGAAAAGATTTTCCGCTATTTTATTTTCATCGTCATGAAAGATTTACGTGGGAAAAAAAATTAAATTGTTTTTTCGGAAGGAAAGGATAGGAGAGTAAACCAAATAATTATTAAAACATGATATGTGACCTGGAATGTTAAAAGGGACCTTAGGTCAAAAAAATCGATTTTCAGTTTTTTAGTGATTCTTATTGGAAACGATCTGCTCTTTTCAAAACAATAAATCCCACACCTCTAGCTTTATTAGTTTTTTTATAATTGCGCTTCAAAGATGGACGCAATTGACCAAAAAAACGTAGAAAAACATCAGCACAAAAGAAATGTATAAAAAGTGATCAGATTTGCTTGAAACTTGTTACTCGGGGGTTTTTGGGGTCGCTGATTACGAATCTGACATCAGATTTTCAAAATTCAAAATAAACAATTATAATATGGCGGACGAAAATTTTTAAATTATTTAAATTTTCCTGAAATTCATTTCTTAGGGATTTTTGGGGTCGCTGATTACAAATGTGAAATTAATTTTTAAAAAATTTTGTCCGCCATATTGGATCCGCCATTTTGAATTTTGAAAATCTGATGTCAGATTCGTAATCAGCAACCCCAAAAACCTCCAAGGAATGAATTTCAGGCAAATTTAAATAATTTTAAAAGTTTGTTCGCCATATTAGATCGGCCATTTTTAAAATCTGATGTCATATTCTTAATCAGCAACCCTGAAAACCTTTAAGGAATGAATTTCAGGCAATTTTGAATAATTTTTAAATTTTCGGCCGCCATATTGCATCCGCCATTTTGAATTTTGAAAATATGATGCAAGATTCATAATCAGCGACCCCAAAATATGTCGTGTAGTTTTTTTAAATATAGAAAATGAAATTTGTCATGTAGTACCGCGTCATTCCTCTCACTCGTTGAATATTATCCAATATTTTTGCTGTGGGTAGAGATATTGATTAATTATTGTGATCAATATTTAAATTAACACCTCTAATAATAATTTCTTAAGTTACTTTTTAAAAAATGTCATTATTTTGCGTTAAAAAAATTAAAATTGACACATAAGCAGAGATTCACATTCGAAAGCGTCATTCCTCTCACCCCTAATAAAAACAATATTAATATATATAAATTGATCGCAAATTTTTTTCACATAAAGTTATCCTTTATAAACATGATAGGGCATTCTAAGTTGGAGGAAAATTATTTGTCAATTAAATAAAATTAAAAAATGTTGAAATTGTCATTCCTCTCACTTTTTTGAATAAAAATTAAAAATTGATATGATTGTCGATTGTTTACAAACTGCCAGTGAAAAGTGAACCTAAAATGTATGAAAAATAATTTTTAATGATTATGTTAAAAGAGATTTTTGATAACTGTAAGTATTTCAAAATCTATAAAATTTATAGATAATATTAATAAATTATAATTATTAAATAATTTTTTGTAAATAGAAAAATATATATAATAAAAAACGCCGGCGCCAAATTTTAACCTTTTAATTTTTTTGTAAATTTTAATTTTAAATATATACTTTAAAAGCTAAAAGTTAGCATGATCATGCTATAGAGGTGATAGATTTTTGAAAGTTCAATATAATTGACTGCATTAATCCATAAATAATACATTTTTTTCTTTTCTGTTTGTAACTCACAAAAAGGAGTATTTCGGGAGAATCGCCCATCTGTTTGTTAACTTTAAAAACGTTTTTCTCGAAAACTTGATTTTGGACGTAAGGTCCTTTTTAACATTCCAGGTCACATATATTTTTATTAAACTTACTAGTGGATGTCTCACACTGAGGATAATCCGATTAAGATAAACTGTGGGCACTCACAAGTCACACCAACGGTCAACGCAAGATATCGGTATTTCAAGCGACGAGCAACAAGTGTCCCGTCTGTCCTCGAATTTGGCGATTGACACCCTCGAGGTCCTTTGGCCGTTTCCGGGTTCAATCGCCCGATTTGCAGCAGACGCGGGAGAATTCGTAACGCCACGTTACAACCTTTCTTGGGTCAATATGTGACAACGTGCCAAATTGACTTTAAATCGGTAAACGCGTTTTTGTGTGATTGGGGTACAAAGATTTTGTGAGAGACATATGTATACATACATTAAAATTTTTAAGATTATTTCTGGAATCCTTGATGTCAATAACAAATATTTATGCTAAGATTTTGAAGTTTTAAGCAATGTAAAGACAGACGTCTGATTTTATTAATAAGGGTGATTAAAAAATATATTTAAAAAAGAAGTTATTGCTGTTCTCAAATAATTTTACAATCAAAGAAATTTGTCAATAAATATAATAGCACATTTTTTTATGTATCTGATCAATTTTAGAGTGAATTAGAATATTCTTTAGTCAGGAAGAAAGTTTAAATATCAGGGAAAAACAAAATTAAATTTTTGTGGCAACCATGGTTATATTTTAATTTCCAAATAGTTTTTGTTTAAAAAATCCCTGAATATTTTAATTTGTTTAATTTGCTTATATTTTAGTGATTTTTTAAATATTTGTTTTATATCAGTTGGAATATCATAAAAAAGGTTTTTGACTCGCATTTTCTGCAATGAAACCTATTACTGTCTAAATCAAAATACTATATTTACTTTTATTTTCCCTTTTATTTTTGGATCGTTTAGCACTCTTTTGCTCTATTAAATACTGACGCGGTTTAACTTTATCGAAATGGAAGAGAAAAATGAATTTTGTCAATTTTTTCTGGTTGTTTGATGTTTAATATTTGTCATTTGTGTATCAAAGTTGTTGCAACTCTTTATAACCATTTTTCTGAAATATGATGAAATTTTTAGTATAAGTCATAATTTGTAAGAAAATTTCAATGGGAACACTTGTAACGCTAGTATTAAGGCAAAAATACGAGTATATAATTAAATATTTTGTTTTTTTTTGAAAAAGTAAAGTATAGTGGAGTTTATTAATGTTTTTTATAATTTTCTATTAATTTATTTATTAATATTCTATTTTTACTTTAATATATTCTGTTTAGAAATGAAATTTGAATGACAAAAATGTAATATGTGTAGGTGAAATTTGTTAGCTTTTTTATAACCCAGTAACAAAAAAGAATTGGAAGATAGCGAAATCGCATTGGCGGTGAGTTTCTGCCAATCCGTTTTCGAGAGAAAACCGAATTAGGAGAATTCTGCCAATGCGATTTCGCTATTTTTCAATACTTTCCTCATGAATCTTTCGATTGAACGATTATTAACCCGATTTGGCATTCAAATCGATAAGATTAATTGTTCTCAACATTAAAAATACCGATTACTAACAAGAAATATGTTATATTAATAAAAAGTGTAAAAATAAATGTGACATGTGAAGAGATGTTACCATAAGCTTGAGCATGGTAAGTAATGCGCAGTGCAACCGATGTTGCCGGCAGTAAGTTGATGAAAAGAGAGGCAAATTCAAGTAGTGAAAATGAATTCAAAACAATGTAAATAATTTGAAGTAGCGTTTTCATATTAATTAATTAAAAATTGATTGTTAATTGATTATAATTAATTAATTAATTAATTAATTCTTTATTAATAAGAAAACGCTACTTCAAATTATTTAAATTGTTTTGAATTCATTTTCACTATTTGAATTTACCTCTCTTTTCACCAACTTACTGTCGGCAACATCGGTTGCACTGCGCATTACTTACCATGCTCAAGCTTATAATTGATTATAATTAATTAATTAATTCTTAATTAATAACAAAACGCTACTTCAAATTATTTACATTGTTTTGAATTCATTTTTACTATTTGAATTTGCCTCTCTTTTCATCAACTTACTGTCGGCAACATCGGTTGCACTGTGCATTACTTACCATGCTCAAGCTTATGGTAACATCTCTTCACATGTCACATTTATTTTTACACTTTTTATTAATATAACATATTTCTTGTTAGTAATCGGTATTTTTAATGTTGAGAACAATTAATCTTATCGATTTGAATGCCAAATCTGGTTAATAATCGTTCAATCGAAAGATTCATGAGGAAAGTATTGGAAGATATAGTGAAATCGCATTGGCAGAATTCTCCCAATTCGGTTCTCTCTCTAAAACGGATTGGCAGAAACTCACCGCCAATGCGATTTCGCTATCTTCCAATTCTTTTTTGTTACTGGGAATTGGAAAATAAGGCAAGAGGGTGTGAAGAAATTTGAAAATTTGACATAAGGAGAAATTTCTTCATGATTCAGTGGGTGTTTCTTCCGGATCCTGATGTTCGGTCGAAACTTGTTCTACCACCTCCTGTCAAAGTTGACTATCGAGCAGCTTGCTTTTGCCACCAAGAACTTGTCGATATTGGTTACGTTTGCTCCGTATGTCTTTCAAGTAAGAAACATTAATCATTTCTAGATTTATGTAACATTTTTAACTTATATAAAAACTGTCAATAACATTTTGTTCTCAGTTTTCTGCAAATTCAGTCCAATCTGCACCACTTGTCAGTAAGTTGAAATTTAATATTGTATTCTTTTTTATCTCAAATTAGAAAATTTGTATTTATTACTTTTTGCAATAATATAATAATAATAATTGAATAGTAATAATAATAATATACATTAATAGTTGTTAAATTCTGGACGTCTGTTCGTACTTTAAGGATAGTTGTTTTTGTTTACTTTGTTAAAGTTTTGAAGATTAAATAATAATTAAACAAAATTAACTTAAATTAAAAGACACAATTTAATTTATCTTTCTAAACAATATTCATTATAAATTACCGTAAGATAGGCTAATTTCGCTCATGTAGGGTAAATTCGCTCAACAGATATCTATTTTTTAAAATTCGATTAACATACTTTTTAGACAGAAATATTTAAGATTTACAATTGTTTTGGTTAATATAAATAGTAAACTTTAATTTAAATTTTATTTGCAGCAGATTCATTGATAATTTTCAATAAAAATTATTATAAACCACAAGTTAGTAATTTTCATATTGAACAAGTAGTAGTCAGAATTATTCCTGAAACGAGCCACCCAAAACCTTTTAATTTTTTTTTCGTACTAATGTGGTTATTTTAATAGTATTTTATATAAGAAATCATACAAAAAAAATTTTTGTTAATGTTATTAACTATTGAAAATTTTGAACGTATTTAATTGAAAAATGAATTTCTCAAAAACTTATTTATCGATTTTAATTTTTCAAGTTGCATTTTATTTGTCTTGAAATGAAGTATAACTGACAATATTTTCAGATAAAAATATTTAATTTTAGTGCAAAATGCAATTGTTTATTTATAAACAATTAAAAATAAATAGTGTTCTTGATGATATTTTAAGTTGAAAAAATTACTAAAATGTTCTTAATAAACCACTAAAAAATATCCCGTTGAAAAAAAATGTCACGAAGTTTTAAATTGCTTAATTTTAAGCATTTGTGCCGCGGTGCAGTGCGAGACTCTGGTCCTTATTGAGCGTTCACGCGCTTATTATTGTTTCGGATCGCTGAAACGACTGCGCTTTTCAAACACTACATTTATGTTGGTAATTACAGATATGTTGCATAAATTTAATTGTTAAAATATTTAATTGTTGAATTTTCTTTCAAATTAAAAAATAATAATGAGCGAACTAGAGTTAAAATTTGGATTGGATTTAAACTTTTTAACAATAATTCCAAATGTGAACTATTCTTTAGAAACAGAACTGTTTCTAAAGAATAGTTTACAATAAATGCTTAAAATTAAGCATTTAAAACTTCGTGCCATTTTTTTTTCAACGGGATATTTTTTAGTGGTTTATTAAGAACATTTTAGTAATTTTTTCAACTTAAAATATTATCCAGAACACTATTTATTTTTAATTGTTTATAAATACACAATTGCATTTTGCACTAAAATTAAATATTTTTATCTGAAAATATTGTCAGTTATTCTTCTTTTTAAGACAAATAAAATGCAACTTGAAAAATTAAAATCAATTAACAAGTTTTTGAGAAATTCATTTTTCAATTAAATACGTTCAAAATTTTCAATAGTTAATAACATTAACAAAAAAATTTTGTTTGCAAAATCCTTTGGTAGTATGATTTCTTATATAAAATACTATTAAAATAACGACATTAGTACGAAAAAATAATTAAAAGGTTATGGGTGGCTCCTTTCAGGAATTCTGACTCAATATGAAAACGTAGATAATAAAGCTTTATTTTAAAATTTTTAAGTTGAATCCTTCTGAAATAAGTGTACAAAAAAGATGTTTGGGCGTAAATATTTTAAGTATGTTAATTATTTTAATTTATAATTCGATTTTTTTAAATAATAGTACTTTTATAACTGAAAATTAAACGATTTAAAACGGTTTAAGCACTAAACTGTCAAACTTAACCATAGTTTTTATGGTTATTAAATGAGTACGTTTAATTGAATGATTGAATATAATTCCTTATTGATAAAAGAATATTAAATATTTATTCCAATAACTTTGGACATTGATCTTAATTTTTTTCTTTATTGATTCTAAAGAATATTTAGTTTTATTTTTGCAGATTATAATATATTTTGCCAGAACAATAATGGTGAGCGAATTTACCCTCATTTAAAGGTAAAGTCGCTCACAACAAAACGGCTTATAAATAATTTTCTGTTACATATTTTAATTGCTTTATGCAGTAATAGGAAAGAGAAAGGGTTAGATATTATATATTTTTAGTGACAATATTTATTTTCATCGTTTCCCGAAGTTATTTAAAAAAAATTGAAAAATTGAGCGAAATTAGCCTCTTTTACAGTACTGTAGAAAAACTAAGTTTAATCAATGCGAAAGACGATGATTGCTATTTATTTTGGAAGAAAATCTGAATTTTATTTTATTATAATGTCGTATTCTATGTAGAATTGAAAAGTTGACTTTTAGAAATTTAATATGACTTTCGTTCGAATTAGTATTTTATTTTCCGGAATTTTTGCTTAAAAGGACATTTTAACCATTTTCACACCACAGTTTGTCCAAAGCATTTGTTATAAAGCTGTGACGTCATAATATTTCAAATGCTCTTAATGGGACGCCTAAGACACCTTAAAACTGTACAAAAAGAGTCAACTTTCGGTACACTTTTCATAAAAACTGTTTATCCAATTGACTTCGCTTTTGTCTCATTCGATTGCAAATATAATCAAGTTTCCAAATAAATAGTTACATAACATGAGATGAACTACAACTGTTTTTATAACCATTTAAACCAAAATGTAAAAAAACATTCAATTTATCCCATATTTTGACGTATATCTTAGTTTTTGTAAGTTAATAATAATGTTAAACTATTTATGTAATTTCTGGAAACTTTACTGAATAAATTAAGAACAAAAACTTTAAAATTGGTTCATTGGTTTTAAAGAAACATGAATCGAAAGATAAGAAATCAAAATTTGCCAGGAGACTAAAATTACTAAAAACTTAAGAAAAACTCATGTCACTATGAATTAAATACTCTGAATTTAAACACTACTACTTATCAAAAAAAAGTTTTAAATATTTCTATTTAGTTTCTTAAGTTTTTAGTAATTTTAGTCTCATGGCAAATTTTGATTTCTTATCTTTCGGTTCATGTTTCTTTAAAACCAATAAACCAATTTTAAAGTTTTTGTTCTTAATTTATTCAGTAAAGTTTCCAGAAATTAGATAAATAGTTTAACATTATTATTAACTTACAAAAACTAAGATATACGTCAAAATATGGGATAAATTGAATGTTTTTTTACATTTTGGTTTAAATGGTTATAAAAACAGTTGTAGTTCATCTCATGCTATGTAACTATTTATTTGGAAACTTGATTATATTTGCAATCGAATGAGACAAAAGCGAAGTCAATTGGATAAACAGTTTTTATGAAAAGTGTACCGAAAGTTGACTCTTTTTGCACAGTTTTAAGGTGTCTTAGGCGTCCCATTAAGAGCATTTGAAATATTATGACGTCAAAGCTTTATAACAAATGCTTTGGACAAACTGTGGTGTGAAAATAGTTCAAATGTCCTTTTAAGCAAAAATTCCGGAAAATAAAATACTAATTCGAACGAATAGTTATTATTAATATATTATTAATAACTATTAATATATTATTAATAGTTTTTTTAGTAATTTAAAAGCTCGAATTCAATCGAGTACTTGAAAACTTCGAGTACTCAAATCCAATTAAGTACTCGGAATAATTCCAGCTTTTTATGAGGCTCGGACTCGGGTTGAACTGATTAGGCTCGGCTCGGCTCGAAAAATGAAAATCTCGAAAATACTCGATCGAGCTTCAAGCTTTTTGCACACCTCTTATAACACAGGTCTACAAAATACGATTTCTTTTAGATAACGGAGTAATTTCTCATGTAATTTTGTGCGCTGAATACGATCCCGGTGTCCAAAATTGCGTATCACGTCAGGATTTTGAGAAAATTTTTTGGGTAAACACCCAAAAAATACGTGTTTTTGACGGTTTCCAGTATTTTTTTTCTCCTAAACCTGATGTGCTAAAAACTTCTTTATAGTCTCAATTTAAAGCTTTATTCGCGCAGTTTACGACCCATATGCGTAAAATAAAAAAAATGTAAAAGATTTTGAGAAAAATGTGGCTAAAGACACAAAAATGTTTTTATTATTAATTTATGAGATTATAGTTATCATTGGTACTTATTAATATGAGGCTTTTTACGTGTAATGTCCTAAGTTGAAATATCAACTTATTGAAAAAAATCGAAACTCGGGTAATTTGTTGTTTTATCAAATAGAAATGTGACCCAAAAAATATTTTTGATTTTTTCAAAAATTTGAAGGGGGTAGAGGGGGGCCAATTTTACCAATTTTGCTAACACCGGCTACTTTGTGAATTTTTTCGGAACATACTTTTAATTTGCAAAATTTTTTAGAACATTTTTCTCAAAATCTTTTATATTTTTTTCATCTTGCACATATGGGTGTGAAAGTGCAAGAAAAAAGCTTTAACTTGAGACTATATAGAAGTGTTTCGCACATCTGGTTTAGGAGAAAAACAATACTAAAAACCATCAAAACACGTTTTTGGGGTGATTGATCTCACTTTTCTCAAAAACCTTACGTCATACGCAACGCCTTACTCAAAATCTTTTACATTTTTTTTATTTTACGCATATGGGTCGTAAACTGCACGAATAAAGCTTTAAATTGAGACTATAAAGAAGTTTTTAGCACATCAGGTTTAGGAGAAAAAAAGTACTGGAAACCGTCAAAAACACGTATTTTTTGGTTGTTTACCCCCACTTTTCTCAAAATCCTGACGTGATACGCAATTTTGGACACCGGGATCGTATTCAGCGCACAAAATTACATGAGAAACCACTCCGTTATCTAAAAAAATCGTATTTTGTAGACCTGTGTAATTAATAATTAAATTCTTTTTTCTCAAGAATTTAATAAAAATTCACTTGAAAAAAATTAAATGATTTTAAAGAATTTTATCAAAATTTTTGAAACTAATTAAATTTGTTGAAAGAATATTTAAAGTATGAATTAAATTGTTATCTGTTTAGGAATTTTTTTGATTTTTTTTAAATAACGGAGTTTCTTTAACCCATTAACGTCTGAAACCTCTGAATTTTTGTGTTTAATTTAAGATAGAATTTTATATACTAAACATGCTCTCTGAAAATAACTAAGGCGTTTTTTTATGATTTCGGGGTCGCTCTACAAGATTCCGTGCTCAGATTTTAAATTTATCTCAAAGAAAATTAAATATTTATTGAATTATTATTTGAATTTTTGAAAATCCATTTAAGATTCATAATCTTAAATAATAAATAACATTTGGTTTGGTAAACTTTATTTGTTTACAAAGTTTAGGAATCAAGTTTAAATAGGAACGCCATTTTCGCATGTTTTGCCGCTTCTGTCACCTACTCATGCGACGCCAATTGGAGCGCCATGCTGCTGAATCGGTTAAATGAATACTAGTGTCACACGCTTCAAAATGACGCTAATTTATTTTATTTACTCCGTTCCCTTGGATTTTGTTACTCAGGGGTTTTTGTGGTAGCTGATTATGAATCTTTATTCGGATTTTCAAAATTAAAAATGGCGGATTCAATATGGCCGACGAAGATTTTAAAAATTTACTCCATTTCCTTGAATTTTGTTACTCATGGGTTTTTGGGGTCGCTGATTATGAATTTGCAATCGGATTTTTAAAATTCAAAATGGCGTATCTAATATGGCTGACGAAAATTTTAAAAATTTACTCCATTTCCTTGAATTTTGTTGCTCAGGGGTTTTTGGGGTCGCTGATTATGAATCTGTACTTGGACTTTCAAAATACAGAATGGTAGATCCAATATGTCCAACAAAAATTATTTGAATCAATTCTAGTCGACACAAAATTCAAAAATCAGGACTTTGCCGTCGGAATAAAGCAAAATACAAATAAAATTAACACTATCTTAGCATAAGACTTAATATTGCAAAAATTATATCCTGACATTGTTGATGAAACAATTTGAGATGATAGATACACTGTAAAAAATTTAGGGAGTTAACGGACTCGGGAGTAGGGAGTCAAATTTTTAGAGTTAAAAATTAACTCCAAAAGAGAGTTAATTTTTAACTCCCTTCATTTAACACCCGCGGGAGTTATTTTTTCCATGGGGAGTTAGCATTTGGGTGTTAAATTTTAACTCCTTTTATTTAACTCCCCTGGCATTAACTCCCAAATTGGGTGCGACTTTTATAGACTCCCTGGGGAGTTAAAATTTAACTCCTTTTTTTTACAGTGTATGGAGTAGTTGACCAATATTATGGAATTTTAGCTTTTACATCATTAGAATAAACTTTTTCACCCATGATAGAGTGATATTAGTTATAATTTACAAACTTACTTTGTTTATCTGTATACTTTTTATACATATTCACATAACTTATTTAACTAATGAAATTTAAATAATTTTTGTCTGACATATTGGGTCCGCCATTTTGTATTTTAAAAATCCGATTGCAGATTCCTAATCAGCAACCTCAAAAACCCTTGAGTAACAAAATTCAAGCGAATCGAGTAAATTTTTAAAATTTTCGTCGGCCATAGTGGATCCGCCATTTTGAACTTTGAAAATCCAAATACATATTCGTGATGAGCGACCTCAAATACATATAAACACTAAGTTCCATTACATTTCACAGCTAGTATCTCAATCGGTGCAACATAAAAAGAGTTGATTAATTTTTTATTTCCGCTTTCGCAAATTTTGAAACTTTCACAAGTTCGTGCCAATTTTTGTGACACTTGTATTCATTTAAAAAATGTATTCAGTAAGAAAAAAATTATTTAAAAAAAATTTCATTTTTTTTGCAATTTGATGCTCAAAATTTGCCATATTTATTCTTCTTTGCCATAAATTTAAAATATGAGCACGGAATCTTGTAGAGCGACCCCGAAAACATAAAGAAACGCTTCAGTTATTCTCAGAGAGCATGTTTAGTAAATAAAATTCTATCTTAAATTAAACACAAAATTTCAGAGGTTTCAGGTGTTAATGGATTAATAATTAATTGAAAATTTTGAAAATAATTTAATTAAAGAGCAATTTTATGATAAGTGGTCATAGACATTTCCTTCTAATATGGAATTTAGATGAAAGTGTGCTTTATTGTTCTGAATACCACAAAAAATAGTGAAACTTTTTTGAAAAAATATTCATAAACATAGGAGATATCGACGCCTCCCGTTCATATAATGCTTATTAACAAACGAATGCAAGATGATTCTTATTCACTTTTTGGTGCAAGATAATGCTTATTCGATTTTCCGTGCAATAAAATGTTTATTCAAAATTCTATGCCATTAATTTTTTTATTTATTTCTCGCAAACTTATATGTAGATCCCATTTTGAAACTCACACAGCACTTACACTGAAAACATTTCAGCACGTCAACTGTACATGGTGTGTCAGAATTATTTGTACATTCATTCTGAACGCCATCTATTCCAGTTTTGCATACCTGCCGTACATTATGTATAGTGTTTGAAGAAGAAGAAAAAAAAATAAAAATTTTGTTTATGATATTTTTTGCTAAAATCTGACTTTAGAAGGTCATTAATCCGAAAGATTTAATGATAAATAACTCTATTTTTTATTTTCTTCAAAATTTTATACTCTTTAAATCTTATATAGATCATTTAAGGTGTATATATACTGGGAGAGAGTAATATAGAAAGAACTCTATTTTTTTACAGATTTTTCACTGTTTTTCTTTAATTTTTCTAGTGTAAAGTTACTTAAAGATACTTAGCACCTAAGACGTATTTTCTGATATCATTTTTTATGACTCAAGTGGATGCAGCGAATATTTCACTCATTTTAGTGAAAATATGTTGATTAACCTGTTTCAAAAATGTACAAAATCAGTTTTTTAAAAAACGGCCTAACCGATTTTATTCATTTTATGCTTAAAGTCATCAGGAGGCATCCCAGAAACATAAGAAAGAAAGTACCGAGCTTGACAAAATTATCCTCAATATCTTTCACCAAAATGGTATTGAAGAGAGCAATAATAATCGAACGTCCAAGTACCTGTCCTGCCAGAAAGACGATCCGAAAGGCTTTTTAGATAAGGCTTTTAAATAATCGGAATTTAATTTTTCTTTTCTTGAACTCCTTGGGATTAAAATAGACAAACAGAAAAGAATCCATATTTTTGACTTTTTAAAATAGTAATATCACACCATTATTCAAAGCTCTGAAACTTCCTATGTTTTAAATAGTCAAAAAACATTCTTTCGTAAATTTAATGTAAAATCTACAAAAATCAATATTTTTGTCTAGGCTAGTCTCTTTGTCTTCAGGATCGTTCAAAGAATGGAACCTAATTGTTAATTTAAATGAATTTTCATTTTTTATATTTTTTTAATGCATGAGAAAATCTGAAAAAAGGTTCAACTTTTTTAAGCTACCCAACCCTGGGGTTTGGATTTACGTATTCGGTATTTAGATGCGCTGAAAGCTGACGTTATACCTTTTCAATAATATATTTTGCATAGAAATTTCTAAATCCATATTAATTTTACAAAGCGATATCGGAGGGACGCCACGGTGGTCTTGAATCAACTTTGAATGAAATGTCTTAGCACATCATTTTTTTTCTGATTCGGGTTATTTGCATTTTGAATAATGTATAAAAAATTTATAGCCCATAACTTGCCAAGCCGTTTTTATATATATTATATATAACCTTTTCGTTAATTTTTTTTCTGTACAGTAACTGGTATAATTTCCGTAAGTTGGCAAAAAAATGTGCCTTAACATGTATTGTAATATTTAAACAAAACTGACATATTGTGTCAGAAATATTATTTAAATTGTTATATTATATTATTTAAAATTAAATCTATCCCTTAATAGAGTAGTATACTTATGATAACTTTACTTTAAACCATTCTTAGAAATTAAGCTGTCCGGATTTACTCCAAATTTAAAGAAATTTTCTAAATCTTGAAGGTTTTAATTGTGTAATGCATTTTAATTTTTAACCTGTTTGATTTTTGTATTTATATATGATGCATTATTACGTAATAGGTTTATTATCGTATTTTTTTTTGAGTTTTTAAATAAGTTTAACAATTGCAATACTTTAAATTTATTTTCCCTAAGATTTTTCTGAAATACAGTGACGTTCGTATTTACCCCGGTATTTTAGGAAAGTTGCAAAGTATCGGGGTAAATACGAACGCTAAGTTTCCTGTGATTGTAATTTATCAAAAATTTTTGCTACCCCATAAAATTGTTCTATGGAAGTAAAGCAACAACTTCATGCACCAGAATACTGGAAGTATTGTCTTTTAAAAGAAAAAACTTATGTTATTTTTGAAACTTACTAAAAGCGTTCGGATTTACCCCGGCTGACCCTAAATCTGAACAATAAAATGTGAAAAATTAAATATAAAATTTTATAAAAAATATGAAATTAATCTAGGGAACTCAAGAAAGAAATTAATGCTGTATAAAACGGAAGAATTGCCTTTTATTATTAACCCATTTAGTCCCAAATGTCCGTATTTCTTTGTACAAGTTTGAGCTTTCCGTTCTACGAGTTACGAATTTGGAAAAAATCGGGACATAGGTCTTTTTAGATTTGAGTGTCCTCTTTTAAAATCTGAAAGAAAATTTCAATTTCAATTTAATCATTAAAAGTTGTAATTGTATTTAAAAAAAGCAGTTTTTAAAGTGTTTTTTGTCATTAAAATTAGATTATTTACTCGAATTCAGTTGGAAAAAATCCGGGACAAGAAAATATCGCGTCCAAAATGTTGGGACTATCAAATAGGCATGATGCCGAATTTTTTTTTATTTCAAAATGGCGCCTCTAAAATGGCCGCCAAAATATTGAAATTTGGAAAAATAATGTTAAAAAATATTAACATTATTTTTTTAAACTTTTATGCTTTATTTAAATAAAAAAATGTTGTTTTAACAAAAAATATTGTTATCTGATATTATTTAACAATAATTTAAACATTTTTTATAAACAATTTAAAATCTGTGGGCCAAAATGGCAAACAAATTTTTATTTTTATCAATTCTTATTTCTTTTTTCAGTAAAAATGAATAATAAAAGTTAATAACTTAATTTAAACTTTTTTACAATGTTTAAGAATGTTATAAACAATTTTTATAAACAATTTGCAAAACATGAAATAGAATCCTAGAAAAAAATTATTTTTGGATTATATTATGTTCTCTTGTAATCAAAATGTTGCTAAAGGTTTAAACTTTCATTTAACATTATTTAACAATATTTAAAAATGTTATAAACAATTTTTATAAACCATTGTTATAAAAAAATATTTTCAGAGTGGAAAATAACTTCTTTTCTATCCCACTAGCTTTCTTTTGTCATGAAACAGGAAACTAAAGTATCTAATAATTATAAAAAATTTGTGAACAATGATTATTTTTTGATTACTGACAAAATTTTTAAAATAATTTCAGAAAATCCTTTTTTTATCAAAATTGTTTATAAAATAAAAGTTAAAAAAATAATGTTAATATTTTTTAACATTATTTTTCCAAATTTCAATATTTTTGCGGCCATTTTAGCGGCGCCATTTGAAAATAAAAAAAAAATTTCGGCATTATGCCTATTTGATAGCCCCAACATTTTGGACGCGATATTTTCCTGTCCCGGATTATTCCCAACTGAATTCGAGTAAATAATCTAATTTTAATTACAAAAAACACTAATGTAAAATTTATCGCTCTTTCAGATTCCGTTGTCAAAATTTGTTTATAACAATTATGAAAAAAGTTATGATTAATTTATTTAAAAAACACTATTTTTTGAGAAAAAAAATTCATTTAATGGATATTTTCACACAGAAAAATTAAGGATATTGTCTCGAAAGCTCAAAATATCGCGTCCATGGACCCTCAGCTACAAAAAGTATCAAAAAATAATTTTTAATTCCAAGATGGTGGTCGACAAAATGGCGGCTAAACCTCGAAAAATGGTCCACAAAAGTCCCAACGTGTTAAATAAATGAAAACTCAAATGCACATGCATGAAAATTAATTTGGTAGAGTTTTTCTGATCGCTGATTACAAATATAATTAGAATTTTAAAATATAATTGTAATTTAAAAAAATTTTAAATGGCGGATCCAATATGGCGAACGAATTTTTCAAAAATTTTGCTGAATTCACGTGAAACTTGTTACTCGGGGGTTTTTGGGGTCGCTGATTACGAATCCGATGTCAGTTTCACAAAATTCAAAATGGCGGATCCAATATGGAGGATGAATAATGAAACATTTTTAAAAAAAGAATAACTTGCTACTAAAAAATAGACAATAAATTTGTAAATTCACCCGCCATATTGGATCCACCATTTTGAATTTTAGAAAACTAACTTTATATTTGTAATTAGCGACTCCAAAAACCCCTGGGTAACAAGTTTCAAGCCAATTCAGGAAAATGTTTCATTATTCGTCCGCCATATTGGATCTACCATTTGGAATTTTAGAAAACTAACTTTATATTCGTAATCAGCGACCCCGAAAACCCCTGAGTAACAAGTTTGAACTGAATTCAGTTATTTTTTAAAAATTCATCCGCCATATTAGATCCGCCATTTTGAATTTTGTGAAACTGACATCGGATTCGTAATCAGCGACCCCAAAAACCCCGGAGTAACAAGTTTCACGTGAATTCAGCAAAATTTTTAAAAAATTCGTTCGCCATATTGGATACGCCATTTTAAATTTTTTTAAATTACAATTATATTTTAAAATTCTAATTATATTTGTAATCAGCGATCAGAAAAACTCTACCAAATTGATTTTCATGCATGTGCATTTGAGTTTTCATTTATTTAACACGTTGGGGCTTTTGTGGACCATTTTTCGAGGTTTAGCCGCCATTTTGTCGACCACCATCTTGGAATTAAAAATTATTTTTTGATACTTTTTGTACCTGAGGGTCCATGGACGCGATATTTTGAGCTTTCGAGACAATATCCTTAATTTTTCTGTGTGAAAATATCCATTAAATGAATTTTTTTTCTCAAAAAATAGTGTTTTTTTTAAATAAATTAATCATAACTTTTTTCATAATTGTTATAAACAAATTTTGACAACGGAATCTGAAAGAGCGATAAATTTTACATTAGGTATGGTATATATTAGTTTTTTTAAGGATCCTTTTCATATAAACAAAACTCCTCGAATTCAACACTAATATTTCGGCCGTTTGGTCCTTAATAGGATATGTTCCGCCACAAATGGACTAATTGGACCGAATTTTTTCAATCATTCCGGAAAACATTCAGCAACGTGAATGACGACAATCAAATTCTCAAGAAAATTCATCGCGCAGTACAACTAGAAAATGAAACGGGAATCGACTACGTAATAAAAATCGGCGCGCTCTACAACAAACTGAGAAATTAAGTTCCAGAAAATGTCCAGCTCGATAAAATTTATCTAAGCCTACACTCAAAACTAATTTCTCTTTTCGATCGTGACAGCTTCTCCTCTTACGAAGAACTTTTGGATCAGATACGCATGTATCAAGAGAAATTCGAATTCATGCAACAATCGAATAAATTGCGTGAACAAGACGCGAAACGCTCTCGTTATCCGCGCAATAGAAATCAATTGATTCGCATTCTCAACCCAAAACCCTTTCACTCGAACCTACCGAGAATCATTTAAAAGCGGAAAATAAGCAAAAACAAGCGAAGAAAATCAAGAAAAAGCGAAACCCGAGCACGAACAAAAAATTAAATAAAATTGATATTTGTCAAAGACAGTTCGAGTCTCTAAAGCAAAAATTAAACGTAAGCAATTCAGAAAATTTAAAACCGAATAAATCGAAAAGCGCGATGATCACTCCCACTAAAGCTTCGTCTTCTCATCGGCCGCGCAAACGTTCGACTTCTACTTCTCGCTCCTCTAGCTCCGCTTCGTCGAAAAAAAGGGGGGGGGAAACGTAGATCGTCTGCGCACAAAAGAAGCGAAAATTCGCGAAACCACAACGGTCGTGGAAGTGGTCACTGAGGTGGAAATAACCAAAATAATCGCGGACGCGGTTACAATAATGGATGGAATGATAACGGTTGTGGTTACAACAACCATCCTTCTCAATATTACCAGCTAGATTGCCAGTGCAGCGCACAAAACGTGAGACCTTCTTATCCCCACACGCGCCTCCACCGTAACCATCGCAGCCACCATGGCACGGTAATTATAACCGCGACTTTCCACAAAACCACGGCCATAACGCGCACGATAGTAATAGTCATTCAAAAAACGACTGAGATGCCAGGAGAGATTAGATCTCCCTGGCGAAACTCCTGTAAATCAAAACGAAGATCAACCGATAAATAATTTGAACGAAATTGTAACTTCTTCAAATTCAGGAAGCATTCCTATCGCTAATGAATCAACGTACAATCCTCAAATAGCATCAACGCTAAATCAAGCGCATGCAGGTAGAATTGATACTAGTGATTCTGAAAGCGATTACGATGATTGCTTCTATTCTGAATCTGAGACGGATTACTCTGATTCTGAAGAGGATCCATCCCTCATAATAGGCGCGAGCATATCCTCACTCACATCAATGCCGCTATTTAATCAGTCAAACAAATTATTTGTAATGACCGATGAAACTGAGCGCAGAGTAAACAAAGGGCACGCATCGCCCTCACCGTCTCAAGAAAGACGTACAATTTCTACCACAATTAAAATCGGGAATGAGAAAATAACAGCGCTTCTTGACACAGGTAGCGATCGCACCTTTATGTCAGGAGAACTTTTCGACAAACTCGAAAGTTTAGCTAACGGCGAACCAATTAAGGACGCGATAACACGCGCCGGCGTACAACTCGCGCAACGCGACCATGTAGCCGCGCTTCGTCATTCCGTTAAATTTGATATTGAGATAGATAATTGCCATGGTGAAATATGGTTTGCAGTTCTCGATGGACTAACCACACCAGTCATTTTAGACATGGACTTTATAACCCTTGAGCTCCAATTCTAATACGCGAAGCTTCCTAAATTCGGCCCAATTAATTGAACTATCTCCGGAACAAAGAAAGATTCTAAACGACTTTCTATACGAGAAATTATCGAAATTTGCGTCTGGAACCGGTGTAACAGATCTCACAACACATGTAATCGAGCTCACCGATCCCAAGCCATTCAAAATAAAGCCTTATCGCCGCAGCATAGAAGCGAACAAAATTATTAACAATCAGGTCGATGTATACCTAGATAAAAAGTTCATAGTCAGAAGCAACGGACGCTTTGCTAGCCCAGTGGTGCTCACATATCGTAAGGATGGTAGGCCAAGAGTATGCATGGATTTCCGAAAGTTGAATCGCAACACTAAGAAATCAGCATACCCTTTGCCACGCATGGATACAATACTCGAGGCGCTATCTGAAGCTAACATTATTAGTACGATCGATCGATATAGTCCTTACTATTCTACACGAAGCAGGATTGTTAATCTACCGCGATAAATCTTACTTCGCGAAACCGTCGGTAGAATACTTAGGATTTATTCTCGACAAAGACGGTTTGAAGCCAAACGCCAAGCGCGTTGAACCAATCCTCGAACGGGCAACTCCTCGTAATCGAAAAGAGTTGCGCCGGTTCAAAGGTTCAGTAAACTGGTACCATCATCACTTGCGCAATATCGCAAAAGTGCAAGGGCCGCTAAATAAATTAGCGAGCCCAAAAGTACCATGGAACTGGACCGAAGAACACGAGGCCGCGTTCAACGAAGTTAAAGAGTCCTTGAGAAGTGCTTTAACTTTAGTCGCGCCTAAGCCTGGCTTACCTTACTACTTGTATTCCGATGCAAGTGACACCGCTATAGGTGCAATCTTGACACAGCAATATGGAGAAAAAGAGTACTTGATCACGTGCTTAAGCAGACCTTTAAGGGGTGCGGAATTAAATTACACCACCACCGAAAAGGAATGCTTAGCATTTATCTTTGCTATTAAAAAGCTCCTCTGTTACCTCGAATGCGCTAAATTTACTGTGATCACAGATCATTCCAGTTTAATTTGGTTGCAAGGTCTAAAAAGACCCGAAAGGTAGACTTGCGCGATGGGCTCTTGAGCTATCCGCAAATAACGTCAAGATCGAGCACAGAAAAGGTACAACTAAGGAAGCACCGGATACGCGTTACCGAACTAAACCTCACTAGGAGCTTAAGTTGGTACGACGAGATGTGAGAAAAAGTTTGTAAAGATCCTTCGCGTTACGAAAGATACAGAGTTAATTCGAACAATTAATTATATTATTTCAAACCTAACCTAATTAAGGAAACCATTGGCGATAATAACGCCTGAAAAAAGGTTCTGAAAGATAACGAAATTTTACCGACCATAACCGACCATCACTGCACTCAACAATCCGCGCACCAAGGTATCAATAAAACTTATCTCTCGATAATTAACCACTTTTACTGGCCCGGTATGCGCAAAGATATCAAGCGTTACGCGTAAACCGTAATTTGAAAACGATGTTAGCGAATCTTCTCGACGAGAACCAGCGCGAATGGGATATTCTTCTTGAAGATATCCAGTTTGCCTACAACACCACAGTTCACACTTCCCTTGGAGTCACACCGGCTTTCTTGAACTTCCCCTGTGAACCGAGACGAAGAGGTGAACCACCACGCGACACCAACACTGACATTAATACAAATGAGACGATTAACGCTTGGTTAGAACGTATAAAAGAAATAGATACGCTTCGCTCAAAAGTAGAACAATTCATGAAAAAAGCAAGCAAGAAGCAAGGTAAAGCATACAATAAAAACCGCAAGAATAATATTGATTTCAAAACTGGAGATCTCGTATTCTATCCGAATAACACTTTATCAAATGCTGCACGTGGGTACAGTTCTAAACTGGCACCACGTTACAAAGGCCCAGCAACAGTCGTAGAGAAAGTGGCACCCATGATAGTTGTTATCTGCGACTCGCATGGCAAAAAGTTAGGAAAATATTATGTTAATGATTTGAAAAGAGCAAGAAAAAATCTTAGGTCGCGTATTATTTTGTAAATCTTCCTTTCAGAGATCACTTCTACGAAATAGAGTCTTCAAAAAGCGCAAAAGCTTCGACAACCGCGGACGTTTCCGAAATCATGGCTGTATATCCCGCGTCAACTTAAAAGGGCCAACAGGGTGACGTTTCCAAGTCAAAATTAGAGGAATCACCGACGGGTTAACAAAATTATCGACAAACTGCGCAAGGAGGCCAACACTCTGGCTCCTAGCGTCAACGTGGACATCGCTGAGCAGTCTCTGCTGAAATGAAATGGTCAACAACCGCCTACACAAGCTTTTCAAGCGTAGCATCACCGAGGTTTTCCGCGCCATGTCCGAATTGCGTGAGCCGAAGCTGCGCCTGAAGGCTCCAAAAGGATGCCTCAACTGTGGAATCTCTGGTCACAGTTACCGTTCCTGCGAGAAAGAATACTCGGGTCTCTTCTGTCAAATCTGTTCTCACACGCTTCAGACGCTACTAACGCCTTGGCAAAGTTTAGCCCAGGCCTACAGCCTCGTCGTAGATAAGGGCGACACCGTTCAAGAAGATGACGACGAAGATAAGAAAAAATGATCCTCCTCAGTGTGCGTTCACTCCCAAAAAAAACTATTTTCATTTCTTAGTTATTTCATGCCGTTGCATAGATCCTTACTATTTTTATTACTTACTACCATTAACAAAACTTTAGTTACAAAAAAATTATATTTACTTCGTGTTAGTTTTATTTTGTATTTTAGTCGCCGTTGCGCATTAGAATTATCATTTTATTTTTAATTCTTTTGTTGTTAACCAAAATTAATGGTATTACTACGCTAACAGTATTCAGCAAACAGCATTATATTGTATTGCGCAGATTATTCCAAAGAATAGTTTAAGGTTAATCTACCAAAAAAGTGGTCAAGAAAAGCGCCTTCATGATCATCTACCTCATTGTTAAGACTTATTTAGAGTAAGTGTACTAAAATAAAGTAAGTAAACAATAAATTCAATCTGTTCAAAACCGCCTAATTAATAATAACGGCTATTATTTTACGATTGATTATTAGGATGAGCAGTGAGATGTCAGGTGTTCTTTAATTTGAAATTATTTTCCTTAGTTTATCTAATTTTGGTAAATATATTATTATTTCACTAATTGTCTATCATTTTCTTTTGTTATTCTTTTAAATTCAAACTTCTAAATTGTTTCTTTTACTAGCCAAGATCTCATAGGATGGCGAAGATTAACAAACTAGATCAATCCAATTTGAATTCGCGCCTTAGCACCAACTTTTGTCACTAGGCGTCGCGCGAGTCTTAATCTAGCAGACGACAAAAGCACATGTTGCTTTTGCCGGTAAAACACCTCAGACCGAATTCGAGTAAATAATCTAATTTTAATGACAAAAAACACTTTAAAAAACTGCTTTTTTTAAATACAATTACAACTTTTTATGATTAAATTGAAATTGAAATTTTCTTTTAGATTCTAAAAGAGGACACTCAAATCGAAAAAAAACCTATGTCCAGATTTTTTCCAAATTCGTAACTCCTAGAACGGAAAGCTCAAACTTGTACAAAGAAATACGGACATTTGGGACTAAATGGGTTAAAAAACTTATGTCATTTGTTAAAAATAGGTATTTTGTCCGGATTTACCCCAACTGACCCTATTTTAATTAATATTATGCTTAAATCCATAATTTGATACAAATATGTAACATTTTAAATAGAAAACTGATGATTTTTTTTCAAAATGAGTTTTCTCAAAAACGGCTCGGCAAGTTATGGGAACAAAGTATAGAAGAAAATTTCAATGATCTCTTACCATGAAATTGCTCTAAAGTTCTAAACCAAGAAGTTTTTTCAACTTTTTAAAATAATCGTCTTTGTTAATAATAATAATTCAAAATTTGGTCATTGGATTCTTGATGAAAACTTTGTTATTTATAAAAAAAATAATATTTGCGAAGAATTTTTTCAATAAATAAATTAAATTGTTTATAATCAGAATAAGAGAATTTTAGTTTTGAGTACAAATTGTAAATCTTTTGAAGCGTATTTTTATAGCATTTTTTCAATAGAAGAGCATTGAAAAAATTAATTAACGATTTATATTTTGTTTTACAGTACGGTATTTAAAATGCCTGGACCTATCGCAATGAAAATGAAAAAAAGGAAGAAAAACTTGGATATTATTTGAGGTCACTATTGTAAATATTTTTTTAAAAACAATTTATTTTAATAGCTTATAAATACATTTTTTTACAAAAAAATATATGTATATATACATATATATGTATATAATTAAATAAACATAAATCAATGTTATTATTAGTTTGTGTTTTTTTGTTTAGGTTTATCATATATTATTAACATAAAATTTTATTATTTATATTACGCTTTTTTACATTTTATAGGGGAGGATGGTCCCATACCGCACCCCTAAAGTGCAAACGCTAAAAATATGCCAAAAATGTATTTCATTGCCTTAATCAAAAATTTTTGAGTAAAGGAACTATTTTCTTATGGTTACCGAGGTTTTTGATTGTCATTAATAAGAGATCTAAAGAAAAAGCAAAAATTTACCTTTTTCTGACTATAAAAGTAAATAAATGAATCACTAGTAACATTACTCTGAGATTATTTATGTTCATAAGTTATGTTGACTTATAGGTAAACTTGAATTAATATTATTTCTTTATTCAAATTTATTTTAATGACTTTTTGAAATGATAATAAATAAATTGTTAAAGAGTTTCTTAATTGTCAATATAATAGCAGCTATGGTTTTGCCTGTTTTAATTTTCGTCCTATTTCTAATAAAATAATTACAAATTTTGTTATTAATTTTTTGTCCGTCCTCGTACTTAAATGCTTCCAAAGATGTCGAAAAGTACACCTTTTTTAATTCATATCGCCTTGTCAGGAACATTGTATAACTGACAATGATTAACATTTTTAACCAAAAGAGAATTAAAGCTTAGTAATAAGTGGTGTGATTGATAGTATAGTATTTTCCAAATTCCTAAAAAATAAAATAAAATTCGCAAAAGCTATCCTCACTTCATGTAAACAATAAGAAAGAAGAGAATAAACAATTACAATGTAAACAATTACGTTTAAATTTTTTTGTATTGAAAAAACATTGTTAGCTTGTATTTCGTATTTGTCAAAAATCAATTTAACCAATGCCAAAATCTAATTTTGCTTGAATCTTCAAAAGAATTCTGTAACGATGTGAATCGTTACTTATGTTCTGTTCTGTTTAAATGGGCTCTTGTCTATTACATATAGCCAGTACATGAATCGTTACTTATAATATTAGTCAGGGTGGCCACCCAACCGGGAGAACCGGGAGAACCGGGAAAAACCCGGGAGAAAAATCAATCGGGAGAAAACCGGGAAAAAGCCGGGACAGAAATTTTAATCGGGAAAAAACCGGGACTAAAATTTTACATTTAAAGATTTCAGAAAATTAAAGTTAAAGGAAAAAGTTTTACTCAATAAAATTTTCTGATAAGTTTATTTACAGATTTCATTCAAATTTTTTATAAAACATCAATAACTTCTTTTTTAAATTGTTTCAAAAATGTTTAAAAATTATTGAATATTTAAGAAGAATTTTGATATTTTTTAAAATAGTTGAAATTGTAAGGAGAATTTAAAAAAAATTTTGAAAATAAGTGAATTTCTGAGAAGAATTTTATTACTTATGAAAATAAATGAATTTCTAGGATAAATTTTATTATTTACAAAAATAATTACAAATGTACAGAAATAAATCATTGAAATTCTGACAAGAATTTTATTAAAATTCTTTGAAAATAATTGCATTATAGAGAAGAATTTTATTATTTATAAAGGTAATTGAATTTTCGAACAGATTTTTTTTCAAAATATTTAAAAGTAATTGAATTTTGAAGAAGAATTTTGATATTTACAAAGATAATTGAAATTTTGAAAATTTAAAAAAAGTTTTGAAAATAATTAAATTTCTGCTAAGAATGTTATCTGAACTTTTGAAAATAATTAAATTTCCATGATGAAATTTCTTATTTTTTGGAGATAATGATAATTTGACGAGAAATTTAAAAAAATTTGAAAATAATTGAAATTCTGCGGAGTATTTTATTACTTTTAAAAATAATTGAATTTCCATGATGAATTTTATTATTTATAACATTTTGACGAGAAATTTAAATAAAATTTTTGAATGTAATTGAATTTTTGCGAAAAATTTTATTATTCATAAAGATAATTGAAATTATGACAAGCATTTTATTGAATTTTTTTAAATAATCGAATTTTGGAAAAGAATTTTATTATTTATAAAAATAATTAAAATTTTGAACAGATTTAAAAAAAATGTTAAAAATACCTAATTAAAATTTTGCCATGCATTAATTTTATTAAATTTGATTAAATATTATTCCAGATTGTTTGATGTTAAAGTATGTGTTGGCGAGAAGTGTACTTTTTTTTACAATTTTGACAATTTCGTGTTTCTCTTTTGGCGTTTTTTTCCTAAAATTTCATTCGACTTTTTTCCAACTTTTTTCGGAAATTTTATGCGACTTTTCGTGACTTTTGTTGTGAATTTATGCGACTAAAGATACTTTTTTTAGTCTTAAAGACGATCTGAGCCCTGTTTTTAGTGTTTTTGGCCGAATTTATATCATTTACCACTACATATTACATAAAGGTAATGTTCTGCTCACAGTAAAATTATAATTAAAAACCGGGAGAAACAGCTCATTTTCACCGGGAGAACCGGGAGAAAACCGGGAGACGAAAAATTTAAAAATAGTGGCCACCCTGATTAGGGACCGCGAATTATTTCCTGAGTAAGCTATAGTGTGAGAGAGTTCTGTCTCCGTCCTTTCCTATAGCTCTGTCGCCCTTTTTCTATTTTCGCTATAGTTTGTGTCCAAGCCTAGTGACCATCGTTCGTCAAGTCCTATTGAGAATAATAACGTGCATGACTGATTTGACGTATGAAGTCACATGTCGAGTCGCGGCCCTTATCCCCTTTTTCTTATACACTATACCGTCGGAAATTGTCGGTTCGATCGACCGAAGAGGAGAAAAAAAGGCTCTACTATAATTTAATCATCAAGGCTAAAGGTAAAAAAAAAATCTGATAATGTCAACTCTGTTTACAAAATAATTTGTTGAAATTTTTCTGCTTCTTATGTTAATTAATCTTAGAAAATGGTAGGTGTTCGTAATAATGAACGTAAAAATTTTAAAACAGGATTTATTACAAATCATAGCAATTCACTTAACCATTCATTTGACTAGGATAATTTTTTAACACTTGACAGAGAATCTAATTACAAAAAACGACTAATTTCTAAAATGATTCATATTAATTTGCAAAATAATTCAGTTATGGGAGATTCTGGTAGCCCGGACACTTAAGCTTTTTGATAAATAATTTGTGTTTATATTTTTGGAATGTTAATTACATTTTTTTATATCAAACAGAATGCTTCTTTTAACTTATAGCATCAATTCATTTGTAATATAATCAAACGTTTTAGGAAAAAAATAAGGAAAAATATGAGTATTAAAATTCTAACCTTCAACAATTTGTCGGGTAGCCCCGGACATGCGCGAAAATATTTTATATTTTAATTATTAAACTTAATAAACTAACATCAAATTATATTTACAACAATGAAAATAGACCATGTAATAGAAATAAATTGGAAAATCTATTTAATATTCGCAGAAAGTCAACATAAAAAAGATTTTTGTAAGATGTTTTTTAATAAAAAAAATGAAAAAACTGTGCCAATATTTCAAAAATAAAAGTGAAACTGTATTGAATATCATTTGTAATTTATTTCAATAGTAATAACACATTATTCTATTAGAAATTAAAAGTATCCGGGGCTACCCACTGTCCAGTGTTACTCGAATCTCCCCTAATAAAAAAGATAATACACAATTTAATTTTTGGAGGAAAAGAAATTCCTTTGATTCTTTTCTTATCTAGGTTATCTTGAAGTTTCTCTTGGTTTTGATTTTTTGTTTTATCGATCCACGTTTGTATCTTCTGGAAACTTATAATATGAATTAGTGTCTAATCGCATACGATGTGATGAGGACGTTTCCTCCATTCATTTTTTTAAAATATGTATTTATAATTAATTTTTTTGCAATTTTTACAGTAATAATTTGATTAATGTTATTTTATTTTAATATTGTAATGAACTAATTGTATAAATTTATTTAATAAATAAATTATAGTTTCTGAAGAGAGCAGCTTTGCTGTTGAAAACGTTAAAGGAATTGTTTTAATTTTTTCCATCTGCTTGACTCGCAGTGATCGATAACATCAACACATAATTAATTTGAATAATATAATTTTCTATTATATTAGAACAATTGGGATCAAGCATGCAAACACATGTCTTGTTTTTCCTTTTATTTTTTCCGTTTGTTATTTTTGTTTTTAACGACATGTTTTTCTTTTTTAAGTGTGTCTTTGTTGACTTAATAAAATGTGTTGTTTTTTTAAATTATATATGTAGTAATTTCCGATAAGAAACCCTCTTGGTAAGTTATAGATTGTGTTATTATGTTATAGGTTATGTTCTTCCAGAAAATTTTTTTTCGATATATTTCTTTCACTAATAATTGTGTGTAATTTCAGTTTTAAAATTATCTGATGATGCCGGTCGTCGACGGGCGAAAGCTAATAAATAATTATCAAATTATATAAATGGATTTTTCAAAACAAAATAAGATCTCACCTCACTAATTTCGATGCAGGCTTCCAGGAAAAAGTTGGAATCATTTGAATTTATTATTCGCTAATCATTCCCTTGTCACGGTCAAGTTTTTGTTCATCAAGGAAGAATCGAATTATAAATTACAGTTTAATTTTACTTTATTTTACTATTTGTTAAATTAATTTTATATTAATGATATAATAATGACTCCATCACTCAGTTTTCAAATTAATTATGTGTTGATGTTATCGATCACTGCGAGTCAAGCAGATGGAAAAAATTAAAACAATTCCTTTAACGTTTTCAACAGCAAAGCTGCTCTCTTCAGAAACTATAATTTATTTATTAAATAAATTTATACAATTAGTTCATTACAATATTAAAATAAAATAACTTTAATCAAATTATTACTGTAAAAATTGCAAAAAAATTAATTATAAATACATATTTTAAAAAAATGAATGGAGGAAACGTCCTCATCACATCGTATGCGATTAGACACTAATTCATATTATAAGTTTCCAGAAGATACAAACGTGGATCGATAAAGATGAGGTGAATAACCTATCAGTAAACAGAAAACGAAAACAAAAAATCAAAACCAAGAGAAACTTCAAGATAACCTAGATAAGAAAAGAATCAAAGGAATTTCTTTTCCTCCAAAAATTAAATTGTGTATTATCTTTTTTATTAGGGGAGATTCGAGTAACACTGGACAGTGAGTAGCCCCAGATAATTTTAATTTCTAATAGAATAATGTGTTATTACTATTGAAATAAATTACAAATGATATTCAATACAGTTTCACTTTTATTTTTGAAATATTGGCACAGTTTTTTCATTTTTTTATTAAAAAACATCTTACAAAAATCTTTTTTATGTTGACTTTCTGCGAATATTAAATAGATTTTCCAATTTATTTCTATTACATGGTCTATTTTCATTGTTGTAAATATAATTTGATGTTAGTTTATTAAGTTTAATAATTAAAATATAAAATATTTTCGCGCATGTCCGGGGCTACCCGACAAATTGTTGAAGGTTAGAATTTTAATACTCATATTTTTCCTTATTTTTTTCCTAAAACGTTTGATTATATTACAAATGAATTGATGCTATAAGTTAAAAGAAGCATTCTGTTTGATATAAAAAAATGTAATTAACATTCCAAAAATATAAACACAAATTATTTATCAAAAAGCTTAAGTGTCCGGGCTACCAGAATCTCCCATAACTGAATTATTTTGCAAATTAATATGAATCATTTTAGAAATTAGTCGTTTTTTGTAATTAGATTCTCTGTCAAGTTTTTAAAAAATTATCCTAGTCAAATGAATGGTTAAGTGAATTGCTATGATTTGTAATAACTCCTGTTTTAAAATTTTTACGTTCATTATTACGAACACCTACCATTTTCTAAGATTAATTAACATAAGAAGCAGAAAAATTTCAACAAATTATTTTGTAAACAGAGTTGACATTATCAGATTTTTTTTTACCTTTAGCCTTGATGATTAAATTATAGCTTATTTCATTATGCTTTTTAGGAATAGTTAAAATATTAAAATTTTTAAGAAAAGTAGATGTTCTTCCATATAATCCAGGAACATAGGGAAGAAAAACCTTGGGGAACGTTCTATATAAATTACCACTTTTTGGATTTAGAGAATACTGTTTAATAGAACATTATGTTTCCGAAGAGGGCAGCTTTGCTGTTGAAAACGTTAAAGGAATTGTTTTAATTTTTTCCATCTGCTTGACTCGCAGTGATCGATAACTTCAACACATAATTAATTTTATATTATTTTATTGTTGTTAATTATTAAAAATTATTATTAGTGAAGTTACGAGTTTGATTGAGTTGATTCCTTTTACTGTTTAATTTGAAATTGTGTGGAGTTTCGTTTGAGTTTGGAGAGGCCGTTGGTTGTTGGCGAGTTCAACGTCAGTGTTTGAAATTCTCTATTACTGGAGATCGATTCTTTCTCAGCAGTTCCCTTCTTTTGAGACTTCGTTTTATTGAAAATTTTTGTTGTAATTAAGGGGAGGTTCTCATTGCGGGGGTCAAAAAAATCGATTTTTTATTGCATTTTTTGAAAGCTATATATATGTAGAATATGTGTGTAAATCGATTTTTTGATCCGAAGCCTATTTTCGTTTCTATAGCGTCTTGAATTCATCCGTGTCACGAGCGCTAAGTACCGCTGAGGTAGTAAGTTCGTCTCGCGGTCTCTAATCAGTTATGTACATGTATAAATGTCACGATCGGGATTTTTATACAAATAACTTATTAGAAATGTACAAATATATAAATATATATATATATATATATATTTATATATATATATATATTTATATATATATATATATATATATATATATATATGTCCAAGGCATGGTTTGAGGACATTTCATTAAAACAAGGTATTATGGAGGAAGGATGCATTATAATAAATTCAAGGTGATGCATCCTTCCTCAAAAATATGAATGTCTTTGATTTTTAATAAAGTATTATGGAGGAAGGATGCAATATAATAAATTCAAGGTGATAAGAAGGTTTTGCAAAAAGTTTCAGAGTGGGCCTAACAAGTTTAATAGGTTAAAAAAAATAATTATGCTGCCCGTGCAGGTCGAAAGCTTGCTGCGCAGAGGGATTTTTTTACAATTTACTATTAAAAATTTTCTAGAACCTTCAAATCTATTAATAATTAAATTCCGATAAAATTTGAAGGCTCTAGAAAATTTTTAATAATAAATTGTAAAAAAATCCCACTGCGCAGCAAGCGTTCGACCTGAACGGGCAGCTTAATTATTTTTTTAACCCATTAAACTTGTTAGGCCCACTCTGAAACTTTTTGCAAAACCTTCTTATCATTTACAGGAATGTTTTAAAAAAAGAAAATAAAAAATTTATCATACCCAAAGTTAAAAAAAATTAGTTTGTTTATAAAATTTTTTTATTTTTTTAATGAAAAATGAAAAAAAAATTGTTTGTTTTCATTTCCTAATAGTCGAAAGAAAACTTTCGTTCTTTGACAACTTTTTTCTAAACTCAATATTTTCGGACTTATAAGCAACTGAATATAGGTCTATGATTGTAGAATATAAACTAAATACTTATTGTTAGCAATATTTATATGTTATAAAAAAAACTTATTATTTTATTTGTTTAGATGATTTGATAATTTTTTATCAATTTTTAATTTAAATTAATTTAAATCAATTTTTAAAAAAGTCAACCGCCATATTGGATCCGCCATTTTGAATTTTGCAAATGTGATATCATATTCGTAATCAGCGACCCCAAAAACCTGTAGATATTTATCATATACGCAAATTAAACAAAGAATACAAATATTACCTAAAATAATGTTTACAAAACTTCAAACGCGTTTTTCTCAAAACAAGATTTTTCAAACTGGTGGGCAATGTAGCGTCTAAACTAATGAACCAATTAACTTCGGGTTTGCGGTTAATTAAAGGTAATTAAATTCTGCTGGGGTTATACCTATAATATGCTACAATTATTAACAATAAAGATTTTTTAAAAGGGGTCAAACATAAAAAATAGTGCAAAAACGCAGTTTTTTTTAAAAAAGTGGCCGCCATTTTGACATTTGAGTAAGACTATGTCAGAAAATATGCAATTTGCATGAAGTCTTTGGATTAGGCTGTAATTTGTTGAAATTGTAGTATTGGATACTAAAAACTAGTGTGCCAAAATTTTTTTGAAATTTGTTGAAGTTGAAGTTTCGGTGCTAGCGCTGTGTTAGTGCCCGGGACGCCTTACACAGTAGGATTCTTACACTTTACTGTTCAAAATTGTCTAGAGCCTACAAATTTTATCCGATTTTAATGTTCTTGGTCTTAAATCAAAGGAGATAAATTTTTTCCAAATTTTATTAAATTTTATTGAAAACTTTCGGAAATATTAAGATTTAAAAAAATTATAACAAAAAATTAAAAATTACGTAACTTAATATTTCCGAAAGTTTTCAATAAAATTTAATAAAATTTGGAAGGCTTATCATTGAAATCATGTTTCTTCTGACTATTACATAATGTAAAAAAAAATTTTTTGCCCAAAAAAAGTCAAAAAAAAATTTTTGAAACTGTTTTGCCCGAGCGGGACCGATTTTTGAGTTTTCTTATCAATTAATAAAATATTTCTTATAATTTCACCTTTCATTTAAAAAAAAGAAATCGATGGAGACTCAAATAGTGTTCGAGATATTGCAATTTTTGTGGAAGCGCAACCACGTTTCGGTGCCAGCGCTGTGTTAGTGCCCGGGACGCCTCGCACAGTAGGATTCTTACATTTTACTGTTCAAAATTGTATAGAGCCTACAAATTTTATCCTCATGATCGAAATCAATTTAAATTAGTCTAGTATAACCACCCGATTAATAATAATGCATAATTCAATTTATTTAAATAATTTCGTTAATTGACAAATAGATAACTCTGGTCCTTCTTAAAAAAATGGCATTTTTTGCAGACAAATTTATGTTTATTTAAGTGATTTATATCTATTTTGTTAAAAAAGAATTTAAAAATCAATAATTGTCATTGTTATTAACAATTATATTTATATAAAATATAAATTTAAAATTAATTAATCAATTTTTTATTACTTATTTATATATTTATTTATATAAGCATAAATTTGTCTCTAAAAAATACAATTTTTAAAAATAATTGTTAATAAGAATGATAATTATTAACTTTAAAATTATTATTTAACAAAATAGATATAAATTACTTAAATAAACATAAATTTGTCTGCAAAAAATACAATTTTTTAAAGAAGGACCAGAGTTATCTATTTGTTAATTAACGAAATTATTTAAATAAATTGAATTATGCGTTACTATTAATCGGGTGGTTATACTAGACTAATTTAAATTGTTTTCGATCATGAGGAATCAAAAATAAAAAATAAACTCGATTTTTTTCAAAATTCTTGTAAATTATTTACTTTGAGTAACAATAAAATATATAAACAATTAATAATTGAAACAACGGTTTCAGAGAAACTCTTAGAAAATTTATCTCCTTTGATTTAAGACCAAGAACATTAAAATCGGATAAAATTTGTAGGCTCTAGACAATTTTGAACAGTAAAGTGTAAGAATCCTACTGTGTAAGGCGTCCCGGGCACTAACACAGCGCTAGCACCGAAACTTCAACTTCAACAAATTTCAAAAAAATTTTGGCACACTAGTTTCTAGTATCCAATACTACAATTTCAACAAATTACAGCCTAATCCAAAGACTTCATGCAAATTGCATATTTTCTGACATAGTCTTACTCAAATGTCAAAATGGCGGCCACTTTTTTAAAAAAAACTGCGTTTTTGCACTATTTTTTATGTTTGACCCCTTTTAAAAAATCTTTATTGTTAATAATTGTAGCATATTATAGGTATAACCCCAGCAGAATTTAATTACCTTTAATTAACCGCAAACCCGAAGTTAATTGGTTCATTAGTTTAGACGCTACATTGCCCACCAGTTTGAAAAATCTTGTTTTGAGAAAAACGCGTTTAAAGTTTTGTAAACGTTTTTTTTAGGTAATATTTGTATTCTTTGTTTAATTTGCGTATATGATAAATATCTACAGGTTTTTGGGGTCGCTGATTACGAATATGATATCACATTTGCAAAATTCAAAATGGCGGATCCAATATGGCGGTTGACTTTTTTAAAAATTGATTTAAATTAATTTAAATTAAAAATTGATAAAAAATTATCAAATCATCTAAACAAATAAAATAATAAGTTTTTTTTATAACATATAAATATTGCTAACAATAAGTATTTAGTTTATATTCTACAATCATAGACCTATATTCAGTTGCTTATAAGTCCGAAAATATTGAGTTTAGAAAAAAGTTGTCAAAGAACGAAAGTTTTCTTTCGACTATTAGGAAATGAAAACAAACAATTTTTTTTTCATTTTTCATTAAAAAAATAAAAAAATTTTATAAACAAACTAATTTTTTTTAACTTTGGGTATGATAAATTTTTTATTTTCTTTTTTTAAAACATTCCTGTAAATGATAAGAAGGTTTTGCAAAAAGTTTCAGAGTGGGCCTAACAAGTTTAATGGGTTAAAAAAATAATTAAGCTGCCCGTTCAGGTCGAACGCTTGCTGCGCAGTGGGATTTTTTTACAATTTATTATTAAAAATTTTCTAGAGCCTTCAAATTTTATCGGAATTTAATTATTAATAGATTTGAAGGTTCTAGAAAATTTTTAATAGTAAATTGTAAAAAAAACTCCCTCTGCGCAGCAAGCGTTCGACCTGCACGGGCAGCATAATTATTTTTTTTAACCTATTAAACTTGTTAGGCCCACTCTGAAACTTTTTGCAAAACCTTCTTATCATCACCTTGAATTTATTATATTGCATCCTTCCTCCATAATACTTTATTAAAAATCAAAGACATTCATATTTTTGAGGAAGGATGCATCACCTTGAATTTATTATAATGCATCCTTCCTCCATAATACCTTGTTTTAATGAAATGTCCTCAAACCATGCCTTGGACATACATATATATATATATATATATATATATATATATATATATATATATATATTTATATATTTATATATTTGTACATTTCTAATAAGTTATTTGTATAAAAATCCCGATCGTGACATTTATACATGTACATAACTGATTAGAGACCGCGAGACGAACTTACTACCTCAGCGGTACTTAGCGCTCGTGACACGGATGAATTCAAGACGCTATAGAAACGAAAATAGGCTTCGGATCAAAAAATCGATTTACACACATATTCTACATATATATAGCTTTCAAAAAATCAGAAGAAACATGATTTCAATGATAAGCCTTCCAAATTTTATTAAACTTTATTGAAAACTTTCGGAAATATTAAGATTTAAAAAAATTATAACAAAAAATTAATAATTACGTAACTTCAACAAATTTCAAAATTTTCAAAAAAATTTTGGCACACTAGTATCTAGTATCCAATACTACAATTTCATTAAATTACAGCCTAATCCAAAGACCCCATGCAAATCACATATTTTCAGACGTAGTCTTACCCTTAACCCATTAACGCCCAACAGGACGCAAAATGTACATTGATTTCACGACTCTCATTTTATATGAAATAATTAGTTAAAAAGTTTGCTTGAAAATGGTTACTCGGGGGTTTTTAGGGTCGCTGATTACGAATCTGATGTTACTTTTTCAAAATTCAAAATGGCGGCTCCAATATGGCGGACAATTTTTTAAAAAAGTGATTAGATTTGCTTGAAAATGGTTACTCGGATGTCTTTGGGGTTGCTGATTACGAATCTGCTGTTACTTTTTCAAAATTCAAAATGGCGGATCCAATATGGCGGAGAATTTTTTTAAAAAGTGATTAGATTTTCTTAAAAGTTGATACTCGGGGGTTTTTAGGGTCGCTGATTACGTATCTGAGTTCAGAATAAGATTCTGTTTATGTTGCATGTCCGTTAGCCGTCAACAAAATTTTATTGACGTTGCCCAGCTCTTACCACAAGGCGGTCAACGTGCAAAAGAGTCAATTTTTTGTAATTTTTTTATAATTTTTTTTTGTTTTTTTAATATATTTTTTTTGATTTTTCAATATTTTTTTTAATAAATAGTATGAATTACTAACCCCGAGTAACACTACATGTGGTTCGATTGAAAGCAAGTGAGGCACTGATATGTGCCACATTGAATGCACGTTTTTTGTGTCCTTTTATTCTACTTTATTGCTGCTGATTATTATTTGAAAAAGTCTGGTACTGCAAGTTTAAAATCTCATAAATTGCAAACCATTGCATCGAAAAAAAATTGCCACTATAATGCAAAGTGGAATAAAAGGACACAAAAAATGTGCATTCAATGTGGCACATATCAGTGTGCCACATCTGACGTAGTCTTACCCTTAACCCATTAACGACAAACAGGACGCAAAATGTACATTTATTTCACGACTCTCATTTTATATGAAATAATTAGTTAAAAAATTTAGGAAATACCATTTCCGACGTAAAATTTATCGTTCTTTCAGAATATGATGTTCAAATTTGTTTATAATTATCTCAAAAAAAGTTATAACAATTTTATTGCAAAAAACACAGTTTTTTACAAAAAAAAATTTTTCAAAAAATATTTTGACATGGAAATCTACAGAATATGGTCTCGAAAGCCCAAAATATCGCGTCCTCGAACCCTCAGCTATAAAAATCAGTAATGAATTTTTTCAAATTCAAGATGGCGGATATGAAAATGGCGGCTAACGGACGTGCAGCATAAACAGAATCTTATTCTGAACTCAGATTCGTAATCAGCGACCATAAAAACCCCCGAGTAGCAACTTTTAAGAAAATCTAATCACTTTTTAAAAAAATTCTCCGCCATATTGGATCCGCCATTTTGAATTTTGAAAAAGTAACAACAGATTCGTAATCAGCAACCCCAAAAACATCCGAGAAACCATTTTCAAGCAAATCTAATCACTTTTTAAAAAAATTGTCCGCCATATTGGAGCCGCCATTTTGAATTTTGAAAAAGTAACATCATATTCGTAATCAGCGACCCTAAAAACTCCCGAGTAACCATTTTCAAGCAAATCTAATCACTTTTTTAAAAAATTGTCCGCCATATTGGAGCCGCCATTTTGAATTTTGAAAAAGTAACATCAGATTCGTAATCAGCGACCCCAAAAACCCCCGAGTAACCATTTTCAAGCAAATCTAATCACTTTTTAAAAAAATTTCCCGAAAATTTTTTTCAGCCTTTTGCATTTTGCAAAAATGGCTATTTTCATATCCGCCATCTTGAATTTGAAAAAATTCATTACTGATTTTTATAGCTGAGGGTTCGAGGACGCGATATTTTGGGCTTTTGAGACCATATTCTGTAGATTTCCATGTCAAAATATTTTTTTTGTAAAAAACTGTGTTTTTTTGCAATAAAATTGTTATAACTTTTTTTGAGATAATTATAAACAAATTTGAACATCATATTCTGAAAGAACGATAAATTTTACGTCGGAAATGGTATTTCCTAAATTTTTTAACTAATTATTTCATATAAAATAAGAGTCGTAAAATCAATGTACATTTTGCGTCCTGTTGGGCGTTAATGGGTTAAATAATAAAGACAAAAAAGTGGAAAATTTAAATTCAAAAATTTAATTAAATTTTTAAACATAAATCATCAGATCTTCTACAAATATTAATGAATTTACTTGGAATTTGGTATGCAGTCGTATTTGGGTCTTGAGAAGACGATAATATGATGAAAAAGTTAAAAATCAATAATTGTTTAATAATTTGTTATTGTTAAAAATGACATGTCTATAACCGCGCTTTACTACTTTCGTCGACAAAATTTCTGCGGGGAACTTCAACATAGAATAAACTGCCAGTGAGACATTTGTTCCTCATATAATAAAGTAGTTTTTGGAAATTTCCAGACCGATTCATTTAAAATTGACAGATATACAGGGTTTTTAATTTGACGTGCGGCGTCAATGAATATGACTGTGCGAGCTGCACTTAGAGCGACAATGTCGTTTGCTAATATTGCGGTTTATAAACCGGTTTATTCTTAACTCCTGACAATATTAGAAATAAGTGGCTAGGTTGTAATAAAGGAAATGCAAAATATTAATTATATCACTAAAAACTTTTATAATTAGTTTCTAAAATTTTAATAAAATATTTTTTCATTCTAAAAATTCTTAAAAGTATACAATAATATTCTCATTAGTAGACTACTTTTCTTTATTATTTATTATGCTACTTTTACATATATCAAAAATATTTTGATATTGCTCGAATATTATAATAAAAAAATAGAATAAAAATACTATGTAATTTTACCATTATTTTATTGTATTTTTAGATTCTTCAATTATTTTTTTTAGTTACCTTTTGTTTTCTGTTTATCCTCTTATTTTCATTTTTCTTTGGTTTTTCATTTTCATCTATAAGTCAGAATTCCTGAAAGGAGCCACTTAAAACTTTTTAATTATTATTTTCGTACTAATGTGGTTATTTTAATAGTATTTTATATAAAAAAACATACTACCAAAGGATTTTGCAAAAAAATCTTTTGTTAATGTTATTAACTATTGAAAATTTTGAACGTATTTAATTGAAAAATTAATTTCTCAAAAACTTATTAATCGATTTTAATTTCTCAAGATGCATTTTATTTGTCTTCAAATGAAGTATAACTGAAAATATTTTAAGGAGGTTCCATCCATTATCGAATAAACAAACAGTTTTTGATAAAACTTAACATACTACTAGTTACAGCTTCTAAAGTTATGTAGTTAAATTTTTGAGACTCGTAGGTTCCGGAGAAAAAAGTTCTGATCAATTAATTTTTTAACTGTTTAACATTGATTCTTATGGGAATTCATTACTTTGCCACATATATTTTCGTACTATAAAATATTAAACAAAGAGATGTTGATCAAAGTTTGTATAGTTAAAGTCAGATATATAATGAACCGATATTGTATTTGAAAAAGGTCAATAGGTTCCTGTGAGAGTTAAAAATAATTAATTAATAAAATTTTTTTTCACTTTTTGCGATACAGAAAGGACAACTTGCAGTGGCTGGTAACACGGCATTTCGCGTAACCACATTTTCCACCGTGCGCATGTCAAAATTTTGAGGTTATGCGCGCTTTATTTAAAATTTTACCATTAAAGGAAAACTTATTATTCTTTTCTTCTGTAAAACTGTCAATTTTCCCCATTTTTCATATACATTAAGCGACAATACAAAACAACAGCTGATGACAACGTACACACCGTGAGTTGCAGTGTTGCCAGACGTTTCGAAGTACCGAGCAAGTCAAATCAGACAAAAATGGTTAGTGCTTTGACTAGTTCAGTGAATGGAGGGAACCTCCTTAAGATAAAAATATTTAATTTTAGTGCAAAATGCAATTGTTTATTTATAAACAATTAAAAATAAATAGTGTTCTGGATGATATTTTGAGTTGTAAAAATTACTAAAATGTTCTTAATAAACCACTAAAAAATATCCCGTTAAAAAAAATATGGCACGAAGTTTTAAATTGCTTAATTTCAAGCATTTGTGCCGCGGTGCAGTGCCCGACTCTGGTCCTTATTGAGCGTTCGCGCGCGTCTTATTGTTTCTGATCGCTGAAACGACTGCGCTTCTCAAATACTACATCTATGTTGGAAATAAATTTATTTTAACGTAATTTTTCCATTTAATTTTTTAAATGGAACATTTAATTAATTCTTTTTGTTGAACGGTAATTACAGATGTGTTGCATAAATTGTTAAAATATAGAATTGTTGAATTTTCTTTGAAATTAAAAAAATTAATGAGAGAACTAGAGTTAAAATTTCTAAAGAAAAGAATAGTTTACATTTGGAATTAATTTATAACAATAATGTTCTAGTTATTTCTAGTAATTTATTAGTAAAATTTACTAATTAAAAAGTGAAATTAGTAAGCATTTTTACCGTGACGAATATTCTGATTCATTCCAAAAAATTTTTTTATATGTTAAATTCTATGTTTGAATCAAATCCAAATATTAACTCTAGTTCGCCCATTATTTTTTTTTAATTTTGTAATGTTGAGCATAATTTTTTAATTCAAATTTATTCCGCGTCGATTCATTCATTTCATTTTACTATACATTTAATATATCTATATATATCGCTGTGCTCACTGCCTGGCTGGTGAGAGAGAAGTACCGATGGCGCACTCACTGCCGCTCATGACGTAGGTCGCTCTTACCTCTCGTCATACCTGAGGAGAGCCAGCGATCTATAATACTTGGTTGCACATTTCGATTCATTCAGTCTGCCTACTACCGGACTCGGGGCTTCCTCCGAGGCCGATCGACAGCAGCTCACTTTCCTTTCTCACCCCTCGATCTATTCTCTGTCCAGAGAGGCGCTAATCCTGGCCAGGGGATGATCTTCCTCGTTTGAGAAGGTGAACATGAGAAGCTAATCAGTTCACCAGCTCTTACAAATTCCTAGAAGGAGTTGTACTTGGACTTCGGGCGCTAACGAGTCCTGGTAACACCCTTCGTTTTCGTTCTTATAATTTTTTACCTGGTGCAGAGAAGACCGTGTGGAGCTCCACCGTGTAGTCTCTGTACTCTTTCCACCTTAGTCTCAACTGAACGTGGGGCGCTATCCCGGGACGTTGAGACATCCATGTTATTTTTTACCATCCTCTTTACACACACACATTTACATAATTTTCCCCTGTTGAACTGAGGAGCTAATCGTTCAACAGATATGACACATACACCTGGACAACTTTCAGTGTCATAGATTTTGTAAATTAATATAAAATAACAGGGGTAAATTTTATTACAGTCCAACCGAGATCGAGAACGGCGAGGAATGATTTGGATGAGAGGGTGTGAAATGGCGGACGCGCCTAAATTTTCCATTTTTGTTATTATTAAATTTTCATTTGTTTAAGTATTTTTTTGTTTATTAATTGTAATTTAATTCTCAATTTAGTTTATTATTTAAATTTTATAATTCTTTCTTTATTAATTTTTATTTGCATTGTATCGAGTCAGTTTTATTATTTTATATTTTTATTGTAATTTTATAATTTAAATTTAATTTGTTAATTATTAATTTTGTTATTATTTCTATTTTATTTTGTTAAATATATTTACTTTCGAAGAAGACATCATGGCGACATCAGGGCTCAACAACTTCATTTATCGGAAGATAGGGAAATGGGAGAGTTGGTTTCCTGGTTTAACCCTGATAGAGGTTTTGGAGAAGGTCCACGAAGAACAGGAGAAATTCAAAATAACAGACCAGCAGTTATTACGAGTTTTTCCTGAAATGTTTTTAAAGGCGGACCTGGAGGATAAACGTCACACCTGGGGCAGGATGACCTATGAAAAACAGGTTGATATGAAAGAAACCTGCTTTTTTTAACCTAGAACCAATCTTTTTGGGAAATCGACCAGTTCTAACCAGCGCCCCAGGACACCGTTTTGACTCCACCACAGATTGTCATCGTTGTGGTCAACCTGGTCATAGACGCCGCTATTGCAGAAATAACGCCGAAATCTTCTGCTCTAAATGTGGGTTAAGAGGCCTGCTTACTAACTTCTGCTGCGGAAGAAGGAGAAATTAATTTTCTTTCTTTTTCGTTTTCCCACTTTTGGACACCATCTTTCAACGCCATCTTGAAAGAACTTCTCCTTTTAACATCATTTTGGAGGAGTGGGGAACGATCAACTGGTATATATTCAACATCTGTCCATCTTCAAGATCACTTCTTGTTTGCATCTTGTTCAGTCAAGTTCTTATCTGAAACATTAATCAAGTTTAAATAAACTTTCTTCAACATCATGGGAGTTCAATGGATCTACAGGTTGTCAAAAGCCGACCTGGTGGTTCAATTGGAAAGGCATAATATCGTTTCAACCGGAACATTAACGGAGCTTCGCCAGCGATTTGTTGCTTTTGTTAAATCAACTCCTGAGTTGACGGAGAAAACATTGGACCCGGAGGATTACAATGAAGAAGATGACATCTCTCGAGATCATAGTGCATTGGAGGATCCAAATTTAATTAGACCATACGAGGTACCACCATCTACTAGTCAGGATAACAGACCTGCAACACTTCCATTACTACAACCTGTAAATTTTATTGGCCAAGCGGACGCTTCAGCACCAGTCATTAGAAATAATGACACGTACGTTTTGGAAAGAATGAGAAAATGGGGTTGTAATTTTGATGGAAAAGATGTTTATTCTTTTCTGGAACGAGTGGAGGAACTTCAAACAGCATATGGATTCTCGGATCAACAACTCTTCAGAGGTTTTCCGGAACTCTTAAAAGGGGATGCTTTACTGTGGTATCGAAATGAAGTAAGGACTACAAGGACTTTAACTGAACTTAGTTAAGAAAAAGAATGGCGAATTAAGATTTTACATTGATTTTCGAAAACTAAATAAAGTTTCGAAAAAAGATGCTTATCCACTACCACGCATTAATAGTATCCTTGATCAGCTTAAAGGAGCTAAATATTTGTCTACACTCGACCTTAAAAATGGTTATTGTCAAGTTGAACTTATGGAAGAAAGTGCACCACTTACAGCTTTTACCGTTCCTGGACTAGGACTCTTCGAATTTGTAGTCATGCCTTTTGGACTACACTCAGCACCAGCAACGTTTCAACGATTGATCGACCGTGTAATACCAGTAGAATTAGCACCTAATGTATTCTCATACCTAGATGACATCGTTATTACGTCAGAATCATTCGAAGATCATTTGAAACTTCTGCAAGAAGTTTTCACTAGATTACGGGAAGCTAAACTAGTTCCTAATTGGGAAAAATGTTTTTTCGCTAGAACTCAACTTACCTATCTTGGACACCTCGTAGACAAAAATGGACTTCACCCAGATCCAGATAAAGTGGAAGCCATTTTGAAGTTACCCCCTCCATCGAACATCAAAGAACTTCGAAGATTTTTGGGAATGATATCCTGGTATCGTCGTTTTATTAAGGATATCTCAGTATTAATATCACCATTAATACACTTGTTGAAAAAAGATACACCATGGACCTGGAATAATGAACTTCAATTAGCATTCGATAATATAAAAAGAAAACTTACCGAAGCTCCAGTTTTGGCTTGTCCTGACTGGTCACAAACTTTTTATCTTCAAACGGATGCTAGTCTCGAAGGTCTTGGCGCAGTATTAACGCAAAAAATTGGAACTACTGAAGTTGTTATCGCCTATGCCAGCCGTACTTTAAATCCTGCAGAGAAGAACTACTCAGCAACTGAATTGGAATGCCTAGCTGTAAAATGGGGCATTTGGAAAATGAGACACTATCTAGAAGGTTATCATTTTATAGTTGTCTCAGATCATCAAGCTTTAAAATGGCTGAATAGTATCGTTACACCCTCAGGAAGACTCGCAAGATGGATCATGGAATTGGCCCAGTGGGATTTTGAAGTACAATATAAAAAAGGAATTGAGAATCGTCTCCCAGATTACTTGTCTCGTTTGCCTTTACAAGTTTCTACTATTGACAAATCAATTTCTTGTCAATGGTATCAACGCCATTTTGAAGAAACAACAAACAACCCAGAAAGATGCCCGGACTTCAGGATAGAAAATGGTAAACTTTTTCATCACGTACTTCATTCGTTGGACTTTAAGGATGCACCATATGAAGATCAATGGAAGTTATGTATTCCTAAGGAAGATAGAAAAAAATTCTACATAAAGTTCACGATGAAACAACAGCTGGACATCTTGGTGTTGCTAAAACACTAGCGAGGCTCGGAAAATTTTTCTTTTGGCCTGGAATGATTCGTGAAGGCGCTGAATATGTGAGAAATTGTAAAAATTGTCAAATTAACAAAAGCTCACAACAAGCGGCAGCAAATCTTATGCATGCCACATTAGTAGAAAAGCCCTGGGAAATGATTTCTATCAACTTCATTGGACCTCTGCCTCGAACAACTTCAGGAAATACAAGTTTATGTGTAATTCAGGATCGTTTTACAAAATGGATTGAATTAAAACCATTACGTAAAGCAACATCAATGTTAGTTATTTCAACATTGAAAGAAATTTTTTATCGTTTCGGTTGTCCTCAGAAAATTGTCTCAGACAATGGTAGACAATTTATAAGTAAAGAATTCAAATCATTCTTAAAAGATTTCGGTATTCAACATCGTCTTACACCGCCCTATTTCCCGCAGTGCAATCCAGTAGAACGAGTCAACAAAGTAGTCAAAACTATGATTCGACAATACTTGGATAGCAAGAAACCGGACTGGGACCGCCATCTACCGGAACTTCAGTTCGCCTATAACACCGCCAAGCACTCATCGACGGGTTTCACGCCTGCCTACCTTACCGCCGGTCGTCAAAGTCACCGGCAATGGAAACTTCAAAACAAATCGCTCAACGTAAACGTGAAGCTATCAAACGCGACGCGTTAGATTTAGCTAATTTGAATTTGTGTATTCCGGAGTTCGATTATAACTATCAAATGGTGTTTAAAAATAATTTGATTAAATCGAACAATATTAACTCGATTAATGTTCCTCTTCGGCCGGATATTTCTAGAAATAAAGAATTTTCAAGAGTCGTGTCTTCTAAACCGCGAATTTCTCGAGTAGTAATGAAAGAAGTTGAAATTCCGCCTTCGACTTCGCAAGATGATTTCGAAGCCACGCTTATCGCGATTTCTAAGAAAGAGGAAGAATATTAGAAAGGGAAAAATTAAACTCGTTCAAAAAGAAAATTGCAAAAACAAAATTGCCAATTGTGCCGTTAACTCGCGTCATTCCGCCTATAAATCCACCAATTAAAAAAATCAAGACAACCAAAATCACACCAGAAAAAATCGTTTCAACGCCGTTATCTAACATGACTTTGGTTGCAAAAGAGAAGATTGCCAAGCAAATGAAAATCAAGCCCAAGGAAAACTCGTCAAAAAAATCAAGAAAATCCGTAGCTGTTCCTGAAAAGAAAAAAAAATTAGGAGAGATAAGGGAGGATCAACAAAGCCAAGAATTATCAAAGATGAAATACTTACGGAACCAATTAAATTGGTTAACAATCCAACTCCTGCTGTAAATTCTTATCAGAAACTTTTCGACGAATTGGAAAAAACTATACAAGAAGCGGACGTGAACAACAACATTCCTCAAGAAGTTGAAACATATACGTGTAGATTGACAGACCGAGGGAAGTATATATCTATATATTTTCCTTTATTTTGATTTAAAAGCCCACTGTACGGTATACTTCTGAAAACCCACGTGTTTCTAATATGAGAAATATCTTATACAGGTGTATTAAATATTTCTTATTCTTATGTAACCTGAATAGAAAGAATGTCTTTGTTTAAATTTAAAGGGACATTGTTTTCAAAATTTAAAGATCCTCTAACAATGAGGCACGCGTCAAACTGTATCAACTGATAAGATTATATTTTGACAATACATTAAATTTATACATGAATTAAAATGATCTTATTTTCCCTTTAATTTAATATTATATTTTCTTTTATAGAAAATTTGTTGCTTTATTACTAAATTAGAGGAAATTGTTCCAGTAATTATTCAGTAATGCAGCTTTTTATTCTTTCTAAATTATCCACTACTTGATTAGATAATTTTGTTATCTTTCTTTCGTAGAATAATTGTTTAAAAATATAATTAATAATAAATTAAAATTTAAATAATAATTAAAATTTATTAATTATTAAATCTTTTCGTATGATACAATTTTGTTAATTTAAAAAAATTAATTTTGTAAGTTCGGTTGCTATAGTCTGTGTGAATTGACTCGGTATTAATAAAATAAAATAAATGATAAGTTTCATTCACCTTGAAGAGTATTCTCCTTTTCACTCAAATTTTATAATAATCCCAACAGTTCAATTATCGCCCAAAAATCGATTCTACAAAATAAAATTAAATAAAATTTTAATATTTAAATTTTGCAAATCCTACCTACGAGGTCAAGTTTTTCCTATTCCCTAAATTAACTATTTTCTACTCAAATAAATATTCTTTAATAATGTAAATTTCAAAAACTTTGATTTATTTTAGAAATGATAATAATTTTTATAATATCAAAAAATGCTCAAAATTACGTTATTTTACTTAGAAAAATCTATTTATTTCTCTGTAAAATTGACTAAATAATTAATTCAAGTGAATTAATTATTTCCTACTTTAAATAACAATTTTGGGATGACAGGGTTCAATATTTATTGAATCTTTCAAACTGCCACATCGATATAGCCTATTGCTATATGAACACAGCTCATAAGAATATTCAATAAACTTACGATTTGCTTTTGTTACCCCTTTAGGAATCAAAACTGAGGTTGAAAGTTAAATAGAATTTAACGAGCTCCTCAAATTCTTTTTCCAGGGCTTGACTTTGTAGAATAATTTTTAAATTAATAGTTATAAGTTGTAAAACAACGAATTTCTTATTAATTTTTACGATTTGTTAAGTGAATATGTTTAGCTGTAATTATAACTTTAAATAACAGGTTGAAAGTTGTAAAACAACGAGCTCCTGAATATTTAAAGTATGTAGTGTAATGTATTGTGATTGAGTAAGAGTGTGTACTTGCTTACCGTTTCGAGTAATGACAGAAAATTGAGAGAGCGAAGCCTTCAATTTCGCTGCTTACATACCCTTCGCAGACGCTATCAAATATTCTAGAATGTTCTAGTCGTTTCTACTCGCCCTTATTTCTTTCCGGTTTATACGAAAAATCCACGCGACTTCCGTTTCGCGAGACTATCGTTCTCTCTATTGACGGAAATTCATAGCGCGTCATTTTCGTCGCTCCAATGATATTTAAATTTATTGAGTAGAGACAAAACTATATTTTCTCTCTCTCTAGTCTCCAACGTGTCTACCGTATTTTGATAACAATACTCTTTTCTCTTATATTAGATTTATTTCTTTCAAATTAAATAATTCCTTAAATAACAAATTTTCCATTATTTTACTTTTTTATAATAATATCTACTAATTTTTATTTATTTTTTTATATAAATTTTACTATTAATTTATTTATCCAAATTAAATAATTGAATAATTTTAATTAATAAAATTCCTACTATTTTTTCTTTTTAATAAAATAAATTGTAAAATTCAAATAAAATAAATTAAGGTTATATTAAATAAAATAATTTACTTTTATAATGTTCATTCTGATTCTATATTAATTTTATACTTTTGAAATATTAAATTCTCTTTCCTAACCTTGGCCTTGAATCAGCTGGGCCTTTTTCTTATATATTTCCGTGTATTAGTACGTTTGCACTTGGTTGACCTTATTTTGATTTCTCTTATTTTTCAAATTTAACGAAATCATATTTCTCATTATCTAAATGTTAATCTTCATTTATTTTTTCTATTAAATAATTATTTTATAATTTACTTTTATTTAAGTATTTTTTTAATAATTTTAATTTTGACTATTGAAATACCATTTCAATGCCCCACTAAACTAATCATTCCTTTTAGAAGAAAAGATGATTTGTTTAAAAAAATTACGAAATTTTTAATAGGCAAAATTTTGAAATAGAGAAAAAAAAATTTCTTTTAAAGTTTTAAACAACATTTTTTTGTTAGGGTTAGAGACCCAATGCCCCACTAAACCAATAAATTTCTTTTAATTTATAAATTAAATTTATTTGTTTATAGTCACAAAAAAAAAAAATTTTTACAATCTTGTTGAACCAAATAACAGAGAAAAAAAAAAATTTATAACTATTTCTTTAAGCACCCTGTGGTCTATGTTGAGGAAAAATATCTCTATCTTCCAGCACTCTTAGATATTCTCTAATAACATTTTCCTCATTTTCACCATCATTCTCATTCAATATTTCCTCCTCTGGGTCCTCAATAACCTCATCATAATTTAAGTACCTTTTATTGTTATCAGGAGCTAGTCTCGCGATTCCTTCATCAATTAACCAGTCATCCAAAGACCACGAATTATTTATTTTACCCCAGCCCATATGACGATCTTCTTGAATTTCTTTAACATAAAATGAAAATGTTCGGTTTTTCATAAATGTTCTGAATTTATGTATTGATACACTATCCCATGAGTTATTTCTTTTTGGTATAATGTCAGTTAATGCGATATTTATTAAATTCTTTTCCCTCATTAATGTCTTATAATTTATATAAAAAATATTATTTTTGTGTATATGGTAATGGGTGTGTTCGTCAACATCATATGTTAACACCACATTATTCATACCCGTATTAATTAACATAATGTTTCCCCTTGCGTATTTTTCTTCATTTATTTTAAATACCACTGGCAAACCCGATAATTCCACATTTTCATCATTGAAATCTACTCTCAATTGATCTTTATTTATTTCATAATAATTTTTCATTTGTTCGATGAATTTTTCATAATTTCTTTGATTTCCTATTATTTTGATTCTGATGAATGATGGACTAAAAGGATCGATAACTTTAACCTCATGTCTTCCATATCTTAGAATTTCTCCTGAATAATTCATATGATTTTTTACAAGATCTCCCTGTCTTATGATGATTGGCTGCAGAGACATTCTTTAAAAAAAACGTAAAAAAAAAAAAATTTTTTTTTTTTTTATTTAAACAATCTAAAAAGAAATTAATGAAATCACTTTGAACATATAATCATCATTTTACTATTTTAATTGTTTTCATATAAATTTATAAACACGAGAAAAAAGAAAAAAAAAAAAAAAAAAAAAACAATTATTATATTCTCAAACAATATTTATTTATCAAAACTCTCTTCAATCCTTTTGAACAACTTCTGAATATTTTCATCCGTTTTTGTTAAAATTTTAACCTTAGTTTTTAAAATTTGAGTATTTACAATCATTGGTTTGTGAATGATTTTGTAAGGTTTTGGTATTAAGCATTTATCACTATTACTCTGGTTTTTTGCATATTTACTAGTTTGAGTAATAGCATTTTTGGTTTCAATTTGTTTCTTATCATTGACCGTAGAGTAATTAACTCTATCCAAAGCAATTTTAGCTTCATCCTTCAAATGGAATTCGTTACTTGGATATAACTTAATAATTTTCTCCACCGCATTTATCCCAATATCACTCTTAACAATTTCCATCTAATAAAAAAAAATGTTTATTTTATAAAAAAAATTTATTTTAAATACCTTACTTTTTTTAAATTATCCAAAATGAACACGACACTTAACTGTTAATCACCTGACAAACACAGTTATACTAATTTCTTATTTTAAAATTTTGACACCTTCCCCTCAAAATTATAGAAAGCTTTGAAAATTGAAATTAAATATTTTCACTTTTAGTATATTTGAAAGTCATTTATGAAAATACCCTTAAAATAAACAAATGAAAGATAGTTGAAAAATTCAAAATTTTATCAATTCATACCTTATATGCTAGTTTCTTATTTACAATCTTTATAAGAAATTTTCATATTTTTTTTTATATATAATTGCATGCTTTTATTTTATATATATATTTTTTTCTTTTTTCATCTTCTAATTTTTTTTTTTTTTTTTTTTTTTTTTTTTTTATTGCATGTATTATCTTTTTTTATAATTTTTTTTACTAAACTATATTTGTAATATTTTTTTATTTTTATTTTATTTTATTTTATTTTATCTATTTATTTATTTATTTATTTATTTATTTATTTTTTTTTATTTTTTTTTTTATATATGCTGACTAATTTATATAGTATTATATTCTATTTTAAGTTTTTACACGAACTAACACTTAGTGTCTCTATCACTTTCATTTGTGTTGTCCTCTTCTTTATTTGTTTATATGAGTTGATATCGGTGAGATCAAAATATCTACTACTAATCACTATCACTTTTATTTACACTTTAAATTTCATTAAATTAACATTATAGTTCCAAAATTATTTTTATAATAGTTTGAATGTTAATTTAAATTTGTTTATAATTTATTTACACTTTATTGTTTATTGTTTATTTATGTTCACTTTTGTTAATTTATTTCAATTGTTTATTTATTTTCACTTTTGTTAATTTATTTCAATTGTTTATTTAATTTTCACTATTTTTAGTTTATTTTTATTTTTCATGATTTTTAATGTTTATTTATTGTCACTAATATTGTCTGTTTAATTTTCACTTTTATCATTTTTGTCACTATTTGAATTCCTTGAAAGATATTTCTTCAAATCTTGACTATGATACATTCCTTTATCGATTTTTGTTTTCGCATCCCATAGAATGTACGTGCCTTTTTTTATAACTTTTTTTATCTCGTAAGGTTCTTCGTAAACTTGAAGAAATTTTGCGATGATTTTGTTTTCTTTATCGGATTTGTTTAGTAATTTAATTAGAACTTGGTCTCCAACTTTAAATTCAGTTAATTTATGCGAAATATTGAATTTTTCAGCTCGTTTCTTTCCTTTTTTACAGATATTATCATACGCTAATTCCAATTTTCTATCATAATCCATATCTTTCCGAATTGAAGGTAAATTTAGCCATTTCTCCCACACACGTTTTGGTTTCTTCTTAAGATATAACTCGACTGGTGTAAACTCCGTAGTTTCATGATGAGTTTCATTGATGCAATCTTCGATGATTTTCACCCAATTCCACCATGAATTGTGTCTACCTTTTGTTAAAGTCCTGAAGAATCTTGATAACTCCCTGTGAATTCTCTCGACAATATTTCCTTGAGGATGTCTAATTGATGAAAACACTGGTTGTATCCCTTCTTCTTTTAACTTGTCAGTCCATATCCCTGAAGTAAATTGTGTACCGTGGTCCGAAATAATTTTTTCTGGTTTTCCGAATTCTTTTATGTGATAGTTGAAAATTTTATTAATTAGCGCTTTTGTTGTCATTTTTCTAATAGGGTATAATTTTACAAATTTACTAAATGCATCTATAGTTGATAGGATGTATTTAAAACCCCCTTTAGAAGCTGGTAAAGGTCCATAAAAATCGATAGATAAAATTTCTCCCGGTTTTTTAGGTGCATAATTTCTCATTTCGCTATAGCTAGTTTGATTTGAGACTTTATTCTTTTGACATGAGTCACAGCTTGCTAATCTATGCCTAATAACCTTGGAAAAATGCGGATAATAAAAATATTCATTTAACATGCGAAAAACTCGTTGTGGTCCTACGTGTCCATACATTTCATGAGTTTCGTCTATTAAGTCATTAACTATACTTTTAGTTAAACATAATTTTTTATTATCTCCCGCAATAAAATATAATAAATTTTTATCGATCAAAAAACGTTTTGTTTTACCTAATTTAACATCTGCCATTTTCTGTTTTAAAATTGAGTCTGATTCTTGTTCTTTTTCAATATTTTTTAATTTGTTTCGCAATTGAGAAGACGGTTTTTTAGCTAAATTATACAAAATTAATTTTCCCTCGTGTGATTCTATATCCATTCCTGATTTTTCATAAATTGGTGCCCTACTTAACGCATCTGCCACCGTATTATTTTTTCCTTCAATATATTCAATATCGAAATCAAAATCCTGAATTGCTAAAACCCATCTTGTAATTCTACCGCTTAGTAGTTTACACGATTTTACAAAAGATAACGCCTTATGGTCCGTCCTGATTATTACGCGAGTTCCTAGAATATACGATCGAAATTTGAGTAAACTCCACACGATCGCAAGTAATTCTTTCTCCGTCGTAAAATACGTCAGCTCGGCTCCTTTCAACGTACGGCTCGCAAACGCTATAGGTAAATGTTGTCCGTCTTCGTTTAACTGGTATAGCACGGATCCTATCGCTACGTCGCTCGCATCTGTTTGTAAATAAAATGGTTTCGTTAAATCAGGATAACTAAGAATTGTATATTCACAAAATAGAAATTTCACACGATTAAATGCTTCTTCTTTAGCAGAATTCCATTCCCATTTATTTCCGGTTTTTAATAATTGGAGTAATGGAAAAATTTCTTCAGCATGATTTTTAGTAAATTTCGTATAAAAATTAATTAAACCTAAAAATCCTCTCAATTCTTTTAAATTTCGCGGTCTCGGATAATCATGGATTGATTTTATTTTATCCGGATCTGGTTTTATCCCGCTTGCCGTTAAAATATGTCCCAAAAATTTTACTTCCGGTCGAAAAAAATGAGATTTTTGAAAATTGATGGTCATATTATGCTCTTCTAAGCGATGAAATAATTTTTCTAAGTGATAAAGATGTTCATCGATACTTTGTGATGTACACAGCATATCGTCAATGAAAGTGATCACAAAATCGCCTATACCGCATAATACCTGATCTAATGCTCTTACTAACGCACTTGTACTAGTTTTTAAACCAAATGGTACAACGTTGAAAACATAACATTTTCCTTCGAAAATAAATCCAGTATATTTTTTAGAATTTTCCTCTAATGGAATTTGCCAAAAACTACTGACTAAATCTAACGAAGACATTATTTTCACACCTGTACAACGTTGAAATAACAATTCTGTTGTTTCTGCGCGTTCATAACAGTCAGTTAACACATCATTCACTTTTCTCGCATCTAAACAAAATCTTATAGTGCCATCTTTTTTAATTGTAACACAGATTGGATTTACATACGAAGTATTCATTTTTTTAATAATATTTAATTTAATTAATTTATTTAATTCATTAATTGCTCTCTCTCTGAGTTTCATTGGAATCGGATAGGTTTTTTTAAAAAATGGTTTCGTATCATCAACTTCTAACTTATGTTCATATACAGAAATTCTACCCGGCTTTTTCGAAAATACATTTTTATAACGCGAAATAAGCTTGAAAAATCTTTCTTTTTCGTTTTGATTTAATAACGTGCATTCATGAATTTTTTCTTTTATTTCCTCTTCAGATAAATCGAATTCAAATTGTGTGTCATCGTAGGTTTTTGTATTAATAATTTCATTAATTACCCCAGGACTATCTTCATGAAATTCTTTTCCATTTAATTGATTTATTATTACTTTATTAATATCATTTTTTTCATTATTTTCAATTGTAATTTCTTTTTCGAAATTTTTTTCAATTGCTAAATTAGTTTCGAATTTAGTTTCAAATTCATTATTATTTTCTTTAATTATTTTAATTTTATTTATGCTTTCATTGAGCATTTTCATAGTTAAAATTTCTTCACCCCTCATTACTTGAATGATATCTTTCTTAAAATCAATTTTTGTTTTTAAAACTTTTAACATATCAGCCCCAATTATGCAATTACAATTTAGTTTTGGTACAATTATAAATACATATTGACCTTCATAGCCACACATTTTGAATTCTGCTAGAATTTGTAATTTTATTTTAATTGGACGTGCTCCGGTTGCACCTACAATACTCATACCTACGATTGGTAATTTTTCACATTTTTCAAATTTTTCTAAATTTTCCTCGTAAAAATTTTCAGAAATGCAAGTTATTTGACTTCCTGTATCTATAAGTGCTTTTACTTTTTTATTAACAATTTCAAATTCTATAACCGAACATTTTCCTAAATGTTCATGAACATCAATTATTTGTTCTTCTAACAATTCTTCTCGCAAATCTGATGGAATAATTTCTTTATTTTTATTAATTAATGTCGTTGACCTCGGATTTGTGTTAAGCGAACTTGTATTTACAAACCCGAGGTTTACTAGTTTTCCGAAGTCGTAGAAGGTTCACAATAATCTTCGTTATTACTAGATTTTCCTTTTTTACACTTATTTGTTACATTTATTCTAGCTTGCTGAGAACTTTGATTATTTGGATAATTTACATTTGATGGTTCTCCATCCTCTTTCTTCACATCATAAGAAACATATCTTGAATTTTCAACATAACCATTATTGTAATATTGGCGTTGATTAGAGTTGTTCTGAGAATTATTTTGTCGCGGATTATTACTAGAATTACCCGAAAATTTATTTTTATCAAAATTGTTATCACGGACATTTTTATTTTGGAAATTTTCATTTCTGTTTTCTTGTCTATTATCATTATTATTATTATATCTACCTTGATTTTGATTATTTTCCCGATAACGATTTTGATTTTTAAAATAATTTGAATTATTTTTATAGCGGCTTTGATTTTGTTGTTGTGAATTTTGCGTATTATTTTGTTGTTGATTATAATTTTCAGAACCACTCCTTGAATTGTTTTGATCATTGCTAGAATTTTTACTTGAAAAATTTCTTTGAGAATTTACTGGACCTGCTCTATCGAATTTTTCTAATAAATCTAATAAATCATTTATTTTTTTAATTCCTCTAATTATTATTGCAGTTTGAATATCCTCACTAAAATGTCTAGCAATTTTCATAACAATTTCATTTTCTAAAGGTGATGGAATTAAGTCTTTTGCTTTATTTATTACTTTAATCGCGTAAGCTGACCTTGATAATTTTCCGTTTGGTCTGTAAGAACCGAATTCTAAATTTGTGCTAATTTTAAATCTTATATCTTCGTTCCAAAATCGGTTAATAAATTTTTCTTTAAAATGACCAAAGTGATCATTTTCTTCTTTAACTAAATTCCACCATTCTTTAGCTATTCCATCTAAACATGCTTGAAGTACGAATTTAGTTTCCAAATTTAAAATATCGTTAAAATTGATATAATCTTCTATTTCGCGTAAGAATACCATTGGACGTTCTTGAATACTTCCAGAATACTTTGGCAATGGATACTCTATAATCCATGAATTTTTACATGTATTATCACTAGTTTTTAATCTATTTATTCTTTGTTCAAATAACTCTTGATTTTCTTGAATTTGTTTAATTTTAATCTCATTATCCATTACACTTAAAGTATTCTCTTCCGTATGCAAATGTAAATTATTTAATTTACTGTCCATTTGACCAATTTTACCCGTAACCTCATCCAATGTCTCTTCTACATTTAGTTTTAAATTTTCATACTGTCTCTTATTAATTTCAACACTTGTATCGATTTTTTCACTCAATTTAATTTTTAATTGCTCAATTTCTCTTTCATTTTGTTCAATTTTTTGTCTTATTTTAGATCTGTCTGCTGTACATTTACTAAAATTTTCTTTTTGTTGTAAAGCAACTTTACCTAAACCTTTTTTTACTTTCTTTACTTGTAAACCCAAATCACGCATGAATTCATCAAAATCTCGTTCAGTTTTATTCATTAGTTCTCGTTCTTCTTCATTTAAATCTACTTCTTCATCACTTTCACTTACTTCTTCTATAATAGTTTCGTCATCATCAAAAATATCAATAAATCCCCAATTTTTATGTTTTTTAGTATTATTTTCTTTTGACTTTTTATTTTCATTATTTTTATTTTCATTTGAATTTTCCCCTACTGAACAAGGTTTTGAATTTTCCTGTGTGTTTGTGTCTTTATTTTGTTTATCTTCCATTTTTATTGAAATCTATTTATTATTTATTATTTACTTATAAATAAATTTTTATTTATTTATTTTTTTCTTTTTGCGAATTTAATTTTAAAATTATTTGAATTTTTCGCGAATGTTCAAAATGCTTTCATTCTATTAATTGCATTCATCTCTTAATTTCTATTCTAAATGAGTCACTTCATACAGACAGCAAAAGAAACCAGGGGTACCAGTTGAAACATATACGTGTAGATTGACAGACCGAGGGAAGTATATATCTATATATTTTCCTTTATTTTGATTTAAAAGCCCACTGTACGGTATACTTCTGAAAACCCACGTGTTTCTAATATGAGAAATATCTTATACAGGTGTATTAAATATTTCTTATTCTTATGTAACCTGAATAGAAAGAATGTCTTTGTTTAAATTTAAAGGGACATTGTTTTCAAAATTTAAAGATCCTCTAACAATGAGGCACGCGTCAAACTGTATCAACTGATAAGATTATATTTTGACAATACATTAAATTTATACATGAATTAAAATGATCTTATTTTCCCTTTAATTTAATATTATATTTTCTTTTATAGAAAATTTGTTGCTTTATTACTAAATTAGAGGAAATTGTTCCAGTAATTATTCAGTAATGCAGCTTTTTATTCTTTCTAAATTATCCACTACTTGATTAGATAATTTTGTTATCTTTCTTTCGTAGAATAATTGTTTAAAAATATAATTAATAATAAATTAAAATTTAAATAATAATTAAAATTTATTAATTATTAAATCTTTTCGTATGATACAATTTTGTTAATTTAAAAAAATTAATTTTGTAAGTTCGGTTGCTATAGTCTGTGTGAATTGACTCGGTATTAATAAAATAAAATAAATGATAAGTTTCATTCACCTTGAAGAGTATTCTCCTTTTCACTCAAATTTTATAATAATCCCAACAGTTCAATTATCGCCCAAAAATCGATTCTACAAAATAAAATTAAATAAAATTTTAATATTTAAATTTTGCAAATCCTACCTACGAGGTCAAGTTTTTCCTATTCCCTAAATTAACTATTTTCTACTCAAATAAATATTCTTTAATAATGTAAATTTCATAAACTTTGATTTATTTTAGATATGATAATAATTTTTATAATATCAAAAAATGCTCAAAATTACGTTATTTTACTTAGAAAAATCTATTTATTTCTCTGTAAAATTGACTAAATAATTAATTCAAGTGAATTAATTATTTCCTACTTTAAATAACAATTTTGGGATGACAGGGTTCAATATTTATTGAATCTTTCAAACTGCCACATCGATATAGCCTATTGCTATATGAACACAGCTCATAAGAATATTCAATAAACTTACGATTTGCTTTTGTTACCCCTTTAGGAATCAAAACTGAGGTTGAAAGTTAAATAGAATTTAACGAGCTCCTCAAATTCTTTTTCCAGGGCTTGACTTTGTAGAATAATTTTTAAATTAATAGTTATAAGTTGTAAAACAACGAATTTCTTATTAATTTTTACGATTTGTTAAGTGAATATGTTTAGCTGTAATTATAACTTTAAATAACAGGTTGAAAGTTGTAAAACAACGAGCTCCTGAATATTTAAAGTATGTAGTGTAATGTATTGTGATTGAGTAAGAGTGTGTACTTGCTTACCGTTTCGAGTAATGACAGAAAATTGAGAGAGCGAAGCCTTCAATTTCGCTGCTTACATACCCTTCGCAGACGCTATCAAATATTCTAGAATGTTCTAGTCGTTTCTACTCGCCCTTATTTCTTTCCGGTTTATACGAAAAATCCACGCGACTTCCGTTTCGCGAGACTATCGTTCTCTCTATTGACGGAAATTCATAGCGCGTCATTTTCGTCGCTCCAATGATATTTAAATTTCTTGAGTAGAGACAAAACTATATTTTCTCTCTCTCTAGTCTCCAACGTGTCTACCGTATTTTGATAACAATACTCTTTTCTCTTATATTAGATTTATTTCTTTCAAATTAAATAATTCCTTAAATAACAAATTTTCCATTATTTTACTTTTTTATAATAATATCTACTAATTTTTATTTATTTTTTTATATAAATTTTACTATTAATTTATTTATCCAAATTAAATAATTGAATAATTTTAATTAATAAAATTCCTACTATTTTTTCTTTTTAATAAAATAAATTGTAAAATTCAAATAAAATAAATTAAGGTTATATTAAATAAAATAATTTACTTTTATAATGTTCATTCTGATTCTATATTAATTTTATACTTTTGAAATATTAAATTCTCTTTCCTAACCTTGGCCTTGAATCAGCTGGGCCTTTTTCTTATATATTTCCGTGTATTAGTACGTTTGCACTTGGTTGACCTTATTTTGATTTCTCTTATTTTTCAAATTTAACGAAATCATATTTCTCATTATCTAAATGTTAATCTTCATTTATTTTTTCTATTAAATAATTATTTTATAATTTACTTTTATTTAAGTATTTTTTTAATAATTTTAATTTTGACTATTGAAATACCATTTCAAAGTCATTGTGGAAAATCAAATTGTCGTGCCCGAGAATGTGGTTGTCGGAGAAGTTGACAACAATAATAACAATCGTCAAGGAAGTAGCGCCGATAATCCGATTGTTCTTCCTGAAAATATGGTGGGTAGAGAATTTGTGATCGCTAAATTGCCCGGTGGACCATGGATCCAAGTTCCACTACTCACGAAGCGATACAGAGTTTTCTGGGAGAATCATAAGTGGGTTCTGCATCTCCAAGCATTAACTGGACACATCTACAAAGCTCGAAAACTTTTGTAAGTGATACTTAGCTAGAATTTATTTTATTTTTTTTCTTTTCTTCCCCTAAAAAAACGCTCATTAAAATTCGCTTTTCAAGTAGGGGGGATGTAATGTTGAGCATAATTTTTAAATTCAAATTTATTCCGCGTCGATTCATTCATTTCATTTTACTATACATTTAATATATCTATATATATCGCTGTGCTCACTGCCTGGCTGGCGAGAGAGAAGTACCGATGGCGCACTCACTGCCGCGCATGACGTAGGTCGCTCTTACCTCTCGTCATACCTGAGGAGAGCCAGCGATCTATAATACTTGGTTGCACATTTCGATTCATTCAGTCTGCCTACTACCGGACTCGGGGCTTCCTCCGAGGCCGATCGACAGCAGCTCACTTTCCTTTCTCACCCCTCGATCTATTCTCTGTCCAGAGGGGCGCTAATCCTGGCCAGGGGATGATCTTCCTCGTTTGAGATGGTGAACATGAGAAGCTAATCAGTTCACCAGCTCTTACAAATTCCTAGAAGGAGTTGTACTTGGACTTCGGGCGCTAACGAGTCCTGGTAACACCCTTCGTTTTCGTTCTTATAATTTTTTACCTGGTGCAGAGAAGACCGTGTGGAGCTCCACCGTGTAGTCTCTGTACTCTTTCCACCTTAGTCTCAACTGAACGTGGGGCGCTATCCCGGGACGTTGAGACATCCATGTTATTTTTTACCATCCTCTTTACACACACACATTTACATAATTTTCCCCTGTTGAACTGAGGAGCTAATCGTTCAACAGATATGACACATACACCTGGACAACTTTCAGTGTCATAGATTTTGTAAATTAATATAAAATAACAGGGGTAAATTTTATTACAGTCCAACCGAGATCGAGAACGGCGAGGAATGATTTGGATGAGTGGGTGTGAAATGGCGGACGCGCCTAAATTTTCCATTTTTGTTATTATTAAATTTTCATTTGTTTAAATATTTTTTTGTTTATTAATTGTAATTTAATTCTCAATTTAGTTTATTATTTAAATTTTATAATTCTTTCTTTATTAATTTTTATTTGCATTGTATCGAGTCAGTTTTATTATTTTATATTTTTATTGTAATTTTATAATTTAAATTTAATTTGTTAATTATTAATTTTGTTATTATTTCTATTTTATTTTGTTAAATATATTTACTTTCGAAGGTTTAAATTATGTTTTATTATTTTGATTTTACCTTTTCACAAATTTCTCTTAAATTAGTATTTATAATAGATGGCGCTTGCGTCACTGTAAATTGATAGAATTTACCAATCTAGAGACCCGGACTCCATCCGGCGAGCAAATCCTTATTGGCAAAAATTAAGATCATTACAATTTCAAAGAAAATTCAACCAAGAACAGCAAAAAATATTTACGGGTTTCCGAAATATTACAAAAAGAGTCGGAACGTGCAAAGCAGAATTTTCAATCATCGATTTCTCTAATTCGCCGTTGAGTAAATTACTTGTCTGTGAAAAAAGCGTCGAAAATTAATTTTACCAAGTACATTCTTACTGGGATCCATTTTTTAATTTAATTTATTATATATCGATATTTAAAAAGTGGATCCCAGTAAGAATGTACTTGGTAAAATTAATTTTCGACACTTTTTTCACAAACAAGTAATTTACTCAACGGCGAATTAGAGAAATCGATGATTGAAAATTCTGCTTTGCACGTTCTGACTCTTTTTGTAATATTTCGGAAACCCGTAAATATTTTTTGCTGTTCTTGGTCTCTATTTAGAGCTTTGGTTACAAGGAATTGTTTGTAAAAGTAACAGTTTTTTTCATAAACTTTTCTAAACTTTGCCAGGAGTCAAAGTCAGAGTAAGAAATTCCGAAAAAAATAGAATTATTTCTTTGTCTTTATAACATGATATCTCGCTTCATATTTATGCAATACAACTTAAAATAGTGGCATTTCATTGGAAATTTAATAGGCTTTCCAATGCAATTTAAAAAAAGCATCTAGCTTCATTTTTCACCGAGTTATAACTGTTTCTGTGCGGGTGTGTTTTTTAATAGCTCGAGCTGTTTGCGTTCGCACAATTTCGGACGGTAGTGTACGTTCAAAATTTTCAATAGTTAATAACATTAACAAAAAAATTTTGTTTGCAAAATCCTTTTGTAGTATGATTTCTTATATAAAATACTATTAAAATAACGACATTAGTACGAAAAAATAATTAAAAGGTTTTGGGTGGCTCCTTTCAGGAATTCTGACTCCTATATTTGTTTTCAATTTCGATGATTTGCTTGATTCGTTAGTTTTCATACAAACCTGCCGTTTTTTATTTTTTTACTTTTTCATTTGGCGTTGATTTAATAGTGGCATTTAATTTCTTTGGTTTTTTGGCATTGGTTAATAAAGATCCTGTCTGTTTTTTCGAATTTATTTTAATTTTCGTAAATAAATCGACGTAAAAACTTTTTTCTCTTGGCGATAGGTAGCGTAACAAGGATGTTACATCCGCTATTTTTTCGGCACTAATTCCATCTGGTGAAGTTAAAATCGATTGATTTTTAACTTCTTCAAGTGTTGTTGAGCTTTCAATAAAAAAAGGTATAGGATTTTGATTATATTCTCCATAGATATTTATGAAACCGTTAGGAAAATACTGGATTTTAACTGCTTTACTTATTCTTATGTTTCCAAAAATATTTACTTTATCTTTCAAAAATAATTCAAAATCCTTTACTTTTTCTTTCAGCTTGTCAACCATCGTAAAAAAAGGATTTCTCGATTTTTCTATTATGTCGATGTCTTCTTCGGGAGTTTCAATTTTTTCAGTACGTTTTTTCTTACTACCGTACATCCCAAAGTTTATGTCACACTGGCAGTAAGAGTGCCCTCGAACTGGGTAAAGGTGAGTTATTTCAACTTGGAGATGTATAGACAGTAACGATAAGTATTTGAGAAGTAAGTAATTTTTGTTTTGTCCTTCACACGAGTCAGAAAATAAATAAATTTTATTATAGTAGGACAAAACAAATTCCTTTTCAATAACGTACAACAACAAATTACATGTTGTATTACCTCCTTTTTTAAAGTATCCTTCAATCGAGAGAAACATGTAGCTACGTTTATTTTCATCGTTAAATACGTGAATATTAAAAATGTTTAACCATATTAATCGCTTATAGAACTGGTCAGATACGGGTATTTTAGACAATGGTAAATTTTGACCGTAATCGAATTCGCATAGCAATACATTTTCCACTGCCAAAACTTCTTTTTTCATTAAGAAATACTCAGTTTTGGTTTTTTTTCGTGAATTAAAAAGTCAGGACCTGAAATATTGGAGTTTTGATTTTCGTAACATATATCACATGGTTCTTGGCTTTGAAAATGTAAAATCTACATGACAATTGAAATAATACCTGAATGATTGTAAACTTATTGGAGGCTTTAATTTTCCCGTAATAGATGAATAATACTCTAAAAATAATTCGTATAATTCGCTTAAATTTAAATCGGAGTTCTCAAAGTAATGTAGTTTTGATTTTTCGAGTTGATAGTGAGATTGTGTGTGTGGTATCGATTGACAATGTTGGTAAATCAATTGTTTAATATCATCTGTTAGCGATAAAAAATGATTAGCGTGTTTTCCTCTCTTATCTCTCAAACTTTCGTTATTTTTAATTTTTTCTCGAATTGTCTCAAGTTGCGATTTACTAATTTGTAAACACTTACATAAGAAGTTTTTACACACTTTAAAATTTCATTTCGAAAAAAGAAACGTATATTCCCATAAAACTATTTTTTTCTGAATTACTTTCTGTCATTGGATCCTTTTTTGTCATCATCGAATTTAAAATCACGGTTTGAACATTATAATTGCCACTTTCCCAAAAAGAGTGATAACTCTCTTGCTGACTTTCAATTGGAACTATTTCAAAACATTTTTTCTGACAACATTCTTTTACTGGCTCGAAGATTTTTCTTTCAACTTTCTTCCCTGATGCGGAAATTTAGTGAAGTATCAAACACAACTCTTATAAAAACGCGTCTTCAACGCCGATGCATAAATCGAATTCAACCATATAAATAAACACTTTTTAAAAACAAAGGAAATAAACTTTCTTAACGAATATTACATTTAAAAAGTAAAAAAATTTAATCAGTTGATAAAACTTCTCAATTTTTTAAAATTTTAATGCAGAGATTTATTATTCTTTGTAATTCACCTTGATTGTCGTATGAAACAAAAACATAATATAAGCAGACGACATTGTCGCTCTAGCTGCGGCTCGCGGAGTCATATTCATTGACGCCGCGCCTCAAATTAAAAACCGTGTATATCTGTCAATTTTAAATGAATCGGTCTGGAAATTTCCAAAAAACTACTTTATTATATGAGGAACAAATGTCTCACTGGAAGTTTTTTCTACGTTGAAGTTCCCCGCAGACATTTTGTCGACGAAAGTAGTAAAACGCGGTTATCGACATGTCATTTTTAACAATAACAAATTATTAAACAATTATTGATTTTTAACTTTTCCATCATCATACTATCATCGTCTTCTCAAGACCCAAATACGAGTGCATACCAAATACCAAGTAAATTCATTAATATTTGTAGAAGATCTGATGATTTATGTTTAAAAATTTAATTAAATTTTTGAATTTAAATTTTCCACTTTTTTGTCTTTATTATTTAAGATATTCGTCATACAAAAAAAGTAAAAAAAATATGCGCATTTCTATTCTCAACAATGTAGTATATTTTAAAAATCAAAATTTTGAATTTTTATTATTTATTGGCATTTTTGTGCGCTGACTGCTTCACGGCAGCCAGTCCGTGCGTCCGACCGGTTCTTGAATTGGGTGCCTCAATTATAGTAGTTAACATTTATGTTTGAGAGTTCAAATTTTAAGAGGAATTTTTTTGTCAATATATTATAATTCTAGAGTAAATTTAGCTTTTGATAGGGCAATTCATATTATACACGATGTTAATTATGGGTGGTTAGTGCGTTTAATTCATATAAATGGAGCTTCATTCTTTTTTATTTGTTTATTTATACATATTGGTCGAGATTTATATATAAGGTATTATAAAATGATTTATCCTTGAGTAAGGGGGAGAATTATATTTTTAATAATTATAGGTGCTGCTTTTTTAGGGTATGTTCCTCCTTGGGGACAAATATCATTTTAGGGGCTACTGTTATTACAAATTTAGTGTCTGCTATTCCATTTATTGGAAATGATATCGTGGTCTGTTTGTGTGGAGGATTTAGAGTATGGGCTGCAACTTTAGGACGTTTTTATAGATTTCATTTTATTTTATCTTGAGTAATTATGGTAATTTTTTAATCCATTTATTTTCCTTACATATATATGGGTCGAGGAATCCTTTAAAGGTTAATAGGGATTTAAATAAAATTCCTTTTCATAAATATTTTCATATTGAAGATTTATTAGTTTAATTATATTGGTAAGATTGCTTTTAGTGAGATGTGTAACTCCTTATATTTTAAGGAATCCTGAAAATTTTAATTTGACTAATCCACTGGTTACACCGGTTCATATTCAACCATAATAAGATATGCTTATTATTAAATATATTTATATATTTTTATTTAAAAAAATTTTTTGAAAATAATTTTAAGATTTTATATATTAAAAATGATTTAAATCAATATGTAATTTAAAGGTAAGGGTTAATTGAATTACAATAAATTTTTATTTATTAATAATTTTATTTAATTAAATTTTAGATAGGATTTAAATGTAAAATTAATTAATTAATTAGTTTGATTAAATTTTAAAATATGTACAAATTGCCCGTCAATTTAGTTTAATAGGTTAATAAATTTATTTAAAATTAAGTAGGGGAGACCGGAGCTAAACCGGACAAGTCAAATATTTCCGAAACCGTGAAGAATTTCAAATCGTGTAAATAACCTATGAACGCGCAATTTCGTGATGACCAGTAAATGTACTGGTAAGTGTATTTAGATTTAAAGAAAAGAATAATTAATTAAAGGGGAGAGTCACTACGGTCGGGCCACATTTACGGTTGGGCCACCTCGGGTTTCTTAGTTGTAACAAACTAGTGCCATTTACCATTGCATGTAATTACTTGTTAGTGATGGTAGAAAACTATTCACGTCATTTTCATTATGTTCCAATGAAGTACGCGAGCAGTATAAACGTAAGAAGTAAATGTATGGTGAATTTTTGAAGCAAAACTTTTACATAATGTCGAGAAAGATTAATTAAACAAAAGGGAAGATGCAAACAATAAAGTAAGATGATGAAATTTATTCATTAGAGAGTGCTTTAATACTTTAGTATGATATTTGGTTTTTATATCGTGCGTTTATGTCTGTGTGCTAAAAAAATCAAAACGACTTGAAACTTACAGTCGGGTCACTTTATATCGTGCAGGTTGGGACACATAATTTTACAATTATGGTGCGTTCTGACATCGGACATTCATTTGCTTATGGTAGAGATGTGTGAAGAACGTCATTTTACAGTGGAAAAAAGATATTCATTGTCGAAAAACGTTCGTAAAACATTTTAAAAAGTCTCATTTCACATCTCCTTCGATAACGTATTGTAAACGTTTCGTATACTAAGAACGTTTTTAGATTAATTTTTACATGAATTTTATATTTCCTATTTTCCATTTTCAAGTGCATTTCAGCATTCTTCTGTAATTTACGGTCCATTTTTAGAAATATTCCTTCATTTCACATTGATTTTCTACGGTGGCCTGACCGTAAAGACCTGGATCGACCGTAACGACATTTTTTTTTTTTTTTAAATGTTTATAACTTTTCCAATTTTTGTCCAGACATTTTCTGATGTACAGAAGAAACATTCCACTTTAGCAGATCTTTCCAACCATATGTCAGAAAACGTGAAATTCGGCCTAGAACAGAAGTTATGGGCACAAGTCAAAAAGTGTCCCGACCGTAGTGACTCTCCCCAATTATTTTAAAAATTTAATTTTTATTATTTGAAATATTAATAATTTAAATTTTGTTTAGGTAAATTAATTGAACTGATAAAATTAGGTTATAAATGTATTGTAAAAGAAAAATTTATTTAGTTAAATAAAAATTTAATTTTTTGTACCTTTTGAGTTAGGGTTAATTAAAATTATTTATTTAAATAAAAATTTCGAAACTCATGAAAATAAAATTTTATTAATTTAGAGTAATAAATTTATTTAAAATAAAATTTTTGTAATTAAATGTTAATCAAAATTAGTGATATCTAATTTTTTAATAAATAAATTTAATTTATAAATTTCTAATAAATATTAATTTTTTTATATTAATTTAAATAAAAATTTAAATATTTTAAGGGATTTACTTTGAAATTTAATTATAAATATTTATTAAAATTATAAATTATAATATAATTTAAAATTTTAATTTACAATAAAAATGTAATTATTTATTTAAATAGTAAGTTATTTATTTATAATTATTTTAATTGTTATATTAAAATATAATTTTAAATATTTAATCATTATTAATAATGATTGAGTTAGTAAAAATTTATTTAAATAGTATTTTTTTAGTTAATTAATTTTAATGAATTAAGCAAAAAATTATATTTACCTGCTTATTAATAACATGTCTTTAATAGTACTCCCTTGTTCCATACTTTGCTTTATAGAACAAAGGCGTATTATGGTCACTTTATTTACTTGTACAGGCGCGTACTAAGTTCGCCCATATAACCCAGATGGTCATTAAAGTAACCATTATTGCCCTAGGGAGATAAAGGGTACTTTATTGACCTGTGAGCCGTCAATAATATACCCTTTATCTCCCTAGGGCTATAATGGTTTCTTTATTGACTGCTGGGTTATAAGGGGGAACTTAGTACGCGCCAGTACAGGTAGATAAAGTGACCATAATATGCCTGAGTTGTATAAATTTATTTATTTAAAGTCTATTCTGCTCAATGAATAATTTTAAATAGCTGCAATATTTCTGATTGTACAAAGATAGCATAATTTTGAAATTTGTTGAAGTTACGCAATATTGCATTTTTTTGTTGATAGTTTTTATTTTTTAATATTTACGAAAGTTTTTGATGAAATTTAATAAAATTTGAATAGCTTATACTTGAAATCATGTTTCTTCTGACTATCACATAAGAGAAAACAAAAAAAATTTTGCCCAAAAAAATTCAAAAAATTTTTTTTGGATCCTTTTTGCACGATCGGGACCGATTTTTCATTTTGAAAAAAGAAGTCGATGGAGTCTTGAAAAGTTTTCGAGATATTGCAATTTTTGTAGAAGCGCGACCGCCTTTCAGTGCCAGCGCAGTATCAGTGCCAGTAGCGTAACAAGAGAGGTCGGGGCTCTGGGGCCAGTAAATCCTGAGGCCCACGAGTGTAAATAAAATTCGATTGATATAGGGAAATATCTGTTTGCAGCAATAATAAAATTAATTCTGATTCTCTTTCAAAACAATTAATGAGTTTTTCTAGTCGCACACTGAAAAAAGTTCTGTTTAGGGTATATTTAACACGAAATTCTAGTTAAAACAACCAGAATTCTGGTTAACCTGACCAGAAAAAATAAAGTTATGGTATATTTAACACAAATTTTAGTTAAAACAGGTTTTCTGGTACATCCAACTAAAACTTTGTTTGAGTGCACGCACGTAAAACAATTCTAAGGAAACCGTTCTAATGAAATTCCTGAAAGAATTCTGTAAAAAATTTCTGTACGGAATTTCTGTAAATTTATATATATATATATTAGAGGTGTGCATTTAATCGAGTCGAATCGAAAATTATTCGACTCGACAACAGAAAACTCGAGTCGGGAATAATTCGAATCGAACTAGCCAATTCGAATTTCGAATTGGCCGATTCGAATCGAAAGTAAATTCGAATCGAGCTAGCTAATTCGAAACTTCGAATTTCGAATCGGCCGATTCGAATCGAAAGTAAATTCGAATCGAACTAGCCAATTCGAAGTTTCGAATTTCGAATTTGCCGATTCGAAAATCGGAGTTTCGAATTGTACAACTTAACTCGGTTATTTAATTCGCACAATCATTTTGAGAGAAATCCTAACCTAAAATTAGTAGGCTGGTATTCATAATACAGACTAAAAAATTTTTTTTGTAGATTTAGTTTTATTTAGAATTTTATAGAAACTTATAAAATAACGTCTTTAAAAGTAGTGAATTTAAAATTCCGTCTTTAAAATTAATACTTTTAATGTGTCAATTTTACAATTTTCTGTAAATTTACTACTCTGAAAGTAGGTAATAAAAAGACAAAAATATTACCTACTTTCAGAGTAGTAAATTTACAGAAAATTGTAAAATTGACACATTAAAAGTATTAATTTTACAGACGGAATTTTAAATTCACTACTTTTAAAGACGTTATTTTATAAGTTTCTATAAAATTCTAAATAAAACTGTAAATCTACAAAAAAAAATTTTTACAGTGCATCTGTCTAGTACTTAGAAACTTTTACTTAAAAATGTCAATATATTTTTTATTAATTCTATAATTTTAATATATAAATAACATACAAATACCAATAATGTGCACTGAGAAAAATATGCTATTGAATCAACAGCATTTCTGCCGAAAGTATAAAAAATATTGATTCAAAAGCATATGCTATAGAATTGAAATCATATTTTATGAATTTTATAGCATATGCTTTTGAATCAATAATTTTTATACTTTCGGCAGAAATGTTGTTGATTCAATAGCATATTTCTCTCAGTGTGTTAAAATAAGGTGTCTCTAATAATTAAAAATAACCGAGTGATACAATCATTATCAATTCAATTATTTTTTGCAAGAATTTTTAACTAAAATTCTTTTTTAAATCGATTGTTCTTTGAGAATTTTCAAATCCATTACTTTACAATATTCAGTTTTACGAAATTTCAAGTATTCCTAAATTATTCAATTAAATAAATATTAGAAAATAAAAACTTGAATTAATATTTGAAAAATTCAATTAAACTTATTCAAAATCGAATTGTTTTTAAAAATTCACGCTATATTGCTTTTAATATTTAATAGTAATCTAATTTTTTAACTGAAATTCATTTTTAAATTAATTTTTATAAGATAATTCTAAAAAAATTTTAAGAATAATGACATTTTTCGAGAAATTTGATTAAAATTTGATTAAAAATAATTCAATTTTTGCAAAGAATTTTACTGTTTATAAATAAAATAAAATTATTTAAAAGGATTTATTAAAATTTTAGAAGATAACTAATTTCTTATTAGATATACTCTATAACGAATTAAAAAATGAATTTTTTCGTGGAATTTTTTTGAAAATAATTGAATTTTTTCAAAAATTTTACAATTTAAGAAAATAATTAAATTTTTTTGAAGTATTTATTAAAATTTTAGAAAATAATTGTATTTATTCGTAAAATGTTATTAAAATTTTGTTTAAAAATAATTTAATTTTACGAAGATTGATATTATTTAGGAAAATAATTGAATTCTTGCAAAGAATTTAAATATTTCCAATATGTTCTATATTTAATATTTTCAATATTTCCGAAAATTCAAATACATACACAAACAAGATTCAAAATTATAAATAAAAATTTCCCAAAAAATGATTTTTTTAAATTATCAAAAAATTCTTCAATCGTTCTTGAAACATTAAATTTATTTATTTATTAAAAATTGTGCAAAAGATTTGCAAAATGAGTTTTTTTTCCTTATGTAATAGAAACAATAAGCGAAATATTTCATTCACTTTCAACAAGTTTCTAAGTACTAGATAGCTATATTATGAATACCAGCCTACTAATTTTAGGTTAGGATTTCTGTCAAAATAATTGTGCTAATTAAATAACCGAGTTAAGCTGTGCAATTCGAAATTCCGAATTCGAATTTCGAATTGGCCGACTCGACTCGATTTATTTTCGATTCGAATCAGCCAATTCGAAATTCGAACTCGGAGTTTCGAATTAGCTAGTTCGATTCGAATTTACTTTCGATTCGAATCGGCCAATTCGAATTCGAAGTTTCGAATTGGCTAGTTCGATTCGAATCAGCCAAATCGAAATTCGAAACTTCGAATTTCGAATTAGCTAGTTCGATTCGAATTTCTGTCGATTCGAATTTTGCACACCTCTAATATATATATATATATATTTATATATTTTTTGTTATCAGACTGTAAAAATAAACTAATAAACTCATTTTCAGTTAATTAGATCAAATAATGTGGAAAGTAGGAAAAAAAAAATTTTTTAAATTTTTTTTAGTTTTTCCTTGACAACGCTCTGGCCATTATTACATAGCATGTTTTCTATATTTTTCCTGCAATATTCGCGTTAAAATACACCAGTATGCCAAATTTTAGCCCTCCACATTAAATAGTTTAGAAGTTAAGAGGGGAATGGTCACTTTTTGTGCATTTTTTGCCAAAAATCTTGTTATTTCCTTGACAACGCTATGACCATTACCTCCAATTACATTCTCTATATTTTTCCTGTAATCTACATGTGAAAATACGTATCTGGACCAAATTTGAGCTCTCTAGGTCAAACAGTTTAGCCGCTGGGGGGGGCACGATTTGGCTACGGACACAAGAGTCTCACCAATAGGGTTCCGCCGGTACACCTTCATTTCGCCATCGTCGCAATCACCTATTTTGCGCTTTTGATACGAAAATAACTATTTCATTGTATGTAAATATTTTGATGAAAGAAACATTTTATTTGAAAATAATTTTTATAAAACTTGAATTCAATGGAAATATCCAATGGCCGGTTTGCCCCACCGTAAACTGTCCGGTTTTCCCCACAGGCCCATTTTGAGAATAAATGTTTGTCGATAAGAAACACTATGCAAATTCATCAAAGGTTTTGGTGGTAAACATTCCTGAGGTGTGTACCTTCAAAACCCAAGACCTAATATTTGGAAATATTACATGATTTCCTCAGAATTTCCTTAAGAAAAAATTCGGTAAAGTGTAGAAAAAAACTAAAAAAAACTTTTGCTTCTAGCGTTGCACAAACAAAAGTAAAAAATGTCAAATTGAAAAAATAAGGTATATTACACAAGGTTGTTTCAAATTTCTAAATAGCACTTTTGACAATTTCGCCATTTCGGAAATATTGAGGGGGGTCCGGTTTGACCTACTCTCCCCTAAAGTTTATATTCTTATTATTAAAAATGTGGAATTTGGTAATTTATGGAAATTTTCGAGGTAATTTATAAAAATTTATTGAATTATGCGGTAATTTATGGAAATTTATGTGGTAATTTATAGAAATTTATGCTGCAATTTATAGAAATTAATTTTTTTACTTATTATTTACCTGAATTAAAAATTTTCGTTACACTTATGAGTGCTTCCGTGACACAGTTTAATACAGAAAAGCCTTACTATGGAATCGTGATTAGACCATGACGCACACAAAAAGTAATTTTTTTAGGAAATTATCATCGATTTCAAAAATTCTTTTTTTTCACGTTTTTTGTTTTCACTTACTTTATACTACTAAACTTGTTTTGAGGTAAAATATAAATAATTATTCATTTTATTGCAAATATGTGATGATTAGACCATGAAGATTCTGTGATTCCCTCTGCAGCTTTTATGCTTATAACACATAAAACAGAATAAACATTTTTCAAATCTATTTCTTTTGTAGTAATTTACTAAGGAGAGTTTATTAATGCTTTTTATTAATGTTTAGTAATTTTTCGATTTGATTCTTTATGTAAATTATGCAATTTTAAAAATAAATTAGACCATGACGCGAAAACGGGGGACAAGAAATATCTACAAAAATATTAAAAAATAAATTTGTTTTTCCGCAAGTATTTTGTTTTTCTCAATTCTACTAACTCAGACAATAAGAAAATGTCAATGTTCATTATATTTATTATTATATTTTAGTAAACAAAACATTTTATAAAAATTATAAACTTTTAAATAAAAATGACTATAGACTTTTATTTGTTAGCATGGCAATAAATTATCCACGTTAAATTTATTAGAATATATAAAACTGATTTCTTAAAAAACATTAGGGACATTAAATTGTGCGCTACGCGGAAAATTACCCATAAAGCTTACAGATGTTTCCGATTTTGATGTTCATGTTCTAAAATGAAAGATGATAAATTTTCGAAGAGTTTGCTCGAAACCGTTGTTTCAATTTTGAATTGTTTATATATTTTTTTGTTATTTAAAATTAACAATTTACAAGATTTTTGGAAAAAATCATGATCACTTTTATTTTTCCATTGCACATGATCGAAATCAATTTAAATTAGTCTAGTATGACCACCTGATCAATAATATTGCATAATACAATTAATTTAAATAGTTGAAAAATAATGTTAATTAGTAAGTAGTAAATTTTGTTCCTTTTTAAAGAAAATTGTTTTTTTGCAGACAAATTTATGTTTATTTAAGTAACTTATGTCTATTTTGTTAAAAAATAATTTTAAAGTAAATAATTATCATTGTTATTAACAATTATAATTGTTACTGAAAACAAAAATTAAAATAATTTTTTTGTTTTTTGAAAGATTAATACATGATTCTCTTTATTTAGCTACATCAAACATTATTATTGGTAAACAACACAGTTTTGTCAGAAGCAGATCATCGATTACTAATCTTGCATTGTTTACAAACTGACTTGCGTTATATCTTGAAATGGGAAAACAAGTTCATGCAATTCTTTGGATTTTTCTAAAGCTTACGATGAGGTGGATCACAACATACTTTTACACAAGCTTAAAATCATGGGCATGTCTGAAAATTTATAATTACTTTTATTTAAAGTTACATTACGGATAGACCTTATATGGTGAGAGTTGAACATGACTATTCTGGTGCGTTTCAATCTACCTCGTGAGTTTCTGAGGGGTCTTATCTCGGTCCTTTATTATTTGTCTTATATGAGCGATTCCACGTCAAGTGATCAAGGGGTCTTTTGGTGTAATGTTTATTTCAATAATTTTTTACTCTTAAACAAATAAACATACAAATTTGACAAAGTACATTTTGGAAAGGTTTTTTCATGCTCTTTCGATTGGAAATAAGCATTTTGAAAAAAAAAAATTTTTTGACCCAAAAAAATCAAAATTAAAAATAAATTTCAATTTTTGGGGGAGAAAGGTACGATTTTTTTTTTTTTTTTTTTTTTAAACGAAAGCTGAGGTTTTTTCCTAAAAGGACATATAAATGGTAAAGTGGGACTAGAATGTTTAAACATTGAAAAAAAGAGTTTTCTACTCGCCGGAGCGCTCAAAACCCGGTTTTTAGCTCCGTTTTGGAGAAAATTCTTTTTTTCAATATTTAAACATTCTAGTCCCACTTTATCATTTATATGTCCTTTTAGGAAAAAACCTCAGCTTTCGTTTAAAAAAAAAAAAAAAAAAAAAATCGTACCTTTCTCCCCCAAAAATTGAAATTTATTTTTAATTTTGATTTTTTTGGGTCAAAAAATTTTTTTTTTTCAAAATGCTTATTTCCAATCGAAAGAGCATGAAAAAACCTTTCCAAAATGTACTTTGTCAAATTTGTATGTTTATTTGTTTAAGAGTAAAAAATTATTGAAATAAGCATTGCACTGAAAAACACAAAAATTTAACCCCCTCCCCCTCGGAAAATAATGGACTGGGTAAAAAAATATTTTCACGAAAAATTACTATCTATGAGTACTACAAAAGCCCCAAGTTTTGCTACGATTGGAGAAAAATTTTTCTCCACCTTGATCACTTGACATGGAATCGCTCATATATTAACGATATAAATTTGTTTTTATGTATTCTGAATTTTTATCGTACGCAGATGACTTGAAATTTTTTAACTCAATTAATGCAAATAACCCTTGATGCGATTCTGAAGAGCTCAGGTTAGATCTTAAACATCTTATAATTTGGTATAATAAAAATTATTTGTGTTACGACCCGAGCTAAGGTTAGGTTAGTTTACTAAATTTTTAGTAAAATGGAGACAAGTTGCTGATTAGTCAAGTTGGTAAGACTTGACATTTATTTTTAAGTGTGGATTCGTTTGACTTTAAAGAACTACGGGTTCTCGTTAAATAAATATATGCATATTCCCTTTTATTAACATTTATTCATTAAACAATTTGACAGTTAACAATATGAATCTTACTTACAATTGTTGTGTACAAAGAAGAATGATACAATGAGTGAGCTGCAACCAGTTACGCTTCGCTGCTTACAGGGATGATTTATGAGTTTTGTTTTCAGTTCGTTATTTTAGCACTTGTAGCACTAAACGACTATTTTTTAACAGTTAATTCACAAATTCTAAGTGTTGATTCGAACACCGTACCTTGATACAAAAGAAAAGTTGCTTTCTTAATGTTTCGAAATAACTTGCACTAATTTGATTAAAAATTAGAAAGAAAATAGTGAAAAGACTGTTTTAATGATACGACGATAGTATTAATTAAGATTGCTAATTATTAGTGCTAATTACTTCTTAATAAAGAAGACAAGTTTCCTTTTTAAACACCGAAGTTAACAACTTAAATTAAACGATCGAAGGGCCGACTCACGACACTGTTCGGGCAGAAACTCACCGGAGTATTTGACGTTTGTTCTAAGAAAGTTAGGGGTTTATATAGTAGCTAAATGCTACTTGATTGGGGATGATATGATTAAGGGGCACGTAATCAAGCTAAAATCTAGAAAGCACGTATTCTTGCCGATTTCTAGAAAGCACGTACGAATTGGATCGTATTTCATACATAACAGTCATTTATTCTTAGGTAGTAATCTGACACTCGTTTTTCTATTAATTTGTTATAATTTTACATGCTCATTCACCTACACATTTACATGTGCACGTGTTTTTAATTCGAATCTTAAGTCTGGTGTCTGAAATCGTAAGTTCTTGCGCTTGTATCACTCATTGCGGATTATGATAAGCAAGCGGCGGCCGATTAATTACCATGCGCGTGAGCAATGAACCGACCGCCGACTATTTATCTCACATCTCTAGATCGCGGTCGATTATGCATTCAATTGTCTTAGATGGTAACTCATATGCGCAACTTACTAATTTATCCTGTATGGTTTCTACATTCATTTCACATGTATACATATATACACCCACACATACATACATAACTACATATATATGTATACACCGAATTTAAATATTATATATTAGTAATTGTAATTTGTTTTTTTTTAAAGTTATATCTCAGGATGTAACAATTTGACTTTTAATTTAGATAAGAGTGTAGTATTCTCCTTTGCAAAGAAAATCATATTTGTATATAGTTATACTGTAGGTTCAAGTGAATTGAATAGAGTGACTCAGGTTCGAACTTGGGGGTTTTGATTGGTTAACATCTCAGTTATAAACAAATCTCTAAATTTATCTCCCAAAATTTTTGTGAGATTTTTTTTACAAATCTCTGGGATTTGTAATGAGAAATGCATCTGCTTTTCATAATCTATCAACGTGAAAAACTCTGTATCTTCTTTTTAAAGATATGTAACTATTTTTAAGTTCAGCCATTTATGTTTCATTATAGAAAGTATTTAGTAATTTTGCTTAGTGCAATAAAATTAGTATTAAGAGTACTTTGTACGAAAGGGCTTAGTGCCGTTTACTACTTAAATAAATAAACATTGACATAAATTACTTAAGGAGGTTCTCTCGCAAACAGAAATAACAAACAGTTTTTTATGAAATTTGATATACTAATAGATAATGGTTTAAGGAAGATGTAGTTAAATTTTTACAGGTCTAGGTTGATTGTGACAAAAGATATAAATAATTTTCTTTCTTCACATTTAACACTAAGTCTTATGGGGAATTGAATTTTCTTGGTTTTTAATCTCAAATTATGAGAAACCTGACAAACGGATATTGGTCAAACTTTGTATACTTATAGTTAAATAACTAATATTCAATTAATTAAAATAAAATTGATCAGACCTTACCTAGAACACTCAAAATTAATTAGTTTGTTTAAAAAACACCATATTTTGACAATCAGAACTTACTCAGCACAACGCTTGGCAACGGTGCATCTTGTTGGTTAGGTACAGAAAAAGCGCAAAATTTGAAAGTAATATAATTAATTTTAATATTAATTCGTAATAATAAATAATAATAAATAAATATTTATTTAATAATAAATTCTTTATTAAAAATTTTGAAAATTAATATGCATAATATGTCAAACTAAATCTTTTTTCATGAACAATGTCTGTTAATGATAAAACAGTTTGAATCGTTTTTGAGGTTAGGTTCAACATTTTTAATGCCATAAACACTTTGAAGATTTTTATCCACATTTTGTATTCGACAACGATTTTTGTAAATCTTTCTTTCTATTTTCTAAATTTTCCGACATGATATCACATTACCGTATTTACAAAACAAACAATTGCAGACGACACAAAAGGGTAAAGAGGAAGTATAAATCCAACGTTGCCAAGCGTTGCGCTCTTACTACGTGATTCAAATGAAAATTTAAATGGACATTGCTTTGACTAATCACGTAGAGAGAGAATCTCCTTAAATAAAGATAGAGTTGTCTGCAAAATAAGAAGAAACCTATTCTGAATGCGTTCAAATCTAATAATATTATATGTGTAGTATGGTACCCAAATGAATATAGCATACTATACTATTGATCTGATCAATGAAAAATACACTTTTAACGTTGATAGATTATGAAAAGCAGATGTATTTCTCATTACAAATCCCAGAGATATCAAAGATTTAAAGATAACTTTAGAGATATGTTCATTATAATTAAAAGGTCAAATGATTTTTCTTACACCAAATTATAAGATGTTTAAGATCTAACCTGAGCTCTTCAAAATCGCAACAAGGGTTATTTGCATTATTTGATTAAAAAAATTTCAAGTCATCTACGTTCGATAAAAATTTAGAAAACTTAAAAACAAATTTTATATCGTTAATACATAAGACAAATAATAAAGGACCGAGATAAAACCCCTGAGGAACTCCCGACGTAGATTGAAACGCGTCAGAATAGTCATGTTCAACTCTCACCATATGAGGTCTATCCGTAAGGTAATTTTTAAGAAAATTAATTATAAATTTTCAGACATGCCTATGATTCTCAGCTTGTGTAAAAGTAAGTTGCGATCCACCTTATCAAAAGCTTTAGAAAAATCCACATACATTGCATCAACTTGTTTTCCCATTTCAAGATATAACGCAAGTGAGTTTATAAACGAAGCAAGATTAGCTCTAAGCATTCTTAATAAAAAAACAACAATTAATTGTTTAAATAATTAACTAAATTGTTATACTGTTTTTTTAATAAATCAGAAACACTTAGACACTATTTTAAAAGGTTTTTTGATTAATTTTCTTCATTAATGAAGCTAATAAAAAATATTATTTACCATTTTATGATTTTTTAAATATTGTTATTAAAAAAATGTTCAAAAGTAAAAATTTAAAAATTGTAGTTTACTTATTAAAAAACACTTTTTTAATAAGGTTTAAAAAATAAGTAGAATTTTTTCGAATTAAAATTTCATAGAAAAAGTGTTTTTTAAAAATATTTTTTATAAATAAACAATTTTTTGTTCCTTACAATTTAATATCTTTAAACAATAGAGTGTTTATTTGAAAGTTGGATTAAAGACAAAAATAATTATGGTTGAGTCATTGAAATCGGCCGACAAGTTTTTCAGAAATTAATTATATAGAGATTTTTTATGTAAAATGTTACCGGAAAATTAACATTTCGGAAAAAATAAAAATATTCAAGTTTTAGAGTGGCACGTTTCAGAAATTCAAAATTTCTTACTCAATTAATATATAAATAATATTTAGCTCAATTATTAAAAATTAATAGAATTTAGCACAACTTTTTACTAAAAGCAAAATTAATATAAATTTTTTATTATATTTTGTGTGACAATTAATTGTTAAAAATAATGATAATATTATTTAAAAAATGAAAATAAAAATAATAAAAATGACAGAATTGAAAAGATTTAATCAATTTTGAATTACATTTGAAAGAAATTAAGAAATTAATTTTTATGATTGAGCAGAATTTTTTTATTTATTCTGAAATATGTATGAAAATAAATTAGTGTCTTTTAAATGCTACAAATTACAATTTTTATCATTGTAAAAGTTAAACAATGATTTATTGAATAATATTTAATATTATTTTGTAATATTATATAATAGTAGATAGTCTGAAAAAATTATGATAGTTAAATAAAAAAATTAATTAATAAAAAATAGTTGTAATAATTAAAAAATGGAATATTGGTTTCTAATAATTGTTAGCATAAAATTTTTAAATATTTTACAACATTTTTAAGTAATACTAATAATTAAGTACTATTTTAATTAAATTTTATGCATTTAATCAATTATAATTAAATATTATAATAATAAATACCAGAATGATTTCAAACAAGAGTTTGAATTTCGCGCCGATTTCGCCCAGTATAGGTTAGTTTTTGCTGCTATATTGAGAAAAAGAAAAAAGCAAGCATTGCCGTGTATTCTCCGTTTCCTCCGCCGGTAGGTATAGTGGGAGAAGAATTGGCGGCGTGGTGGGGTAGGATTTCCGCCGCCTGCTGGCATCCCTGCCCCAGACACCCACTATTTTTTACCTAAAGAATTTGTATTCTTCAATAAAAATGGTTGGAAAAGCGTATGTTTTGGTTGGGTCAAATTGGGTCACCCTAAGTGCGACCCCTTAATTGAAGCATACGTCTTAATTTCCATATAAAAAAATTCTTGGGATTTTATAGATCATTATTTTTATATACAATTCACAGAAGTTGATGATGGACGTGAACAGATGTTGGAGCGTAATCCTTCCATAGTAGTCGATTCTCAATTAATTAATCAACAATCATTGCAAAATAATTCAGGAGTTCCAGTATTACAAACTGTTTTACAAACAGTTATTCAACAACCGCTACCAAGTACATCGAATGTTTCCAAAAATTTGTTGGAGCAAAATAATTCAGGAGTCCCAGACATACAAATTACTAATTCAGGGACAGAAAACCATCAATCTTTGCTAGGTAGATCGCTTCTTAATAGATATTCTACTGATTTTGAGTTACCTGATGACTCTTCAATTTCAAATGAAGAATCCATTTCACAATAATTGCCAAAAAATAGTCAGTAAATCCAGATAGAATCGCCAAATTAACCATCAACTTCAAGAAACGAAATTGTAAGTATATTTTTTGAGATAAGTTTCTTCTTCACCCTAAATTTCACTTACTCTCTTTTCACCAAGAATCACTCTCGCTTTCACACCACTCTCACATTCTCTTAACTTCACCTTGACTTTCACTCACTTTTATTCTTATTTCACCAAGAGATTCATTCATATACTCTCACTTCACAGTAATCTCACCCTTACTTTTCACCCTAACATTAAATACACTTTCACTTCAAACTTTTTTTTATTCTGACTCACTTTTACAATCTCAAAACCAATTATTTTTATGGAGAAATAGATTCCTAATCTCTTTGAATCTCGCGTGAACTAGAAAGAACAGAAAAATGCTCAATATTAAGAGACATCGGTAGCAAAATGTTAAAACATAAAGAAACGAATGTTACACTGCAAAAAATGGCGTCAAAAAATTAGACGTTTTAGACGTTTATAGACGTCTTTTTAAAAAAGTGTCTTATTTGAGCGTCTTAAATGAAAAACATAACCTCCAAATACATGCATTTGAGAAGGCAAATCAGACGCTTGTAAACGTCTTAGAAGTGACCGCGTAAACGTTTTAAACCAAGACGCTCATTTTTTACAGTGTAAGTTCAGAATATTAGCGGTTTTAAGCTATTAGACAGATGTTTAAATTCTTGTTTATTAATGCTTATTTTGCTGTTTCTAAAGTTCAAATAAACGTGAATATTTTTGTTACTTCTTTTAATTTAATTTTTATTGCAAAATATTGTCATTGTTAAAATAATTAATATTAAAATACTCTTTTCTTATAATTCAAAAATAAATTTTTAAATGAAAAAAAGTTGAATTAGAATATATTTTATTTAAAATTAGAAATTTTCCAAAATTAAAAACATTCATTTGTAATTATCATCACTTAATTTACTTTTAGGATAACACAACATTGGATCAATCAAATCTCAAAAAACGCAAAGCTCCGTTTTTGACAGGTGTTGGATCACAACCAAAAATACTCAGGTGTTATGTTGACTCTCAATCACTGTTCGCTGCAAAACCAAAGGAAGCAGGCATATTTTTAATAGCTGTTGTTACGTCCGTAACTTCTTATTAATATACCTAATTTAACTATGTTTTCACGTATATGTTTATTTTCATATATTATATTTAATCGATAATGCATATATCTTCTATTAAAATAATGTATTTCATCATGATATGATATGCAGTACTTTTAATTTTTTTTTGTGTTTTAAATTTGCATTATATTCGATATATTTTCTAACAAATATTAAAAATTGTTATTTTTATGTATGTTTCGAATTTGCATTATATTCAGTGTATTTCCTAAAGAATATTGTAATTATATTATACGTTCATTTTTACAAATTCAGGAAGGAATAGTATTTCAAAAGAATGTCGAATGAATAACGATTACGAGAAATTCAAGATCGAAGATACAGATTATTAATATGTACACGCACCACACCTGAGGATCAAAAACAAAGTTGCGACCTCAACTCTATGAAAGGTCGAAGCGATGTCTTACGCAAAGACATCTATTAAGGTCGAGACGATTGTAGTAGCTATGAGCATTAGTCTAATGAGGAAATTTTTATATAAAAAGGGTGAACATTTCTGATTAGAACAGAGAGTAATTTTTTGGAAGTCAGCAGTATTCATCTAATCATCAACAAGTGAACAGTCTTCCAGTATACTCTCACTTCACAGTAATCTCACCCTTACTTTTCACCTTAACATTAAGTACACTTTCACTTCAAACTTTTTTTTATTCTGACTCACTTTTACAATCTCAAAACCAATTATTTTTATGGAGAAATATATTCCTAATCTCTTTGAATCTCGCGTGAACTAGAAAGAACAGAAAAATGCTCAATATTAAGGGACATCGGTAGCAAAATGTTAAAACATAAAGAAACGAATGTTACACTGCAAAAAATGAGACGTTTTAGACGTTTATAGACGTCTTTTTAAAAAAGTGTCTTATTTGAGCGTCTTAAATGAAAAACATAACCTCCAAATACATGCATTTTAGAAGGCAAATCAGACGCTTGTAAACGTCTTAGAAGTGACCGCGTAAACGTCTTAAACCAAGACGCTCATTTTTTACAGTGTAAGTTCAGAATATTAGCGTCAGTTTTGATTGCAAAATAAAAATATCCTTTATTGGGAACTAGTGTGAGTTAATCATATTTTGTGACAATAAAGTCATTCAATAATTTATTATTTGTTAATTGAAATTGTCATAAGGAATCTCTATTCTTGAAAAAGGATACTTTAAATGCTATGTTTCTTATGCTTATGATTCATCTTATTTCTTACTTTTTGATTAATAAAATTAATTAGAGTACAGAGAAATTAATTTTCTAACGCCTGCTCTGGAAGGAGTAATTTTCATATTATTTATTTTGCAAAAGTGAATTACATGACGTTATATATTTTTTGTCGATCTTTGACAGAAAAATATTTTATAATGTATATTTATTTACAGAGTGTGATAGAAAAACGTCTAAATTATTATTTCAAAAATCAGAATAGAAAACTGAATAAAAAATCTAAAAATAAAGAAAATGAACTTGACAACAGTGACATTAGTAATACTTTACAAATAATGTCACAAGAAATGGGAAAAGAGAATATCAATAGGAATTTAATAAAAAAAATACTAAATGAAACTAGAAATGCTAGAAATTTAGATGCGATTAAATTGAATGCACACGATTTGGTACAGAAATATAGAGGATTATTGGATGAGGATTTTGTAATAATCTTTTTTCTTTTTCAACTCGTTTTCTAAATCTACAGCCTTTTTTTATACCAGTTATTAAAAACCTACTGTTTCTTTGATTTCATTTTTGTTATCATTGACGTACATTTTTGTTAAATAAATAGTTTTTGTGGGAGTTCAGTCAAATTGTCAACATTGGAGTACAAAAGCTTCGAGAAAATTGAAATGATTCTATTCAAAAACTGAATTCGAAGCTTGTAATTTCTATTGAAAACGAAGATCCATTTTTACATTTGTTGATTAATCTGCCGAAACTTTTTAAACGATATGGAAATAAAGAGCAGCCAAGCATACTTAAACTTTATCCATTAAGTGATTTTCTTCTTATGAATTTAAGAATAAAATTTTATATGATCATTTCCTTTAATTTCATTTTTTATTGTGGATTTTTTCAGTTCAGTAACAATAATCTACAATATTTTGATTTATTATTAAGGGATTAGTACCACATCTGAATGACTTAACAAAACCTTTTTTTAATTATAAAATTTCATTTTAATTACTTTAAACTTTTTATACATGAAATAAGAGGTTTTAAGCTATTAGACAGATGTTTAAATTCTTGTTTATTAATGCTTATTTTGCTGTTTCTAAAGTTCAAATAAACGTGAATATTTTTGTTACTTCTTTTAATTTAATTTTTATTGCAAAATATTGTCATTGTTAAAATAATTAATATTAAAATACTCTTTTCTTATAATTCAAAAATAAATTTTTTAATGAAAAAAAGTTGAATTAGAATATATTTTTTTTAAAATTAGAAATTTTCCAAAATTAAAAACATTCATTTGTAATTATCATCACTTAATTTTCTTTTAGGATAACACAACATTGGATCAATCAATTCTCAAAAAACGCAAAGCTCCGTTTTTGACAGGTGTTGGATCACAACCAAAAATACTCAGGTGTTATGTTGACTCTCAATCACTGTTTGCTGCAAAACCAAAGGAAGCAGGCATATTTTTAATAGCTGTTGTTACGTCCGTAACTTCTTATTAATATACCAAATTTAACTATGTTTTCACGTATATGTTTATTTTCATATATTATATTTAATCGATAATGTATATATCTTCTATTAAAATAATGTATTTCATCATGATATGATATGCAGTACTTTTAATTATTATTTTATGTGTGTTTTAAATTTGCATTATATTCGATATATTTTCTAACAAATATTATAATTGTTATTTTTATGTATGTTTCGAATTTGCATTATATTCAGTGTATTTCCTAAAGAATATTGTAATTATATTATACGTTCATAGTTACAAATTCAGGAAGGAATAGTATTTCAAAAGAATGTCGAAAGAATAACGATTACGAGAAATTCAAGATCGAAGATACAGATTATTAATATGTACACGCACCACACCTGAGGATCAAAGACAAAGTTGCGACCTCAACTCTATGAAAGGTTCACATAGAGTCATACATACAGTCTTCCATTCAAAAGTGAACTGCCAGTAAACCTTTAAACATTATTCAAAAGTGAACTCCCAGGAACATTAAGTATATTTTAAAAAAGTTTCTCGTTTTGACGTAAGAGAAGCCCTTTTAAAATTTTGGTGCATCGGCCGGGAAAATTATAAAGTCGATCAGCCATAATTTAGTCAAAATTTCAATAAACTTTGAAAATTTAAAAAAAACGTAAATTCTATGTTAATGAAATAATAAAACAAAAATATATAAATCAATGAGTATACCAATTGTTAAAAAAGGGAATTTTTTTCAATAAATAGTAACGAATATTATCAATATATAATAATAAACAATAATAATCAGTGACATTTAACAAATAAAAAAAATATTTTTACTGAATATAGTATATTTTATAATAAATGATAACATCATACAAGATTTAAGTCGCAAGGTGCATTCATAAATAGGTATTGATGAATAGAGGTTCGAGTCCTCTTAACTTATAAATTTTTGAATTTGCATGGTGCGTTTATTAAAAAATTCTGTATGAATATATATAAATAGAGGTTCGAGTCCTCTTAACTTATAATTTTTAAAGTTGCAAGGTGCATTCATCAAATTAAATCCTGTATTATATTAATGAATAGGGGTTCAAGTCCTCTTGACTTATGGAAATTTTTGTCTCGTATATGAATCATTTTTACATTTAATTTGTGCTAAATTAATTTTTTTTATTTAATTACGATTCGTTATTATTATTACAATTAAAAAAAATTTACATACTGAAGCAAGATAAAAATATTTTTACTACAAAAGAGAAAAGTGTATTATATATTCAAGAAACAGGATTGACAATTTTACAACTATTACGAATATAATAAATTTGTATATTATGCTACCTTTTAATGTCTTCTTCAAATAAAAATACAACCGATTCCTCACATTTAACTCGCTCACAAATAAAAAATAACCAGAATTGTTATTGAATTTGGGAATTCCTTATTATAAAGAAAAACCACACACAAGTACACCTAGATATTCTAAAGAAAATCCTGATTCCGAAGAAATACATAGAGAGTTTGATTCGGGTTTTGTTAATTCTAACCTTTTTTACACTGACGAAAATTCTTCTGAAACTGACGATAACGACAGCAAAGATTCTATATTTAGGCCAGTCGGTGAGTGCAAAAAGTGCACAAAAGTGCAACCTGAAAAGTCTTAATAGTTTCTTGTAGTTTGGGGGCCCCATATAAGAGCCTTATAGTTTGCTCTCGATTTCCGGTTGCAAAAATAGTGTAAACAATCGTCAAAGTTCGAGAAACGTAGTTTTTCGATGACCCTTGCTTTCGGTTAAATTTTAGAGAAAAAAGTTGTTATTGAAAGTTGTAGAGCCTAAAAATACCTTTCAAATGACTGGTCATACGTTGAAAAAGGTTTATTAGTTTAGTTGCAAATGAATTTAAACCATTAAAAATAGCACTTTTTTAATTATTTAATAACATTGTTAATAATTATCGAATTTGTTAATAATTCAGCAGGACTATTCTCCTTGCGAAGCTGAATAAATCCCAAAAAAAAATTCAACTCGATCAGATAAATAGTTTATGCATAATTCCATTTGTTAACTAAAAACATGTAATTTTTCAACGGAATTTCCCCACTTTTGGACCAACGAATTTCGGTTTTTTCTTTTCGAGAGTACAGTTTAGGAGTCAAACTTTCATTCCATTTAAATGGAAAATTGATTTTTTAAATTTAGTGCATAATAATGGACGTTAAGAAGGGTATGTTTTTTTGACATAAACAAATGGAATAACTCAGTCAATTTTCACTTTATCGATTTGGTGTAAAGGGCATTTGATTTCATTTGTTTTCACAAAAATTTTCAAAAAAAAAATCCGACCTACCTTCACGGGGGGAGAGTGATTTTTTTTTTAAATTCCTGCATAGTTATTTATCAATATTTTTAATTGCAATTCACACCACTTACAGTTCAATATATGTATTTTATGAAAAAAAATTGAACATAAGGTTTTGTGCTTTTACTTTGCACTTATATCAAGTGAAAGTACATGCATAGTTTTTCCACCTTTAGACAGCGGAGTGGGGGAACTTTGTTAATTATTGACCGATTTTAATCATTTTTTTTAATTTCATATAATTTCCAACGCTGAATCCAAAAATGAATTTACTTTTTTTAAAATAAATTATTTTTTTTACTAATAAAAAAAAAATTTATAACAAATTTTTATTATTATTTATTATATTTAACCAAACATTTTTTTCTCTACATATTATTCCATTTAATTTAAAAAAATTATTGATGTATTTTTAAAAAATATTAAATCAGAAAATATTTTCAACATTACAGGCAACGACAGAGTTGAAGAAATTAAAAAATAATTTCGCCTTGAACATTTAAATAAAGAAGAATTAGAACACATCATGAATTTAGTAAAGAACTATTCAGATCGATTTCATATACCTGGAGAATATTTAGAAGGAACTGATCTTATAAAACATAGAATAATAACTACAGATGACACACCGATTATCACTAAACAATACAGATTTCCCTCTGTTCACAAAGAAGAAATGACTCGTCAAGTAAATGAATTATTAAAACAAAAAATTATTAAACATTCTGATTCACCGTACAATACGCCAATATGGATTGTACCAAAGAAAGATGACTCATTAGGAAATAAAAAATGGCGATTAGTTTTGGACTTCAGAAAACTCAACGAACGTACGGTAGGTCAATTTTACCCCCTCCCTAATATTACGGAGCTACTAGATTAACTCGGAAATGCTCAATATTTTTCAGTCTTTGACTTGGCGTCAGGTTTTCATCAAATCAAAATGGATCCTAGAGATTCTTATAAAACAGCATTTTCCACGCCATTTGGACACTATGAATTTGACAGAATGCCTTTCGGATTAAAAAATTCACCAAGCACATTTCAAAAACTTATTGATCAGGTATTATTAGGTTTACAAGGATCAGAATTATTTGTTTATTTAGACGACATTGTTATTTATGCAGATACCCTAGAGCAGGCCTGCTCACGTGAGTAGCCAGCAAGTAAGGGGAAACAAGTAGCAGCCCCCACCATCCCACTATATAGGCTTGTGCGACGGGCAGAGGGGCAAAGAGAAAGGCGAAGAGCCTACATGGTAAAGTCCCCCACTCCATTCCCCTTACTCGCTGGCTACTCACGTGAGCAGGCCTGCCCTAGAGGAACATGAAGAAAAATTCTCGAAACTTATGGAACGATTACGTTTTGCTAATTTAAAACTGCAACCGGATAAATGTGAATTTTTGAGGTTAGAAGAAGGATACTTAGGTCATATAATTGATAAAAATGGTGTACGACCCGATCCAAAGAAAGTAGAAGCTGTAAAGAAATTCCCAATCCCAAAAAATGTTAAAAATATAAAAAAATTCTTAGGACTTGCAGGTTATTATCGCAAATTTATAGACGGATTTTGAAAGTTTGCAAATCCTTTACATCAACTTTTAAGAAAATATATAACTTTTCTTTGGACTGAAATACAACAAACGATTTTTGATATGTTAAAAAATAAACTATGTGAGGAACCACTTTTAAGAAGACCAGACTTTTCTCAACCATTTATATTTACAACAGACGCTTCAGGTTTTGCAATAGGAGGAATTTTATCACAAGGAATAATTGGCAAAGACCAACCAGTAGCTTATACGTCACGAACACTAAACGAATGTGAAAGAAAAAACTTATGAAAAAGAAGCATTGGCAATTATATATAGTGTGCAACATTTTCGACCATACCTTTATGGAAGAAAATTCACCTTAGTTACGGATTTGGAGATAAGGAAAAGTCTCCAATCTATTGAAAAAATATTGAAGGACAATGAATCCTGCATGAGTTCGGAGATAATAAGAAATCTCCAAAATATTAAGAAAAATTATTGTACAAGTAATGAAACTTGTAACGTTATAACAAGAAATCAACGAAAAATGCAAGAGAATGATAATCAAAAAAATATAATACAAGAAAAGAAAAATCAAGAAATCCAAGAAAAAGAAATAAAAGCACACACAAAAAAGAAACGTGGCCCACATAAAATATTAGAAATTTTAAATAAATGGAACGTTAAAATACAAGTTAAAAACAAACAAAAAATAGTACATACGAACATACAAACTATCTCGAATTAAACAGGAATAATAAAATACTCTTAATAATATATAGTTTTATGTTTCAGAAAGGACTTAAATAAAAGAGAAATTAAACTGTTTTCAATCATTTACACTTTTATAAATATTAAACAAATTTTAAATCACTATAGGGGAGAGGACCCCAAGGTGGTCAGGGCCCTAAGGTGGTCACCCTAAGAAAATTTTTGTATATTAATTAGTATCTTCAAATGTTTTTGCTTCCTCGTGAGGAAGCTTTGTAGTCGTTTAATTTACAAAATTTTTAAAAATACTTTTGACAAATTTTCTTCTATATGGGACTATGTTATATAAGACCCTGAACAATTGTCCGGATGTATGTATGTGTGTGTGTATGTGTGTGTGTGTGTGGATCCCGTTTTTTGTGAACACGATAACTCGAAGAGGTTTCAACGAATTCGGCTGAAAATTGCTAGGAATATTTATCATAAAAATATCTCGAAATGGATTGATGGACATTAAAAAATCTATTAAAAAAAATTTTTTTTTTTACTTTTTTCAAAAAAAAATTTTTTTTCAAAAATTTTTTTTTAATTGAATACTGAAGTTAATATACAATAAAATCTTCTTCTTTGCATCAAGACGAATCGATTGGTATATATAAAGTATCAATTGTATGAGAGTTTATAGAGGTAATGACAATTAAAGCAAAAAAATTACCCTTTTTATCAAAAATTTAGTTCTTTCATCAAAATTATATTCCAGTACAATAAGATTTTACTCATTTTTTCAATAATCTTATCCATTGCATTAAAACGGATCGATTGGTATATATAAAGTATATATTTTATTTAAATTTATAGAATTAAACATAATTAAAACCAAAAATTCGCACTTTTATTAGAAATTTATTTCCTTCTTAAAAATTATGTTGCTTTATAATAAAATGTTAATCTAGACTTAAAAACAAACTAAAAATCTTCATTTCATCAAGACGAATCGATTGATGTATAAAAAGAATATATTTTATTAGCATTAATAGAATTAAATAAAATGAAAAAATTCACTTTAAAGCAAATTTTTTGCTTATCGTAAAGAGGAAGCAAAATGTTCATGTAATGAACATCTTAATTCACAACTTGTTTGTTATTGTTATTATTTGAGAAGACAAAGATTTTAGTAAAGTTTTGAGGTAACTGGTCGTATGAGTCTCTTTGTAACGTGAACGTTGTAAAATTTCTGTTTTTAAATGATCGAGAAATTTTTTTCTCAGGGTATTAAAATCATCGAAATTAACCATTTTAAATTAGTAAAAATCGTTATAATTAGCTTTATATATCGTACAATAATATTCCAAATGAATATAATTAATATTGTGCTTTAAAACATTTTTTCATTAACGTTTGAAAAATTGTGTCTTGGCCCTAAGGTGGACACTTTTTTGGCCCCAAGGTGGTCACTTTTGATTTTTTATGAAAATGTGTTTATACGCTATATTTATCAACATTTATCGCTGTGAATGTGAATTTTATCAATTTTTAAGTTTTATAATGAATAATAATGAAAAAGAATTATTTTCAAAATTTTACCTGTCTAATGCATACACAAAAAGTATCATTTTTGACGAAAGGACAAAGTGCAAAAAAATATGTTATATGTTTCTGTGATCCTGAAAAACAATTTATATTAAATAAACAACTTAATAATACGTTTGTTACATTTTTTTAAAACTTTTTTAGTGAATTTTTTAAAAGTCGAATTTTAAACTTTTTTTAAAAAGTGCCATAACTTTTTTTTATTAATGAAATGAAGAAAACTTTATGATAGAAAGTTAGGTAATAAGATAAAGTTTCAAACGCCGTACTATTGACCTTTATATATAATTCCATTTGAAATATACAGTCGTTCAAAAGATGGGTGACCACCTTAGGGCCCTCTCCCCTACCAATTACCTGATTTGAAAAAGTATTTCTTTAAAAGGTTCGCAAGTTTAAAATTAAATTTTTATAATTTTTTGTCAATTTTTGATTCTACATACTTGTTTTGCAATATAAGAGATTAAAACCATTTTTTAACACAATAAGATAAATCCTTATTCAATATAATTTTTTGAAGATGAATCTAAAGTGGCATTATTCAAATTTATAATAACAAAACGACTCAAATAAAAATTTTTTTCCTTCTCAATACCTAATAATTATTGTTAAAATATAGCTTGGGAACGACTAAAAATGCATAAATGAAACATCTAAAAACAATAAAATATAAAAATAGAGACACATATTTAAAAAACTGTTGTCTCAAATGTAGAATGTGTCAAAAATATATTTAAAAAATTTTTTATCTGTAAAATTGAATGTACAAAACTTTGGTTTATAAATCTATACAAAAATGTGTTCAATATTTAAATCTACAATAAATTTTAATTATATACAAGTTTCGAATCTTAGCGCAAAAATTGTTATGTAATTTAAAAACAGCACAAGACTCAAGCCTATCAAACAACTTCTAAAAGTATTTTTCTCAATGTAATTTCAAATCAAAGAAAAAAAATTAATTTTTTAAAAATACATATTGTATTAACATCGATACAAAATTCTATGCAAAGTAAATTATTTGTACAAATAATTTTTTCTAATTATAAACAAATTTTATTTAACAAAGCAAAAAAAACTAAACATGTCATTATAATGGATTTTTGAATGTGGTTAATTTAAATGATTAATTGAAAACCTTGTATAAAAAATGATAATTCTAATGAAAATATCTAGTAAAAGAAGATACATTAAAATTATTTTCTTAAATATTGTTTGTGAAGTATAACTGAAATAGCATGAATGAATTCTACATTGTATATGACTATATAAAAATATGTAAAGTATGAATAAAAAATGATATAATTTATGGATAGAATGAAAGTAACATTTCCTATATAATTCATTAGTTTGAGCATGTTTCATTTCACTCCCATGCTCAATCTAAGGGTGGAGGTGTTACGTCCGTAACTTCTTATTAATATACCTAATTTAACTATATGTTTTCACGTATATGTTTATTTTCATATATTATATTTAATCGATAATGCATATATCTTCTATTAAAATAATGTATTTCGTCATGATATGATATGCAGTACTTTTAATTATTATTTTATGTGTGTTTTAAATTTGCATTATATTCGATATATTTTCTAACAAATATTATAATTGTTATTTTTATGTATGTTTCGCCTGAGGATCAAAGACAAAGTTGCGACCTCAACTCTATGAAAGGTCGAAGCGATGTCTTGCGCAAAGACATCTATTAAGGTCGAGACGATTGTAGTAGTTATGAGCATTAGTCTAATGAGGAAATTTTTATATAAAAAGGGTGAACATTTCTGATTAGAACAGATAGTAATTTTTTGTAAATTAGCAGTATTCATCTAATCATCAACAAAAATATAAATTTGGAAATTCTTTCGAGTGTCTACAAAAACTCTAATATTAAAGAATCACATTCCAAATTTCGAAATATCGAAATTTGCTTAAGAGGCGACAACAGTCTGGGACTAGCAGATATTTGTCGGAATACAATACACTATTTCATTAGTATAAACACCAGCACAAATACTCCACCATTAAGGACAACAATTAGGCGGTCCCTTTTCGTCTAGTGCTCATCACCACTCAAGATTGGATTACAAGATAATCATCACATCACAAGTAATCGTTATTCTTTAAGTAAGATTCATAATTGAGCGTTTCGGTGCAATAATCGGTCTTACGCGTGAACCGAAGCGCTAATACCAGTCGGGTGGCAGTGAGCGCCTCTGAGCCTCTTACTGCCACCTCATTGAATTTTTGTCAATACTTTTCTTTCTTGTTGGTTTTTAAATAAATTATTCTCTCACAACTTTTAGTAGGCTCATTGACTTATCCTCATCCCAAATTAGATTCTTTATTGAAACTAATTTAAAACGAGGAACGTTAGGTATATTTTAAAAAGGTTTCTCGTTTTGACGTAACACTGTATATTGGATTTTTCAAATTTCATTTGAGAAAGATTTTCATCAGCAACTCGTTTTACTTTGTATAGCGATATTTGGAACGAATTCGAAAGACATTTTGTCTGCAAACGATCTAAAGCTATTGAAAGTTTTCAACGTTGTTGAGGATGCAGGTCTTAATTTCTAAATGCACATTAAATTACTGATGGAATTCTTAATGTTACAATATTTATTATTACGCATAGAATTGATTTTGATAAAATTTTTTGTTATCAAAAGACTTATCGAATTAATGCATTTTGAAGAGAAGAAGTTTTAGAAGAAGTTTTCTCCCTTTACCAAGCAAGACAACGCTAAAAAATTGTCACAGAATGTCTTTATGAATACAGGAGTCACTAAAGAGACTAGAGAGAGAGAGACTGCAGGAAGATGCTAAACTTGCATCGAATTTCTTGTGGTTTATTCGTATTTTTTTAACCAAATCACATCCGGGAACAACACACTCCCTGTTGTCGATTTCGGGGTTAACCTCCGACATAATTTTAATCAGACATCACTCACAACATGTCATAAGGTACTTAAATTAAATTTAATTAATATTATTTATTTCATAATACACTACTATTTACATTTTTCACTCAAATTGCCGGCATCACAGGTAGTCACCTATTAACCTTTTTCAAATTTGTCACCTATTTCATCTATTTTAATGATTTATATTTGAATACGGCGCGTTTTATTTGTGATTCAGATGTACTGTTAAAAATTTTATGTTGAAAATTCCCTAAAATTCTGTTGACGCAACTTTCATATTTTATTAATCCACAAATTTTATTTTTAAAAAACTATTGGATATATTATGCAATGTAATTAAAAAATTAATTCAAGAAGCTTGGCTAACTTTTTTAGGATACGGTAGAAAATATGTAAATATATTAAATCAAATAAAAGTAATTTTAATTAAATAAAAAGTTGTTGAAAATTAATGAAAATTTTGTTGAATATGTTTTTCCCCAAAAAGTTAGTGAATATTCACCATTTTATAAAAAGTATTCCTTAAAATCTGGGGAATATTCATCAACTTTTTGGAAAAAATTATATTCATTACAATTTTGTAAAATTTTCACCAAATTTCAAGAGATATTCACCAATTTTTGGGGGAAAAGTACTTTTCCTAAAAAATGTGTAATATACATCATAAAAAGTTAGTCCTAACGTATTTTTTAATATTAATAATAATAATAATATGAATAACAATACATGATTGTTATTAACATATTATTAACAATTATCAATTAATGAAAATAGTAATAAATAATAATTAATGATAACAATATTATTAAAATAATAATAATTAATTGTAACAAGATAGTAATAAAATGTAATAACAAAATAATAATTAATAATAATAAGTTAATAATAATTTGTAACAACAAAATAACAATAAATAATAGTTAATATTAACAAGATAATAATAAATTGTAACAAAATAATAATTAACAACAAGTTACAATAATGTAAACAATAATAACAAATTGTAATAACTATAAATAATTAACAAACAACATAAAAATATAATATTAAATTGTAAAAACATATGACTAAGAAGATGTAAACACGTGCGAGCTAATAGTGAGTCACCACAAGTGTTTCTCTAACAAAGGGTTTCCAAAAATGTATGGAAAAGTAAGCTGTTTGTAAAATACATGGGAAAGTAAGCAGTTTGTAATCTCTGTTCTAAGGTAAACAGAGAAACCACTTAAAACTCACTATTAGAAAGCTAGTGCTCATTTCATCTTTCCATAATTTTGATCTTTTTTAAATATACTGTGTTTAAATAAATTTATTCTTGTCATTTATCCAACCTCGTCCCAACTTTAATTTTTCTAAATTAAAGTTAAATCGAGAAACAATAGGGAATATAATCATAAGGTAAGACATAACAATATGCTACTAGTTTCTACATATACATTCAATAGTGTGTCTACCAGTCTCGAAAAATAGGAAATAGTGGGGAATTTTATTTGATTGGAGAAATAGTAATTAGCTACCATTAACTATTTCATTATAAAAATATTACTATTTTAAAACAGTGATTGACTTTTTATCATCAAATAATTTATTTTTTATTAATTAAAATGCAGAAAACAATGTTTGTCAATTATTTGTAGAAATTTAATTATAGTAATCTATGTTAATCCAAAATTTCCATCAGTTTTTGGAGTGATAGTAAAGTCAAATTCAAACTAATTGTATCATAATTGCTTAAATCTAAAATAAGACCTATATTGCAAGCTGAATTCATAATTTTTTCCGATTAAATTAAATTCCTGCATTTTTCCCGTTTTTTTCCAGTTTACAATGCTTTACAATGCTTAAAACATCCATAATAGTTAAACCTAGAATTAAAATAACAAATCTTTTTCTCCAGCAGCATAATGCAAGTATCGTTTCACAGGTATTCTTGAATTTGTGTAGTATGAATTTTATTATAAAAAATCTCTATTTTCAATACTTTAACAATAATTTTAAAGCTATAAATTAATATTTTTTAATATTGTTTACCATTTATCATTTACCGTTTTTAATATTTTCGAAGTTTTGCAATTAAAATTTTTTTGATTAATTGGATAAACAAATTATTCTAAATTTCATTATTTTGACGTCAAAAGTTTAAAAGATATACATTAAAAAATAAAAAATTAGAAATTTTCCATTTTTTAAATTTTTTGAAAAAATTGAATACCTCCCGTTCTAATTAATATGTTTAAAATCTGTACATTTATTGTTTATGTTTATCTTACAAAAGTCATAACTGAATAATTTACTGCAATCTTTATCAAAATGTAAAAATTGTTTTGCCAAAAATAATGTCCTATAACCAAGATGTAAGTATAAAAATGTTTTCAAAAAATTAAAAAAACCAAATTTTTCAAATTTTATATTTTTTAATGAATTAAATTTAAATGATCTATAATTTATTATTACATGTTATTTGTTCAAATTTTAGCATAATTTTTTCTAACATTATCTTTTATAAATAGATAATTTCTTCGTTTTTTTTAATTTTTCGAAAACATTTTTATACTTACAGTACCGTCCGAAATTGTCAGTCCACCCATTTTTAAAGGAATGAAAAAAATTTTTTAACATTAATTTTATGAAAACTAAAATTTCATTCGGTTTATATTTTGAAAGACGATAAAATTTTGAAAAGAATAAGACCTTACAGAAGTCATTTGACAAATATTTTTTCAAGATATTCCTAAAAATCGTCATTTTCAAAGTTTTACAAAAATTTGAATAACTTCTAAAATAATGAACTCTTTTTAATAATCTTAGGCTTATTTTAAAGGTCATTTTCTATGGAATAAGAATTACTTATAGTCAGTAACCTGCAATTTTTTTCTTGGAATAAGTATGACGTCAAAGTTGGACAAAAAAATTTGAAAAATTTGAAATAATATTATTAAAAGAAAAAGAATTTGTAAAATTTAAATAAATTTTTTTATTAAATTTTCTTGAAAAATCTACATCATATCATGTTTTATATATGTTTTAGAATAGTTTTTAGTACAAAAAATGATTTCAAATTTTTCCAATTTTTTTGTCCAATTTTGACGTCTTGCTTATTCCAAGAAAAAAATTGCAGGTTAATGACTGTAAGTAATTCTTATTCCGTAGAAAATGACCTTTAAAATAAGCCTAAGTCTATTAAAAAGCGTTTATTATTTTAAAAGTTATTCAAATTTTTGTAAAACATTGAAAATGGCGATTTTTTAAGAATATCTGGAAAATATATTTGTCAAATGACTTCTGTAAGGTCTTATTCTTTTCAAAATTTTATCGTCTTTCAAAATATAAACCGAATGAAATTTTAGTCCTTATAAAATTAATGTTAAAAAATTTTTTTCATTCCTTTTAAAATGGGTGGACTGACAATTTTGGCCGGCACTGTACATCTGAAATAAGGAATAGTATTTTTTGTTTAATCCCTTGACTGTCGCGGACGCATATATGCGCGGATTTAAAACTGGTCAAAAGTGCTCTTGACGCATATATGCGCAACTTACTAAAGGTGGTTCAATACTTCTTAAAAATCACAATAACTGGTTACATTGGGGTTTTTGGGGTCGCTGAGCACGAATCCGGCGTTAGTTTTTTAAAATTCAAAATGGCGGATCTAATATGGCCGACACCATTCTCAAAAATTGATCCGATTAGCCTGAAAATCTTTACTCGGGAGGTTTTCGGGTTTGCTGATTACGAATTCGGGGGTTACGCGGGGGTTTTGGGGCTCGTTGAACACGAATCTGGCGTTAGTTTTTAAAATTCAAAATGGTGGATCTAATATGGCAAACATTATTTTGAAAAACTGTTAATTAACTTCTTAAATGTTATTAAAAAATTTAATAAATTTTAAAAAGCAGTAAGTGCTATATTTGATGAGTAACATTATTTCCGGTCATTTTCTCGAAAGGCCCTGTCCCGAATGTCTAAAATCCCGAATACTTTTATGGGTACAAAATTTTGTATAAAGATGTTTCTGTTGTTAAAATTTTTTTCGGAATCTTAAAGAAACCACAAGAAATATTTGTTTAGTGTTTGCCTCATTCAATTTTGTTTGGTCGTTCAAAAGTTATTCAATTATTATGTAATACCTGTTTTGATTATAAAAATTTGTACACGGAATGTTTTTTAATAAAAAAACATAAAATTTTAGGGTCTTTCAGGAAATTGGTTTTAAAAAATAACAAGTAACCGTGTAATGTATTAAAATTATGGATAATAGTTAAATTAATTAACAATAAAATTAAAGGTAAAATATCACACAAGAAAACTTGTAACTTTTAAAGTTTGGTAGTGGATCCCCTCCTTCCTACTTATTGTTCAAGTAGTGAGGTGAGAATCTCTACTGTTTGGAAATAGTGGATTTTAAGGTTTTGGAATTGTTGTGTAGATGTTAATAAAGTTAAACAAATTTACAAAATAATTAGAATATATTATAACTTCTAACTCATAATATAATTATCTAAATTTCCCTTTTTTACTTTATTTTAAAGATTACAATATTTATCTTCTTTTAAGTATGTGATTCTACACAATATCTATTTTCTGATGCGTAATGTGTTTATGTGCATGTTTTGTATTTTAGTGTGTAAAACAACTTAGCTCACCTTTGTCGTATATAAATTTATATATTTTCTTTAAGTTTTATTTCCTTTAGTTAATTTCCTATGTGTTTTAACTCGCTTGCACTTTATTTTATATTTCATTTTTCATTTCTTACTTTTGTCACTTTATTTTATAACCATTTATTTATTCACTTATTTTATTAATTCATCTTTAACTTGTGGTCTATTATTCAGACCTTCAATTTAATTAAACAAACAAGGGCTTCGTACAATAACCTTATCTGGCACTATAGCCCTAACTCTCCGTCTTGGTCACGCCGAGACACACGGGCAAATGCCCAGATTTTCCTGTGACAATCGATTTTATTAATCGACATTACATTGGTGAAATTTAATTTCAGTTTATTGCACCTGCTCGTTGTCAGGCGCTTTTCTGCAAGCTTGCAGTTTTAGGCAGTGGTGTCATCATGGTTCATTAACCTAGACACACCACTCTTTAAGTTTCACAATACATTGGTATCTAAAGCCTCATTCTGTTAATTAAAGTTAAATTTATAATCTTTTTCAATGTAAATTTATAAAAATGTGAAATATAATTAACTGCAATAATTGAGAGATATTATATTTTATTAATAATTAAACTCTTTTTAAATGAGATTATAACCAAAAGATGGACTAAGTATGTTTCGTTATTTTGTTTAACATGGATATTTGTATTTGTATTAATATTTTCTTATAAACATTATATTTATATTTTGTTATCACGAAGGGATATTTAGTGACGAAGTCGGTTCGTCACAAACCGTTTAAAATCACAATTTTGTTAACCCTCGGTCACACACCTAGGGACGGATTCCCTCTACGGTTTCAGTATCTTTTAAATAACTATTGTTTTTCTCATTGCAAAATAAAATCAGTTTCTATACCTTTCGACAATTTACTCCTCAACACATTTATAAAAAAAACATTCAGTTTAAACATAATTAATATTTAATAATGAAGCTTAAAAGCCAGAAAAAACTCAAAAAAGTGAGATTATGTTAAATAAAAAAATCAAGTTTTCAAAACATTTTTTGTTCCACTGTTGCTTAATACGAAAATTATATTATAAATATAATTAAAATATATTATTTAATGATTTTCTTGCTTATTTGTTAATGTTACATTATTTTTACATGTAAAGTGTAATTCCTTCAAAGATGTGCATTCGTGTAATTAATTTTTATTTTTGAGACCGAAAATTAATTTTATTAATTTTATAATTTAGAATAATATACTACATATTTGTAAGTTTGTGTTAAAATTAAATTTTTTTTGATTCCTTTGTTTATGTTGTAATGTCGCCTATTTTCCAATGTGGTGAGAGATTTCCTCCAAACGTGTGTAAAGTCGTATTTTTTCCAAGGTGTGTGACGGGGGGTTAAACGGAACATAATTTTGTACACCCTAAAAAATTAATCTTAATTTGATGTGGATTCCTCTAATCTGAATGCATATTTTCCTCTTATATATCTTATATATCTTATTATTTGCCAATTATGGTTATAAGATAATAAAGAAAATATATTTTTATGCACTGAATTAAGCGTTTTTAATCCCATTTAAAAAAGTTCTATAGAGTCATTCTATAGAATGACTCTATAAAGCATTCTATAGAGTATTCTATAGCGAATTCTTTAGAGTATTCTATAGAATATTTTATAGAATTTGTAAAAAGACATATTTTTTGTGAATATCTGCACGAATTCTATAGACTTTGACTAGAAATATTTTATAGAATTCATGTAGAAATTAAAAAATATATTTTTACATAAATTCTTCAAAATTTCTATAGAATATTCTATAGAATTCGCTATAGAATACTCTATAGAGTCGTTTTATAGAATCATTCTATAGAACTTTTTTGACTGGGATGAAATAAATATAATTAGTTATTAAAAGTTAATTACTTACATGAATTAATGTATTTCTCACCTTGTTTATTTCATTAAAATTCAATGTTTCGGATGTTTGAACCTCGAAAAATTGTTTTGTTTTATTATTAACCACTAAAGAATAAATATAATATACATTTAAGTTGAATACTTTTGTTTTGAGAGGAAAACGTGAGAGGATATTAGAAGAGGATTTTTCCTCTAACTATAAGATAACTTTTTTAGGGTGTAAAATGAACATTTTTTAGCGCATAATTGAAGCAGAATTCTTTTTAATTATGCATAATCATACTCATTTTAGCGCAAAATTAACGCATAATTCATCTTTTTAGTCGCATAATTCCGCATAATTGTACACAATCTAAGCGCAGAATTCTGCATAATTGTGCACAATTTAAGCGAATAATTCGAGGGACTCAAAATGTATAATCTACCTTTCTCTACTAATATTAAGGGATAAAAACTTTTTGGTGAAATAGATAACATAACTTTATAAATTCTATTAAAATTAAGCTAATTTCTGCCAAAGATTTAAAAAAGTAAGAAATTTGAGCTTTAATACATTGTTTATGCAAGTTTAAATACATTTCATTGTGTTATTTGTCATTTTTTTGTCACCTATTTCAGAAAAAAATCAGCTATTCACCTATTTTTAACGAAAAAGGTACTTTGATGCCTGAAATTGACATAATGTCAAATTGAAATTATATTATAAACACTAATTCAAGTTTTAAAAATAAATATCCGGTTGTCACATGGCGACCGTCGCGTTTCCCTTACGTCGACATTCCCCTCGCCATCAAAATAGAAGCGCTACCTGTGAGAGATCCTAAACTAATCTGAAATTAAATTCGCCATATTTTCTAGTGGAATTGACCGAGTCTGATAGATTTTCTAATAATTTTAATTATATAAAACATTAATTGTTTATAATATATTACACACTAATTCAAAAGAGAATTTCATAAGCTTTCTATTGCTATTTTTGTTATTTTAAATTTCTGCCAATATTTCGTAGAGGTATTGCTGTTTGAAATGTTAAACTCTTAATATCTCAAAACACCCCCTGATGATTTTTATTAAAATTATATGAAAATAAAGCTAAATTCCCTAGTTTCTATTTCCATTTGATATATTATGGACATTTGATAAGATTAATAAAAAAATTGTTTAAAAAATATGTTTTTGGAAAATTTGACAAATAGTACGAAGTTGAATGTAAGTTGAATGAGTTAAGGTTCAACTTCGTATTATTTGTCAAATTGTTCAAAAACTTTTTTTTAAAACAATTTTTTGTCCATTATTCCTATCAAATGTCCATAATATATCAAATGGTAATAGAATTGTTTTTTGTCGATGGAACGGTTTTAAATGAAATACCTCATCATATATACAATATTTCTTTTTTTATTTATTTTCTTATCTAATAATTTTAATATATCGACGCATATAATTCTGATTGGCTATTCAAACAGATCAAGAAGCGCCACTGTTGGAACTAATATAAGCAGGACAGCTGGTCAATGTTTTTGTTTGTTTACTTAAACTTTATCATTATTTTAATAAATAAACTGTATATTATACAATTAAATCAATTATTTTATTAAAATCATTACAAAGTTTAAGTAAACAAACAGAAACATAGATTAGATGTCCTGCCAAGATTAGTTCCAACAGTGGCGCTCCTTGAACTGTTTGAATTGTCAATTAGAGAAACAAATACAAGATCATTCTTATTCAGTGTTTAGTGCAAGACAATTCTTATTTATGTTTCCGTGCAATAAAATGCTTATTCAAAATTCTATGCTAAAAAGTACAATCTGAAATTAGCTTACTTTTAGATATTTAGTGGTCTTTATAATTATTATACACAAAGTACTTTTAAGATAACCAAAGGTTTATTATTCAGAATTGTACAAAGCTCTAACATGCTCGTTGAACGAAACAGAATGGAATAAAATACATAAGAACAAGCACGACCGCGTCAATAGACGCAGCAAAAACAGTGCGTTTACGCACCACAAGATAGTGCTCCAAAAGAAGCGCAGAATGTTAGAGGGCGCGAATCTACAGCACTCCCTCCCGACCTCCGATATTCATATTCTGATTAATTTACGAATATGAGGTTCTGGGGTTTAGCAATACTTTCTCATCTAATTGCTACCTGTAAACAGAACAAGTGATTAATAATGTACATTTATAAGTTTACCTGTTAAATGCTTATGTAAATCAAATGGTAAAGGCTTCTTGAAAATAGCACGAATTCAAAGAATTATACATGGAAAGCATTTCTCGACTCGCTTCACTCATAGCCACATACTCTGCATGGCATGTAGATAGAGCGACATAAGATTGTTTATGAGTTCTCCAGGCGATCGTATCGCCAAATAATTGAATCAAAAAACCGCAAGTAGTTAAGGAGTTTTTGCAATCTCCAAAACTCGCGTCAGAAAAGGTTTGAATACAGTCAGTTTCACCTGAATATTTCAAGCCTAGTGATTTTGTGCCTTTTAAGTACTTAAATACTTGTTTAACCAGTTTCCAATCCTCATCTGTTGAATTTACCTGGTGTCGACTCAACACATTCACAGTTAGTATCCATGGGAGTTCTTTGGGAAAAAGACTCGTAAAATCCAAATTTAACCAAAATTTTATTAATAAATTTTTCTTGATTTAACATTATTACATTACTACTCTTATCTCTTTTAATGGCAATTCCCAGAAATACCTGGTGTCGACTCAACACATTCACAGTTAGTATTCATGGGAGTTCTTTGGGAAAAAGACTCGTAAAATCCAAATTTAACCAAAATTTTATTAATAAATTTTTCTTGATTTAACATTATTACATTACTACTCTTATCTCTTTTAATGTCAATTCCCAGAAATTCTTTAGGCTAACCTGTTATCTCAAATTTTTTACTTAAACTTTCTTTTACTTCTCTTAATTTGATCTCATCATTACTTGTTATTATTATGTCATCGACATATAATACTAAGATTAAGAACTTATTGCCTTCTCTCTAAATAAATAGACAAGGTTCAGAATCACTGTTTTTCAGTCCCATCTTCAAGGCTACTTCTGTAAATTTAATGTTCTATTTCTTTAGACTAATTCGTAGTCCATACAGAGCACGCTCTAATTTACAGACCTTTTCTTTTCTTTCCACATCTATATGACCAGTTCCTTCAGGAATCTCCATGTAAATTTCCTCGTCTATCACTCGATTCAAGAAGGCTGTTTTCACGTCTAACTGACACACGTCAAGCTCATATTTGTTTATAATAGCGATTACAGCTCTCAACAAAGGTAGTCTTGTCATAGGTGCACGGTAATCTGTTGAACTTGAAAATTTGACACACTTTACAATTCAAAATTGACTCGTCAAATTTTGCTGCATTTAACTCTTTATTTTCAGGAAATATTAACTGAAGTGCTCTGAGATAGTCAATTGAAGCATGACCTAAACGACCATGCCCCAATAATATTTTGATTAAATTTATTACTACATGAGAGATCAGACAATTCACTGTTAGATAATTCTATCAGTATACTCATATATGAGCCGCCGGATAGTATAACCACGCTTAAAATTTTTATTGACATTTTAGTTGGTCTTTGTCACGCACAAATAAACTTAGAAAATTGTTTAAAAATTTTAATTACATTATTTAAAGTTTCTGTAAGACAGAAATTCAAGAAAAAAGTTCTTTTAAATTGTACTTGTGTATGACTAAATGGATTCATTGGAAATCGGATTAAAAATGTCAATTTTTTCATTGTCTAAATAAACGCTAAGTCCCAAATCAACAAACCTTCTCAACGATAAGAGATTTTCTTTTAACGCATCAGCAAAAATCACCTTATTTATCTCTAATATCCTCCTTTTATTTAATTTAATCTCAATCTTCCCCACTCCCTCCGTCTTTATATCGGACGAACTGTTTTTGTTAGCCCGATTAAATAAACTAAAATCTGACTCATCTAAAGTTTTAAAAATAATTTTACTGTTCGTTAAATGCTCTGTATCTACAGAATCGGCTAAAAATTCAATAATTCGTTTATTTTTATTTAGATCATTAAAAGGAACAATATCAGAATTTGTATAATAAAATTCACCATCTGCTTCCATAGGACTTACAAACTTTCAAACAAATTCAATACGTTTTTGAAAATTGTCTTTCACATTGAATCCAAATAAAAAAATTCATGTGAATTCAATTTTGGAATTTAGTGTCTTTGAGTTGACAAAGAAATGACGCCATTTTGAATTTTCATTTTTGCCACTCTGCAATTGAAAGGGCATTAGTTTACGAGTATTTGGACATATTGTATATTTATTTTCAACGCATAAAATTTTGGACAGAGCTTTGTTCCGGTTGACGACATAAATATCACTGTTTTATCTAATTTTCATTTTTTTCAATAAAAGAAAGAAAGAAGTTTTACAAGGAATAATAATTATTATCGATTAAAATAATTAATTTTGGAAAAAAATATTGATGTTTCATAAGTTCTTATTTAATACTTAAATGTTTTTTTGGTTTTAATTATTTCCGCGTTTATTAGTTCCTCGAGTTCTCCCTAGATGGTTGTGGCTTTTTCTGAAACCGAACAAAACTCGGTTCGGTTCGAATTTTGCACAGCTCTAAATAAAGTATATTTTTATTTAAACATTTAAAATTGAAAAAAATATTTAAATTAATTGTGTAATGATCTGAGAGAGAGAGAGAGAGAGACTGCGCCGCTGTCCTGGCGATTATAAAACTCGACATACTCCCCTGTGGCCACGCTGTAAAATTAAGAAAAGTTCTTTCCCCAAAAGCAATGATAATTTTCTACCCGAGACCGACGCTCATTATACGCGAGGGTAGACTCTAGAAACTACCCCTAAATATCGGTACGGACGATAACTATAGGTCGTGCACGCTAGGTCGAAAGAGACTAGATACCGCGATTCTAACGGTATTCATGCCCGACACGATATAGAGTTGCATATAAGAGTGAGAGGGAAAGTTTAAGGGTAGAAATACAAGCTTCATCTTCCCCCAAGTTGTACCTTGGGTCAAAGAATCTACCTGGTGCATCAACTCTGTGAAGGTCGAGATGTACCTCTTCTTCCCAGGTTGGTTCACATTCTTTTGTAGGAAATTCTTTGCCTTGGTCTTACACGGCTGTACCCAAGAGCAATGACAGGTGAAAAGGGAGAGAGAGAGAGAAACGGAGAGGCGAAGGGTGTTACTACTGCCCAGTTGTACCTGAGTCTTGAGGACAACTCCTTCTAGGATGTACAAGCAAGCAGCCCCAGCTGTACCTGAGATACCGCCGGCTTGCACCAGGTAAGAAAGGAAGATTTCATTCCTTGGGAGAGTCGTACCTCAACCTCGGCGTTAGATCGTAAAGGTGAAAAGGAGAAAGAGAAGATAGAGTTGCTGTCGATCTGCCTCGGAGCAAGCCCCGAGTCTGGTCGACGGCGAACTGAGGAAATTGTACGAGCAACCAAGTATTATAGATCGCTGAGCCCACAAGAGGTGTAGCGTGAGGTGAGAGAGATCCCACGTGATGCGCAGCTATGGGTGCGCCATCGGTACTCTCTACCTGTCCGCCGAGCAGTGAGCTCAGTAATATATATAGATATACTACGCTTACAAAAATGAATGAATTTTACTCTTTCAGAAACTTTGAATTTAAAGGTCAAAATAATACGATATTATTACAATTGTTAAAACAATTAATTTAAATTTGCTACCTTTAATGTGCTAAACTTGTCCTGCAAGTTTCATTGTTGGACAGCCAGAAGTTTTTGAGAAATAAAAACGTAAATTCGAACACTTTCCTTTTTGACATGAGTATACGCATTCTGTTGTTTGCACGGTCGCGTAAACAAAAACGCATCTTTTCGCATCTGTCATTATAACATAATGATTTGTCAAATTCGAAAGCTATATTCTCTTTTGAAATGTAAGCAGAAGAAAATGTTTTTTGTTTTTACCTCTTCAAGTGAAATTGTCCAGAATGTTAAAAACCGCTGCCAAGTTATACATTTTTGTTATAATTTTGGTGTTTATTTCACTTCTTTTCGTAAATCTCGTTGTGTTCATTTCATGAACACTTTGATTCCTTATAGAGATGTTAATAACAATAAAGTATGAATTTTGAACAATTATTCTTAATGGCTGTAATATTTTTTCTCTTTATTTAATACTTACACATAAAAAAATTTCCTTTACTATATTTATGAAAATATGGTGTTTACACACAAACGCTCATACGGAATGACATTTTTAAAAAATGTCATTTTTGAACTCCTGAGGTCAAATAACATAAAGATATGTGAAAAAATCAAACCAGAAAAATTTTGGTGTTACAATATTTTCTCTATATGAGGAAGCAAAATTAAAATAATTACAAATAAATGCAACCTTGTACAAATGATTTAAATTTTGGGTGCCTAACCACCCCATTTTTCCGTTAGAGTATTAAAAAGATCATATTTCTGTTTGACAGTCCGTAATAACTCGTATTTTCATTAAAATTCCATCTATTATCGCGCGGCATTGAAAAGGCACGCTACAGCGTTACGCGCAGACATATGTTTTATTTTTTTTCAAAAACTTCTGGCTGTCCCACAATGAAATTTGCAGGACAAGTTTTGCACATTTGTGGCTACATATGGTAAAAAATTTGAAGGTAGCATATTTTTTCTATGGCATTTTAAAAATTTAAATTAAATGTTTAAACAATTAATTTAAATAATGTTTTCAATTTTCAATTTTTAATAAAAATATACTTTAATACGAAAAAATTAAGAGGTCAGAAACTAAAATCCGTTAAAAAGATCCAAAGATATTGAATTTAAAAAAAGTACCAAAAAATGGAAAATTCAATATGTCCGTAAATTTTTGAAATTATTCAAAACCGCTTGGGGATTTTCTTTATTACCACCAGAGGATATAATGTACCCAATCTCAACTGAATCCCAAAACCTAGTAAAAATTGTTGTGTTGAACTGACGTGGAATATACCAGATATGTAAGAGGAATACTGTATTTATAATTTTTTTCGCAAAATATATTTTGTGAATGTTCTTCTTCAAGGCAAGATAAACCTGTCGAAAAATAATTTTTATTCAGTTTTGCTTTGTAGTTTACGTTGAATTTTCAATCGTAATTTGCTTATAAATTATATTTGAGTCAAATTATTTTTAAAATTAATTATTTTAACTAATAATTATTGTTCGTTATAAAACTTTAATTTTTCCTTTTCAGAATTAGGGGAGACTGGGGTAAACCCGCTCACTTTTTTTCAGAACGCTAAAAACCTAAGAAATTATTTTCTAAATCCAAGTTAATTTATATAATTTGGAAGCTTATGATTTCTACTAACAAAATAAAAAATAATTTTTGATTTATCTGTTTTAGTTTTATTTAGGGAAAATTTTTAATACACATATACTAAATTTCAAAATCACAATTTTCCAGGGTAACTGGGCTAGAAACCCCTAGATGGCGCCACCGCCCAATTCGAACCCCCTTGGCGGGATATTTAAATTTCTAAACTTTAAGTGTGTTAGTAGGGGTTTTCTACCTTACCGACCGAGTTCCAGGTGCCACCGCTAGATGGCGCCACCACTCAACTCCAAAAACCCTCGGCGCGAAATTTGAATTTTTATTTAAATATACTATGGAATCTTGAAACAGCGGCGGCGGCGGCAGCGATATCTTTTTGTAATATAGGTAGATATATGTGTCTATATATATATATATATATATATATATTTGAAAAATTAAAAAAAATAAACACCAGTGTTACTTATAAATTGGTTTTAAATTTAATTTCCTTCTCTTCTGAGTTATTTTTCAGAATTAGAATAAGTTTTATTTTCAGGAATTATAAATAATATTAAAATTTTAAAGGATAGGTTGCTTTATAAATAAGAAGCATTGTTTTAAATTAATAATATTTATTTTTGAAAACTTAAAAACTATAGTTACAAAAAAGATTCACAATTTTCATAGAAAGATTTTAAAGTGGTATTAATCTTAGAATCAGTTTCATCAACACCAATAGTAATAGCACTTACATATCGATTTGAAGGTTCTAAAAACTATTCATGAAGAAGTTTAACATTTTTTGACGTAGATTGCATTAGCACCTCGCAGGATTCTTTGTAGAATAGATTAAAGTTCATCGTATGGTACATCTCCAGCTGTCCAGTCAATTCCATGGTAATTATGAGTTTGCCAGAAGTTTTCACTTTTGTAGCGCCCTGGCAGTGAATTCCAAGGACAAGCAGGTTCCAACAAGAAAACTAGTGGTAGAGCATCCGATTGCAGAGGAAGTATTGCCAATTCTTTAAAGACAAACTCGTTGTTGGCTTTTTTAAAACCTTGAACGTCTACAATGAACTCTATGTTGAAATGAATTTATAGTCGAGAGCAGCTGCTTTTATATTATTTACCCCCACCACCACATTATCCCCACTCCTTTACAATAGTTTCTTTACAACGCCGCTGATTGGCTTATATTGTATGACGCGGTCATGGATAATTAAGCAATAGGCGGTGGTCTCGGCTGGCATGATGATTCCTGCTTCAAATTCTAACCTCACATCAACTGATGTTTGTTTTAAGAACTCATTTTGTTTAGAACAATCAATAACAATTAGAGGAAAAAAACTTTTAAAAATATCCTTTGTTAAAATAGGTTTTGAATCATTATCATAATAGGATGATTAAAAATTAGCGTACATTTCATAAATGGTGCAATGGTCAAAATGACAGGCATATTTTTTACGTTTATCTTTTCTGGCTGTTTGAAATCCAACAATAACATAACGAGGTTTCTCTAATTGCGTTGATGTTTTAATTTGCCACAAAACCTTTAACCCTCCTGAGCATGAGTTTTTACCCGAACAGTAGTTACCAAATGCATACATTTTTCACAACAATAGATTTTCCTATAATTTTCAAAAAGTTATTGAATTTTCTTTCAAATTGGTATATGGGGGTTTTCGAAGTCGCTGATGACTAATGTGAAGTCCGTTTTTAAAAACTAAAAGATAAAACGACTACAATACTCGAAAACAATGACCTGAAAAAATAAAAAGCTAAGACTGAAAAATGTTGAATATGAGGCGTTATTTCTCAAACGTCCCAGTCCAAAATTATAAGTCTTTGGATTGTGTTGGTATTTTGGGAAATTGTTGCCCTATATGAAAGTAATAAATCTGTAAAATATTAGCTCTTTAAAAAAAAATTGTAGAAAGTGGTGGGGGTTAAAGTTTTGACATTTTAAGTAACACTGCCATTTTCAAAACCATGTAACTTTTATAAAACTTTATCGATTTTAATTTGTTTATAATGGATTTAAAGCATTTTTCATCTACTTTCTAAAAATTTTACAAACAAATTTTTAAAAAAATTTTTAAACAATTTTTTTTCAAAAATTAAGTTTATTTTTTAATTTTGACCTTGATGGGTATTTTAAAAAAAAAATTTTTATTTTTATTGGAAAGCTGACATTTTTCCGGAAAAAACCATATAAGTTTCATAGTGGGATGACCAGAAGTTTAGAAGATATTTGAAAGCAAAGTAAGCGGTGCGCCCGGGTTAATGTACGTTACGCCGGCGCTGCGCCGTTAAACGACATAAAAATCACTCTTTTATCTTCATCTGCTTCAGTAAAAGCTCTGCATTTAAACAGGGTTGATACTTCCTATGAATCTTTTTCAATAGTAGCTCTCTGCATTTAACAGGGTTGAGACTATATAATTTTGAAACCGAATGTTTAAACTTTTATAAATTATGATTATTATCAATTAAAATGAGTAATTTTGAAAAAGAAAGATTAAATTTTTAAAGGAACAATAATTATCATCAATTAAAATAATTAATTTTGAAAAAAATATTGATGTTTCGTAAGTTAAAATTATTGTTATTGGCAATTGGAAAATTTAATTTTGAGAAACAGAAATTTAAGTTGAATAGAAATTGAATATTTTAATAAGATTAATTTTTTAAAATTTTATGTTAAATAGTCATGAGATTCAATTTTTTTATTAATTTAGGTCATTTGTTTTAATAATAATAATAATAATAGATTTAAAAACAAATGACCTAAATTAATAAAAAAAATTGAATCTCACGACTATTTAACATTAAATTTTAAAAAATTAATCTTATTAAAATATTCAATTTCTATTCAACTTAAATTTCTGTTTCTCAAAATTAAATTTTCCAATTGCCAATAACAATAATTTTAACTTACGAAACATCAATATTTTTCTCAAAATTAATTATTTTAATTGATGATAATTATTGTTCCTTTAAAACTTTAATCTTTCTTTTTCAAAATTACTCATTTTAATTGATAATAATTATAATTTATAAAAGTTTAAACATTCGTTTTCAAAATTATATATTTAAATTTTTTTCGGTAAAAGTAATGCAGGCATTATTTTAATGACAGTCTCAACCCTGTTAAATGCAGAGAGCTACTATTGAAAAAGATTCATAGGAAGTATCAACCCTGTTTAAATGCAGAGCTTTTACTGAAGCAGATGAAGATAAAAGAGTGATTTTTATGTCGTTTAACGGCGCAGCGCCGGCGTAACGTACATTAACCCGGGCGCACCGCTTACTTTGCTTTCAAATATCTTCTAAACTTCTGGTCATCCCACTATGAAACTTATATGGTTTTTTCCGGAAAAATGTCAGCTTTCCAATAAAAATAAAAATTTTTTTTTTTAAAATACCCATCAAGGTCAAAATTAAAAAATAAACTTAATTTTTGAAAAAAAATTGTTTAAAAATTTTTTTAAAAATTTGTTTGTAAAATTTTTAGAAAGTAGATGAAAAATGCTTTAAATCCATTATAAACAAATTAAAATCGATAAAGTTTTATAAAAGTTACATGGTTTTGAAAATGGCAGTGTTACTTAAAATGTCAAAACTTTAACCCCCACCACTTTCTACAATTTTTTTTTAAAGAGCTAATATTTTACAGATTTATTACTTTCATATAGGGCAACAATTTCCCAAAATACCAACACAATCCAAAGACTTATAATTTTGGACTGGGACGTTTGAGAAATAACGCCTCATATAATGAAACAATAATAGTACAAACCTGGTTCCATTTTCGCATTCGTATATAAAAACATTATTAAATAAAATAGAGAAACTAATTTTTAAAAACTATTATTTAAACACTTTTTAAACAAATTATTGTTGTTATTAACCAACTTTTTACAGAATGCACCTTGAAAGTTGCAATTTTTTCCTAATTTTGCAATTTACTAAAATCTATATAATTTCAGGTAAAGAATAAAAACTGAATTATTGGTTAAACAATTTTTAAACAAATAATTTTTGTAATTTACCAACTTTTTGCAGAATGCACCTTGAAAATTGCAAGTTTTTCCTTATTTTGCAATTTTCTAATCCTTATGTGATTAAAATATTACAATTTTTTAATAATACTTATTACTGGCTTCAGTAAATATTTTCTTTAATTTATTGATTTAATACTAAACAAAGCTAAGAAACCATGAAAAGTTGTCAAATATTGGCTATAATCTCTCTGTTTATTTGAAAATTAAATGATTTTGCAATATTAAATTGTTTAAACAAATTCAATATGCATAATAACATTATTAAAATGCATAAATTTTATAAACAGATAATCATATAATTACTCATGAAAATATAAATAAAATAAAACGAACAATTTTTAGACAAATAATTTTTATGATTTACCAAACTTGTTTACAGCGAGTGCAAAATATTAAAAGTTATTAAAATTTTTATAAATACCGATAACAAATAGAAATTAATTTATTTGAATATTTTCTTAAACAAATTACTTTTTGTTATTTGTTTAAAAATTGTTTAATCAATAATTTTATTCCTTTTATCTATCGGTGTTCTTATAAACCTCATCAAATTATAAAATTAGGTAAAAACTGTATCATCCATGTGCATTATGTAAAAAGCTAGGAAATAACAATAATAATTTATATTAACAATTTTTTAATAATATTTCGAACTAGTTTATCTACATATTTTATTGAAATGGCCCATATTTGAATAACTTTTACAGAATTAAAGTAAACTTTCACGGAATGAAATTCTGAAAAGTCAGTTCTCGAAAATCAAAAGAATTTAAATCATGCAGTTTTAGATAGAACTCCAAATGCACTTTCTAAATTTTAATCAGTAAAAAACGGACTTTAGATTTGTAATCAGCGACCCTGAAAACCCCCATATACCGAATTGCAAAAAATTAAATGTTTTTTTGAAAATTAGTCCGCCATATTGGATCCGTCATTTTGAATTTTCAAAAACAGACTTCGGATTCGTAATCAGCAACTTCGAAAACCCCCATATACCAAATTGCAAGAAATTTCAATAATTTTTGCTGCCTCGTGAGGAAGCTTTGTAGTCGTTTAATTTACAAAATTTTTAAAAATCCTTTTGACAAATTTTCTTCTATATGGGACTATGTTATATAAGACCCTTATCCGTTGCATTAAAACGGATCGATTGGTATATATAAAGTATATATTTTATTTGAATTTATAGAATTAAACATAATTATAACCAAAAATTCGCACTTTTATTAGAAATTTATTTCCTTCTTAAAAATTATGTTGCTTTATAATAAAATGTTAATCTAGACTTAAAAACAAACTAAAAATCTTTATTTCATCAAGACGAATCGATTGATGTATAAAAAGAATATATTTTATTAGCATTAATAGAATTAAATAAAATGAAAAAATTCACTTTAAATTTTTGAAAATAGACTTGAGATTCGTAATCAGCGACCCTGAAAACCCCCATATACCGAAATGCAAGAAAATTCAATAATTTTTTTTAAATTAGTCCGCCATATTGGATCCGCCATTTTGAATTTTATAATTCAAACTTCATATATGTAACCAACGATCCGAAACACCATTATATACTTATTTATGTAAAAATCCAATGGTTTTTTTTAATTTGTCTGCTCTTAGAATTAATGATTTAAGCTTATTTTTTCTAATTTTTACACTAACTTTGTTCATTATTTATTAACAAATATTTTATAAATATGAACTTCTGAAGAATTGTATGAAAATCTGTGAGTCTTAAGCTTTAAGTTGCAACTTAGTAGATGTATTTAGAATAATTTGTTTAAAAGTTATTAAGCAAAATGTTTGGACGATTATAGTCGTCCTTGTGCATACGGAAACAACTTTGTTTGAACGACTAAAGTCGTCTTTATGCGCAGGAGGGTTAAACTTATAGGAATTAAAGGATACTCATACATTTTCCATGACCTAAAACTTATTAAAATTAATGGATCTGTTTCAATATATTTTAACAATTTAACTTTGTTATTGTCAGAAGGTAAAACGTATGGAACCATCCATTTAAGTTTATTGATGAAAATTTTAAATTCCTCATTCCCTCCTTGTCCTGTTTGAATTACGGCATTCACGTCAGAACGTGCTCTTGTTAAAATAAGTTCATGTTTAGCGTTTATAATTATTTTTTTATAATCTTCAGCAAACCCAAAAATCATGCTGAGTGGTATTGTGACATCGAAATAGCCATTTTCCAATACAAGTCTTGCATCAGCTGCAATTTTTGAATATCCAGCATTTTCAATAAAATTTAGTTGATTTGATGTTTGCAATGTGTAATTTTTCATGATTGTAGTATGTCCAACGTATTTGCAGCGATCAATTTCAATACCATTTAGTTTATAGCGAATTTCATCAAACAAAAAACATACAGCATTATTACTTAAATGCACGTTTTCTGTAAGAGTAATTCCATCATTTTTAGCTAATCTGCCAAAAATGTGTAATGAACTTTTACTAGGTAAAATGCACAAGTCTTGATGTTGTAGTGCGATTCGAATTTCATCGCTATTGTTAAAAGATGAAGATGCATATGGTTGATGAGCATGAATTTCATAATGAGCTATGGACTCATCAAAATTCACTGCTGCTGAAATATTAAGAAGTTCGTCCATTTTTATTGCAACAACAACCGAAAAATATGTAAGTTAATTGTCTTGTTGTCTTATTTTCTTTCCTTGAACTTTTAGACCTAGTTCTTGCAGAAAGAGACGATTATGAGGTGTTAACTCCTTGTGAGATTATTTATTAAATCACCGTCCTGATCAACAATTCGAAGCAGTATATTATGTATTGTCTTGGTGGCAATCGGAAGGTAAATGGCGTGTGCAGGCACTTCCACAATTATATATCCTGGTGGAACGCTGGGGAAGAATTCATGGATATTCTGAACTTTTTGATTATTTATATACGCTCCAGATGTTAGGTTGCACTCAATTCTAACTGAATTAACCTTTAGAATGGCTACAGGTAAATCAGATGTATGTGCTGTATGAGGTGTATGAGGTGTTAGAGAATTTTGTAAATACGATTCAATATCTTTAATTTCTTAACTTCTAGTTGGAATATCAATTACTTGATTTCCAAAGTAAAACTTGTTATTTCCTTTATCTATATAGGGAATTGAATTAAAAGTCAGAAGTTCAACAAGACCAAGTACATAATTTTTATTTGAATTTAGCTCTATTGGTGGGAAATATTCAGCTTTAAGAAATGAAGAATTTCCTGTTAACGTTAAAGTAAATAAATCACTCATGTTGAAGTCAGATTTTATACTGAAAGCTTGTAGGTGATACATAGTCTTATAAAGGTTAAAACAACTCTTAACATTAAGTTAATTACACAAAAATTTAAGACACAAGTGTCCACAAACAAATGTATCATAATTTTGATATCTTTTATGATTATATTTTATTAACCCTTTAACGCCCAGATGGACACAATTTTGGCATGAAGTTTGAGGACATATTTCGGTACTTAAAAATCAATAGAAAAATTCACGAATTATCATTTCATATGTTTTCATATGCGCTCTATCGAATGGCGTTAAAACCATCAAAAATTGATAAACAAAAAAGTTATTATTATTTTTTATAAAAAAAGGCAGATTTTTTCCAATTTGTGTTTAATTTTCAATTTTATCTACTATGAAATGTCGTAAAAATAATTTCAAATATTACAAATAACGTGACATAGATATATAACCTAGAAGATAGGACTATAGAGAAAATTAAAAATTAAAATGGCGGCTCAAAAATAGAGTTTGAAGTTCAAATTATTTTCAAAATTTTGATTCGAAAGTATGAAATTATTAAAAGCGTTTAAATCGGGTTGAAATTTGTTACTCGGGGGTTTTTAGGGTCGCTGATCACGAATATAAAGTCTAATTTTTAAAATTCAAAATGGCTGATCCAATGTGGAGGATAATTTTTTTTAAACTCATTAAATTTTCTTAAAACTTGTTACTCGGGGGTTTTTGGGGTCGCAGATCACGAATCTGAAGTCCAATTTTTAAAATTCAAAATGGCGGATCCAATATGACGGACAATTTTTTTTTACAAACTCATTAAATTTGCTTGAAACTTGTTACTCGGGGGTTTTTGGGGTCGCGGGTCACAAATTTAGAGTCCAATTTTAAAAATTATAAATTTTTTAATTAATTTGTTTATAAAAAAATAATTTTTTTTCTAAAAAATTTTTAAAAATATTTTTTAAAAAAATCTTTTAAAAGTTGAAGAAAATCCAAAACTTTTTTTTTGACAACTTTTTTCGAAACTCAATACTTTCAAAGTCATAAGCTATTGAAAAAGTCTGCTTTTAAAAATCCAAAATTTCGAAAATTGATATCTCGAAAATTTTGGCAATTATGGAAAAATAAAAAAATACGTATTTAATATTAGATCCGCTATTTTGAATTTTGAAAATTTGACTTCAGATTCGTGATCAGCGACCCCTAAAACCCCCGAGTAACAAATTTCAAGCCGATTTAAACGCTTTTAATAATTTCATACTTTCGAATCAAAATTTTGAAAATAATTTGAACTGCAAACTCTATTTTTGAGCCGCCATTTTAATTTTTAATTTTCTCTATAGTCCTATCTTCTAGGTTATATATCTACGTTATATATTACGTTATTTGTAATATTTGAAATTATTTTTACGACATTTCATAGTAGATGAAATTGAAAATTAAACAAAAATTGGAAAAAATCTGACTTTTTTTTATAAAAAATATTAATAACTTTTTTGTTTATCAATTTTTGATGGTTTTTTAACGCCATTCGATAGAGTGCATATGAAAACATATGAAATGATAATTCGTGAATTTTTATATTGATTTTTAAGTACCGAAATAAGTCCTCAAACTGCATGCCAAAATTTTGTCCATCTGGGCGTTAAAGGGTTAACAATATAAACAATTTTTACAAAAAACTATGTTCACAGTAGGAAAAAATCTCCTTTTCTTCGACACTAACTTATTTTGACAACGTATTTTAACATTACAATGGAATTGGTTTATCAATCGTTTATCCGAAATTTATAAACAATTTTAAAAAATTTTATAAACAGTTCTTACAAATAATTTGCTAAATATCAAGTACCGTCATAGATAAAAGCATTTTATGATTATATAATGCACTCTTGTTATCAAAACCTTCATTAAAGATAGAACTCGACATTCCTTATTATTTAGAAATATTTTTTAAATGTTTTGAACAATTTTTGATAATTGTTAAAAACATTTTTATAAATAAATGGAAAAGAAAAGTACTTCAGCCGGTTAAAATATCTTTGTTGTCTCATTTTTTGTGCTTTCCTGGAAGTGATGGGAACTATAGACTTTAAGTAGTGGCAGATGACATATCCAGCCCCTCAATTATTCAAAAATTTCACTATAAACATAATTTATTATATATGTTACATCTACTATCTCCCAAATATATTTTTACGGAATCAAATGAACGTACGCTTGATAATGCAACATACATCTGACCGTGATTAAAGACATCTCTTCTTAAATCAATAAATATTCTGTTAAATGTTTGTCCTTGAGATTTGTTAATAGTCATTGCGAAAGCCAATTGTTTAGAAAAATTTCTTCTTTTAAAAGTAAACGGATATAAATTATCAAAATATAAGTTACTCTATGTAAAAAGACAATTTTTCCACTCTTATCTCCCGTTAATATTTGACATTTAATAACATTATGTGTTAAATCTAAAACAAGCGACCTTGTTTTATTACACAATCCCTCATTAGTACTAAGATTTCTAATAAGCATTACAACAGAATTAATTCTTAAATGCAATTCATGAGGTGGCAAAGAAGGTGGAGAGAGAGTGTTTAAATATTCTGGTAAGAATACATCAATAAATTTTTCATTATCACAATTTTCAGTAGAATCAATACTTTTATATATTTTTTCACCTTTACTGTCTAAGAGACGCACCACTCTCTTATTAATATCATCAACATCAACGTTTTCAGGTCTAAAATAGCACACTCCTACATCTCCTCAAATTTGTTTTGTTGTATAAACTGACTATACATTTCTTCAGCAATATCTACATTCTCTTCTTGAATAATATGTTCTAGTAATATAACATTATCATCTGCATCATTTAATTCACCATTGCCAACTTTAAGTAAAAAATCTACAAATTCCGATTCTTGTGGTAAAGCTCTCATATTATCTGTTAATGTGCATTTTTTGAAATATTTCCATAATTTACTATTTTTTATTGATAAATTTACTATTTCTGATCTAGTGCCCCGTTCATTAATTGGCAAAGTTTGTTGAAAATCTCCTCCTAGAATTACAATTTTATCACCAAAAGGTTCGTTGGGATTCATTATATCTCTTAATAGATAATCCATAATTTTTAAAGCATATTTTGGAGCGATTGGTGCTTCATCGCAAATAAAAACATCTATATTTTTTAAAAAGAGGCCTTCTTTAGATTGAACTTTAATGTTTGAAGATGAATCACTGTATAATGGAACGGGTAAGTCTAAAACTTTATGATCAGTTTTTCCATTAGTAAGCAGAGTCGCAGCTATACCTGTAAATGCCATGTTGCAAACATTTATTCCTTTACTTCTTAACAAATGCTATAACGTAATGTATAAAAATGTTTTTCCAGATCCTCCACAAATATCAACATATAAGCACTTAGAACCATCAAAAGAAGAATCCTTTAGGGCATAAAGTAAATAATCAACTACAAGTTTTTGATTTACATTAAATTTAGCATAATTCTGTTCTCCTATGTTAATATGTTCTGCAATACTTATATCATCAACTTGTTCAGTAAAAATTTTATCCTGTATATCTAATAACTCCTGAAAGTCAGTTAAATTATATCCTTCGTTAAATAACATTGTTTTAATATTTCTATAAGCCCTTTGTTCAGCTTCGATGTAGTAAATTTTTGAATAATCTTCTGACATTTTACCCTTAAATTGTTACCATAGTTTATCTGGATGTACAGGATGACAATGAATTAAAATTCTTGTCAATAATTGGCGAAGTGAATTAGGCATCATCCATAATGCAGCTTCTTCCATTGTCCTAATCCACTCACTAGCATCTTATACAAGTCCTAATGCCAAACAAGCAGTTGTAAAAGATTCATGAACAACTCCATTAACTGTTCTTAAACTTTCAAAAGAAGTTGCTCCTTTTACGGCAAGTAACAATAATCTAAGGTGAAATAACTCCAATTGGTGTGGATTAATAGAATACATTCTGCCCAATACTTTTTCTTTACGAATTCTTTGTTTCCATTTAAGAGATTTTGTTATCCATGTATACTGCTCTGGTGTTTCTGAATAATAATACTTCTGAGCATTACTATCTCGTTGGTTAAGTTTAAAATAATCCAGAAGTTTTGTATTTTTATTTAAATCAAAAGAAATGACGTTACTATTTATTTCATTTCGAATATTAACATTCTGTTCATTTGGTAAATGTATGGGTAAGCGATTAACGCTATGACTTTTTTCCCTAAAGGTTTACTTAGAATTCTCCAAACTGCCTCAACTGGACCAACATATCTATTTTCTTTATAATGATGTATTTCATTATGAATAACAGTTACCTCACCATTCGCATTTGTGATAACAATAAATGCAGCATCATGCCCTTTGACAATATATTTATTTATACAATTAACAGACTTGATACTTAAAACTATTTCTACATTAACATGGCAATTAAATATTTCTGAAAGTTTAGGGCAATACGGAACAACATTAGAATTATCAACAATAAATCCATTTGGTCGTTCATACGCTTTATTATTATTCCTTCGACGACAATGAACATAGCAATTTTCTTTAATTGTAGTCCATGAACATTATTTTGCATTTTTATATTATATAAAATAAGATTGATATTTTCATCAGGAATTTCTACACAAATATAACGATCAACACTTTCAACTGTTAGTATTTTAGAATTTTCTTTCAATATAACTAACAAATGAATGTGGGGCAATCCTCGCTTTTGAAATTCAATAACATAAACATAAGATTTGACCTCTCCAAATAATTTATTATCAACAATATGTTTAATTAGATGTTTTACATTTAATGCGAAAACCCTAGTCACTATATCAGGTCTATCAGCAGCAGTTTGATAGGGGAATAAATTTTCCAGAATCTTTTTCCAATTTGGGTTACACGTCATTGTAATAAATAAATCTGGTCTACCATGTCGCGCAACAATAGCCATCAAATCCTGACATTGTTGCACCATATTGCGAGGTGATCCTATAAAAGTAGAAGGCAATATAAGCGTTTTTCCAACGTCTACATCATTTTCCAACTCATGATTGTGTAAATAATCCAGCAGTCCTTTATATGTTTCACTTCTCAATTGAGCTTGATTATTTGCACAAAATCTTAATCTATCTTTTTCTACTTTTACATAATTGTCAACCACCCATTGTTGAAACAATCTACCTCCATATAAAAATTGCTTAAATATAATATCTCTTACAGTAATTTTTTATTTAATGGAGGCAGACCTAGAAATAGTATAATTTCTACTTCTGTAATCATTGTCACTACGAATCATATTAATATTATAACCCTTATTTTCAAGTGGATTAAATACGGGATAAATCCATAGTTCAACATTCGGATCAAAATTACTAACTAATTTCAATTCCTTTGTAGATTCATTATAAACCGTTACATAAGATTCTGGTATTTCTCCTTCAGAGTTTGTATTAAAAATTGCAGCAACTTCATTAAATCTTTGAAAATTGTATCTATTTTTATAAAAGCCTTTTTTCAACGTGAACAATAATTGTAACTCAGGAATTTCTTCATTTTTTTGTCTTGCTAATTCAGCTTCTATATTGAATTACCTCTGACATCATCATGTAAGATTTTGTGTATGCATTAGAATTTCTCATAATATTTTCTATAGATGTTAAAACATCTTAATCCAAATATTAGTTTCTTTTTAATCTGTATTTGATTGATTCGTCAGGATCATAAATAAATAATTGACCAAAGCATGGATCCTCACCTTTATCCGGATATAAAGCACTATTAATTTGATAGTAAATTTGACCTTGATTTTTAAATCAGAATGGTCCTCTTGTTCTACCATTAAAAGTAATTACATTAGCATTTAAAGGTGCAAAAGAAAAAGAATTATTATACAGTCTTATATTCTTTTTAAAGTCACCTGATTTTTTATGAAACCCTTTTAACAAAAGCCTTAATTTATCTGGATATTGTATTGAAGTTAACACAACACGTGCATGACTACAGCAGTCATTAAAACAAAAAAAAATTCATAACTTTTTTTTTGTTGTACAAAAAAGTGATTAAAGGAACAAATGTTTGTTTTTGTACAACATTTAAGAAAAAGATTTTTTAAATTAAAAATTTTTTCAAAAATTCATAACTTTTTTGTTTTTTGTTGTACAAAAAAGTGTTAAAAAGAAAAGTTGTTTGGTTTTGCTCATATTTGAAGGAAAAAAATATAAAACAATAATTTTTTGAAAATTGTAAAAATACAAAATTTTGAAAATTTAAGAAAGTTATATTTTTGTAGTTTTTTGACGAAATGGTCTCTCCAACGAACTCGAGCTTTATTTTTATGGACTGAAAAAATCCCCTAAATTGCAGTCGATTCATAAAAATTTACTCGAGTTATCGTCAAGACAAAAATTTCTACAGACAGACAGACACTTCTCTAAAAACCATTTTTTTGGAATCAGGGGGTCATGAAAGGAAAAGATTTATAAAAAATAAGAAATTTCTAAAAATCGCACAAATCCAAGACTTTCTCATTTTTGATGAGAATGTAAAAAACAAATTTCACGGAAAAAATGAAAAAGAGCAAAATTTTTGGACATTTTGAGTTCTTTTTTGTTCATAATTTCTTATATTTACCTTTCTTTGTCATCTAAAAAAACAGAATGTTTTGATATATTTTTAATGTTTCTTCATGTTTCGGCTAATGCTTCACTCACTATAAATCTCAATTTTTTGCACTTTTTTGACAAAAAAAATAACTTTTTTGTTTTTTGTTGTACAAAAAAGTGTTGAAAAGAAAAGTTGTTTGCTTTTGTACAACATTTAAGAAAAAAATTAAAAAAATTTTTTTTTGAAAATAGTAAAAAAAAAACAAAATATAGAAAATTTAAAAATGTTGTATTTTTGTAGTTTTTTGACGAAATGGGCTGCTCAACGAACTCGAGCTTTATTTTTATGGACTGAAAAAATCCCCCAAATTGCAAGTCGATTCATAAAAATTTACTCGAGTTATCGTAAATCCTACTTTCTCCCTTACTTTCCTGTATTTTTCCACTTTGATCACTTTTTAAAAAAAACTAAGCACTTAATCGAAAAAGTGGGCCTTTACTGGGGAGCGATATTAAATAAAGAATTAGTAAAACTTTATTTTGTCTTGGTACGATGTTTCTGCAAGCCACAATCCTATTTCTACGATTGCAATTGACAGATGTAGGTGACTTGATCTGGGGATAAAATGGCCGCACAACAGAAAGGTGGAGTAAGGCGGGTTGCCTACGTGAAGGCATAACAGTATGATAAAACAGGTCAGTAACTTTTATTTTGTTGAGAATGATTAAAATAATATTTTGTTATAATAAAAATTAAATATGAAAAATATAAATGAAAGGTTTTTAGATTATAAAAATTGTGCGTAACATAAAATATGTGAAAGTAAAAAGAAAAATAGGAAAAATTCTTTTTTATTTTAGGAAAATTAGTTAATTATAGTAATTATATTATATTATATGTATGTTATATGCTAATACTGTTTTAATATTATTAAAAAAAATGAGATTTAAATATTGTTATAATATTACAAATATTACATTATACTTGAGTAAATTTTTAATAATAATTATTGCAATTTTTTAAAAGAAAATTAGTTTTTATAAACAAAGTTGTATTTTTCTTAAAATTCCTTCCTAACTTATCAATCGATTGCCTACTTACATAAAGGAGGCACAGATGGCGCTATAGAGGCTCTTCTGTAACGAGCGCGCAAGATTCACGAGTTCGTCGTTAAAACAGCACTATCGAGGGAAATGAAAGCGCGGAAACTTTTAAATAATAAAATATGTATATCATATTGATAAACTAAACTAATTAAATAATATGATTGGAAAACAGTTGCGCGTTGGACAATTTAACTAGAAGAAGCAAATGAATATATATATTATATATATATATATATTACAATATGACCTTTCTTTCTTCGTTTTTTCTTACAAAAACTAAATCAGAGAAAATGTGTTTACAGGCACTTTTTACAAAATATGAGAACGTACATTTGACACAAATGTTTTTAATTGTCTGAATTGAAAAGATTTTGTTAATCCATACAGAAACACGGTTGCAGCATTGGAAATACCATAGCAATGTAATGCGAATTATTTTGACAGCTGAGCCTTTACGCTCCCTGCTTGCTTCTGCCCTCTACTGGCAAAATGGCTGTAACACACGTCTTGCCGCCTGTCATAACATTACATTTGTATTTCCAATCCTGAAACCGCGTTTCTGCATGGATTAACAAAATCTTTTGAATTCAGATAATTAAAAACATTTTTTACAAATGTACGTTGTCAGATTTTGTAAAAAGTGCTTGTGTGCAGAGAAACACTAGTTCGAAAACGATTTCAAACAGGCAGTGCCGTTTTTCTTGTGCGATAACTGTAAGTCGCACATAACCTACAAATTTTAGAGACCGTCGAACGCTCTTAAGTGTTGTACCGTTATAATAATACTTGCATTTTAATGTTATAATTTGTTGTTTGTTAATTTTATATGAATTACTAATAACATATAAATGTCATAAATAAATAAAAGTGAATAGTTTTTGACGAGCAAGTAAAATTGTATTTTTAATTAAATAAAATATTTGATTAAAAATGACTTTTTGACTGGAAATTCTAATATCTGATAAAAAATTTAGTACAACACGGGCGTGTATAGTGTAGTGGGAAGCGTTCCGGGTTTTCAATGTGTGTATGCGTTAGTGTTAGGTGTTCGTGTCCCCCCATTGTTAAATATTTATTTCATAAGTTTGTGTTAATTCTAAGACGTATACATATAAGGTGAATTATGAATGTGTTCTAAACAATATTATTTTTTATTTAATCTTTAATTTTTGTTTGGTATCGGATAATAGAAATTCGATTAAGAATTATAGTCGATTTCACTATTTTTCTTGTCCACATTAATTAATTTTCTAGTCACTTTGACTATGCTTTACCTAAGTCTTTTAACTAGGTTGTCCTAGTGGATGCCTCTTGTAACCAGGCAAACTAGTCAATTCCTGGTATACGGGTGCTAGACATTTTTTTCAGTGTATAAATTCTCATTTAAAAAAAAATTATCAAAAACAAATAATATTTATCACCTGTAGGCTGAATTGTCCATGACAATTGTACATTCCAAATTGAAAATACCAAAAATTTTTTCGGCTTCAAGATGAGACTACTGAGCACACTTACTATGAGTTTCATTGCAATTGGAGGGGTAGAACCCATAAATAATTGTAATTGTTTATAAATAAAATTTATTGTTATTAAAACTTTGGAATTTTTAAATTTACAATCTTACAAATATTTTCTTTAAAAAGTGTGAACAATTTTGTGTAATCAGTGTAAGTTTCATTCATTATTATTTATTGTAAACGACTTTTGAGTTTTTAATTTTTTTAAGTTTGTATTATTTTGTTAATGCAAAAACAATAACAAAAATTTATTATAAAATTTAAAAAAACAGTTTAAAGTGTTTTTTTGTTTAGTTGTGAACTACCAATTTTCATAAAAGTTTTAACATTTTAGAAAATCAATGAAATTTTTTTAACACTGTTAAGCTGGTCTGACCCATTTATTTTATTTTTACAAAGTGAATTCAACAATTACATTTAACGATTAGTTGAGACCGGGTCGTAATGGATCACTTTTCACTTTTTGTTGCTTAACTGAGTCTTTCCTGCTTTAATGAAAATTTCATCATGTGGAACAATGTTTTTGGAGAAATGCAAGGTCAGCAGTTTCGCCTCGGGCTAGGGCGTGGTTCAGCAATGAAATTATAATTTAGATCATTAAATATTATTACGGTATTGACAATTTTAGTATCTATTGTATATTTAAAACAAAGAATATTAACAATGGAGCACATTTAATTTAAACATGTTTATGCAATTTTCAAATTTTAATTCAAATTTTAAAAAGTTGTAGCGAAATGCAAAATCTATTTTCTTGACTCACATAGAAAAGTCGCAGAAATTTATTGAAAAATGTCATCTTAATTTGAATTCTATATGACAAAGATTTCAACAAAAATTTGTTTGAAATAATGCGATGTTTCTGCGAGCCTCAATATTCTTTTCGCCACATAGAAATTGACAGCTTTGAGAAGTCGAAAATAAACTGATGAACTAGTTGCCTACAGAAAGGGGTTTTTAGAATTGTAAAATAAGTAATTAGTTTTTTTAAATATGTAGAAAATTTCTAAAAATTTTGTAATAATTTTTGTAATTGTAAAATAAATAAGCAAAATTGTATTAATTATTTTTTTATTTTCAAATATACACGGGACATGCCCATTCGTACAATTGTACTTATAAGTATAAGTTTAATCACAATTACATTCATAATAATAAATTTCACTAGGCTGGCATTATATTATTAAAATTTAGCAATATTTTTCGTAATCCTGAGGTGAATCTTTGCAAATTATTATCAAAGAAATTAACTTGATCGGAGATAGTATTAGCTTCCCTACTAATTCTATTTACCACTTCATTATTTCCATAATTAGTTCTATGAAAGTTTATACGAAAGGGAACATAATTTCTAGTAAATTTTGTAGGAACAGCTAAATTAATCATTGTCAAAAAAGCAGGACACTGAATAAACCCATTTAAAATTTTGTATAAAAACAACAAATCATTATAAAGAAATCTGGACGAAACCAAGGGAATATTCATTTCAGCACGCAAGTGACAATATTCATGAGCCTGTCTATCATATGTTAAATTAAGTTGCCTTGCAGCAAATCTAAGAAATCTATTTTGAACACGTTCAATTCTAATAATATTAAATACATATATTGGCGACAAAAATAACAGAAACGTATTCAAGTATCGATCTGACAAGCGTAAAGTACAACACTCTCAACGTATTAACATTATGAAAGACTGATGCCGTTCTCATCACAAATCCTAAGGATTTTAAGGCTCTCGAAACCACTCCTGATATGTGATCATTGAAAGAAAAGTCATTACTAAATAATAAACCTAAATCAGTTATTTTAGTTTTTCTAATTAATTCTTCACCACCAATATTATAAGAGTAAATTAATGTATTTCTTTTTGAAAAAGAAACAACGCAACTCTTATTAATATTCACAGTCATATGATTAAGGAAACACCAATCATCTAAACGATCTAAATCCTGTTGAAGTTCAGAACAATTCAGACATGGATCAGTAGGACCAATAACCTTATAACATTTAAGATCATCAGCGTATAGAAGAAAAGAAGAATGTTTAAAAACAGATATAATGTCATTAATATATAAAACAAATAGGAGTGGTCCAAGATGTGATCCCTGAGGAACGCCAGAAGTAGCGAAAAAAGAATCTGAATAATCACGATCAATACGAACAACCTGACACCTGTCAGAAAGATAACTTTTTAAAAAACAAATAAAATCAACAGGCAGACCCATGACTCTCAGTTTTTTTTATCAAAACATTATGATCCACTCTGTCAAATGCCTTGCTCAAATCAGCATAAACTACGTCAATCTGACTACCAATTTCAAGTTTGTTAGTCAGATAGTTTGTGAAAATCCCAAGGTTAGTCAATGTAGAACGACCCCTTATAAAACCATGCTGTTCATCAATAATAGTGTTTGACACAGTCGCATATAATGAGTCAAAAATTAAACTTTCAAATATTTTAGAAAATACATTTAAAATCGTTATTGGCCTATAATTTTCAACATTATTTTTATTGCCAGACTTATAAACAGGAACAATAATTCCTTTTTTCCATTCAATTGGAAAAACACTAAATTCTAAACATTTATTATATAATATGAATAAGGGCTCAATTAATGAATAACCACACATTTTAATAAGGGATGGTGGGATTTTATCTGGTCCTGCCCCTTTATTAATATCAAGATCTTTTATCTTTTTCAAAATATCATATCTAGTTATCACTATTTTTTGCATATTCACCTCAACATTTATATTGCAAGGCCAATCTATAACTTGCGCTGGAAAAACCGTATAAACTGACTCAAAATGCTTCGCAAACAAATTAGATATCAATAACGACGTATCGCCAACTTCTTCTCTCAAAAACATATAATTAGGTATAAGTTGATCTCGACGGGTTGAATTTATAAATTTCCAGAAAAATTGTGGATTATTTGTTATTGAATATTCAGTATTAGACATATTATAATTATTATACAACGTTCTAGATAATTCTTTACATTGCTATCTCAGTTTAGAAAATTTTACATAATCAATATTACTCTTACTTTTAACATAATTTAAATGAGCAATTTTTTTTCAATAACCAATTTTTTCAATTCTCCCGTAAACCAGGGAGGAAAGTACGATTGATTTATAAATTTCATTGGTACAAAAAGATTAAAAATATTATACAAATGATTATAAAAATTACAAACAGCCTCATCAATACTGTCAACATTAAAGAATTGATTCCAATCGGTTACATTGAGCGAAGAAACAATTTCAGCTATATTAGATTTAGAGAAGTCATAAACGATATTATTTGACTCAGATGTTTGAATATTACTATTGTTTGTTTTTGTTGATAAGACAAATCAAAATTCAATTCATATAAATTAACACCACTACTACTATTCCAAGTTACAAAAGGTAAATTAAAATCACCAACTAAACAAAAGAAAGAGTCAAGATTTTGCTCATAAACATTTTCAATAACACTACACATTTCAGAATAAAGAACAGAGGACGAATTAGGAGGTATATAAAAGCAACCGATTATTAAAAGAGTGTTATTAAGTTTCAGTTTAATTATTATATGTTCAATAATTGAAGTGCTTTTAATTAACACACTCTTCAAATTTCTTTTAACTGCGATTAAAACACCGCCACCTGAAAAGGGGAAACACGATGAAAGGGGAAATTACGCTGAGCATAAGTAGGGGAAATTACTTCTCCTTCACAGCATGTGCGTTTATTTGAACAGTCAACGTGGAAGTACGCTTCCGAGTAGGGATTTTCATAATCGTAGGAGTTCCACGACGAAACACCATCATTATATCCGTCTCTCCTTCCGATCGTCGAGTGACTAACTCCGCCTTCACAGACCGTATCTCCTCCCTCTGCATAGCAGTCTTGTCGCATGTCAACCACATATTTCTTAGAACATTTGAGTGTAGTGGATCCTTTTTGGCAGTGGCAAATGTTCGTAGAATCACTTTTGCCTTCTCCTCCGTCGCACAAATTAACTTCATTGGACGAGGCTTCTGTAGAACCTGCGCATTAGAACCCAATCTGACTACTTGAAAATTCTCAAAAGCAATTGACGTAGAAAATTTATTAAATATATCAATGATGTTTTCCTTATCACCGTTATTATAAGTAGTACCAGAATCAGTTGTAGAGGAAACTGTTTCAGAAAAATTAAACAAAACAAGATTTTTCTTTCTTTCACTTCTATCATACAATTCATCAATACAATGACCCGTTGTTAACTTAAAGTCAACACTATTCGAATTCAAATTACTTGCCTCACACTTATCTAATCTCCTCTCCACAACTGTAAGGCGATCTGACAAACCAACAATCCTACCTTCCATACTTTCTAGCCTTGATAAAGTATCATCTAATTTGTTGTTGACGTCCGCAAAATTGTTAGACATAAGCATCGTCAATTTATTCATAGCATTCATTATATTATCAAATTTATCAGCTGTTTGTAACAACTGAGAGTCCATAGTTGGGGACGTTGACCTTGGCCTACAGCACTTAGTAAACGATCCATCAGGTAAGGTAGTAAGTTGCATCGTACAACTTGGATGATATGGCAGATTCCATCCTTTACACAATACCGGAATAGCACGTGTCATTTCTTTAGCACATTTAGTACACTTATCTACTTTTTCAGCCATGATCGTAAAAATGGATAAAAAACAACAAAGTCGCTCACAAAACAACTCGTAATGATTTTATTATCCAAGTCTCAGGAAAAATAAAAACAAAATTTTGCACACCGAATTGAGGTTAGAAAAACTCCGAAATAGTTTGGCAGTCACTATATTCAGTAAAAAAGATAATAAAAAATAGTCAAAGAAGCACTTTAAAAAACAGTACAAACTTATAAAATTCGGTAATTAATAAATCAACTGAGATCAAGGATTAATTAACAAATAAAAGAGATTACACACAAGCAACTGTTACCGAGTAGCCACCTAGCGGTAGAAAAGAATAAAAACAACAACAAATTTTATAGATTAGAAAACATTATTAAAACTAATTTGACAAATATGTACAGTAAAAATTTATTCATTTTTAAAAAAGTTTCTATATTTGATAAATAATTATTAATTTTATCTAATTTTCCAATTACTATAATTAACTAATTTTCCTAAAATAGAAAAAGAATTTTTCCTATTTTTCTATTTACTTTCACATATTATTACGCACAATTTTTACAAGCTTCTTATATTGGTAAAACCAAAAGAATGGTGGGGGTTCGTATTAACGAACACAAAAAAGATAAGATTGGCGTCACTGCTACTCATATAAACTTACAAAAACTTACATACTTGACAAAAAATCTAATGAGAGCAAACGTTTAATATCCGAAATGATTCATATTAATTTGCAAAAGAATGCAATAAACAAAGAAGATGATACTCAAAATCTTAGTAATTGTTATCTCCATTTCCTTAAGGGGAGATTACACTGATTTTTTTTTTGAATACCGAAATTATTTTTTTTAAATTTTTGGTTAGTATGATTATCTAAAAATACGGGAAAAATAGTCTGAAGCGATAAGAATAGACTCGCGAGCAGGAGAGTAGGAATAACATCACCTTTCCACCTCGAAAATTCATGTTTTTTTATTAATTACCTAACTGCAATTTGTTTATTTTAAAATTTACATTTTTTCTTTTCGCACCGCTTGAAAGAGTAGTTCTTAAGTAATAAGAAATGTCTACTGTTACATATCAAAGGTTATGTATATAACTTTAAGTTAAATTTTTGTATATTTGGTCCTTCAAACTTTAAACGCGTTTTTCTCGAAACTACACATTTTCAACTTGTTTACAGTCTCATTTTTACAATTTTCAACGAAATAACTTGCAATTTGGACAGCATGTTCCTTGAATGTGTAGTTTTCGTGTAAACTAGGATATTTAAGATCCATTAATATTTATAAAAGTTATAAACAATTTAAGTTGCAAAATTATGGTCGAAAAATTAAAAAGTCTGTCATTTGGTTATTTTTCAATAAATTTTTTTTGTTCTAGTTTACACGATAGCCATAATAGTATAGATTAAGAAAATTTTTGTCTTTTTTATTTTAGATTAATTGTCGCAGAGAAAAAATGTAAACAACTTTTAGAGGGGACCACTTTCGGCAGCCATTTTCTAAGACTCCATTAAAAAAAGAAAGAAATAAAAAATGGTTTTTATTACTGTAACACAAGTTTTTTATTGTAAAAAAGTTTAACTAACAAATATTTATTTTACTACCTATAAAATTTTTTTTTTAAAAACCTTAATTTCTGTGGAATCTCCCCTTAATGAGAGAAAATATTTGTAGTGTTTTCTTTGTTTGGTAACATCTTGACATTTTGTCTATTTATTATTTGCATTATTGTAATAAGTTCATTGAACTTACTTTTACTCTTTTCATAGTTATTCTAATGACTTTATAATCGATCAGTGTATATTAGCAATCGTGTCAAGCGAGACGTTTTAACAACCGACAAATTCTTTAATAATGTCCAAATTTTTATTCTTATTTATATTTTTTTCAATGGTAAATATTTTTAGTTAAGTAGTTTTTTTTGTACAATAATTTTTTTATTTGTAAAAGTATTGTATGTACGTGTATTTATTAATTATAATAAAATTTCAGTTTCTGAAGAGGATGGTTGTGCCATTGAAACGTTAAGAAAAAAATATTTTTTTTCATTATTTTAAATGACTCGGAGTGATCGATAAATTCATCATTATTAATTTTTAAAAAAGTTTTTTGAGAATTTGCAAATACAATTTAACAAAATTTCGATTATTCTGAAATTTTTAAATAATTCTAAAATTTATTAAAAAATAATAAATTTAAAAGTTATATACGAAAAGATATAAGGTTATAGTTGGGGTGAACAGAAACAGATTTGCTAAGTTTCACCAATAACACGAGTTTTTTCTTTTTAATCGGATTACTTTCGGTTTTCTTGTGTATTGTGTATTTAATTATTTTCCTATTTTCCGTTTGTCAATTAATAGCAGTACATATAAAAATATTTCCTATTGCATAAATAATTGAAAATTAAGAGGACACTCTTTCACTTTACCCAGTGTGCACGTACTATAACTGTTCTAGACCAAAAAAAGAACAGTGTTCTAGAATAAGTGTTACAATTTTATTATAGAACAGTTCTAGAGCTTTGTTCTAAATTTGTTCTGGAACAATTGTTCTGTATTTGTTCTATAACAGACATGTAACATTTGTTCCAAATTAGTTATAGAATTTTGATGTAACATTGTTCCTACAGTGTTCTAGAACACTGTTACAAAAATTTAATATAACTGTTCTTTCACTATAAACTCGTGTTTATTTTCACTACACGGAAAAATGTTATTATTAAATTTTATAAAAGTATTTTACAAGTGTAGGACAAAATGCGACAAAGGAAAATTTTGTTATCAACAAAACTTACACAGTAAATCTTACTTTAAGATCGGTCTTAAATTGAGCACTGTCTGTTATAATGTTAAAGGATACAAAAATGTTGTATCTTAATTTAAGGCTGCTTTCCTGCTTTAAAATAAGACTTTCTTTTTACTGTAAAATTTTAACAAAACGTACCTATATAAAATTTAGTAAAGTTATATTAAAATTTGTTAAAAGTTTTCGATATTTGATATAACTTTACTAAATAAAGTATAATTTTTATTAAAGTCTAATACTTCTAATATAATAACTTTCTTTCCGTGTATAGTGCAGCTGCGTTTTTGCATGAATTACAAAAAATCTTTTAAATTTAGATACTTAGAAAGACTCGTATCGATAATTCGTGAAAAATTAAATAATTTTTCACTGTCAGCTTGCATAAATTTTCAAAATTTTTAAAAACATTATTCACCAAGAATAACATCAAATATTTAATTAATTTATTATCAATTATTAATTAATAGGTATATCATAAAAATACAATAATAAATTATTAATATTAACTAATTAATTAAAATTTGTTATTATTTGTAGCATAATTATATATTATTCTTTGAAATAAAAAAAAATAAAATATATATATATGGGCCCGATTGTGGGCCCACGATCGGACAAGGCTTAAAACATGTTAAGTTAGTGCAATATTCTTACAAAAAATTTGAAAAAAATTCATTGAAACATACATTGTTGAAAATGAAATTTTATTTAAAAAATTTTAACAAATATTTTTATTAAAAACTACGTGTGAAAACAAAACTTTTCATTATAAAAACGTCCAATTTGATCAATTTTTGGTGCAAAAGCAAAATAATTTCCGATTTGGCCTAGAGTGCCTCATATATAGTTATTTTTTAATAAGTATGTTACATTTTAATTTATAATTTTAGCGCTGCACATAACGGTTCCTCAATTCAAAAGAAAGTTGAAGTAAAATCACTTCCAAGCTTGCGTGGCTATGCGGTATGCGTATTCGACTTGTGTCCTCTAGGTCTAGGTTTCGATCCCCCGTGCGTGCGGAATTTTTCATTCTTAGTTTTAAGTGTTCTGTGTATAATTCTGAATATTGTTATATAAAGTATAAGTTCAAATAATTATTAACAATTATAATAATAATTTAGTCATTAATTTAAATAAATAAGATAGTCTGTTTAAATTATTAAAGAAAATAAATTTTTGTTTTTAAAACTTATTGCAAAAAAAGATATTCTATTAATTATTCATATTTTTATTTATACTTATAAACATTTATTTGTTCTATGCAACTTTTAAATTTCTGCTTGGGTATTATTTATGATAAATCGTTTTTGTTATAGAATTGTTACGTCAAAACGAGAAACCTTTTTAAAATATACCTAACGTTCCTCGTTTTAAATTAGTTTCAATAAAGAATCTAATTTGGGATGAGGATAAGTCAATGAGCCTACTAAAAGTTGTGAGAGAATAATTTATTTAAAAACCAACAAGAAAGAAAAGTATTTGACAAAAATACAATGAGTATAGTTCTAAATTATAAACCTTACTTTTAAGAATAACGATTACTGGTGTTGAATATTGTAGTGATATTATCTGGAAATCCGATCTTGGATGGTGTTGAGGGGGCTAGTCGCCAAAGGGCCTCAGTAGTTGTCCTTAATGTTAGACTATTAGTCCTCTTGTTTACACTAATGAGATAGTGTATTGTATTTTGGTAATATTTGCTTTCTTCCAGACGAACGTCGCCTCCTTAGCAAATTTCGATGGTTCGAAATTTGGAATGTGTTGTTTCAATATAAGATAGATACTTGAATTTATTTTCAAATTGATATTTTTGAAAATAGTGAAAATTGTTGAGGGGAATTAATTCTCTTTAACCGTAGTATGTTTCAAAGCAAAACTTTGAAAATAATTTTAAAGTTCTCTTTTAGAGGAAACACTTTCAAAATAATACTTGGGGATAACTTGTAGATAATAATGTTCAAAGGTTTACTGGGAGTTCACTTTTGAATAATGTTTAAAGGTATACTGGGAGACTGTTCACTTGTTGACGATAAGATGAATACTGCTGATTTCCAAAAAATTACTCTCTTTCTTAAAGATGTTATAACGCTGGTTTCCAAATTATTACTCTCTGTTCTAATCAGAAATGGTCACCCTTTTTATATAAAAATTTCCTCATTAGACGAGTGCTCGTAGCTAGAAAATTCGTCTTGACCTTAATAGATTTCAGTGCGCATGGCATCGCTGCGACCTTCCGTAGAGTTGAAGTTGGAAGACATCGCTACGACCTTGCATGGAGTTGAGGTCGCAACTTCGTCTTGGATCCTCAAGCGTGGCGTGTGTACATATTAATAATCTGTATCTTCGATCTTGATTTTCTCGTAATCGTTATTCTTTCGACATTCTTTTAAAATACTATTCCTTCCTGGATTTGTAATAATGAACATATAATATAATTATAATATTTGTTAGAAAATATATCGAATATAATGCAATTTTAAAATACACATAAAAATAACATTTATAATATTTGTTAGAAAATATATCGAATATAATGCCAATTTAAAACACACATAAAATAGTAATTATAATATTCGTTAGAAAATATACTGAATATAATGCAAATTTAAAACACACATAACATAGTAGTTAGAAAATATATTGAATATAATGCAAATTAAAACACACATAAAATAATAATTAAAAGTACTGCATATCATATCATAATGAAATACATTATTTTAATAGAAGATATATGCTTTATCGATTAAATATAATATATGAAAATAAACATATACGTGAAAATATATAGTTAAATTAAGTATATTAATCAGAAGTTACGGACGTAACAGAATTGTTATATATTTGTTCTAAAACAATGTTCTAGTTTTGTTCTAGAATTGTTACAGACTTTTGTTCCTATTTTGTGCCTCCAGGGGGACGACATTTTGACCTGCCTGTTCCTCACTAGTTACAGAACTTGTTCTTTTTTGTTCTGGAATAGTTACAGAATTATTCTGTAACTTTGCACACTGGGTATTGACATATACGTGTAATTATACGTGTAAAACACGCATACACATTCATGGTAAAGATTTGGAAACCAAAATGTTTTTATGGAAATGTTTTAAGGTATTTACAATAATTATATTTATAAGAATACTAAAAATGATATGAAAATATGAATTCATATATTGACAAATTTTTATTTCCATAATATCCTTAAAATTACATCTGAAAAAATGTTTTTAATTATAATGTAATGAATAAATGCAATCTCACTAAGTTTCTCACTTGGGTGCACTGAAAAAATTATATTCTTAAGGCTGACATACAAGTATGGTCTGAACTAAGCATAAAGTATTGATATTCTTCAAATACAGTATTGGTATATTTCATACACATAATACTCTTTCTCGCATACACACAGCTAGGCTACACTGCATATCCGTACTACCAATATAATATGTTAGAATGAGCCATAATATTGGGAATAATACAAATACATTTTCTTCAGTATAGGATCGATATCACAAAAAATAGTTTATGTGACTTTACACTTTATGACATTCGAAATTTAAACTATATATTACCAAACAAAAAATGTGTGCTTATAAATTTGCCTAATCCTAAAAGAAACAATGTATTTCTTCACTTCTAATTAAATTTATGTGATAGAATTAATTAAGAAAGGAACCTTAGAAGCAAAAAATTATAGGTTATGTTGGCAATCTTTTAAATAAAAATACAAAAAAATTACCAACTGTCAATGAGAATTATTAATGTTTAAGTTTTCATTACAACTAAAATATTTAATAAATACTGATTTTAATTTGCAAAAAGTAAAAAGAAACTTTTAATTGTTATAAAAGTAACATTAACATAACCTTAAAGTGATTTGCTTCTAAGGTCCGTTTCTTCAGATTGCGTCACATATATCTCGTTGCATATTTAGTTGTAACTCATCCATATATTATAGACCTTACATTATAGACCCAATAGCCGGGTTATAATGTTACTATTTCCGTACAAAAGTGGAATATAATGTAACTAGATGCTATCACACACATAGTTCTCAGGGACTCTCGACAATGGGATGCGCATGCGCATTTACGTTTGGTGAGAGTCCGTAGCAATAAACTCCAATATCACCTGACCTAACCTGAGATTATGGGTGTTTTCCACGTTGACGCTTTTAACACTCTAAAAATACGAATTGTGAGTGGTTGTGTTAAGGAAAGTGTAAAGGACCCCGCACTTTTACTATTGAATTTGGCTCTCAGACAATTTTCTTGTAACTTTGCAGATTTGTAGTTTTTGACCTTCTAAACAAAAAATGTATAGGACAAAACTCAGAATATTGACCAGTTTTTAAGCTACAGAAGTTCAAAGTTAAAAAAGTCAAATAATGTGTATTAGTTGTTCAAGAATGTTTTGTTGACAAAAATCGATTGAATTCGCTTTAAAAGTTTAAACTGGTTACTCGGGAGGCTTTTAGGATCGCTGATAACGAATATGAGGTTGCATTTTCAATATTCAAAATAGCGACTCCAATATGGCGGACACAGTGTAAGAAAGTCAATTGAATTCGCTTGAAACTGGTTATTTGGGATTTTTTAGGGTCGCTGATAACTAATATGATGTTGGATTTTCAAAATCCAAAATGCCGACCCAATATGGCGAAAAAATTGAATCAGTTTATGACCTTGCCTCAATTGGCTGAATCATTTGATGTTCTTACCTTAAACGGCTAAATCAATTTATGATCTTGCCTTAATTGGCTAAATCATTTAATAGTTTCGCCTAAAACTATTAAACCATCTATAGATTTTGACTTAACCGGCTGAATCACTTTATGATATTGCCTTAAACGGCTGAATCACCTTATGATCTTGCCTTAATTGGCTAAATCAGTATATGATCTTGCCTTAAACGTATGTGCGCTATATTGGAGTCGCCATTTTGAAATTTAAAAATCCAACATCATATTCGTTATCAGCGACCCTAAAACCCCGAGTAACCAGTTTCAAGCGAATTCAATCGATTTTTGTCAACAAAACATTCTTGAACAACTAATACACATTATTTGACTTTTTAACTTTGAACTTCTGTATCTTAAAAACTGGTCAATATTCTGAGTTTTGTCCTATACATTTTTTGTTTAGAAGGTCAAAAACTACAAATCTACAAAGTTACAAGAAAATTGTCTGAAAGCCAAATTCAATAGCAAAAGTGCGGGGTCCTTTGAAATGGTTAAAACTGAAAATTGACAGTTTCGTTTTTAGCTGTTATGCTGGATGTAAAGGGACCGAGTATGAAACTGTCATTTTATAGTATGCACCTCGGTTCGTATTTATATTTGTGACACTCGCGTGATCGCAGAACTCGTCGGGCTCGTTCATAAAGATGAACTTACGATCCTTGGCCAATAATGTTCTATTATTATCTCATTTTTAAAACTTTAGGAAGCCCAGTTGGGCCCACATTGGCGTCTAATTTCTATTTGGGTGACTTTAGGCAAATTTCCCACCGGGGAAATTTCTATTCTAAAGGTAGAGTTTCAGTAAAACAGTATTCACTCTTTTTCAAAAAGATCTTTTTGAAAAAGGGTGATTCCTGGTTTTCTATCAAAAAAAAGATCTATCACAACTGTCATTCCAACCATATTAAGTTATGGAATGATTGGACCAGGCATGATAAAAGGATATCCAATTAGTTCATGACTTAATATTGTTGAAATGACAGTTTTAATTCTGTTTTCTAAAAAGATCTTTTTGAAAAAGAGTGAATACTGTTTTACTGAAACTCTACCTTTAGAATAGAAATTTCCCTTGTGGAAATCTACCCAAAGTCGCCCAAACAGAGATTAGGCACCAATGTGGGCCCAACTGGGACAAATCATTTATTTAGTAACGTAAATCCTTTAGAAGATCATCAAAATCTGGTATTGTCGGGCATTTTGACAAAATAAGCAATTTGTACGTCTCGAACTTTGTAATTGTGTATCCATCTCGATCCCTTTCGAAGACTCCCATCGATACCGTCTCTCCAGACACCGGCTGGCAAATAAACTTCTCTTTGCCGACTTCCGGAGTATAAAATCGGTGCAACTATCAACTCTTCACCAACTGAAAATTCATCAACGACAACGTGACATGCTGGATCAGTTGGATCTAGCATCCACAATGGTCTGATGATCGGTAGACCAGTGTCCAAGGTATTGTTTGCATATCTTTTTAACAAGGGGGTAACGGTCTTCTGACGTAGAATCGTTAATTGGCGGGCCATATCAAGAACTTCTGAATCGGCATATTTACTTGGCAAATGAGTAAATCTAATTACGGGCAAAAAAGTTGATAATTGCAACCACCGGACGTAGAGTTCTTTATCTGGTAGGCTGACTTCAAAATCATTATCGGGATTGTTATCTGACATTGGCAAGGCAACATCGCCACCTACAGCACCAGGCATGATAAAAGGATATCCAATCATTCCATAACTTAATATTGTTGGAATGACAGTTTTGATAGCCTTCCAAGACGAAGGGAATGGTGGTAAGGAAACAAAGACAGGTGCTTTTGGTCTTGAAATTGCACCAGAAACTCCGATTACAGGCACTGAATTTAAAATCGCTTTGCTGAATATGCTTTTATAGTGATCGGGATTCGTAAGTGGATATTCACACTTATAATACTGGGGCATATCATGAGCGGTTCCCATATCGAGATAGAAGGAGTCCACATGATATTTGGAAATGAGGTTCTCGAGTTTGTTCATCAACCAAGGGAGAGTTTTGTTATTGGTAATATCTAGAACTCCAGCACTGCTAATATTCTTATACCTCGTCAATGCTGGTATTCTGGGATCACTGCCTCTCTCGGAAATCAGAAGACGATTAGTCACAGCGTCCTGAAAATTCTGTGACTCTGTCGAGATAAACGGCTGTATCGAAAAAACGATTCGAAAACCTCTTCGATGCATTATATTTATCGTCTCCTCCATTGAGGGGAATCTTGTCTCATCAAGAACAAAATCACCAGGATGTGTCTGCCATTCTTCACTGAGTAGAACATGTCCCTGGCGTAAAAAACCTAAAAGAATCACATCCTCAGTGTAATTGTAGATCGCCGCCTCATTTGTAGGTGATATCTGCCAAACTGGCTCAGTAAGAAGAGTATGAACTGCATGGAGTTCATCAGGTGTTAAACCATCCCAAAGTGTTTTTTCTGCCATTGTGGAGTGGAGATTTTTCATATTGTCAGTGGCACAAATTGAGTAGCTTAATAATGGTAGAGGCGTTGGATGATTAATGTAGCCAAAGTTATCATATTTTGCTTGTAAGCAAAATTCTTTAGTACGATTTGCATTAATGGAGATATAGAGTGGTGTGTCTGGATCGATAAGAATTGTAGCACCTTTTGAATTAAGAAAATAACGCTTGAGAACATTGCCGAAAGGATGCTTTTGAATGTCACCAGTTATGAAGGGACTTAGGTCAAGTTTGCCTTGCTCGAGTGGATAAGCCATGTTCTGTATTTGTCCGCCTCCATACCAATGACCACGATTATGTGACCAGTCAAAGCAATCCTTAGGATTGAATGAAGGACTCAGACTTTGCCAAATGAATTTATAGCAGTCCATTGAATCACGTTCGCTATGAGATAAATAAAGTCGGGTTTGGTCCAGCCATTCAAAGCATACGGATTTCCGTTTTCGGTGTTGTGGTAGACACTCGAATACTCCACTTTCTGAGGAGATTCCTAAACCTAAACGAGCGGCTATGATTTCGGATCCGGCTCGATTGTAGATGTGCATCAACCTTTCATTATTATTGAATCTGAAACCAGAAAATGCATTAATCCCAGTGAGTAAAAATAACTTATTGAATGGAGTAATTTAGAAACAAAACATTTACGAGACAGGCGGACTTACAAAATTACAACTTGTAGAAATTAAGTTTCACTATTATAAGATATACTAGAAAAACATTTTAGTACCAGACGTGTGATTTCAAAAAACAACTTTGCAGATGTAGGATACGTACAATTTCAAATTTAACACTTCCTGATAATCATTAAAATATAAAATCAATAAGAAACAACAAGAGTAGTAGATAAGGATGAGTCGGTCAAAACCGAGTGTGCATATGAAGCTAAAAACACATCTTTGGACAAATTAAATTTAAGACAACAATTTTTAACCGATGGACGTCGACGGTATACCGTAGGCCAAATTTGAAAGTCTTGGGATTGGCTTGGTATCTTGGGATATTTTTATCATATATGAAAGTAAAAAATTTGTAAAATAATTATTATTATCGATTAAAATAAGTAAATTTAGAAAAAAATATTGATGTGTTGTAAGTTCATATTTAATATTTAAATGTTTACGTTGTATTTTGAATCGTAATTTGCTTATAAATTATATTTGAGTCATAAATTATTTTCAAAATTAATTATTTTAACTAATAACACAGGCCGACAAATTTTAATCAACTGCATGTTGCCTAAAATATTACTGCCGATTCTTACAGGATTTTGTCCGTAGAATACGAATCTGACCTTGAAAATATTGGATTGGCTCTAGTTTTTAATCAATTTACGTTTCAATATACAAAATATGCATTTTTAGCATTTTTTGAATGAATGTACACCGAATCAGTAAATCTGTCCGCATAGCAGAAAATGAAAGTTTAAACACTGCTCTTCAATATCCAAAAACAAAAAATGTAATTTATGTACACATTAACCTGTAATGTCAAAAGAGACATTCGCTGTTCCACAAGCATATTGAAAACAACAGTACTTTTGACCATGTAAGGTAATTTAAATAACAATTAGTCTCTCTAGGGGTTTTTATGGTCGCTGCTTACTGATCTGTATTTAGATTTTAATATTCAAAATGGCGAATCCAATATGGCAGAATTTTTTTAAAATTTTAAATTTTTATCATAAAAGGCGTAAATTATCTTTAAAAATTTGGTCCGCCACTTGTAATTTTTATATTTCATAGCAGATTTGTAACTAGCGATTATAAAAACGCCAGAGACACTAATTTTTACTTGAATTACCTTACATGGTCAAAAGTAATATTAATTTTAATACGTTTATGGAACAGCGTATGTTTTTTTGGACATTATAGGTTAAAGTGTACATAAATTACATTTTTTGTTTTTGGATATTCAAGAGCAGTGTTTAAGCTTTCAATTGGTGTTATGCGGACAAATTTACTGTTTCTGTGTATTGTTGTTTTCAAACAATTGTAGTTTTTTAACAAGTCGTCGAAAATTAATTTTATACAATGCATTTTAAAGCTTATTTTATCACCTTTAAAATGCTTTTTTTTAAATTGTCATACGATATTTTTTCAGAAAGTTATTATCATTGGTTTCAAAAAATAGCTCTTTTATAAATAATTATTGTTTTGAAAACGGTTCATTTTTTTAGAAAAACTTTAAGACAAAAAATGTTCATTTCTGTACGGTAAATGTCCCTATTATGAAACCCTTTTTAGTTGTCTGAAAATAAATTATTTTTTTCTAGTAAACGGTTAAATTAATTAAAAAACGTCAACTTTAAATGTATTGATCTATCTTTCTAGATTCTAAAGAAATTTTTTACACATGATATTAATCGATTTTCTTTTTGTAATTAAACAAATTTGGAGACGGTAGAATGCATGTATTATGGAACGCTATTTTCACTCCTGTACGGGTGTTTCATAATCAATGCACCTATTTATGGAACATTAATATTTATTAAAATAATAATGATTCTATCACTCGGTTTCCAAATTAATTATGTGTTGAAGTTATCGATCACTCCGAGTCAAGTAAATGGAAAAAATTAAAACAATTCCTTTAACGGGCAGCTTTGCTGTTGAAAACGTTAAAGGAATTGTTTTAATTTTTTCCATTTACTTGACTCGGAGTGATCGATAACTTCAACACATAATTAATATTTATTCTAATTTGAGCTATTTACACATAATTCTCTTTAGTTTTTGTCAACAAGGGTTAAAAAAATAGTTAATCAAATAATATTTAAATATCTAAATAATTAATTCTTTATTTTTTAATATAAAACATTCGGTAAAGTTCTTTTACATTAAAAATCTTTCATTAGAACGAATTTACCAATTTGACTTAGAAATAATATAATTTACTATTTTTTCTCTTGCTTTATTTTCAATGTTTTTTTTGTTTGCTTTGGTGGTCTTTTTAACTTAGCTTGTATTTTTTAAATTTTATCGTCCAATTTTTTCTTTTTTTTCATTTAAATCTTTTTTTCATCCTGCAAAGCTTTTCTTTGCCGTTGCTCTAGTTCTTTATCCTCCTTTTCTTTTTCTGATTCCATCATTTCAATCCACCTTGCATCACAAGTGGCTACAGATGCTTTTTGGGTTTTCCTTTTTTTCAATTTCACTTTTTTTCTTTTTAGGAAGGTACTTTGTCGGAAATAAAAATGAATTGTCAAAAGATTCGCAAGAATTTACTGCGTCTATAAAATTTTAAAATTGTTTTAATATTTCTAATTAAATAAATAAATATTAATTTATCCATAATATAATTGAAACAAATTTCGATTTAATCAACTTACTTGGATTATTTTCGTCCTGAGTTTTCGTTGATGTATCGTTGAGAAGATCTTCAGATCCATGATTCTCGAGAAATCGAGTTTCCACGTTTTCAAAATTTTTCAACTAGGCGACATTGGAATTTAGACTGTATAAAACTTCAGATTGTAGAACTTCACATTGATCCAAAGAACTATCTTTAATGACATTTATATCTAAACATATGTATAAGAAATTCAGATTAAATGAAAAAAATATTTATAAGTTTATTTTGGAATATGCATTATAAATTCTTACCATTAATATTTTCATTTTCGGTGATTATCTCCATGGGCTTGGTTACTGTTTGGCCCACATTAATATTATCATTACAAACTCCATTAAGGTCTAGTGAAAACATAGAATTACGAGATTCTTCTTCAGGAAGTGGTAAACTATTATCAATCAATATTTCAATCGAATTTGTTTTAATTAAGTTTTCTAATATTGCTGCAGAGACTTCTTCTAAAACAATAATTTCATTCGCCTGGGAATTTTCAGGCTTTTCTAAATTGAAATTATTATATGATATTATTACTCGGTTGTTTTAAATATTAAACATTGAGTTGCAAATTTACGTTCTGTTGGACTTTTTCTGCTGTAACATTTCTCAGTAAATTATTAACTTCCCCTTGTACATACTCAGAAAGATTTTCAAGATTTTCATTTGCAATGATATTGACTTGATTTCTTGTTGTCGCTTGTTTTTCTACATCTATAAAGCTCTCTTATTATTAATTACAATTTAAAAACTTTAATTATGTGAATGAAAATCTGTTTTAAAAAATTGATCACGTTGACATTCTGTTTCAATACAAAACGATTTATATAACTATACTGTAAAAATTATTAACGTTGATTATTAAATTTATTATTCGAAATATCATTAAAAAAATTAAAAATAGATAGTATTCAAATACCACAAGCTGCTTTTTTCATTCTTAACCAATAATCATACAATTCTTTTATTTCAAGTGGACCAATCCACGATTGTACAGTTTCACTCGTCTCGATTAACAATTTCACTCCAGGATCTAAAGTTTTTTTGAAATGCTCCAAATATTCCATTTTTGATACAGAAACATCATCAATATGTACATGATTTTCATTTTTAGTTTTCGACACTTTTTCCTTTCTTTTATGTAAAATGTTGTAGTTGACAGCATCAGGGTTCAAAGGAACCAATCCAGCTCTTTTAAATCCACTAATAACTGTTTTAGCTTCATCTTTATAAGAATCTACTGTCAATTTTAAAACAGCTGGGAAATTTTCTTTCGTCACTTCAGAAGAATTATTTGTTCTCTTCCAGATTAGAACCATTTTTCTCCATAAATTTTTTAATGGATGAAAATATGCAATATCAAGAGGTTGTATCAGATGACTAGAATTTAGAAATAATAAAATCAGATGAATTTGTTTTTCTCTACAAAAAGCCAATAAAGGAATCGATATGTGCGAGGCATGGCCAACCATATACACAAGTATGGGAAACTTTGTGTTCGTCTTTAAAAGCCAAGGATAAATAATCATAGTGAAATATTCGTGAAAACTGTGCAGTCATTCAACCAATTTCGGATATTCCAAGTCCCCAATCGCTTGGAGTGTGTTCTAAAATATTTTTTGAAATCTTTGTTTTACCCTTGAACATGAGCATTGGTGGAGCTCGTCTTCTATCTGCGCCGAACATAAATAATGCAGTATAACATTCTTTGCCTGACACATCAATAATAATATACACAGTTTTCTAACCTTTTTCTGCAAATACAGCTGTTAGGTTCTGAGCTTTCCTCACAGTTACATTTGGATATCGTTTTATAAAATGGTCAAACCAACTGCGACCCGATCTATTATCTTTAAATGGAGTTTCTTTTCTTTCAAAGTTTAAATAAGATTGAATAGAATCCAATAGTTCGTTTTTGTTAACTGGAGATCCAGTTTTTGACTTATGAATCATTCAATTCACTATATTCTGTTTAATATTTTTCGATAAAACTGTTGGAGGACCTGAACTTCTGTCACTTTTATTTGGGCAATTCACTTTTCTACTCAAAGTTGAAGCTGGCACTCCACACTCACTTGCTGCTTTTCGAAGATTTACTTCATGTCTCACAGCTAAAATACCTCTCTCTAAAGCTTCTGCAGAATATTTTTTCTGGTTTGTCTCTGCTTTGTGCTTTTATTTTGTAAACTTTTAACTGAAACGGCTCCTTTTTTTATTTTAACTTTCATTGGATTGAAGAACGTAACGCTAAAAAATTAACGAAAATAAAACTGAAATTTATGACACTATTTTAACAAAAATAAAGAAATTTGATTAAAAAAATACAATTAAGACAATAAAAATGAAATAAAATTATAAATTAAGCAAATTCCAACAAATAATACGACAAACTGCGAAACTGCTGGTTTATTAACCTTAAATATTACAATTATTATTAATATTTGATTCGTATGACATTGCAATATTGTGTCGATCAAAAAAAAACTTTAAATTACATCAGATTGTAGAAAAAAATAAATTTTTCGACCCGGTAAAGGGACAAAAACCGCAAAGTCTATAACCTCCAAAGGCATTGAATGACTAGAAATGAACTTTAAGGGTAATAATTGATTAATGCCACATTTCTATGTTGTGTCGATCCAAAGAGAACTTAAAACTACATCAGATTTACACATAGAAATGTGACATTAATCAATTATTACCCTTAAAGTTCATTTTTAGTCATTCATTGCCTATCAAGGTTATAGACTTTGAGGTTTTTGTTCCTTTACCGGGTCGAAAAAATTATTTTTTTCCCACAATCTGATGTAATTTTAAGTTCTCTTTAGATCGACACATCATAGAAATGTGTCATTAATCAATTATTACCCTTAAAGTTCATTTCTAGTCATTCAATGCCTTTGGAGGTTATAGACTTTGAGGTTTTTGTCCCTTTACCGGGTCGAAAAATTTATTTTTTTTCTACAATCTGATGTAGTTTTAAGTTCTATTTGGATCGACACATCATAGAAATGTGTCATTAATCCATTATTACCCTTAAAGTTCATTTTCAGTCATTCATTGCCTGTCTAGTTTATAGACTTTGCGGTTTTTGTCCCTTTACCGGGTCAAAAATTTGTTTTTTCACAATCTGATGTAGTTTTAAGTTCTCTTTGGATCGACACAACATAGAAATGTGGCATTAATCAATTATTACCCTTAAATTAATTATGTGTTGAAGTTATCGATCACTCCGAGTCAAGTAAATGGAAAAAAAATTAAAACAATTCCTTTAACGTTTTCCACAGCAAAGCTGCCCTCTTCAGAAACTATAATTTATTTATTAAATAAATTTAGACAATTAGTTCATTACAATATTAAATATTAAAATGAAATAACATTAATCAAATTATTACCGTAAAAATTGCGAAAAAAATTAAATTATATATACATATTTAAAAGAAAGAAATGAATGGAGAAAACGTCCTCATCACATCGTATACGATTAGACACTAATTCATATTATAAGTTTCCAGAAGATACAAACGTGGATCGATAAAGATGAGGTGAATAACCCATCAGTAAACAGAAAACGATGGGTTATTCACCTCATTACTGATGGGTTATTCACCTCATCTTTATCGATCCACGTTTGTATCTTCTGGAAACTTATAATATGAATTAGTGTCTAATCGTATACGATGTGATGAGGACGTTTTCTCCATTCATTTCTTTCTTTTAAATATGTATATATATAATTTAATTTTTTTTGCAATTTTTACGGTAATAATTTGATTAATGTTATTACATTTTAATATTTAATATTGTAATGAACTAATTGTCTAAATTTATTTAATATATAAATTATAGTTTCTGAAGAGGGCAGCTTTGCTGTTGAAAACGTTAAATGAATTGTTTTAATTTTTTTTCCATTTACTTGACACGGAGTGATCGATAACTTCAACACATAATTAATTTGGAAACCGAGTGATAGAATCATTATTTTATTATTATTACCCTTAAAGTTCATTTTTAGTCATTCATTGTCTGTGGAGGTTATACACTTTGCGGTTTTTGTCCCTTTACCGGGTCGAAAAATTTATTTTTTCCACAATCTGATGTAATTTTAAGTTTTCTTTTGATCGACACAATGTTGCAATGTCATACGAATCAAATATCAAATATTAATACTCATTTTAATATTTGAGGTTAATAAACCAGCAGTTTCGCAGTTTGTCGTATTATTTGTTGGAATTTGCTTAATTTGTAATTTTATTTTATTTTTATTGTCTTAATTGTATTTTTTTAATCAAATTTCTTTATTTTTGTTAAAATAGTGTCATAAATGTCAGTTTTATTTTCGTTATTTTTTTAACGTTACGTTCTTCAATCCAATTATCTTTCTTTACCTTCGATTTCAATAGATTATTAACATTCTTTTGTTTTCATGCGACACTGCATATTTACTAACAGATTTTTGAGGTAAGGTGCACTAAAACTAAGATAATGTTATATAAAAATGTGATACTTACTTGATCTGATGAATAAATAATATTTTGCTATAATCACTTTACACATTTGCATCAAGTATAACTGTACAAACTAAATTTTTATTACTGAAATAAGTAAAAAATTGTGGATATGCGCAGCTGAGAAGTAGTGGAATGCAACCATGAAACAGGCGTTCCATAAATAGGGACAATTAAAAACAATTTTTTAACTTTTTGGAAAAGTGGTGTCTGAATTATGAATTTCGAAATTATAAATTATCAAAAAATTAACTTTTTATTAATTAAATTTTGTCATATTGATAATAAATATGACAATTTGAATTTCACAGTTGCACTGAATTTCCCCTAACAAGGTTCGTATTTTTGTCTACATTTGTCCCATCTCTGACCACACATAATAAAAAAATAAAAAAAAAATAATTATAATATGAATTCTATTGTAATTGAGTTAATATGCAAATAAATATCAAACTTTCTAATAGTAACACTTTTAATTTATGAGTAACATATTTTCTACTTTATTTTTGAAATATTTTTCGTTGTTTCATAATAGGGTCAAAAATTTAATGTGTTCCGTAATAGAAACATTTACATTATGTAGATTTAAGAAAAATATATAATCCAGAGGCGCTCACTGACACCCGAATGGTATTAGTGCGTGCGTTCACACGTACGTCCGATTATTGCAGCGACACGCTCAATTGGTACATAAGTATTATATTGTGTATCATGAAATGAACAACTTGTTTTAAGAGTAATTTCTAATTTGTAAAGTTATTTCTTACCCTTTTATCAAATTTTACATTTTGTTAATAATTGAAATTATTATTCACAATGGTTTAAAAATATTTAGAAGAAAGCATTTTTAAAAATATATTGTAGTATCCAATTAGAAACCAACCATTCATTTACAGAAATAATTATTACATTCATAAACATATGAAAAATTAGAATTTTTGCTTGTAAGAATATAATCCCAAAGTGTCATAATCACAATATTTGTACATCATTTTCACTTTTCTTGCATTTACAGGTATATTAAAATATTCATCTATTAATAACATATTAACTGTAATGACATAGACTAGGATATGAGTTAAGGTTACATTAGAGGATATCAGTAAAGTTTGTAACGTTACCAGTAGTTTCTTTGCTCTAAACACAATAAAAACAAGTTGTTCATTTCATGGCAATTAAGGTTCCTCCATATCCACAAGAATCAGTACATATTTACTTAAATTAATACGATATCCATTATTTCATTTTAGGTCAAATCAACATGAAAACCAAATTATGATTTTTCTGAAGCATATCAATCGAAGCATTCATTCTTCTCAAATAAATTTCTTCTTGATATATCAAGAAATATGCATAAATTAAATATAATTATAGTGCGATTTGCAAATTTTTAAAAAACTATGGATAAAAGGGTTCGTCCAGAAGATTTGTTAAAAATAAAATTATATTAATAATTTATGAGCTGTTATATAAATATTTAGTGAAATTTAAACTTTCATATGCAAACTGCTTCTTTTTTATGATAGTATAATCATTTCAAAATATTAAAATAAATTCTGAAAAAATACAAAATTTGAATTTTTTGTGAAAAATAGAACGACGCCTCCCGTTCATATAATGTTTATTGAAAAACGAATGCAAGATGATTCTTATTCACATTTTGGTGCAAGACAATGCTTATTCGATTTTCCGTGCAATAAAATGCTTATTCAAAATTGTGTGCAAAACAATTGCCACTGACAGAACAATAAATGTAACCCTAAATCTTCCTATTAATATTAAATTGCAATTAAATATCTGAGAATTTCAGTACGTGTCTATTGTTATAAGAAACTTTAAACACGGATCCTATCACACATATTAAAAAATATTTTTTAAGCAATTGCAATTATAAATTATACTAAATTGAAAATTTTATAAAATTCATAGAATAAGCTAATTTCAGAATGTACATTTTCGCATAGAATTGTGAATAAGCATTTTATTGCACGGAAAATCGAATAAGCATTGTCTTGCACCAAAAAGTGAATAAGAATCATCTTGCATTCGTTTTTAAATAAGCATTATATGAACGGGAGGCGTCGAGAAATAGCAATTAATTTAATAAATTTTTATAAAATGTATACTTTGTATACATCAATTGATTCGTTTTCTTGTCAGGAATGTAATTTTGACAATAGTTAATGAAAATATTAATAAATAAAATAGTTATTTCAAAAAATTAAAAAAAAATACACATACATCTGGACATTTGCTAAGAACTTTATATACATATGTTCCAGATGAAAATGAGTCCATATGTGACGCGACACGAGAAAAGGGACCTATTGTTAAAAAATTCCATTTTGAGATTACGATGCTATTGGATAGATTTTTATTGGCTCTTTCACGTAAAAAAATGAGAAGTTAAAAATCTGAAATAGTTTTAATAATATAAAGCCCGAAATTTGAACGTGTCCGCGTAAATACACGGGGTTTCTGCTCATGGCGTCACTTTAAACGCTCCCCCTGTAAAATTCTCTTTCGAGGCGATAGGTCCCTTTTCTCGTGTCGCGTCACATATAACCTTCTTTTGAAAAATTGAAAATCGTCACGAAAGCAAAGCTTCCTAATGAAGAGGAAGCAATAAATTAGATACAATAAATGACAGAATCAACTATTTTAATATAAAACTAGCGATATATCCCTCGTTCGAAATTAGTTATTTATTTCTACTTACATATGGGCAATTCCACGTGAGATTTTAGTCGACCTCTTAAAATCGGCAAAAATATTTTTTTTCGATTTTGTATCGAAAAAAATAGATACGTATTTTTTTATTTTTGTTTAAGTGTCAAAATTTTTGAGTTATGAATTTTCAAAATTTTGCACTTTTAATTGTAGACTTATATTCAGTAGCTCATAAGTCCGACAATATTGAGTTTAGAAAAAAGTTGTCAAAGAACGAAAGTTTTAGTTTTCTTTTGAGTTTTAGAAAATGAAAACAAAATTTTTTTTTAAATTTTTTACTCAAAAAATTAAAAAAAATTATAAACAAATTAATTTTTTTAACTTTGCGTAAGATAAATTTTTAATTTTCTTTTTTCAAAACATACCTGGAAATGATAAGAAGGTTTTGCACAAAGTTTCAGAGTGGGCCAGACAAGTTTAATGGGTTAAAAAAATAATTAAGCTGTCCGTGCAGGTCGCACGCACGCGGCACAATAGGATTTTTTTTACAATTTATTATTGAAAATTGTCAAGAGCCTAAAAATTTAATAATAATCAAAATCCGATAAAATTCGTAGGGTCTAGACAATTTTTAATAGTAAATTGTAAAAAAATCCCATTGCGCCGCGGGCGTGCGACCTGCACGGGCAGCTTAATTTTTTTTAACCCATTAAACTTGTCAGGCCCACTTAAAGAGAACTTCTAAAAAAGGTACGAAAAATTGGCAGTGCAAATCGAAAACAGGTAAACTTAATATAATTTTCAATTTTGCTTGCTAAAAACTCTTTCATAATTATTAAAATATTTTTTAAATAAGACTATTTGTTATATAAATAAAGGAAAACTATAAAAGTTCCTAAATTGATAACATGTTTTGCTAAAATTTACCCTATATTTATTATTTCACAGTAATATTACATTTCAATTTTTATTACTTATTTAACCACTTCGGCGGCATGGCGTTCTAATTGGTGTTCCATGAGTAAGTGGCAGAAGCGGCAAAAAGTGCGAAAATGACATTCCTACTTAAACTCGTTTTCTAAAGTCTGTAGTCAAGTTAAACTTGCCAAAATAAAATATTCTTATTATTTGAGATGAATAAAGATGAATAAGACAAGAAAAAATAATTTTTGAGAGATGCTAAATGGTTTCATAAAGGTTTTACTGTAGCCTATTATATTCACCCAAAATAGTTCACAATTTTGAATCCGCCTATTTGAATTTTTGAAAATTTATTTAAGATTCATAATCTCAAATAATAAATAATATTTGGTTTGGTAAACTTAATTTGTTTACAGAGTTTAGAAATCAAGTTTAAATAGGAACGTCATTTTCGTATTATTTGCCGCTTCTGTCACCTATTTAATAAATATTTATTTTTATTTATTTCTTTGACAATACAATACATTGTTTCTTGTCTGTTGAAGCCTCATTCACATTTTTCTATTTACATGTCAACAATTAAAACGAAAGGATTTTTACATAATAGTATGATAAACTATGATAACCTTCTTTAAATACACTACAATTCACTTTCCAAAAGAGAACTGATTTCATTTAATATTTTGCAAATGCCTTTGTCTATTTTTTGATTTAACTTATTCACTATTTTTTTCCTCCATTCTTCTCTTGCACTGCCGTTTCTCCATTTCTTTAGTAATTCTCTTGCTTCACTGCCCAATTTCTTTATTATCTTCTCGCAACACGTTACATGCTCAATCGTCTCTTCCTTTAATCCGCAGCCTCTACATCTGTCATTCTCAAAGCTTTTTTTGCCTCCTCTTGTTGCGCATCCACATCTCCATCTCATCCAGATTATTTTTTTCCATTCTTTTATATCTTTCCTGTTCAGGTATCTCTCCATTTCTTTACTTTCTTTTATTTCTTTGTAATATTTGCAGTAACTAGATTTGTCTATTCTAATCCAGTCTTTTTGTACACTTTGGTCCTCCTTAATTAATATTAGTTCATTCGCCCTCTTCTCAATTCTTTCTATATCTTGATTCTCTCAAAGCATGACCATTATTTTTCCATCTCCTAATTCTGTTAGAGCCTCTATCATCTTTTTTTCCCATCTTGTTGGTTCCCAATTTTTGATGCCTCTTATCTCTTCTCTTAAGCACTTATATGACCATCTGCTCTCGTTCAACTTCGATATTTTGAATGCAAACTTGATGCTTCTTCTAAAAGCCTCTATTTCTATTTCTCTTCTTCCTGCCTCCATCCTCCATATATAATTCGGTGTGTTTCTTGGTAAACCCATGCTTGCCTTTACGAACCTTGCCTGTACTCTCTTAATTATATCTTTCCTCTGGCACCCCCATATTTCAACTCCGTATAGTGCCCTCGCCTTAACTGTCGTATCCATTAAAAATAACTTCCTGTGTAATTCGTTAATTGATGCTCTTTTCGCTTCACCCCCAGCCTTGTTAATCAATTGCTGCATTGTCCCAGCAACTTTCCTAATTTGGGTATTATAATTGTTTCTGCCAATTTAATAAATAAATTATTTTTTATCAGTTGTAGATATTTTTCTCCTAAAAGATTATACAATTTAGAAAAAACTAGAAATTTCTAGTCGCCAGTACAGTTTATGATAAAAGTAATAATTAATTGTTTAAAAAATGTGGAGCCGAGTTTCAACTCCAATTATATCATGACTGTCTGAATTTTTTGCTTTGTCAAGAGCCTAAAGATAAATGTCATTACAATAGTTGCAAATCGTGTGCTGGAGCGGCAAAATTGAAAACTTATCTGCTTGAACTTTTGAAATGCAGTGGAGTTACTGAAATTAAGTACAGCTTGTGGTGCACAACTGACAGAGCAACGATGCAGACTAAAGTGTCGAGCAGAGAAGATTTTCTTATAGAACTAGGCAGAATCTTAGAGAAACTAAAACCACATAATTTCATAGACAAGAAACAAACAGAATATTTTCATGAATTAAAAAATACCCTGAAAGAAGGGGAATTTCTCTTTTTATGCGACTTTTCTGAAAATTATGCCTTTATTGTGCAAGACGCTGCTCAAGCATTCCACTACAATAATAATCAAGCACAGTGGTTTATTATTATCATAAAGATGGAAAATTATGCCACGAAAATGTTATCATTCTTTCTAATTGCTTAAATCACGATGCAGTTGCTGTCTACATTTCCAATTCTCTTCTAACTGGACACATAAAAATAACTCAAGAAGTGAAGAAAATCATCTACGTTTCCGATGGCGCCAAGCAGTATTTTAAAAATAAATTTAATATTGCCGATCTTATGAAGCATCAAACAGATTTTGGAATAAATCACTGAATATTAATCTGAGGTCAGAATTTAATGTAAAAACTTATTGAGCAAAACGTGGCTTTATTATCCCACTACATCATTTGAAAGTGAGGAGAGAATAGTCCCAAATGAACTGATGCAATTTCGATTTTCTTTCTTTTATCTGTTAAAAGTCTTTAAAAAACTGACTGAAATTTTTGTTTGAACTTCTTTCTATTAAAGAAAAGTCCTGAAAAGAACTGATGGAACTTTCTGTTTTGATTCTTTTCTGTTGAAGAAAAGTCCTAAAAAGGACTGATTAAAATTGGTTTTAATTTTCCTTAATTAAAAGAAAGTCCTGAAAAGGACTGATTGCAAATTCTTTTTTATTTGTATTTGAAGGTGACACATTCTTCAGCACTAGAATTAACTCTAATTTCTAAAGTTGTTTCTGACACGGGAATAAAAGAGTGGTTTTTCTGAATTTGTGGAACTGCTGGTGCATTCTTAAATCGTGAATATAATTTCTTTTTGACTGTTTCATGAAGTTTAGCATCATAATAGAAAAAAGTGATATTTGCAATATTCTTTTATTCCAAAATCTGTATGATGCTTCATAAGATCGGCAATATTAAATTTATTTTTAAAATGCTTCTTGGCGCCATCGGAAACGTAGATTATTTTCTTCACTTCTTGAGTTATTTTTATGTGTTCAGTTAGAAGAGAATTGGAAATGTAGACAGCAACTGCATCGTGATTTAAGCAATCAAAAAGAATGAAAACATTTTCGTAGCATAATTTTCCATCTTTACGATAATAATAAACCACTGTGCTTGATTATTATTGTAGTGGAATGCTTGAGCAGCGTTTTGCACAACAAAGGCATAATTTTCAGAAAAGTCGCATAAAACGAGAAATTCCCCTTCTTTCAGGGTATTTTTTAATTCATGAAAATATTCTGTTTGTTTCTTGTCTATGAAATTATGTGGTTTTAGTTTCTCTAAGATTTTACCTAGTTCTATAAAAAAAATCTTCTCTACTCGACACTTTAGTCTGCATTGTTGCTCTGTCAGTTGTGCACCACAAGCTGTACTTAATTTTAGTAACTCCACTACATTTCAAAAGTTCAAGCAGATAAGTTTTCAATTTTTTCACTCCAGCACACGATTTGCAACTATTGTAATGACATTTACCTTTTGGCTCTTGACAAAGCAAAAAATTCAGACAGTCATGATATGATTGGAGCGGAAATTCGGCATTTTCGGTCAATTTTGACAAGTTTATTGCATTAAGCATGAGTTTACAAGTTTGGAGCAAAACACACACGCATACCACATGAGTACCGCTTTACCCAGCTAAAACACAATTATCTGGTCGTAATTCACAAAATTTTGACAGCCCAATCCTTACGTCTTCATTTTCTTGTCGAAATTTTGTGTGCAATACTCTTAAATTAAATAAAATCAATCTTTTTTGTTTTAGAATTTTTTTCCCATCAACCGTTATTGATTTCTTATTTTTCATTCCTGTGAGTAATCTGCTGTTATCGTCATCTTCATAGAAATCTAATACTTTATGGACATCAGCTTCTGGCACTGCATTTCCAATCTTTGGTGTAGATCTCGTTAGAGAACCGTGCAATTTTTTCAAATGTTTTGCTGTTCTATCAGATCTAGTGCTTGTATTGAATTCTTCAGAAATTCGGTCAATTGTCCAATTTGATGGTAAAATCAGCAATATCGCAATTCTATCAGGATCATTAATTGGAAGTGATTGAAATTTTTCTTTTAAACCTTCCAAAATATCTTTCAAATCATTTCCTGCTGACAAATTAGTAGAATGTTGAACAGTAGAATCATTATCGTTACTTGAATTGACTGTATTATTATGATTGATCGATTGATTATTTTCACAGGAACTGACAGATTCCACGTTAAAATCAGAATTTGACAGCCTTCTACATTTATAACAAATCAGTGAAAACTTAGGAAAATCTGAAAATTTCTTTGATAAGGTTTCAGAAAATTTTCTCAAACACTTACCTTTGTGTCCTTCTTAATTATACTGGTTTATACATCAGTCTCTGTTAACAGTAGTAATCTTATCCGTGGAATCCATAATTGAAAGAAAGGTAGTCCTAAAAAGGACTGAATGAAATTTACTGGAGGACTTTTAACCCTTCAAAAGTTTTTGAAAAGTTTTGAAAATTAGGAATAAATCGTAGACGGGAAGAGGGAATGAAGATTTAAAGAAGTAAATAAGAATTAGAAAGGGATAAAATAGGTTTGATAACCATGAGTAAGTAGGAAATATTTTATTTACTGTATCTATTAGCGCTGAGAACATAAATAGCATCAAGTATGCTTCTAGCTGTACGACCGAACTCATAGACAGTTAGAAATATAGTGAATAGGCGCTGATTACGAATTTGATGTCAAATTGACATTTTGACATTTGACAGCTGCCAAAACTTTTATAAACTGATTTATTTTTTTATAAAAAAGACTCCATAAAATGTTTTTGGGGTCGCTGATTACGAATTTGATGTCAAATTGGCAGTTTGACAGTGAAAAGCTGTCAAAACAATTGTCAACTTTTGTAAAAGTATTTGCGTCATTAAAATATGCGCGCATTTCTAATTTGTAGCGTAAGCAACCACAAAAAACTTTACGGTAATTTTTATTAATAACAAATCAAGCTTATAAAAGCAAATAGTTTTGCTTGACAGCTGCCAACTGTCAAATTAGTATTAAATTCGAAATTAGCAACTGTAAAAACCCTTTTACAGACACTTATGCATAAAAAATTACTTCTTTTAAACATTAACAGTTTTTTTGATGGCTGTTAACTGTCAAAATGTCAATTTGACATAAAATTCGTAATCAGCGACCCTGAAAACCTTCGGAATGGCATTTTATTGCTTTATAACTTTTCTCTATTTTGCTCGGGTGTTAAAGTGTTAATGACACTATATAACAGGATAACTGTCATGAACATATAGCCGATATTTGAAACAAGTTTTAAAGAGAAATTACAAATAACAATAGATTTAGCAGTTTTCAGCCATTTTCAAAAAAATTACCGCCATATTGGATCCGCCATTTAGAATTCTTAAATTTTGACCTCAGATTCGTATTCAGCGGCCTTAAAAATTGCCGAGTAACAATTTTTAGTCGTTTTCAGTCATTCTGAGAAAAAAAAATTTTCCGACATTTTGGATCCGCTATTTTGAGTTTTTGAAATCTGACCTCGAATTCATAATCAGCGACCCCAAAAACCCCCGAGTAAAAAAATTCAGCTGAATTTAGTTTAATTTATTGAATTTGGAAAATGAATCCGCCATTTTGGATCCGCCATTTTGAATTTTCCAAGTCAGACGACTAATTCATATTCAGGGACCACAGAAACAAGAAAATTAGTAGTTTTAAAAAGTTTTTGTCTCAAAATGTGGGAGTTTTTAAAGTTTGAGAAAAAAAATTGTGAATTTGTGTCACATTTATGGCTGTAGTGGTCGCCATTTTGAAAATGGCGAAAAGAGCCACTCGGCATTCGATTCGACGTAAAAAATGCTAAATTTCAAGTACTTGAACGTTGCGTTTGCTTCAAACCACGAGTGGACTCAGACATTTGCCGTTTCATATGGAATAACCCCTATATACCTTTAAATTTGCAATCAGCGATCCCAAAAACCCCCGAGTAATAAGTTTCAAGCAAACCTGATAATTTTTTTTTAAATTTTTAGTCTCTATATTGGATCCGAAATTTTATATTTTGAAAATTTTTCTAATTTAACTTTAGATTTGCAATCAGCAACCCCAAGAACTCCCGAGTAACAAGTTTCAAACAAATTTAATATTTTTTTTTATTTTGGTCGCCATATTAGATGCGTCATTTTGAATTTTGAAAATTTTTTAAATTTAACTTTAGATTTGCATATAGCGACCCCAAAATCCCCTGAGTAACAACTTTCAAGCAAAAATGATAACTTTTTGAAAATTTTGGTCGCCATATTGGATTCGCTATTTTTAATTTCTAAAAAATTACTTTAGATTTGCAATCAGTGACCCCAAAAACGTAAGAGAGGCTTATTGTCTAATAATTTATAATTTTTTTTTCTAAAACTTAATAATAAATTTGTTAGCTGCGTTAATACAAAAATTTGAAAAAGTGGTGCAGTAAGGACGCCATTTTGAATTTTTGAACTCGCCACTTTTTATTCGAAAGAGTATGAGCTGACGATTATTTATAGCCGTCATAAGTTGATTTTCGTTGATTAGAATTTTGAAAGGAGCTCTGGGCCGGTTGACGTGAAACATCCCATATATATATATATATATATACACTACCGTCCGAAATTGTGCGAACGCTAACAGCTCGAGCTATTAAAAATCACACCCGCACAGAAACAGTTATAACTCGGTGAAAAATGAAGCTAGATGCTTTTTTTAAATTGCATTGGAAAGCCTATTAAATTTCCAATGAAATGCCACTATTTTAAGTTGTATTGCATAAAAAGGAAGCGAGATATCATGTTATGAAATCTAAAAAATAATTCTATTTTTTTTCGGAATTTCTTACTCTGACTTTGACTCCTGGCACAGTTTAGCAAATTTTATGAAAAAAATTGTTACTTTTACAGACAATTCCTTGTAACCAAAGCTCTAAATAGAGACCAAGAACAGCAAAAAATATTTACGGGTTTCCGAAATATTACAAAAAGAGTCGGAACGTGCAAAGCAGAATTTTCAATCATCGATTTCTCTAATTCGCCGTTGAGTCAATTACTTGTCTGTGAAAAAAGCGTCAAAAATTAATTTTACCAAGTACATTCTTACTGGGATCCATTTTTTAATTTAATTTATTATATATCGATATTTGAAAAGTGGATCCCAGTAAGAATGTACTTGGTAAAATTAATTTTCGACACTTTTTTCACAAACAAGTAATTGACTCAACGGCAAATTAGAGAAATTGATGATTGAAAATTCTGCTTTGCGCGGTCCGACTCTTTTTGTAATATCTCGGAAACCCGTAAATATTTTTTGCTGTTCTTGGTCTCTATTTAAAGCTTTGGTTACAAGGAATTGTCTGTAAAAGTAACAATTTTTTTCATAAAATTTGCTAAACTGTGCCAGGAGTCAAAGTCAGAGTAAGAAATTCCGAAAAAAAATAGAATTATTTTTTAGATTTCATAACATGATATCTCGCTTCCTTTTTATGCAATACAACTTAAAATAGTGGCATTTCATTGGAAATTTAATAGGCTTTCCAATGCAATTTAAAAAAAGCATCTAGCTTCATTTTTCACCGAGTTATAACTGTTTCTGTGCGGGTGTGTTTTTTAATAGCTCGATCTGTTAGCGTTCGCACAATTTCGGACGGTAGTGTATATATAAAATTTTCTTGTGAAATTCGGTTTCTATGGTTTTTCTATCCACTTTTTTAATTGGTATGATTTCTACCTATTTTTCGAATAAATCTGTAACTACTAGGATATATTTGTTCCGGTTTTTTTAAAAAAGGTAATGGGCCTAATATATCTGAGGCAACTATCGTGCACGGTTCCTCGATTATTCGTTTTTCCATTGGTCCTATTTTTGGTAGATTGTTTGCATTTATTTTTGTCAAATTTGACATTTTCTGATATATCTCTCGATTTCGGTGTACATTCCTGGCCAGAAAATTTTTTCGGAAATTCTGTGGAACGTTTTTTCCACTCAAGATGTCCTGCTTGTACGTTATCATGATTTTTGACTAATACCTGTTTTCTCAAATTTTCTGGAATAACTAATTTATGGAAATTTTTGAGGTAATTTATGAAAATTTATAGAAACTTGTGCGACAATGAACAGTAAATTGTCTCAAAATTAGTAATTAAGAAAAAAATTCGGAATTATATGGAAATTTATGCAGTAATTTATGGAAATTTATGTGATTATGTGATTAGACCATGACGCGAAAACGGGATACAAGAAATATCTACAAAACTATTAAAAAAATAAATTTGTTTTTGCGCAAGTGTTTTGTTTTTCTCAATTCTACTAACTTGGACAATAAGAAAATGTCAATGTTCATTATATTTATTATTATATTTTGCTGAAAAAACATTTTATATATGAAATTGTAGTGGGGACTGATTAGACCATGACGTTTTGGCACCTGAAAACAGATTTTTAAGTAAAATTATAAACTTTTAAATAAAAATGACTATAGACTCTTATTTGTTACCATGGAAATAAGTTATCCACGTTAAATTTATTAGAATATATAAAACTGATTTCTTCAAAAACATTAGGGACATTAAATTGTGCGCTGCGTGAAGAATTACCCATCTATTTTTAAAATTTTATATTGTCTTAATCCTAGAACCATTCTGATTGTAAAATCTTTTGTTATATTACCGATTTCTACTTCTAGGAAACTTCCAGGAAGTTTCTATGGGAAGCTTCCATGAATTTTCCATGGGAAGTTTTTAACCTGCGGACATTATTGTACTTCCTAGAAATTTCCAGGAAGTTACCAAGGGTAACTTCCGAAGGTTCCCACGAAAAACTTCCTGGAAGGGTTGCAAAACTTGTGGGCAATCGACTAGTTTTAGACGGATATATTTATTATAAAAATAAATTTAACAAAAACCGGAACTATTGGGAATGTCAAAAATTAAGATTGAATAAAGAATGTAAAGTGCGAGCTATCACCATATATTATAGAGCAGATATAGTTGTTGTAAAAGGTCCTGAAAAATCTCCTCATTCTCATCCACCGAATCGGAAAGAAGTAGATGCGGAAATTGTTAAACATTTGATCAAGGGACATGCTGAAGAGCATCCCGAACTTCCACCTGCGCAAATACTTCGTCGTGTATTGGGTTGTGTTTCTTCTGGAATCCTAAGTCAGTTACCTAAACGAGAGAATCTCAAAAACACAATGCGCAGACAACTTAGACGGAATATGCCCCCTAACCCTACGTCATTAGATAAATCATGAAAGGATTAAGTTATAAGAGTTTTCACGGTGGTCTTGAATCAACTTTGAATGAAATGTCTTAGCACATAATTTTTTTTGCTGATTTGGGTTATTTGCATTCTAAACAATGTGTTAAAAATTTATAGCCCATAACTTGCCGAGCTGTTTTTATATATATTATATATAACCTTTTCGTTAATCTTTTTCTGTACAATAACTGGTATAATTTCCGTAAATTGGCAAAAATATGTGCCTTAACATGTATTGTAATATTTAAACAAAACTGACTTATTGTGTCAGAAATATTATTTAAATTATTATATTATATTATTTAAAATTAAAGAAAAGTATTAGCTTCAGTTAGGGTTAATCCGGACAGAGGGCAAATACGGACAAAAGGTGTTGGAGCTTAATTTACAAATTAAAAATTCAGTTCGACGTCAATATTTCAAGCTCAGATCCCTTAAAAGAGATTCTGACTACTTCCATGATTTTATCTCGATAATAATAGCTAGATTGCTTTCTTCGTAAGGAATCCAGTGATATAAAAAACTCATTTTGCATAAAAATGTCGAATACCGACTTTCTTCATTAGGACGGCAGAGTTATAGTAATGTGAAAATTTCAGATTGCTAAAAGTATCCAAAAATTTTTAAATCACTGGACAAAATTTTTCATTACAAAAATCAAGGTTATTTAACACGTAAAAAATATTTGCAATTTTTTTTTGTCTCAAATTAATAAGAGAAACATATATATATAGCCAAATGCAGACCTTTCGTATTTTCGTTCTGATTCATTTATTATTTATTCTAGGTATTTTGTTCTTACATATGTTAATGATAAATAGTAAAAGTTTGAATAATATGTTAACAAAAATATTTTCTCATTTTATACTTAAAAAATAGTTTTTCACGATTAACTTAAGTTTTTTTATCTCAAGATATAATAGAAAAATAATTTTTGCAACACTAACCTGTAAAATTAAATTTTACACACTAAAAACAGTGTGTAAAGTACTTCTTTTTATAAGGTGCATAAAGTGTTACTATACACACCGCTAGCAGTGCGTAAAGTGAATTCCAGTGTGTAAAGTGATTTTCAGTGCGTAAAATGATTACTTTACACATTCTTGTGACTGTTTTATGAAAAACGATGAAATAAAGCTTTTAAACAACAATTTACAATCAAATTTTTTTATTTTAGCTTCAAGAAAATTAATATTTAATTAAACAAAAACATGATTGTAGTACATTTTTCCCAAAATACGATTTCCCAGAGAATATTTTTCCCAAAATCAAATTTCCCAAACTATAGTGGTTTCCAAAGGACATTCTTAACAAAATCAGATTTTCACAAATTAATACATATTTGTGCAAGTATTTAGTGCCATTGACAAATTTTAATAAAATTTATAAGTATAATTTCCATTTTTTGAGAAATTGAAAAAAATTATACGTGTACTTAAAGTAATTGAAATTCTGACAAGAATTGTATTAAAAGTTTTGAAAATAAATTAATTTCGGAGAAAAATATTATATTATTTATAAAGATAATTAAAGTTTTGACAAAGAATTCTGTTAAAATTTTATTACAAATAATTCAAACTCTGCAATGAGTTTTATGATTTATGAAAAAATTGAATTCCTAAAAAAAATTTTATTATTTATGAAAGCAATTGAAGGATTGCTAAAAATTTGTTAAAAATTTGTAAATAATTGATGTTCCTTTGCAAATTTTATTTTATAAAAATTATTAAATGTTTGCATAGAATTCTATTAAATTGAAAAAAAATTAATTTTTTTGGACAATCATATTAAAATAGTATTTATTAAAAATCATTAAATTGAAGAAAATTTTCGAAAGTATAATTAAATTTCGCAGGAATTTTTTTTATTATTTATAAAGATAATTAAAATTTTGACGCCAATTTTTGTAAATCTTTTTGAAAATAATTATAGATTTTTGCTAAGAATTTATATTACTTTTAAAAATAATTAAATTCTTAATACAAATTTTAAAAAAATGTTTTTAAATAATTGAATTGTTTTGTAAAATTTTCTTAAAATAGAAATGATATGACTAGATTTTTCAAATTATTGGTTACAACATGCAATTCTAAATTCTTCGTATATTCACAATTTTATATTATTTTATTGAAATTATATTTGTTCGTTATTATTTTATAATTGTTTTATTTATATTTATACACTGGACATATTAAAAAAATAATTGACATTATAACTAATGAACAATTTTATTTTGGGTAAATATTACTTTGGGAAAAAAGTACTTTGGGAATGATACTTCCTTGGGAATACGATTTTTTGCGAAAAATCTACTTTGGGAAAATGAGTTTAAGAAAAGTGACCCCCTACCAACAACATAATTATAAGAAAGAAAATGATTTTTAATAAAAGTTAAAATTTTTTTTTATTTTTTCTTTATTGAGATTAATTCTATAAATTCAAATGCAATGTAAAGTTAATATATACCAATTTTTCTTTTGAGGATTTTTTAAATTCTATCAATTCATTTTGAGATATTATTCTGATAAATATATCTAGCAATATTTAAATAAATTCGTTGAAATGTCTTAAAGATATCATGTTCACAAAAACGAGATCTACACACACATGTATACAAAATTACATACATCTAGACAATTGCTTAGGGACTTAAATAACATAGTCCTATATGGAGAATATTTGTTTCAAGAATTTTTAAAAATTTTGTAAATTAATGGTCTACAAAGCTTTCTTCACGAGGAAGAACTAATAAATTTACCTCATTTAAAAAAAATTTTTTTTAATCTATAACACTAACTGTTTTTACATATTTTAAGTAACCTGTATTGCTATAATCAATTTCAAAAACTAATTTAAATAATAGAAGAATATATCTTATGATTTTCATACTTTTTATTGCTAATAATAATATATAGCTAATAATATATAATATTATATATAATAATATATAGCTCAACGAAAACGGTGTGAAGTTGGACACATAGACCTTTTGACTACTGTTGATGCGAGTGCTGATCTCCCCGCTACTCATTATTCCCCTATTCAGATTTACTATCAGAATGTAAGAGGCGTGCGCACCAAGATCTAGGTTTTATAACTAGAAACGCATCTATGTTTCACAATATAAATACACTTAGAATTCTTTACTTCTCCTTAGTGAGATCATTGCTGGAATATGCCTCTGTAATATATGTGCCTTTTTATGATTTTAATATGATAAGACTTGAAAGAATCCAAAATATATTTCTTCGTTTTGTGGCGCGACAGTTTAACATACCATTTGACAGATGCGCCCATGACTACGGTTCACTACGTCTTTCACTTAATACTCCACTAATTGCATCTAGGTTTTTGTTTAATGATTTGACTTTTTTCTATAAGATTATAAATGGTATTAATAATTGTCCATATTTATTGTCATTATTTAATTTATCTGTTCCTATTAGAGTTACTAGAAATTACACATTATTTGAGGAATCGTTTCATCGAACAAACTACGGACACCATTCTATTGTAACAAGATTAAGCAGAGAGGCTAATTCCGTCTCTAATGTCATCGATTTTTTTGACAATAAATATTTAAGATTTACCTCCTCATTGCGTAACTTCATATTAAATTTCTGATTTTATTATTGCCTAGCGCAGGATAATAAATTATTATTGTTTAAAATAGGTTGTGGTTTGCAACCTCTAGATTGTAAGAGTACTTTGTACGAAAGGGTTTGACCCGTAAATTTGTTAAATAAATAAATAAATATAATAATATTAAAAATAATAATAATAACAAAATACAAATACAGAAAAAATAATATGTTAAAATAAATAAAGTAATAAAATACGAATACTGACGTTAAAATGCAAATAAATAATTAAAAACAAATAAGTTAAATTTCAACCGAGCGAGCGTTAGCGAGGGGTAAATCAATACAATAAAATGTAAAAAATTAAATATAAAATTTTATAAAAAATATAAAATTAATCTAGGGAACTCAAGAAAGAAATTAATGCAGTATAAAACGGAAGGATTGCCTTTTATTATAAAAAAACTTACGTCATTTGTGAAAAATAGGTATTTTGTCCGGATTTACCCCAACTGACCCTATTTTAATTAATATTATGCTTAAATCCATAATTTGATACAAATATGTAACATTTTAAATAGAAAACTGATTATTTTTTTCAAAATGAGTTTCCTCAAAAACGGCTCGGCAAGTTATAAGCTATACATTTTTTACACATTATTTAGGATGCAAATAACCCAAATCAGCAATAAAAGGGATGTGCAAAGACTTTTCATTCACAGTTGATTCAAGACCACCGTGTTTTACGAAAGCACTGTAAGTGGCTTTTTTGCACCACCTGGTGGGGTGAAAAAGCCACCCTACGATTTTAGCAAAACATGTTATCAATTTAGGTATTTTTAGTCTTCCTTTATTTATATAACAAATAGTCTTATTTAAACAAAAATCTGCCCGCGTTACGCGTGGACACATTGTCGTCCGCGTTTCCCTTGCAAGTTTTAGTGCGCCTCTGGGCGCGCGAACATCGGTCGTCGCGCTTCGCTCGCGATGTGTTCTTCGACTGTTGTTCGTTATTTGAGTTCTTCCTGTTTCAGAATATATGTTTCATAAAACATTTTTTTTCTTAAAGTTACTACGACTTTAAGGATTACATTCTCATCACATGTTTTTGCAGATGATTGCAAGATTGAGTAGACTTAAATGTAGGGGAATAGGTTCGGCTGTGGGTATAGTTTCGTTTTTGACTCATAATTTGTGTCCCTGTAGATATTAAGCAAAAATATGTATAGGTGATTCTCCGCGTAGTGCACAATTCAATGTCCCTCGTATTTTTTAAAAAATTAGTAGCACATATTACAATGAATTAAAGGAAAAAATCTAATTTCTGTGTTTACAAACAAAAGCCAATAGTCGTTTACATTTAAAAATTTATAATTTGGCTTTAAAAGCTGTTTTAAGGTGCCACAACGTCATGGTAAGGCCTGTCCCCAGTACGATGTATATAAAAAATTGTTATTTTTAATAAAATACAGTAATTAATCTAAAAACTTTTCATAGTTTCGTATTGTTTATGTTCATAGAATTGTGAAAAACAAAGAACATGCGAAAAAAATTTATTTAAAAAAAATTGTTTTTATGTTAATTCTTGTCCTTCGTTTTTGCGTCATGGTCTGGCCTTTTTATAAAATTGTATTATTTACATAAAAGTAAAATCGAAACTTCACTCAATATTAGAAAAACGCAACAACAAACTCTCCTAAGTAAATTACTAAGAGAGAAACTAATTTGAGAATTAATTGTTTGGTTTTTTACACATTAAAAGCACCAAACTTGCATAGCGAATCGCAGAATCGTCATGGTCTGGCCGTCACATAATTCTCAATAAAATTAATAGTTATTTATATTTTACGTCAATTAAAGTGTAGTAGTATTAGATCAGTAAATATAAATGACGTAAATATAAAACAGAATGAAAATCGCAAATAAATTGTTTAAAAAATAAGTTTTTCCTGAGCGTCATGGTCTGGCCTTCTTGTCATAGTACGGCTTTTCTGTATTAAACAGCGTGTAACAACAGAGTGAAGTGAATAACACCAACAGAGTGAAGTAAAGCAAATTTTTTTAATCGTTGAAGTTTAGGGAAGTAATAAATAATTATATAAATTTCCATAAATTACCGCATAATTTTTCGTAAATTACCATAAATTTCCCAATTTTTTTTTAAATTTTAATTTCATTTTATAATTCACTGTTAATTATAGCATAAATTTCCATAAATCACTATATAAATTTCCATAAATTACCAGATAAATTTCCATAAATTACCAGATAAATTTCCATAAATTCCCGAAAATTTTTTTTTCTTTTAAACTGTATTTGATAATTTACTGTTTATTAAAACATAAATTTCCATAAATTACCGCATAAATTACCATAAATTTCCGAAAAAGTTTTTTTAAATTGAAAATTATATTTTACAATTTACTGTTAATTAAAGCATAAATTTCTATGAAGGTTTACAAACAAAGTAAAACTTTGCCAATAAAAGAATCTTAGACAACCTTCTTAATTTTTCGTGTAGAATTGATTAGCATACACAGTTTTTCAAAAAATGTTACTGTTTTTATAATTTGTTTAAACGATAATTGTTAAACAATTGTAATTTGCAAACTAACATATACAGATAATTATTATTCCATTTGTCTGTAAATAAAACAGGTGCTTTTATTTTACCGTGGCTGGATAGTATAGGCGCAAAGTATATACAGATACATAAAAATTATTTGTTTAAAAAATAGAAAAATTATAAATATTTTGTCCGGCCCACCACTGATATTTCATTCATAAACACTATATTTGAAGATTCTATATCGATTTTTACTGATTTTGAAAAAAAAATTAGTAATAGTAATAACTAAATAGTGCGCTACGTGGAGAATTACCCGTATATGTATTTAAAGCTAGGGACATTAGTTAACTACTCGTGAAGAAAATAATTTGATTCTGTTGACTAGAAAAATTTTATTAAAAATTCAATAAATTGATCATTTTTTTAACAGAGAAAATTTTGGTTCGGTTGTGGGCACTCTTGAAAAATCTATTAAAAATGCAAAAAAATAAATTGTTACTTTTTTCAAATGATTTTTTCTCAAAACAGGATTTTTGAAATTACCGCGCATTGTAGCTCAAAAATTCATAGCCCAGGCGGCACGAGGTGAACTAAAAGTCATCGAAAAGTTAACCTAGAAAGTTAACTGTTAACATCTTGGGTTGCAAAAATGTCATCTTTTTGTAATGAAATTTGTATACCTATTATGGCTCCTATGTCTGGCCAAAAATGTCACATTTATGGAAAATAAATGTTAACGTTTTGATAACTTTTTGAGTTCTCAAAAAGATAACAAATAGATAGCTTATTAAAGTTATCAAATCAGCAACTATATTAGTTAAAAAATATTACTAAAAAGTTAACTTTTGTTTAACAGCATTTTGAATAATAAAATAAATGTTAACTAAAATTTATCAAATACCTAGATAAAAGTTAATGAATAGTTATCTATTTATTAACAAAAAGAACGCGAAAAGTTATACAGTTGATGGCTTTTATTTATCATATTTTTAATCTATTTGATAGTAATATATGTGACGCTTCCCGCTGAAAGAGAACCTTCACGACAAAAAATTACAGAATAAGTTTTAAGGAATGCTTTTGCTTTGATTTAAGATTCATGTTTATAATTTATTTGAAGTCATTAAATTTTTATGAATTATTTTATATATTTAAAATAATTATTATAATGACTTCAAATAATTATAAACATGAATCTTAAATCAAAGCAAAAGCTTTCCTTAAAATTTATTTTGTAATTTTTTGTCGCGTAAGGTTCCTTTCAATGAAAAGCATCACGTAAAATGAATACTTTTTAAAATCCATGAAAGGGGGAAAGTAGGCGACAATTTCGAACAATTTATTTTTTATTAATATAAACATAATTATTTGTATCACATATGCAAAAGTTTTATTGAATTAAACCGCAATTAAACATCTGTCACATCACATGGACATGTGTAATATCCAAGCGAGGAGCCAAGCCATTTGCTGTGCACAATACGCGCATTTATGCTGGAGAGGTTATAAACGCGGCCGGAATTATTTTTTTGTATTTTTGTTAACTATTTGCATATATCATTAAATTAACTGAAAATAGTTAACAAAATATTAACATGACATTGTTAACAAACAGTAATTGTAGAATGTTACCTTTTCCATTACAATTTTATTATGCAAAAATGTCAACTTTAACATGTTATCTTATAGATAACCTTAAATTGTTGACAATTTGTAAATATATTTATAATAACATTTTGTTGAAGTGTGTAATGCCTCAAATTATTAACAAAATTTTGATAACAATATTTGAACTTTCCAAAGATATCTTTTTTAGTAATCTATTATGAAAATCTATTAAAATTTGTTCAAGTTATTCAAGATTTTACATTACTAATTTTGTAATGGTTGATTGTTTATTTTATATGATACATTATCAGTCAACTGGTTGATTTACTATACATCTACGAAGAATTTTTTTTCAGTTGTTCAATCCCTTAAAACAGTAGTATATACATGAAATAACTTGTTTCTTAAACCTCGCTTAACTACAGTGATTTACCATGAATTTTAGTAAAATTTCAAAATCTCGGGGTAAATGTAAACAGTTAGTTTTAGGCGATTCAGGTGCATCAATATTTTTTTGTACCTCATAAAGTTTTTCTAGGGAAGTAAAGTAACGATCAGATAAGATTTTCAAAAGTTCCCGTGTAGAAATTGCCCTACTACGGCCGTATTAGGGATGAAACACACGGCCCGACCTGGGCCAGATAGGGGCGACACTCAAATGTGGATTTCCTGATCAGGGAAATATCGGGCCGTGTGTTTCATTCCCTAATAGGGAAGGCCCGATCTGTCCCTGATCTGGGCCATAGCGAAATTTCTACACGGGTTATTGTGTCAACAACATTTTGGTCTACAGACGGACATACATACAGACAGACACACAGACAGACGGACTCGCCAGGCCATGTTTTTCGGGTTCAGGGGACCTCAAAACGTAAAAATTTCATAAAATTAGCAAAAGTCAATTTTCGACCAAAACTAATACTTTCTCATGTGATGAGAATGTAATAAAAATTAGTTTTTTGGAAATAACTCGAAAAGTTTAGGGTTTGGCAAGAAGTTGTCAACAGCAAAGTTGTAGATGATGCAAAACCGAGAAAAAAAGTCTCTGGTAGCAAAATCGCATATGCAATAATGTCGGAGATAATGGAGTCGGAATATTGAATTTTTTTTCAAAAAAGAGCACAAAAAATATAAATAGAGAGTGGTTTTTCCGAAAATTACGACTTTTTGTGTACAATTATGTTTTTCGAGTATGCTAGGGTGAGAATATCTCAAAATCAATTAACTGACTTTTATTCCTTTAAAAAAATTCTATTTTCAGTGTTATTTAAATTTTTTTTAGTTTTTTGACTATTTAAGAGACTATTCCTTCGAAAATGGAGTTTTTATGAAAAAATGTTGTAGAGAAAAGTTGTTTGTATTTTCCTAATCTAAAATAATATAAAGTTAAAAAGTCTGAAATTTGAAAAAATTAAGTTTTTAAAATTTTAAAACTACCATAGTTTTTGTAGTTTTCAACGAAAATGGATGGTAAACGAACTTAACCTTCATTTTTACACCAACTTTAAGTGTGTTAAATTTAAAAACGATCAGATAAGATTTTCAAAAGTTATTGTGTCAACAACATTTTGGTCTACAGACGGACATACATACATACAGACAGACAGACGGACTCGCCAGACCATGTTTTTCTGGTTCAGGGGACCTCAAAACGTAAAAATTTCATAAAATTAGCAAAAGTCAATTTTCGACCAAAACTAATGAGAATGTACTATTTTAATAATTATGAAAAAGTTTTTAGTTAGCAAAATTGAAAATTATAGTAAGTTTACCTGTTTTCGATTTGCACTGCCAATTTTTCGTACCTTTGTTAGAAGTTCTCTTTAAGTTTCACCACAGATAACATATTTCGTTGCAACCGTTTATTCATTGTTTATGTTTCTAATGCACTTTGAACTACTTTTTCGTCGTGTTTAATTAATTTTATTAAATAAGCACGACAAATTTTGTAAAATAAGAAGGTTAGTTTAAATAGAAAACAAGTGAATTTCACAAAATATTCAATGGATTTTTTGCCCTGGCTTTCTTACACCTAATACCAGTTATTAAAAAAGCACAAATAAATTTTTAATTCAGTTCAATTTCCAAAGATTAACATTGTATACGTTTTCGGTATACTTTTCTCCTCATGTACAAACATTTACTTTTATTATTCGTTGACTTAATCAGATTGTAATATGTTTGAAAAGTTCACCAAAATGTTTTCAAAAAAGCAACAAAAAATTAAAATTACAATAAAAACAATATTAATCTAGATACAACATTCAAACTAGATTCAAAAGTTGCGTACTAGCTAATAGTATTTATATTCTAAAAAGCTGATAAATCGGCTTAATAGTTTTTAAATGAAACTTAACTGGCTTTTTTACCCCACTCTACCCTAGACTTTTTTTATGATTTTCACAATACAAAACTCGTATAAGTAACAATTTTCTTACGTATGACTCTCGTGATAATAATGACCTGGAAGACGGACGAGTCCTTGTATTTTCTACGCGAAGAAATTTAGAGCTTTTCGTTGCCAGTGGTGTGTGGTTTTTAGATGGTAAAAAAATTAACGTTAATTAAATTAAATTTAATTAATTTTTTTAAAAATTTAATTCGTTAATTTTGTCAGAATGTAAGGATTTTGGGAGTACTTCAGAAAAACGGACTTCCCGGAGAAGAACCTCAAGTTATACATATTCCTTTCGTTTTTGCTCTACTATCGTCAAAATCTACATTTGAATATTAACTTCTTCTTCGATCAGTTCGAACTGTCTGTCAAAAATATTCTATATCGTGTATGCCGCAAAAAATTATGATGGACTTTGAAAAAGCTATTATTAACGCTTCTGCAAATATTTTCCCTGATGTACCTCTGTCCGCTTGCTTTTTCCATCTTGGACAATCTCTTTATCGAAAAATCCAAGACGAAGGATTACAAGCCAGATGCAATGATGCCACTGACCGTAAATTGAAAATTAGCACTCATATGATCTTAGCTTTAGCATTTGTACCACCTGATGATGTTCAACCCTTGTTTCGACTTCTTGCTGATGAAGTACCGGAGAAATTATTTCCAATTATTGATTATAAAAAAAATTATTTAAATAATCTTTAACGTCCGAGATACTTCATAAATAAGTCAAACTAATGAAAACGAAAACATTCGGACAAAGTAAAAAAATTTATTTACTCTAACGTTTCGAAATCAAATCGATTTCCTCTTCAGGGAGTCTATTAAAAAAATATATACAAAACTAAAAAATAATAAAAACTATTTTAACAATAAATAAAAATAAATAAAGTACATATTCAAAAAATTATCTTACCAAAAAAATAATAATTAAATAAACGAAGAATATTCGAATCACAAAATAATAAAATAAAATGTATTGCAAACTGCAAAGTCAAATTTAAAACTGAGCTACAAACTCTAACGACACTTTACAATAAACATTAATTGAAGAGAGACAAACAAAAACTTTCACCGAATGTTTTCGTTTTCATTAATTTGACTTATTTATAAAAAAAGTGTCTTGCAGTTCAACGACGAAAGAGACTTATTGCTTTAAAATACGACAAATATAATGACGAAAACCGTGTTCTCGAGTATTAAAAAAAACTAGCTCACAATATTGTTATTTGATGTAATTTTTTTAATAAATTTTTTTTATTCGGAAACAATAACATTCGGTAAAATAAATAGGGGAGGGTGATCCCATACCGACCCCCTTATGTTTCTTAAAGATGGTACCACTAAAAAACTCGGCAGTACCATCAATCGAACACTTTCACAACACCAACAACTGGGCCACAGGTTTTCTCAACGCGTTTGATTTCATTTTAGAGATTCAAGCAATATTAGATTTTAGAATTCTTTAAATTATTAACATTTAAATTAAATTAATTCCATTTATATAAGTGATTGGTAAAACATTTTGAGAAAATAGTGGTAGTGGTCCGAAACCGACCCTCAAGGGGTGGTCCCAACCCGACCCCCCTATTTTTACATTGTTGAAGTGAGGATAGGTTTTGCATATTTGCTTTTATTTTTTAGGAATTTATAAAATATTTTACTAGCAATCACAGCACATATTACTTAACTTTAATTCTCTATTGGTTAAATATTTTATTCATTGTTAGTTGTAAAATGTTCTTGACAAGGCGAGATATGAATTAAGGGGTTACATACCTTTTTGACCACAAAAAAGAGTGATTTTCATAATTATTTTTAGAGTTCTTATTAAAACTTTATTAAAATAATGTACATTGTACCTGATAGTACATGTTGTCATGAAATTTTAGCAACTTTAAAACTGAAAAAAATTAACATTTGTGTAAACTGTAGCTGTTTTACCAAAACACATTTTATTAAGATGACTTCTGGTATGCACGATAAAACGGGAAAAACTCAAATAAAAAATAAAGGATTATTTGTTAGTTTACTATGTTATCTGGTTCGTGAACAAAGGTTTTTGAGAAAAAAAATTTTCTAGAAGTGGCAAATGATTTTCACAAAAATTCGAATTTTTATGTTTTTAAAAAGTGGTTTTTTGACAAAAAAAATATAAATTTTGGTACAAATTAAAATTCCTTCGTTCGCGAATTAGCTATTATATCTATAAAGAAACCCTGCAAATTTTAAGGCGATCGTTCTAGCTGTTTGGGAGAAATCATGCACACCGTGGCAGTAGTTTTAAAAAATACGATTCAGCGTTTTTGGCAGCGGCCAAAAATTGTATTTCGAAGGTTTTTAAATTTTTTATTTCAAAAAATGTATTTAAAAACATTTATTTAACTGTTATATAATGTTTCTTTTACTATTTAATAATAGTTTTGAAAAATACAGTCATTGGCCTTTCAAATTCATTTATTTACTTTTTTGTTCAGAAAAAGGTCCAAAAATGTATTTAAATTGAGTAAAAATAATTTAATAGTTCATTACAGACTGTTGAATTTTATTCTAATTACTATCAGAATTTGATATCTTAATTTTTCTTGTGATTTGCCACCCCAAAAGAATGGGGGTCGGTTTCGGACCACCCATTTTGAGAAATTTAAAAACGTTTTTTGCTTTTTCTTTAGATCTTTTATTAACGACAATTAGAAACCTCGGCAATCGTCAAAAACATTGAAAAGTAGTTCCTTTACTCAAAAATTTTTTGAGGAAAACAAAGAAACACATTTTTGGCACATTTTTAGCCTTTGCACTTTAGGAGGTTGCTATGGGACCACCCTCCCCTACGGAAATTTAAAATCGGAAATCTGTCTTTCAGAAGCAAGTTTCTTCGGAAAACTTTATATTCGGAAAATTGTATTCGGAGAAATGACCTGGAATCGGAAGGGTTCCCAGGAAGTTTTTGTGCTATGTGGGATTAGGATAATATAATATCCTAATTTCTAATTCCGCACGTTTCCGCAAGCAAATTAAATTGGAAATTGAAGACCAGTATGTACTAGTAACATCCATATCGATTTTTGTTGAAAGCTTTTGGAAGGTTTAAAATAATCAACTAGAAAAATTGTGTTTTTAAAAATTACATCAAAATTTTGCTAATTAAGTAAGTGTCTAATCTATACGACGACTTAAAAGATTAAATTTTTTATTGACTTATAATTTATTGTTATTTTGATTTTTTTAATAAAAGATATGATCGTATATAATACGGTTATGGACAAATATCTAATATTTTTATTACATAGGCGATACGACAATTTTTATTTTCAAACTTGAAAATTTGTGTACGTAAGTGTTTAAAAGTGTTTAATACTTTTAGAAAATATACTTTACATAATCAAGAATTGATGTTAAAAATAATTTTTTATTCTATAGACTATTGTAAAAATTGACTTTTAACCGAACGCCGGACCACTGTGTGCTGTCACGAGTTAATTTTTCACTGGTTTTAATTTTACACCGTATAATGGCAAATATACCCAAATTTTGTGACCAAAAAAATGAACTCATAGCGCCCGTGCCGATTAAAGTTTCGAAAATTGTATCCTGGTATTTAATGTTTGTGAAAAATCGTAAATCTTTTACTAACGTTTCCCAACTTTCTGGTAATTCGATGTTTTTTGGGGATACTGAATATTTCAGTACCCCCTTTACTCGTTTCCCTGATTTTCCTACCTACAAACTCTACGAATATGACCTACTTTTCCGCAACAACCGTAGCATTTTTTCAGTGAATTTGAAACATTTTCTGATGACTTTTTTCACCTTGTTTCGTCTTGGTAGTATTACCATTCCCTACAGAAAAACGGTTTAGTACTGCCACTTGAAGTTTTTACTTTTTTTTAAATTTTCCATCGCAATTTTCATTCGGTCTAATTCTAATCTAAGTTGATCTAATTCTTTTTCGCGTAATGATAATTCATTTTTGAATTGATCTGACTCAGTTGATTTTTCTTTTATTTACCGATGAAAATTAATATTCTTATTACCGGCACCGTAATTTTCTGTAAAATTCTGTATTGGTTTCGAATTTGCTTTAGGAAAAGCTTCTAATTTTTTGGGTGGAAAATTTGATAATTCCGAATTTTTGAGTTCGTAAGAGATTCCTATTACACTATCGTTTGGCCATTCATGGTTAAATTCGCATTTATTTGAATCGAAATATTGATCTAACTTTGTTCGAAAACTATCTTCCAAAGCGCTGTTGTTTTGATTATTTTTGTTTACTGAACTATGTGCTGAGAGTTTGTATTTTTCTTGCACAATTTTCCTATGTTCGATCTCTAATCATTTTTCTTTTTCACGTAATTTGTCCCTTTCTTTTCTAAGCATTTCATCGTAATATGTTATTTTGTTTCTACTTTTAATCATTTGACTGTTTGTCCCTAAAAACGAATCAATAAAAAAAACAATTACCATAGTAACGGTTGTTATGACAAATATTAACGTAGCAACGGTTGCCATTGTAACGGCTATTATGACAAACATTAACATAGCAACGGTCGCTTTGACAATGGTTGATATGGCAACGTTGCCAAAAACTACGGACGGACACCGAAGTCCCGCTATAAGGGTTTTGGCCTTTGGCCCCGAAACCCTAAAAATAGATTTAAAGTTAAAAAAAACTCTGTTTTTGGCCTTTTTGCTTTCTCATAAGGAAGCTTTGCATTCGTGACGATTTTCAATTTTTCAAAACATGGTTATATGGACTCATTTTCATCTAGGATATATGTATATTAAATTCTGAGCAAATGTCCAGATGTATGTGTGTGTGTATGTATGTGTGTATGTGTGGGTGTGTGTGTATGTCACAAAAAATTGTGTACAAATTATCTCTAACAAATTTTAATGGATTGCCCTGAAATTTTGCAGGTTTATTGCAGTCATTAATACCTAAAATCTGACACAAGGATTTTCAAATTTATCCACAAAATTTTTTTTTATACCATTTTTTCAAAATTAAAAAAAATTTTTTTTGTATTTTTAAATAACTTTTTTGTTTCTTAATATTTTCATAAATTATTCTCAAAATTACATTCCTTACAAGAAAACAAATCGATTGATATATACAAAGTGCACATTTCATCAAAATTTATAAAATTAATCAATATTTTGCTTTTTCACAAAAAATTCAAATTTTGCGTTTTTTGAAATATTACCTAAACATATTAAAAAAAGTTGTTCATTTCATGACCATTTCGCTTCCTCAAAATATTATAAACCAATTGCTTAATTTAATTTTAATATATTAAGGTAATATTTCCAAAAACACAAAATTTGAATTTTTTGTGAAAAAGAAATTAAAATTCGTTTGAGATAATTTGTACACAATTTTTTGTGACATACACACACACATACATCTGGACATTTGCTCAGAATTTAATATTCATATATCCTAGATGAAAATAAGTCCATATAACCATGTTTTGAAAAATTGAAAATTGTCACGAATGCAAAGCTTCCTTATGAGGAAGCAATTAAATTAAGCAATTGGTTTATGATATTTTGAGGAAGCGAAATGGTCATGAAAGGAACAACTTGTTTGATCACGTGTAGAGAATGATGCCGACGTGCTAGAAGTCTCTAATTAGCCTTAAATTAAAGCTTGAACTGTCAGCTATAAGAATCAAATGGAAAAAGTTCTGAATCAGTCAAAAATTTTCATACATCACAACTTTTTCATGTGCGCATGCGCTCTACTTGTACTTATAGAGCGGTACACTGTGGCACTCTTATACTTATTAATTTTATTTGTGCTATTTATTGTTTTTCATCATTTTTGTGCTCGTTAAATGTTGCTGATTGAATGTAAAGTCGTTATTAAAAAATTCAAAATGACGGTTTCAAAATGGCGGACATATAAATTTTGAAAATTGATGGATTTGATTAAAACTTGGTATTTGGGGGTTTTCGAGGTCGATGATGACGAATCTTAAGTCAAAATTAAAAAATTCAAAATGGTGGTTTTAAAATTCGTATTAATTAGCGATCCCAAAATACCAAGTTTTAGTCAAATCCATCAATTTTCAAAATTTATATGTCCGCCATTTTGAAACCGTAATTTTGAATTTTTTAATAACGACTTTACATTCAATCAGCAACATTTAACGAGCACAAAAATGATGAAAAACAACCCAGATAACACAAAAACTTCCAGGAAGTTGCCAGGAAGTTTCCCAAGGCAACTTCGGAAGTTACCTTCGGTAACTTCCTGGCGACTTCCCTGACATACAACAATGTCCGCCTTTTTGTAATTTCCTTTGGTAACATCCTGGCAACTTCCTGGAAACTTCTTAGAAATTACCAAAGGAAGTTTCTAAGAAATTATCTAGAAATTACCAAAGGAAGTTTCTTGGAAATTACCAAAGGAAGTTTCTCGGAAATTATCCAGAAATTTCCAAAACTAATTTAAATTATTTGTAAAAAAATTTATTGTTTAAAAAACTTTAAAAAAGTAAGAGATCATCATATTTTTCATTTACCTAAAATAAAAGATTGTATTAAATGAAAAAAAAATGTAATAAAGTTAAATGTGCGAGTGGGTGAGCAGACTCGAACCTTCGTATAGCCTGACGGATGGGTATACCGTAAGGTCTCAAGTGGCCTGCTGGGATAGTGCTTTAACGCACTCAACCAAATTGCCATTTGTATACATTTTTGAAAATATAATATACACATTATCTATTGCATACTTTCTACTAGGTATCTTTATTTTCTGTTTTACCAACTATAGTAACAGTTGTTTTAGCAGGTGAGGTTATGTTATAGTTAAACGTTTACTTTACATGTCAATATACAATATAATTTAATATTGTAGTGTCAATTTTATAATTGTTTATTTATTATTACGTGAAAGTGAATATTTATTTTTGAATTAATGTTTTGGGGTGTTGGTGTTTGTGAATAATAAAGAAAAAATTGCGTTCTTATTTTAATTATCTTTATCATTATTATATATTATCATTTTTTTAAATTTCTGAAATTAAATTAATGTTTATATTAATTAGAATTAAAAAATGTGTGTAATGAACAGATGTAAATAGGCGACTCAAGAAAATGCACCTATCGCCGCAAAAGAGAATTTTCAAGAATCATGTTAAAAAATAAAATTACAAAATAATAATAAGAAATTTGAATTTTTCCATTATTTTTATTTAATTATCGTTTACAAATAACAAAATTTTTCGACAAAAATTCAATTATTATCAAAAATTAAAATAAAATTCTTTACAATATTTCAATTATTTTCAAAAAATTTTCCCAATTCAATAATTTTTAATATTTACTATTTTCAAAAAATTTTTGATACAATTTTACGAAAACATTCAATTATTTTTATAAATAATTATAAAATTTCATTTAGGAATTCAATTATTTGCATTGTAGAATTTTAAATTTTAATACAATTTTAAATAAATACCTTGAAAAATACAATTATTCTTAAAAATTTCATTGAAACTTGACCAAAGAATTTAATATTAAAAATCATTCAATTATTCAATAAAATAATAAAATTTGATGCAATAATTCAAATATTTTCTTAATTAACTTTTTATTTATCTCAGAAAATCAATTATTTTCCAAATTTTTAGTAATTCTGCAAAAGAATTCAATTGACTTGTTAAAAATTTATTATTCCAATAAAATCAATTATTTTAAGGAATTTTAATAAAATTATTTTCGAAAGTTCAATTATCTTCATAAATATTGTAGAGATTCAACAAGACATATTAATCTTCGCGCTACCGGCTGGTCACCCGGGGTAGCCAGGTAATGCATAATGTTGTATATTTGCTCGACTTTTGTATCAATTGAATCGACATTTGAACTCGCTGAACAAAATCTTATCTACTTTTGAAAAATACAAAAATACATTTTTTACATTTCTTCTTGTTTATTTATAACAACTAAAAAAGTATGTATACGACAATACAGAAAATTGACCAAGTGTTTTTTTTTTATATATTGCAAAATAATACAAAAAAAGCATTAAACTTATACAGTGAAATTGTTTTATATCAATAAATACAATATATTTTAATGTTACAATACATCTTTTATTTGTTTAAACCAATTATTGTTGTTATTTATCAACTTTTCCCAAAATGTATAAATTAAGATTGTTAAAAATAATTATGTATTTATTCAAAGAAAATTATTTTTTAAAAAATGATAATAATTGAATTTCTGCAAAGATTTTTGTTATTTATGAAGATAATTGAACTTTCGAAAATAATTTTATTAAAATTCCTTAAAATAATTGATTTTATTGGAATAATAAATTTTTAACAAGTCAATTGAATTCTTTTGCAGAATTACTAAAAATTTGGAAAATAATTGATTTTCTGCGATAAATAAAAAGTTAATTAAGAAAATATTTGAATTATTGCATCAAATTTTATTATTTTATTGAATAATTGAATGATTTTTAATATTAAATTCTTTGGTCAAGTTTTAATGAAATTTTTAAGAATAATTGTATTTTTCAAGGTATTTATTTAAAATTGTATTAAAATTTAAAATTCTACAATGCAAATAATTGAATTCCTAAATGAAATTTTATAATTATTTATAAAAATAATTGAATGTTTTCGTAAAATTGTATCAAAAATTTTTTGAAAATAGTAAATATTAAAAATTATTGAATTGGGAAAATTTTTTGAAAATAATTGAAATATTGTAAAGAATTTTATTTTAATTTTTGATAATAATTGAATTTTTGTCGAAAAATTTTGTTATTTGTAAACGATAATTAAATAAAAATAATGGAAAAATTCAAATTTCTTATTATTATTTTGTAATTTTATTTTTTAACATGATTCTTGAAAATTCTCTTTTGCGGCGATAGGTGCATTTTCTTGAGTCGCCTATTTACATCTGTTCATTACACACATTTTTTAATTCTAATTAATATAAACATTAATTTAATTTCAGAAATTTAAAAAAATGATAATATATAATAATGATAAAGATAATTAAAATAAGAACGCAATTTTTTCTTTATTATTCACAAACACCAACACCCCAAAACATTAATTCAAAAATAAATATTCACTTTCACGTAATAATAAATAAACAATTATAAAATTGACACTACAATATTAAATTATATTGTATATTGACATGTAAAGTAAACGTTTAACTATAACATAACCTCACCTGCTAAAACAACTGTTACTATAGTTGGTAAAACAGAAAATAAAGATACCTAGTAGAAAGTATGCAATAGATAATGTGTATATTATATTTTCAAAAATGTATACAAATGGCAATTTGGTTGAGTGCGTTAAAGCACTATCCCAGCAGGCCACTTGAGACCTTACGGTATACCCATCCGTCAGGCTATACGAAGGTTCGAGTCTGCTCACCCACTCGCACATTTAACTTTATTACATTTTTTTTTCATTTAATACAATCTTTTATTTTAGGTAAATGAAAAATATGATGATCTCTTACTTTTTTAAAGTTTTTTAAACAATAAATTTTTTTACAAATAATTTAAATTAGTTTTGGAAATTTCTGGATAATTTCCGAGAAACTTCCTTTGGTAATTTCCAAGAAACTTCCTTTGGTAATTTCTAGATAATTTCTTAGAAACTTCCTTTGGTAATTTCTAAGAAGTTTCCAGGAAGTTGCCAGGATGTTACCAAAGGAAATTACAAAAAGGCGGACATTGTTGTATGTCAGGGAAGTCGCCAGGAAGTTACCGAAGGTAACTTCCGAAGTTGCCTTGGGAAACTTCCTGGCAACTTCCTGGAAGTTTTTGTGTTATCTGGGAATAAATAGCACAAATAAAATTAATAAGTATAAGAGTGACACAGTGTACCGCTCTATAAGTACAAGTAGAGCGCATGCGCACATGAAAAAGTTGTGATAAATGAAAATTTTTGACTGATTCAGAACTTTTTCCATTTGATTCTTATAGCTGACAGTTCAAGCTTTACTTTAAGGCTAATTAGAGACTTCTAGCACGTCGGCATCATTCTCTACACGTGATCAAAAAAGGCCAAAAACAGAGTTTTTTTAAACTTTGAATCTATTTTTAGGGTTTCGGGGCCAAAGGCCAAAACCCTTATAGCGGGACTTCGGTGTCCGTCCGTAGTTTTTGTCAACGTTGCCATATCAACCATTGTCAAAGCGACCGTTGCTATGTTAATGTTTGTCATAATAGCCGTTGCAAAGGCAACCGTTATGTTACGTTAATATTTGTCATAACAACCGTTGCCATGGCAACCGTTACTATAGTACTTGTTTTTTTTATTGATTCATTATCATTATCATTATTTTAGGCCACGAAACCCTATGATGTAGGGTTTTCATTTTTCTTAAAATCTCGACGTGATGGGCACTTTTGGAGGTCATATTCGTGTTTAGCGATGAAAATCCTATAAGAATATCATTGTCCGATGTTTGAATCAGAGAAAACGTAACTTTTTGTCGACCAGTGTAATTAAGATATTTGAAAATAATTATTGTTAAAAATAGAAAAATTTAAAAGTTTTATATTAGAATTCGTGGTAAATAAATTTTCTTTGTTTTTAAACAAATTTTACTTTTTTAAAAAAGTATAATTTACTTCAAGGAATCTAAATTTTATTAACCCTTCAACGACGAGATGTGCTGATTTTCAACATGAATTTCAAACGCCAACAATTAGTAGAAAGAAGCCAAAAAATTTTTCAAAAGTCGATGTTCTACTAATTTTGGGGTCACTCTTTCTAATGGCGTGGTCAAAATTTTCAAAAAATGATATTTAACCCTTTTTTTAAATACTTAAAAATGTCAAAATTTTTGAAAGCAATTTTTTTTAAAGAATTTTTTTCTCCGCCATAACATTTTTTAAATAAAACAGAAAGTATCAGAAACGTGTTCGCGATAGTAGTACTTGAAAAATATCCATTTTTAATTTAATTTTTTTTTATTTTGAATCTAAAATGGCGCTTGAAGGACAAAGAAATTTCCTAATTTTACGTAAGATTACAAACTTTTTCAAAATTGCTCAAATGTAATTAAAATTTGTTACTCAGGGGTTTTTTAGGTCGTTGATTACAAATGTGAAGTCGCCTTTGGCCTTTAAATAATTAAGTTGCCCGATTCTCACCACGAAGAGGTAGGCGAAATAGAGAATCATTTTTTTTACTTTTTCAGTGATTTTAATTTTTTTTCTTTTATTGTTTTTTAATTTTTTTTGTTTTTTTCAATTTTATAATTTACTTCTTTCAACTTTTTATTAAAAACTATTAATTTGTATTTTTTAATGCAAATCTCAGTAATTTTTGAAAATTGAGCTGCCATTTTGGATCCGCCATTTTGAATTTTTTGAATCTGACTTCATATTCGTGATCAGCTACCCCAAAAACCTCCGAGTAACGAGTTTCAACTGAATTCAATAAGTTTTACAAAATTTAACCGCTATATTAGATCCGCCTTTTTGGAATTTTTTGAATCTGACTGCAGATTCGTAATCAGCGACCCCCAAAACCACCGAGTAACAAATTTCAATTAGATTTGAGCAATTTCGAAAAAGTTTGTAATCTTACGTAAAATTAGAAAAAATTTTTGTCCTTAAAGCACCATTTTAAATTCAAAAACGAAAAAAATAAAAATTAGAAATGGATATTTTTTAAGTACAACTATCGAGAACACGTTTCTGATACGTTTTCATCTATTTGAAAAATGTTATGGGGGAGAAAAAAATTCTTTACAAAAATTGCATTAAAAAACTTGACATTTTAAAGTATTTTTGAAAAAAAGAAGCATAGCATAGTCCATTTAACATACTTAAAATATAGGAAAACAGTTCTTCCCGATTGGCTAATTAAATTTAGGTACTACAGATTCAGGCAAAGCGCTAAGGGGGTTAAGTATGCAAAAACTGCCCCCGCTTCTATTTTTCTCAAATTTGGCCCATATGTGACTATCCATATGACTATAACTTTCTGCAATTTTGAACTCAAAATTCGGTTTTTTGGGGGAGTTATGGAGGAGGAAAGCAAAATCAAAAAACTTATTTTTCTCGAAAACTACTGAACCGATTATAATGAAATTTTAAGAGGTTGTAAATATAGATAAGACGATTTAAAAAAAAAAATTTTTTTAAATTTTCAAATTTTTTTTCAAATTTTTAAATTTTTTTAGGGTTTTTTTTAAGTGACCACTTCCTCTTTTGTTGTAAAAAGTACCTTATAATGTCCTCTTTAACATATATTTTTTCATATGTTCATACACTACCGGCAGAAATTGTCGGTACGAACGACGGGCGAGCTACGAAAAGTTGCTGCCGAAATTAAATTAACATATTTTATTATTAAAAAATGATAGAAACTTGGTTCTTGGATCGTTTGAAAGCCAATTAAATTCTGCGTCGTTTGATATATAAATGAAAATTATTTGATATTTTTAAGAGATTTTATCACTTAAAAGATTTTGGAAAAAAATTGATTAATTTTTCTATTTTTGTGCATCATGTTTGTGTGGCTGCATAATCTAGAAAAATTTAGAGAAAAATTTTAAACTCTAGCAACATAATCTTTAAAGTCTCAGCTTTTATTTGAGCCTTGAAAATTGAAAATCCGTTCAGTAGTTTTTGAAATATCTAAAAAAATGTCCAAGCATGTTGTTTTATAATTTAGGCGGTGATACACACTTATTGCACTCTCGCTGATCACCCGGTTAGTTGCGGCAGGGCCGAATAAGCGGTATATAGAGTGGGGGTCATATTTGGCGCCCTTTTTAAGTTTTTTGTCATTTTAGATTTAATATTCATTAAAAATTTAATAATTTTTAAAGTTAATTATTATATATATATAAATAAGTTATCATTTTACAAACTTTCATGATCAAATAGTCGTTTATTTCTATTTACAAATTTTCACTTTTCAAACTTTTTTTCCCAAAATAAACGCCTATTTGATCATTAGAGTTTGTAAAATGATAACTTATTTATATATATATATATATATATATAATAATTAACTTTAAAAATTATTAAATTTTTAATGAATATTAAATATAAAATGACAAAAAACTTAAAAAGGGCGCCAAGTATGACCCCCACTCTATATTCCGCTTATTCGGCCCTGCCGCAACGAACCAGGGGATCAGCGAGAGTGCAATAAGTGTTGTGGCGGTTCGCTCAAATTTTGTCATTTCGTCGATGAGAACTCGCCTTTAGGCTCTCCCCACCTTCGTGCTACAGAGTGACGAAGTGAGAGTGTGAATATTTAGTTCTAATTGAGATATTCGACGTTGCATACATATTTTTGTATTTTCTCAATTATAAATAAACGAAGTGTTTTAATTATTAATCCAAATTGACAGAATTATTTATTTATCGGTTTATTTGGGAACCGACCTTTTGTTGGTAGAATTCTTACCAAAATTCCCACATTGGTGACCTGCCGACTTGAGTTGTTTTTCAATTTCATTTTTGGAGCAATTTTGCAACACGCATGCTTTCATTTTGTTATGAATCAATACATATCAAGTCTACATAAAAGCATCTGAGCAGCATTCTACCTCTACGAGATTGAGAAGAATTTTTCATGTTCACTCCTGATTTAATTTTGGAATATTAAATACTTTTTTTGTCAACTTTTGGAGTTTTTCGCTCGGACCACGCTTCTCGCACGTGTGTCCGCCATCTTTAAGGAATTCAACACTTTTCATCACATCGTCCTCCGAAATTGATGGACTGTGATCATCGTTACTTTTTTCGTCAAGATTACACGATACTTCAACACTTCAGCATCTCCACCAGCACGACTGACAACTTTTTTACATTTATCACCTGCTTTACCTGTCTGGCGGTGAACTTATTGTATTCGAAGCGCTTTCGACTCTTATGCATGGGCTTTTAACGGAGCCCATGCACCAGGTACGTTATTTTTTTTCTACCTGTATTTTTTTTCTCTTCCGTTCAATGTTGAAACATAGTTTCACATTTTCATGAATACATCTCTTTCATGATTCAACTGATGGATGCAATCATCGGCCGAGTGTCCGGTTCAAGTTGCTGAGGGAGCATCTGCTTAGTTTTCACAATTTTTCTGTCAAGGAATGTTCTAAGAGGATATATCTTACCTTGCCATCAACATGTTCTTCTGCACGTTCGGAATTTGCATCTCGGGACACATCACCACTGAAAGAAGATTCATCGCTTATTTTGTTTTTATGGTAACAGTGTGCTTGATTACCTATTTTTTGTCGTGAGTTTCATTTTCATATATTTTATTCTTTTTATTTTTATTTTTAACATAATTTTATTTAGTGAAAAATTATATTTGATTATGAAGATTATTTTTCTAACTTGTTGAAATAGTGTGTTTACATTTTTGTCATGTGGCAATTTCCGATCGTTTTCAGGGTCGGGCATTGATTGTTATTATTCAATTGGGGTTTTCATTGTCTTGATTGTTTATTTATTGACAAACTTTTATTCAGAAAACACTGCTTTTGAGGTTCCATCATACTGAATCTTTTTCTTTCTTATTATTTTATTTTACCGCTGATTTGTTTTTGTGTTGTTGAGAGACCGTTTTTCTTTCTTGCCTTCATTATGGCTGAGGGCGGAAATCTCAGGGAGACTCAGATTCTTGGCGATGAGCAATTCCAGGTTTTGCAGCGACAGTTGAACAGGGTTTCTGAGGGTATGAATGAAATTCGTGATTTTCCGCGAATTGAGGCCTATCGCAGTCCTAGGCTGCCTCGATTCGTTTCTAATGACCCTGAGTTCTGGTTCATGCAGGTTTCATCTGTCTTTGAGAATCATCGCATCACCTCTGAATCAACCAGGGCCAATTACATAATTGCTGAACTCGATCCGGAAGTTTTGATTTGTGCTCGCGATATCTTGACGCTTCGACCAGTCCCTGCGAATTTGTTTACACAACTGAAAGCAAGAATCATTTCTACTTACTCAATTTCAGTCGAATCTCGACTTCGGCAATTTCTTAAGGGAGATATTCCCACTGATGGAAAACCATCCCTTATTTTAACCCGATTACGAAATTTGGGCGATATAAATTGTAGTGATGAGGTTGTTAAATCCGTTTTCTTGGACCAACTGCCCCCTTCAACTCGCGCTATTCTGGCTGCATCGAGGGTTTCCACAATTCAGGAGTTAGCTGATTTAGCCGATAAGGTCTACGAAACCACTAACATTTCTCCATGTTGTTCTGTTGTTGATGCGGTGCCTATCTCTCAGTCTAAATCACTTTCTGAGCCTCTCTCGATTATCCAGGATCAAATTAGCGATTTGTGTGCTCGGGTTGATGCGCTGAGTAGCAAGTCTTTCCAATCTACCAATCATCGTTCGCGATCCGGATCTCATGGAACTCGAGGCAGCAATAGATCTCGTTCGTCATCTCGTGACACCAGGTCGAGTTGTTGGTACCATCATAAGTTTGGAGACAGGGCAACCAAATGCAAGGAACCATGCTCTTTTTCGGGAAAATCGAATGTTGGTAGATCCTCGGAAAACTAGTCACGCCTCTTCATCTTGAGACTGTTGATTTCGGCGTACCTTCTAAACGTCTCCACATTCGTGATCGTACTTCCGGGTTGCTTTTTCTGATCGACACTGGTGCGGACATTTCTCTCCTCCCTGTTCAAAAAAATACCAAACTTAGTCCTTCAGATTTTTGTCTTTTTGCGGCTAACAACTCTAGGATACCGACATTTGGTGACAGACGTATGAGGTTGGATCTTGGACTCAGGCGAAGCATCGATTGGAATTTCTGCATGGCTGCTGTTCCTCATCCAATTATCGGGGCGGATTTGTTGGCTCATCACAATCTTGTTGTCGATCTTGGTCAGCGGAAATTGATGGACTCTCTTACTAATTTGGATGTCAATTTTGAGGTCCGTAAAGTTTCTTCGTCCACTATAAGCACTATTGATCATAACGCTCCTTATGCGGGGATTTTATCGAGGTATCCTGAGGTTACCGGATTGTCGCAGGGTCTTACCCATTCTACTCGGGATGTTTATTATCATATTTTGACACACGGTCTCCCCCTTGCTGAACGAGCACGGCGTCTTTCACCTGAGAAATTGAAAGCAGCGAAGACTCAATTCCAGACTTGGACGGAGTTAGGAGTTTGTCGTCCTTCAAGTGCTTCCTGGGCTGCGCCTCTCAACATGGTACTTAAAAAGGATGGACAGTGGCGTCCTTGTGGTGATTATCGTCGCCTCAATTCGGTTACGGAACCGGATCGTTATCCAGTTCCTCACCTGCATGACTTTTCCTCTCAATTATCTGGTAAAACCATTTTCAGCAAATTAGATTTGCACATGGCTTACAACCAGATTCCTATTGCTCCGGATGACATTCCAAAACGGCCATCATCACTCCATTCGGATTGTTCGAATTCATGATGATGAATTTCGGCATGCGTAATGCCGGTCAAACTTTTCAGCGATACATTTTCAAGGCCCTTGGTGACCTTGAATATGTATTCGTCTATATTGATGATATTCTCATTGCTTCAACTAATCCCGCTGAGCATGAGAATCATCTCAATGAAGTTTTTCGTCGACTCAAGCATTATGGTTTGCGTATCAATGTTGGCAAATGTCTATTCGGACAGAGTGAAATAGAGTTTCTTGGTCATGTTGTCAACGCTCATGGTTTTAGATCTACCACAGACAAGGTTCAGGCTGTCGTAACTTATTCTAAACCTAAAACTGTTTCCGATCTGCGTAGATTTTTGGGGCTCGTTAACTTTTACAGACGCAGTATTAAACATGCGGCTCATATCCTTTTACCTCTCAACAGTTTTCTCTCGTCATCCAAAAAGAATGATAAAACCTTAATAGTTTGGACTCCTGAAGCTGACCACGCCTTCGAGCAGATTAAGGGCAGAATTGCTGACTCGGTTCTCCTTTTTCATCCGGAACCTAACGCTGAAACTCGTTTGATTGCTGATGCTTCCGACTTCGGAATGGGTGCTGCTTTAGAGCAATTTATCTCTGATTCATGGAGACCTCTGGCCTTCTTTTCAAGGAAATTGTCTCCTTCTCAAAAGAATTACAGTACCTATGATCGCGAATTAACTGCAATTTTCGAATCCATCAAGTATTTTCGACATTTTATGGAGGGACGTGTTTTTCGCATTGTTACCGATCATAAGCCTCTCATTTACGCGTTCAAACAAACTTCTGCAAAGGCATCGCCTCGTCAGCAGCGTCAATTTTCGTATATTTCTCAGTTCTCGGTAGATATTGAGCATTGTCGTGGCTCGGATAATGTTGTTGCAGATGCACTTTCCAGCGTCGAGACGGTTGTTCTTTCTCCTGAAATTAAACTTTTAGAACTTGCTGAGGTTCAGGCCCAGGATCAGGAACTTCATGGAGCATTAACTACCGGTGAGTGGTCTATTCGATTGAAGAGATTCGTTTTTGGTCCGGACAATGTTGGATTGTTTTGTGACGTTTCTGGAGATGATTTGCGACCTTTTATTCCGGCACCTCTTCGAGAAAGACTGATCAAATCTTTTCATTCGTTGTCGCATCCTAGTGCTCGTGTTCTTAACAGAACTATTTCAAAAAGGTATGTTTGGCCCGAAATGCACAAACAAATCACCCAATTTTGCAAGAATTGTATTGATTGCCAAAAGTCCAAAATTTCCAGGCATAATGTTCTTCTGCCCGCTCATTTCGCTGCTCCTGAGACACGCTTCGAACATATCCATATGGATATTGTTGGACCGCTTCCAATTGATCAGGATTTTCGCTATTGTCTGACCATCATCGACCGTTTTTCCCGCTGGCCTGAGGCCATTCCAATCAGGAATATAGAGGCTGTCACTGTGGCCCGTGCTTTCACGGACACCTGGATTTCGAGATATGGATCCCCCCAGACGGTGACGACCGATCAGGGTACCCAGTTCGAATCCAGGTTGTTTTCTGCTCTTCTTCAGATCTCTGGTTGCTGCCGAATCAGTTCCTCCGCTTACCATCCCGCATCCAACGGCATGGTGGAGCGTTGGCACAGGACTCTCAAAGCAGCCATAATGTGTCGATCTTCTTCAAGTTGGGTTAAGGTCTTGCCTACTGTTCTCTTAGGTCTTCGAACATCGGTGATGGATTGCGGGGCATCTCCTGCGGAATTTGTTTTTGGGAGGGCTTTGCGCATTCCGGGTGAATTTTTCTTGCCGTCTGATTCTCCTTCTGATTCCAGTGCATTTTTCGCCGAATTTAGAGATCATATGCGCGAGATTAAATCAGTTCCTGTTTCTCACCACCACAAACGCAAAATTTTTGTCCATAAGGACATAACAACTTGTTCTCACGTATTTTTAAGAACTGTTAAAATCATAAAGAAACCGCTTCAATGTCCATACACTGGACCATTTCGTGTTATCAATCGTATTTCAGATCGCGTCTTTGAGATAGATGTTGATGGAATTTCGAAGCGGGTTTCGGTTGAGAATCTTAAACCAGCGTACACCGCACTCGATTCCTCAGAAATTCTTAAATCAGAATTACCGTCAACAATTCCTGTAAATATCGATTTTGAACGGAGAGACATGCCTTCTGCCTCTAAATCTCCTGAAAACGTGAATCCTGTTGAGTCGCTGATTCCTTTTGGAATCGAGGATCCTGTTGTTTTGGACGATCGATCGGATGTTGCCATAAACATCGAAACACCTATCAGGGAATTGCCATTAAAAGTTAAATCAAAACCAAAGAAATTTGTTCCTAATATTTTAAAAAAGAGAGTAACTTTTAAGGATTAAAAAAGAACCTATAAGGATTAAATTTTTTTTTTTCTTTAAGAAGTATTATATAGTTTTAATAATAATTTTTTTTCTGGTGTGATGTGTGTGAGTTGAAACGTATGAAAGTTCGCGCATCTTTTATTTTTTTTCTTTGTTCTGAAATAATTTCTTTTTTTTTTGAATTTTTAAATTTTTTGTTGTTCATATCGTTGTCACTAGGAGGGGAGTGTGTGGCGGTTCGCTCAAGTTTTGTCATTTCGTCGATGAGAACTCGCCTTTAGGCTCTCCCCACCTTCGTGCTACAGAGTGACGAAGTGAGAGTGTGAATATTTAGTTCTAATTGACGTTGCATACATATTTTTGTATTTTCTCAATTATAAATAAACGAAGTGTTTTAATTATTAATCCAAATTGACAGAATTATTTATTTATCGGTTTATTTGGGAACCGACCTTTTGTTGGTAGAATTCTTACCAAAATTCCCACAGTGTGTATCACCGCCTAAATTATAAAACAACATGCTTGGACATTTTTTTAGATATTTCAAAAACTACTGAACGGATTTTCAATTTTCAAGGATCAAATAAAAGCTGAGACTTTAAAGATTATGTTGCTAGAGTTTAAAATTTTTCTCTAAATTTTTCTAGATTATGCAGCCACACAAACATGGTGCACAAAAATAGAAAAATTAATCAATTTTTTTCCAAAATCTTTTAGGTGATAAAATCTCTTAAAAATATCAAATAATTTTCATTTATATATCAAACGACGCAGAATTTAATTGGCTTTCAAACGATCCAAGAACCAAGTTTCTATCATTTTTCAATAATAAAATATGTTAATTTAATTTCGGCAGCAACTTTTCGTAGCTCGCCCGTCGTTCGTACCGACAATTTCTGCCGGTAGTGTATGTGCATATGTTATTTTCTACAAAACATGCAAGAAAAACGAGTGTCAACAAGTGTTTTAGAACGAGGAATGATTTATTTGGATAGCTGTTTCGCCTGTCAGAAATGAGACACTGTGGTACAGACTAGTGTACCGATATACATTGAAGCGTACTCAGCTGTTTGATCGCGCGGGGGGTTCGGGGGGCGGAGCCCCCCTACTGCAGATAAACTAACTTAGGATAATTTTTAATGATAATTTTTAGGTTAGTTGGCTACACATTACAGTGTTGTCATCACGAAGTCATCAATTTTATTATTTTTCAGTGTTGCCAACTTTGAACATAACATAACTTTGAAAGAATATTTCTGAAAACATTGTACACTTCATACGAGCGACTTGAGCAAATGAAATTGAAGATTGAGAGTTTTTTTTCCTGCGCGAATGTTTTTTCCCTGCGCAAAAGTTTTTTTCCCGTCTGAAAGAGTTTTTTTCCCGCTGCGAGTTACTAGTCTAGAAAAGTCTGTTTCTTGCCATGTTAACAGGGAAAAAACACGAGTTTTTCGTGCATGTGTTGTAGAAATTAATTTGTTACTCATGTAGCAATTAAAAATTTGTGTTAAAATTTGTAACACCCTCTTTCGTCAAATATAGCAATAATAAAAACCGCTGCCTTTTATCATTTTGTAAATCTCTTTGTTTTCATTTCATAAACACTTTACTTACTTATATAAATAATAATAACACAGGCCGACAAGATTTACTTTCCAAGAATCAGACAATACTTTTCCGAAGGATTTGGACGTGCTGAATCCGATTCCGACCTCAAAATGGATCCATCACGTCAGGTTTTCGAGATATTTTAACCTAAAAGTGCAAAAAACCTATTTTTAGTTATATTTGATGTCATGTAACATCAAGAGATAATTTTTTTTCTTAAAGGTCAATCTTGCTACTAAAAGTGCTACTCTTCCCCTTTAATATCCATTTTGAAATTTTAAAAAATCTTCATTTTTCTCTGAGTAATCGTTCATTGAATTTTCTAAGTTTGGCGAATTCTTCGAAATCCAAGTAGAAATAGACAAAACTTCTAGAATAAAGCATAATTTAACTACAAACATCTAAATTTTAAATAGTTTTAAGTTTGTTCAATATAACTGAATAAGAATTCGACATCAGATTGACAGGTTCAAAAATGACATATTGTAGGGAAATACAATCAATTTTAAATAAATCGTCTGTCATATTGTATACGCCATTTTGAATTTTGTGAATCTGATATTGAATTCGTATTCAGTTATATCGAAAATCCTCAGAACTATTAAAAATTTAGATATTTGTAGTTAAATTCAGCTTTATTATTAAAGTGTCTTTGTTTCTACACAGTTTTCGAAAATTTCGACAAACTCAGAAAATTCAATAAACGATTACACAGAGACAATAGAAGATTTTCTAAATTTTCAAAATGGATATTAAAGGGGAAGAGTAGCACTTTAGGCTCAATATTGACCTTTTAGAGAAAAAAATTATTTCTTGATGTTTCATGATATCAAATATAACTAAAAACAGGTTTTTTTGCATTTTTAGGTTAAAATATCTGAAAAACCTGACATGATGGGTCCCTTTTGAGGTCAGATTCGGATTCAGCATGTCGAAATCCTTCGGAAAAGTATTGTCTGATTCTTGGAAAGTAAATTGAATCAAATTTTGTTGGCCTGTGTAATAGAAATATGTAGTAGGTAAATAAATAACAAAAATTTTTTTATATTTTTTACAACGGTTGATTGATATTCAGCCAATTTTATTGAAAGGTAATTATTATTATTTTATAATTTTTATTCTATTTCCTTTTATTATTAAATTTTGATATTGATTAGGGGAGACTGGGGTAAACCCGCTCACTAGCGATTTGACGCTATAAACTCAACTTGAGATGGAGATATTTGTACTGTAAATAGTACTTATCATACAACTAATTTTAACGAACTTTCGTTTAGTTTCATGAATTCATCATAGAATCAGAGACGGTCAATTGTTTTTAGAAGTGCAAAAAAGAAAAAATGATCTTCGGATTTTTAAGTTTTTCGATTATTATTTTTGAGACATAATTTATTCGACAAGTTTTTTTTTATGCTATTGAATGTCCTGTTTCTAAATATATATGTAGTTTTGTTTGATTTCAAAAAGATTTATTTAAACTTATTCTGAAATGTGAGAAATACGTTCGGGGTATTTGCGTTTTTTGTCGATCTTAAAATTTTTAATATTAAAAATATTTATTAAAAGATAAATAATAATCATTTTCTAACAATGTTATTGAATTGTTGGGTAATTAGTTGAATATTTAACATTTTGAATGTCCCGCATTTCGCGATTTGTGGCGATTTTTTTAATAAATGGCGCCGAACTATCAATATTTGTTGGCATCATTGAGCGGAATCATGTCTATATCAGTCATTATTAGTTATTATTAGGTTATAGCGGTTATAACAAACAACGCAAACAAATAATCAAATTTTGTCTCTGTCTTTTTCGGCTAAAAAAGACATATATCTAGTTTGTTGTCTTCGTTCAGTTCACGTTTTATTCTTGTTCACAGAATGAAAGGGTGATAATATTACGAATGGTAATGGGTAAAAATGACTTAGGTAAAGGGTAAAAATTACGACAAGTAATATTACAGAGGGTAAAACACTTACTTAAATGTGTCAGTAAAACAACTTTGCTGTTTCTTTACTAAATATATTAAAAAGGTTAAATATTGAATTATTCTTATTAGAACCAGTTCGACATATTAATAATTAAATAACTTTACTACCCAAATTAATAAACAATTTTATTTTCAATTAAACTTGTTGATTGAGTCACTTTCAAACTCACCATTTTATGGTTATGACTTTGTAAACAAACAAGAGTTGGGAAATAATATAACAAAAAGTCACGAAAAGCAGAAAATTTTTAATATAATTTATTATTTTAGTTAACGAGTTTTTTCCTTTAGTTAAAAAATGTATAATTTTAATAAACAATACATAATTATGGTAAACAAATTATACTTTTTTTAATCATAATTTATAACTTATTGCGTTTTTTAATTTTTTTTTTATTAAAAAGAGATTTTTTTACATAAATGTTATTATCACTTACACTGGTTTACAGTGAAATTGTCAATTGAACAAAACATTTCATTCTCGAATAGTAGGTGTTTTTTGAGTAAGAAAATCATAGTTTTAATTTTTTTCCCTCGTGCAGTTTTTCAGTAGCTTCAAATTTTGCATTTTCGAGGTGCGACGCTACTTAAATTTACCTGTAGGAAAATTAGCCAGTCAAAATATAATAAATAAGGTATTATTGGAAAGGTTATTAAATTATCTTTCGATCCATAGGTTACAGAATAAAATTCAATAAAAATTGAGAGAGTTACAGTCGATTAAAGATGAAATTTTATAACAATTTCGATGATTTTTAGATATTTGAGTAACTTCTACTATTTTTTTCTACATCAAACAGGAAAGAATGTTTGGGTTTTAATTTTTTTATTGATAGACTATATCATTACATAAATTTTGAGCCCTTGTGGACCTCGATTGGATTAAAAATGACAATTCTACACTAAATTTAGTGAACGAAACTACATTCTTCATTTTTGGTATCTCTTAAACATTTGCAGCAAAAATTGAAGTAATAAAATTTAGTTAAGCTCTGAAGTTACTAAAATCACTAGTCAAGGATTTCGGAAATCGTAGATTTCGAATCCAATGTTAGTTTTCTAAATTTCAAAATGGCGGATCCAATATGGCGGACAAAGTTTTTTAAATCGACTAAATTTGTTTTAAGTTCGTTACTCGGGGGTTTTCGGGATCGCTGATTACGAATCCAATGTCAGATTTCAAAAACTAAAAATGATGGTTTCATAATAACGAATTTAATCGATTTAAAAAACTTTGTCCGCCATATTGGATCTGTTATTTTGAAATTTAGAAAACTAACATTGGATTCGAAATCTACGATTTCCGAAATCCTTGATTAGTGATTTTAGTAACTTCAGAGCTTAACTAAATTCTATTACTTCAATTTTTGCTGCAAATGTTTAAGAGATACTAAAAATCAAGAATGTAGTTTCGTTCACTAAATTTAGTGTAGAATTGTCATTTTTAATTCAATCGAGGTCCACAAGGGCTCAAAATTTATGTAATGATATAGTCTATCAATAAAAAAATTAAAACCCAAACATTCTTACCTGTTTAATGTAGAAAAAAATAGTAGAAGTTACTCAAATATCTAATAATCATCAAAATTGTCATGAAATTTCATCTTTAATCGACTGTAACTCTTTCAATTTTTATTGAATTTTATTCTGTAACCTATGGATCGAAAGGTAATTTAATAACCTTTCCAATAATACCTTATTTATTATATTTTGACTGGCTTATTTTCCTACAGGTAAATTTAAGTGGCGTCGCACCTCGAAAATGCAAAATTTGAAGCTACAGAAAAACTGCACGAGAGAAAAAAATTAAAACTATGATTTTCTTATTCAAAAAACACCTACTATTCGAGAAAAAAATGTTTTGTTCGATTGGCAAAAACATTATTTGTTGATTGCAAATTTTTATTTATAAAAAAATTGAATATTTTAAAAAAAAGGAAACAATTTTACTAAAAAAATGCCTTGTTACATATATATGTATTTACGCCTTACAAATTTCTTTAATTACAAAATTATTTAAAAATATAAATAACTTCCTTTTTAATTACATATTTAATTCTTATTTTTTTCCACAAAAATTAAAAGGTTTAAAAATGTCAAATTCAAAAAATTATTTTTATTATTTCAATAAATATTTCTAATAATTTTTTAAAAAGTTCTTTAAGAATTTTCACATACATTTGTTTTAAAATTTATTAACATAGATAAGAGAGTTTTTCTAAACAATTATCGAAAACTTCCTATGAATTACGAAAAGTTTGAAAAAATTCTCTTAAACATTTAGGAAAATTTCTTCATGAAAATACAGGAAAAACAAACAGGAATACAGGAAAAATACAATTTGAAAAAATTTCCACGTAACTTCAAATTATTTAAAAACAAATTAAATTAAACTTTTTCAAAACAATAATTCTTCAAAATTGCCAGTTGAAAGTAAGTATAGAAAATTCAAATTTTTCAACAATATTTTAATCTAAAACCTTTTTAAAATTATTAGACTACAAAAGTAATTCATTTATTAAATAATAGAATGTTTTTTTAAATTTAATTCTTATTAAGAAAAATATAAGCAGAATATTTGTATTACAGTCATAATTAATTGTACAAATTATAATTTTTTTAAACCAATTTTAAATGTTTTTTCATGCAAAGAAAAGATTGTTAACTATTTTATTTTTAATCATAAACTTGTTAAAGAATTCTAATTTTTTCGAAGTAAAGATTTAAAAAATATAATATTTATGTTCCAGTCGCATTTTTTTGTAAAAATTATAATTAAAAAAAAAGAATAAATTTGCTCATAGGAAATTTTCGAATTATACATTTCTAAAAATATTTCATTTATATTATTGAAAGGAAAGAAAACGGTGTAATAAATATTTGTTTTTAAAAAATATTTTGTTTTAAACTATAATAAAAATATTTCTGTAATAATATGCTATTAAATTATTTCCTTAAAAATTTTTTTAATAAGGAAGACAGTTTTGGTTAATGCGTAATTATTAATCACATTTCTTTAAAACAATTCTTGTTTTCAATTTAGAATCATATTTTTTTTAAATTACAGCATTTAAATATTTTCAATAAATTTCATAAATTAAAGATGTTTCAGTTTTTTGGTTTTAAATAAATTAGTTAACATTAGTTACTTCAACACTTGAACAAGCAAACAAAACAATGAGATAAATATTTGCTTTTTCATTATAATTATTTATAAATTATGATTTTGAAAGTCATAAAATTTATTTATCATAATTATGTATTATGATTTACAATTATACATTTTTTATAGAAAAGAAAAAATTTGTTTAATAAAATATAAATTTATATTAAAAATGTATTGCTTTGCGTGACATTTTATTATATTGTTTCATAACTCTTGTTTGTTTACAAAGTAATAACCATAAAATGGGGAGTTTAAAAGTGTAATATATATACAAAATAAAACTATCAGGATTACCTTAAATTCTTAAAAAAATCAAGTGATCGGGTTTACCCCGAGAGGTGAGCGGATTTACCCTGGAAAATTGTGATTTTGAAATTTAGTATATGTGTATTACAAATTTTTTCTAAGTAAAACGAAAACAGATAAATCAAAAATTCTTTTTTATTTTGTTAGTAGAAATTATAAGCTTTCAAATTATATAAATTAACTTGGATTTAGAGAATAATTTCCTAGGTTTTTACCGTTCTGAAAAAAATGAGCGGGTTTACCCCAGTCTCCCCTACACTAATTTTTTTAAAAAAGAATAACTTTTTATATTATATTAAAAAATAAATAAATCTTGCTTCAATAAATGTTCTTTTAAATAATCTATGAGATAGTTATAGTATTTTAATAGTTAAAAGAAAATTCTTAAATAAAAAAATTCAAAAAATGATATTTTCGACCATTTTTGATATTTAAGACCATGTTCCTCCAAACATTTTTTAAAAAATCGAAATTTTTTTTGCGTTAATTACTATTTAAATAATAAATTGCTGATAATGTAGAATTTATCCCGAAGGTCGGCATGACTGAGAAGTATGTATACAAGATGTGAGAACATCGAAGCCAGTTGCACAATGCCTCTTTATTCCCCCCTAACGTCACCATCTAAGGTAAAGGTCCCAATTATGGAACGCTTTTTAAGCTAACTAAAATTCTATGATAAATTTCTTTGAATTAGGAGCGTTAATATGAATAATTCGGGTGTAGATTGAAAGGTTGGTATTTAGTAAACAGTATTTAGGCCCTAAAATGTTTATTTTTTATGAAATAAAAATATTATTAACTAAATTGTGACTCCCTGCACTTGTACCGATTATGAAACGATGGTTTCCTGCTTGTACGGGTGTTCCAAAATAAATGTCCCAATTATAAAACACTTATTTTATTTTATAAGTAATTAAAATTGTATTATCTTATCTTAACAATTTGAATATTAACTATAAAGAATTAAATACAAAGAACAACTTCTATTTAAACAGATAATTATAAAACCAATTTTTTGGGTAAAAAAGTAATGCGAAAATATTGAAAAAATTTGAAGTTATGTTTGATATATATTTTCTTCCTGTTCCATCAATCGGGACATGCAAATAATAAGTGTACGTAATGTGGAACCCTAGTTTGACAGAAAACCCGGCTTACCTTAATTTAAAAGCTAAAATACAATTAAAGATTTCTTTTTAAATTAAATAGTATACAAAAATAATAATTCTTATATCTTGTAAAATTTATTGAAATGACTAGAATATTCTAATCACCAATTGTAATTCAATTTATTTTCATTTTTGTAATACTGTTCCATAATAGGGACAACATTGTGAAAACGTTCCATAACTGGGACTTTTACCTTATTATCAAAATGTAAGAGGTTTGAGTACCAAACTTAATATTCTTCGTGAATCAATTTTATTAACAACATATGACATTTTTACATTCACAGAAACTTGGTTAAACTATAATTTTGCATCTAGTGAATTAGGTTTATTAAATTATGACATTTTTCGTGCTGACAGGAGTGTTAATAGCAGTTTAAAATCGCGCTGTGGTGGGGTGCTCATAGCATGCAACTCAGATCTACGTGTCTCTGTACTTGAATCGAGAGTAGTTGATATAGAATATGTCTTCATTAAATTTTCGTGTTCTTCTATTAGCTACATTATAGTTACTTTTTATATACCTCCAATTTCAAATCTGAATACTTAAGCAACCGGTTGTTATATTTTGGAGGAAATATTATTTTCTTATCCTAATGATAAAGTGTGTGTGTGTTGGGTGATTTTAATTTGCCGTTTATTAAATGGAACAATATAAATGATAGAGATTCATCAGGTAATCCATTTCCTGGATTTTCACTTTCAAATCGAGAAATAACTAATTTGATTTCAGATTCAATTTAATTTTGGGCTTATCTCAGGTTAACTCAATTGTAAATTCTGTTGGTTCCATTCTTGACTTAGCTCTTTACAATTCTTTAAACTACTCAATTGAATCCACTCTAGATCCTATACTTCCCGTTGATAAATACCATCCTCCAATACTTTTTAAAATTTTTACTCATGATATTTTAAATGTTAATTTAAATAATGATCAACGTAAATACATTTATAACTTTGAAAAAGCAAACCTGGGAGCAATTTGTACTTTTCTTTCATATGTTGACTAGAACCTTGTACTTAATATGCAAAATATAGATGAAGCAGTAAGTGTTTTTTATAGTTATATTCACAAAGCTTTTGAATTATTTATACCTCTAATATGCATTAAGGACTCTAAGTTTCCAACGTGGTTTTCAAATGAGCTTAAAAGTTTAACTTTTCAAAAAGAGGATGCTCATGCCAAATACAAAGGTTCTAATTAACAGTCTGACAATCAAATATTTGCTAATCTACGTGCCAGATGCAAATCATTGTCAAGACAATCTCATGACAATTATATATGCAAAGTGGAGAATTTAGTTACACACAATCCTAATTATTTTAGGAACTATGTTAATTCACTTCGTGGTGGTTCGCGCATTTCTAAGGAGATGAAACTCGATAATGCCACTGCAAATAATAATATTGATATTGCAAATAGCTTTCGATCTTTTTTTAGTTCAGTTTATTGCTCTCCTTCCGCGAGTGCTACAGCATCAGACTTTGAATTCTTAAACAATTGTCATATTAATACCTTCAGTATCAGTAAAGTTTCAATTTTTTCTAAACTAAAAAATCTAGATATTAGGAAGGGGCAGGCCCGGACGTAATACCACCCTCCATCTTGAAATCATGTTGCTCTGCTTTTTTTGAGCCGCTCAACATTCTCTTTAATTGGTCTCTGTCTATTGGTACTTTTCCGATAGATTGGAAAAGAAGTATTATTGTGCCTATCTATAAAGAGGAAATCAAGAATGATGTGAGGAATTATAGCCCAATAACTATTAATTTTCAGTGCAATACCTAAAATCTTTGAAAGTCTTGTTTTTGACACACTTTTTAATCAACTTGAGAACCTAATTATTGACGAGCAGCACGGTTTCATGCGACGTAGATCAGTATTAACAAACTTAACTATTTCGAAACGTTAGTTCACTCAGTGTGAAGTCAATTGATAGTTCATCACCATTTTAAAATATTTTGGCATCGTTCCAGGAAATTACCGCAACATCACAATCGCCTATCGCAACTACGCTCAACGTCTTTCATCGTATCATCACCAAAGGTCCCCCTTTGGCTGAACACGCTCGTCGTTTAACTCCTCACCGATTTCAAGTATAGCAAAGGAAAAATTTAGAATGTGGGTGGGACAGGGAATTTGCCGACCTTCCAGTGGTTCTTGGACCGCTCCGATTCACTTGACCCCTAAGAGGGAGGGAGGATATCGTGTTTGCGGTGACTTTCGACGTTTGAATTCCGTGACTGTTCCCGATCGTTACACGGTTTCGCATATACACAAATTCTCTTCTTGTCTTTCTAATAAAAAGATTTTCTTAAAGATTGATCTTCATATGGCGTACACCCAAATTCCTGTCGCTCCCGATGATATACACAGGACTGCCGTGATAACCCCTTTCGGTCTTTTCGTATTCTGTAGAATGATTTTTGGTCTAAGGAATGCCGGCCAGATCTTTCAACGTTATATATTCCAGGCTCTTGGAAATCTAGACTTTGTATTCGAATAAGTTGACGATGTTCTTATTGCTTCAGTTGCCGTCACTAAGCATAAAAAGCATCTTAACATGGTGTTTCAAAAGCTGAGAGACTTTGGTTTTCGTATAAATGTTGACAAGTGTCAAACTGGTCGCCAAAAAATGTTGTCGCGAATGTTTATAAATCTTTTTGTGTCGAATTTAATGAAGGAGCCTTAAGATCATGTTATTCAGTGTGGCGTTTTTTATAGTAAAGTACATGGGTCACGTGACTACTAAATAACGTAAACTTAAGTTTTGTGTTATATGTTAAAACCTTCGTGGTCATTAATGTTAAAATATTAATTTAACTAATACTATAGTTTAAATAATTGTTTAAATAACTGTTAATATAATTGTTTAAATAATTGTTAAAATAATTATTTTAATAATTGTTTAAACTGTTAACTGAATAACTGTTACTACAATTTCTTAAACAATTTTATATTATATTATATATTCCAGGCTCTTGGAGATCTAGACTTTGTATTCGCATAAGTTGACGATGTTCTTATTGCTTTAGTTGCCGTCACTGAGCATAAAAAGCATCTCAACAAGGTGTTTCAAAGGCTGAGAGACTTTGGTCTTCGTATAAATGTTGACAAGTGTCAATTTGGTCGCCAAGAGTTAGAATTTTTGGGACATACTATCAACGCCGATGGTATCTTTCCCACCACTGAGAGAGTAAGAGCTATCATTTCTTATCCTCGCCCTAAAACTGTTCATGAGTGGCGTTGTTTCTAAGGGTTGATCAATTTTCATCATCTGTGCAGCATTCCGCACGCTGCACAGATGCTCGCACCTTTACCTAGTAAGTTCAAAGAAAAATGATAAAACCAAAATTGAGTGGACTTCAGAATTCACAACGGCTTTCAATCCAATAAAAACTCACTCACGACGGTTACCGTTTTGGTTCATCCTTCTGTGGATGGTGAATTACGTCTTGTTACGAATGCATCTGGTTCCGGTATCGGTGCTGCTCTTGAGCAGAGAGATGTCGACGAAAGAACCTCTTCTGAAAATTGGAAACCGCTAGCATTTTTTTCTAGAAAACTAACACCGGCACAACGCTCGTATTGAGTCAATTCGCTATATTTGTAATTTTTTGGAGGTCGTGAATTCTGCATTGTAACAGATCACAAGCCACTAATTTACGCATTCAATCAAAAATCAGAAAAATCATCGCCTAGACAACAACGTCAATTATCATATATTTCGCAATTTTCAACGAACATCAAACATTTATCTGGATCCAGAAATGTGGTTGCCGATGTCTTGTCACGAGTGAAAACAATTGCTTTATCATCAGAGATCGAATTGGGGGAGATTGCTTTGGCTCAGGGAAATGATAAAGATCTAAAGAAAGCGCTTCAGACCAAGGATTGGTCTATTCGTTTAAAACCATTGCCATGGGGCCCCTCGAACACTATCGTGTATTGTGACGTTTCGGGCGATAGTTTGAGACTTTTTGCTCCACTTATCATTCGTAAAAAAATCCTTCAAATTTGTCATTCTCCGACTCATCCGAGTGCTGGTGTCATAGATCGTGTGATCCGTAAACATTTCGTTTGGCCTTTAATGCATAAAGAAATCGCCGAAAATTGTAGGGTTTGTAGGGAATGTCAGAAGTCTAAAGTTTCTCGTCACACGACCTTGCAACCGATGCATTTCGTCTGTCCAGAAATAAGATTCAGACACATCCACATTGACTTGATTAGTAGGCTTCCGGACGATCAGGGTTCTGTTTATTGTCTCACTATTATATACCGTTTTTCGAAATGGCCTGAGACCATCCCCTTGAGAAATATGGAGGCAGAAACAGTTTGCCAGGCTTTTGTTAATCAGTGGATCTCTAGGTATGGAGTTCCGGAAACAGTAACTACCGATCAAGGCAGACAATTCGAGACTCGCCTTTTCGCTGCCTTTTTGAAAGTACCTGGGTCATATCGAATTCGAACAGCCGCCTACCATCCCGCATCTATTAGGATGATAGAGCGGTGGCTTCTATCATGTGTCATTCTGATCATAGATGGACACGAGTTTTATCTATTGTTCTTTTGCTTTTGCGATCAGCCGTGATGGAAGGCTGAGCTTCAGCCACCAAGTACCTATATGGCACAACCAGCACCCGTTGCTCACCATCACAGACGCAGAGTTTTCGTTTCGATAAGTCTAGCTACGTGCTCATACTTCGAATTTGATATTCATGGATCACATAGAACAGTATCTATCGAAAGATTGAAACCTACATTCATCATGTCGGAACCGAATGAGATGAATGATTCTTAACTCTTAACATCAATTCCAACACAAATAAATTTGTAACGAAATGATAGTACTCTGAAGAAAAGCATGCCTCCACCGGCTTCTGTGCGAGCGGATCTTCTTGAAAACGACTGGTCTTTAGTTAATAAACGTCTTCGTGATCATGACTCTAGAATTTTAAATGGCGATAATTTTTCTGAGGTTCTTATTAACCCCTTCGCAGTCCTGCTAAAAATCGCTTGTGGTCCAAAAACGGTCCAAGAAAAAAAGTTTCCAAAAAATGTGATTTCATTGTAATTAAGGTTTTTGGAGTCGCAAAATTCGAATTTGAAGTCAGTTTTTCAAAATTTAAAATGGCGGATCCAAAATGGCGAATTCGAAAATTTTAAATTTTATCAGATTTGCTTGAAACTTGTTATTGGATTCACCATTTTAATTTTGTAAATCTGACATCATATTCGTAATCAGCGACTCTGAAAACCCCCAAGTAACGAGTTTCATGCGTATTTGATAAATTTTTAAATCTTCATAGTCGCCATTTTAGGTCCACCATTTTGAATTTTGAAAATCTGACTTGAAATTCGGATTCAGAGACCCCAAAAACCTTAGTATGCACTTGGTCATTGAAATCGAACTATGTTTAGTATTTTATTTTTGAGATGGACATATATGGCCACAGACGTAAAGGTGGCACGACTTTTTGTGGCCACATATGGGCCATAGACTGTCAAGGGGTTAATCATGAAAGCTCGAAAGATTCGAATAGAGCAAACAGTATTATAAATAAATAAGAATTTTTCTTAAAATTCAACGAATATTCATTGCTTCCAAAAATCTAATGTATTTAAATTTTATTTTTATATACGAATACGAAGAGATATCTGTATTTTTAACACCGTTTTGTACTTAAGATTTAAAGTTTAGTGACTCGAATCATATTTTATTACTATATCCTCATTTTTAGTATGTTTTTAAGTTAGAAAAAGAAAAAGTTTATATTTATTTAGATCAATCGACATGAATTTTAATGTTAATATTCTTTTAATATATTTATTTAGATAAATCGACATGAATTTAAATTTTAATATTTTTTTATATATTTATTTAGATAAATCGACATGAATTTTATTAATGTTAATATTTTTTATATTTATATCGGTATCACTAGAAGGGGAGTATATGTGGTGACCAGCCTTTGGGTTTGATTGGCGCCGCACATTTGCGCAGCATGAGAGATAGAAAGGAGGAATAGAGAGAATGTGAATAAGAACGAATGAGAACGGAGTAGGGGAAAGGTGTACGAGATGATCCCCCTAAGGGAGAATGACCGTTATTCAAAGAAAAATCAACATTTACGAGGTTTTTTGTACAAACTAGTAGATAATTAATCTATTTAACTTTTCTGTTTAGAAATATATGCAGATAATTAATATTTCACAAGTAAGTTTAATTTTTCTAAAACCTTACAAAAGGATCATCTTGGACACCGGGGTGTCCAAGATGATCCTCCTGGTATGGGCAAGATGATCGGTAGGTTTATCTTAGCCCAATTATTGGAAAAGGAGACTTAATTGAAGGATTAACGTGTATCAATTATCTTGCCCCAAATGACACTAATTTTTAATTTGTTCGTAACTTAACCTACACGCTTTGGTAGTCCAAAGTAACAATCAGAACACTTAATTGAAGATATACTAAAGCTATCAGTACAAGGAACTTTGAATCCCAGCTTCTACAACAAAAGTTACCTAATTATGTGTCAAAGTTATCGATCACTCCGAATCAAGCTTGACTTGGAGTGATCGATAACTTCAACACATAATTAATTTGATAACCGAGTGATAGAATCATTATTATATCAAAAGTTCAAAGTTTAGCTTTCCATAGATTTATAGGTGATTTTGAACATTAGTTTGTATGTAGAGTATAGCAGGAAAATGCTCTTTTTATGGTTGCGCGCAAGGACAAAAAATTCAATATTTCCTAAAGTTTCAGACCCTCCATCGATTTTTTTTTTGAAAATACTTGTGAAATAAGTGGGAATCGAATCATTATTATTAAAAAAAAATAAAAATGGCACTTTTCAAAAAATTGTTTATTTAAAAATTATTTTTTAAATAATTTGTTTTAAAAAAATTTTCTTAAATTGTCTGTAAACAATAATCATTCCCTGAAAATTTTATTAAATTTCATTTATTTTCCTTAGAGATATACCATTTTCAAAATTTCAAAAAAAAAATTAAAAACCTAGTAAATCCAAACATTTTTAAAATCGAATTTAGGCTTTTTACTGTCATTTATTTCACTTCAAAATTTCGAAGTTTTAACAAAATAGAAGAACTAGGGTACAACTTTAATTTTTTTGGCATGGAGCTACCCCATTTTATTTGTAATGAAAATTGTGCCACAATTTATGGCGGGAAATTCAAATTAAATACTAAATAATATTATAATAAATAAATTATCTAATTTATTTTTATTTATACTATAAAATATTAATAAATAAATCAAAATCCAAAACGTGTCCTAAGTCTTCCACTTTAATCCCGCACACTCTATATAATATCTTACATTCACTCAACCTGTATCTACATCCCTTCATTCCTTTCCTCATTCGAAACTTAACCTAATCCTTTCCCATCTTTCCTCTCTATCATTATCCTCTCAACCCTTTCACACCTCCATCCATCCTCGTCCCTTATTCCTACCTTTTTTTATCGTGCTAGCTTGCAAGCACCACCAGATAAAATCAATTTTAAACGCAAAAATTCTTTTTAAATGGGCAAATAACCACATTCAAAATACTCAGCTTTTCTTTTACAACAAACAACAGCACGAAAGAGTGAAGCGAAAACTTGCAAGGAGATTTTCTCAGGCACCTGCTGTAACAAAAATCAAAGCTGCTCACTCTTTTATTGTAACGCCAGAAAGACAGTTGAAAATATTTAGATAATCAAATGCACCTCAAACGGTTGCAGTTATGCAGTATTAAAATACAATTACAACGGTTGGGATGTATTTTATAAAATTTCCAAATTATAACAAACAGCCTTTTTAAGGCTCCAAAATCCTTAATCAATTGGCCTTTTTAAAAGCGCCAAAATACTTACATTGGATTCGCTGCTTTTAATTTTAAAAATCTGTCATCAGATTCATAATCACTGACCTCGAAAATACTGTAAAATCAAATTATAAGCAAATTCAAAAATTTTTTAAGATTTCATTCGCCATATTGGATCCGCCATTTTGAATTTTGAAAAACTGACATCGGATTCGTCATCAGCGACCCCAAAACCCACCGAGTGACAAGTTTTAAACAAATAAAAAAACATTTCAAAAATTATCCGCCATATTGAATCCGCTATTTTGGATTTTTAAAAAACCGACATCGGATTCGTTATCAGCGACCCCAAAACCCCCCGAGTGACAAGTTTCAAACAAATAAAAAAACATTTCAAAAATTATCCGCCATATTAAATCCGCCATTTTAAACTTTGAAAAAATGACATCAGATTCGTCATCAGCGACTCTAAAAACCCAATAGTGACAAGTTTCAAGCGAATAAAATTTTTTTTTATTTATCGGCCATATTGGATTCGCCATTTTGAATTTTTAAAAACTGACATCGGATTCGTCAGCAGCTACCCTGAAAACCCCCCGAGTGACAAGTTTCAAGCGAATTAAATAAATTATCAAAAAATTTTGAAAAAATATCCACCATATTAGATCTGCCATTTTGAATTTGAAAAAACTGACACCGGATTCGTCATCAGCAACCTCAAAAGCATTAAAATATGCTATTACTAATCATTATTGTACCGTTTTTTAAAGTAATTGATCATTATATTTTCTTTTTTTAGATTTTGGTGTCTTTTAGGTGAGGCAGTAAGGACGCCATTTTGAATTTTGGATTCTGCCACTTTGAAATTGAGAGGGAATTAGTTTACGAACATTTTGCCATATGGTTTGTTTATTTTAGTTGCTTACAATGTTGGGCAAAGCTCTGGGCCGGTTGACGTGAAACGTTCCATATATATATATATATATATATATATATATATATATATATATATATATCAGTGTGACAAATATAAATGTTATTAAAAAGTCTAATTTTATTTTCTTTATTTCTTATTGTTTTATTTATTGTTAGATTCTATTGTTGGTTTATTGTTACTTTAATTTTAAAACTGATGATTTTAATTATTTATCTCTTTTAAAAACTTTTAGGGAAATCTATTGTACCTGAAATTAAAGAAAAAGTACAACAATTTTTTGAAAGAGATGATGTAAGTTGTATTATGCCAGGAAAGAAAGATACCATTTCTGTTAAAATCGATGAAAAAAGAGTACTTATGCAAAAGCGTGTACTACGTCACTATTTAAAACACTTATACGATCGCTTTAATGACGAATTTACTGATATTAATATCAGTTTTTCAAAGTTTGCGTTGCTTACGCCAAAACATTGTGTTTTAGTTGGATCTAACGGTACATGTTATCTACGAAAATGATTTAATTGCCCTAGTGACAAGAATATGCGAGAAACGATGACAGATGTTTACAACAAATCTAAGATTGTCAATGTTGAATATAAAAATTGGGTTTCAAGTCCAAAAGCAGCTCTTAAAACTGCTTCTGAAAATATTCCAAATTTTATTTCAACATTTTGCCATCACGCAGAAAATTTTTTGCCACATTCTTTTATCGCAAAAAAACAATCTGCGTTTTACACGAGAGTTAAAAACAATTTAGAAAACGATGAGGCATTAGTTATATGCAATTTCGCTGAAAATTATGCGTTTTTATTCAAAATGCAATTCCTGGCTTCCATTGGAACAATAATTAAGCCACAGTGTTTCCAATTGTTTTCTACATTAAAACTGGAAGTGGATTAGAACACAAGAGCTTGGTTTTTATTTCGGACTGCTTAAATCACGATGCTGTTTCCGTGTATTTGTTTATCAAAGCTTTCAAAGACTTCTTATCTTCGAATTTTTCTTTTATAAAACGATTAGTTTATTTTTCCGATGGTGCTCCTTCACAGTTAAAAATTTTTAAACACTTTGCAAATATTTCTTGCCACGAAGAAGATTTTAATAGATTAGCAGTGTGGAACTTTCAAGCAACAGCCCATGGTATAGGACCATGTGATGGAGCTGGTGCAGTCCTTAAAAGAATGGCTAGCAAAGCTAGTTTACAGGCTAATGTTTTAATCTCCAGTCCCAGAGAGCTTTACCAATGGGTTAACCAATCCGCTAATCTTTCAAATATAAATGTAATTTTCAAATCTCAAGAAGAATATAATGACACTAAAATTTTTCTTGAGCGAAGATTTAGTAAATGTCCACCAGTAAAACATACACAGCAGGTGAATTGTGTTGAACCGAAAAAACCATTCAAAATACGCATCCGAGAATATTCATCTGCATCAGAATTTCAAGATGTCAATTTAACAAAACAGAATAGGAGCAAACGTTCGCTTTCTAATAATAGTTTAACGAAAAACAAGAAAAAGAGATCTTAAGCTTTAAACACAGAAAAACACTTAAAATTACTATGAATTACATATTTATGATATTACGTTTAATATAAATACTTGTTGTAATAAACAACTCTATTATTTACTTGTCTCTAATTAATAATACTTAATAAACATAAATATTAAGAAAACATAACTTCAGTAAAAAAGATTTTTTCATTTAAATAATTATTCCAGTAATTTATAAAGTAAACAATATTTTAATAAAATTTAGAAATAAAGTACCTAATAACATATCGGAACCAAATATTTGATTCCTTTTATTAATAATTTAAAAGTGTATTCTACTGACGCTATAGTGAAAAATCAAAAAACTATAGTCAAAATAGTACAATTTATAAACATCTAGGAATTTTTTACTTAAAGGTAAGAAGAACTTAATTTATCTTGATATTAGTATTACCACTCACTAAAAACTGCAGAATTATTTAATAATTATTTCTTAAGCTATTGATTAAACTTTTTATAAACACATATTAATTACGTTCAAGTTTATCTCTTTTAAATAAATCCAACTTTAATTATAACCTATATTGTAATAATGATCACAAAAATATATATTAAAGTCATTGAAAATAATTAATAAAAAATTAAATAATAATTACAATTTATGTTGACACTTCTGTCAAAATAAGTAATAATGAACTACAAAAAATAAACAAATGCAATTCCATAGAAACGAAATGGAGCTACGTTACATATTTTTAAAACGCAGCTCTAAAATGGTTGTACTGAGATAAAAAATTGTTAAGAATAATAATTAAATGAAAAAACACCACATTCGTATATGCGAGAAAAAATTCCGTATTTTTTAAAGATTAAAATCAAAGAAAAAAATTGAAAATCGAAAGTGTCCATCTTCAAGAAAAAACAGTTTTTAACTTTAATTTCAATTTTTTAAATATTTCTAATGTAAATAATTTATTTTTGATTACATATTTAAAAAGTTCATAAAATTTCCAACAATTTTCATGTAGCATATTATTATTAATAGTCTGATATTGTGGGAGAAAATGGTTTTGAAAATTGCACTGTTTTTAAAAAGTTCAAATTTCAATAATTCATAACTACTTTAGTTTTCATTAAATTGCAAAATAAAAGAATAAGTATTTATTATTTTTCGATACAGAATCCAAAAAAATTATTCCAACGAAATATAATTTTTGAATGAAAATATTGTGGAGAATGCCCTATATATATATATATATATAGATATATATATATATATATATATATATATATATATATTTATTAGGGTGACCGTTATTTTGCAAAAGTTGGAATTTCTTAGGTCGCCGGACAGAATTTGTTTTAGAATGTGAAAAAAATGAGCTATGCACAAGAAAAGCCTAATCGATCAATATTAATCCGTGCCACCGAAGGGTTAAAGTTTAAATGGGGTTTAACATATTTAATGCCTTAGCGACATTCATATTTATGGTTTTTGATGTGCTGAACACGAATCCGATGTCAAAAATAAGGTTTGACAGCTTCCAACTGTCAAAAAAGCTGTCAATCTTTTTAAAATGACAGTTTTTGTGTCAATTTAGACAGTTTTTGTGTTTAATTTAGTAAATCAGACCGAATTTTGCTCATATAAAAATATTTGTAAAAAACCAAGGTCAAACTAAATAGTAATATGTAATATTTACAGTTGATAGCTTTCAATTAAACTGTCAAACTTTTAAAAACGAGAGTTTTTGACTGTTTTTACATTAAATTGCTCAAATAAAAATATTTTCAGGGTATTGAGGTAAACTTGAATAAAAATATGTAAATTTGATAGTTGACAAGTCAATTCAGATGTCATACTTTTAAACGGAGACTTATTATTGAACAGTCTAAATCAGGTAAAATAAAAAAAACAAAAATTTACTGATTTTCTATAACATTTTTAGCATTCGAATTCTTTTAACTATCCTTGCCCCGGTACTGGGGCAAGGATAGTTAAAAATTTTTGTTTACTTTTTCATTTATATCTCGTAGGGATTTTAGTTTATAGTAAAATAATGTACAGCAAAATTGTAGTAAAATAACCAGGCTTTCCAAAAATACTTTTCATTTGCAGATACATATTCAAGATTGGCCGCTGCATCCAAGAAGGTTTTACCTAACTATCCTTGCCTCATCCTCCCTTATATTACCTCTAAAGTATTCAGTTAAAGCATTATCTCTTGTTAAATCACTTAATGTAAACACACAGAACGTTAAAAAATGTAAACACCCACCTTGCTTAATATCAGCTAGCTTGCTTTTACAAAAATTTAAAATTAAAAATCCAGAAGTTAAAATTATTTAAAAGTTTCTTTTTCTTTAAAATGAAACGTGCGCTTTCTCAAGTGATAAATAAATTTAATGGACAAACTCAATTATTATTGGAAATAAAAAATTCCTTAGAATCAAAAGTCTACGAAATAACTAATTCCAATCGTAAAATGATCGCAGATTTAAAGGAAAATTTTATTCGTGGATTGGTAACCTTGAAAGAAGAAATTCCGCTATTGAAAATGTAAAATTTGGGAAAGAATTCCTTTAGTGTTTCGGAGAACAGCGATAATTTCAGCCATCATATCAAAATGTTCGTTTCCCTCCCTCCCACAGTTTCTTCAGGTTCGTTAGCGCGAGCCACCTCCAAGAGTCCACCAAGTGTAAGGACTCCTACAAACGTACACAAATCGGTTACGCAGTCAACCTTACTGGTCGAAACTAAATGCAAAACGGTGAAAAATGTTAAATCAAAAAATAATAAATTGCAAAAAAATGAAACTAATAAAATTTCAATTTACAAGCGCCAATGCGCTTTTTTACAACAAAAACTTGAATTATTAGAAATACAGAATAATGACGCGAAATTATCTAAATCTACAGCCTACGCTGATTCAGATAGAATTTTTTTAAACTTCCACTCTCAGTTCGCATTGTCGATCTAGTCAAGATTTTTCTTCCTTTCTCAGTACTACTTCATCACAGAAGGGAGAAGAGAGACTTCCATCATCAACGCAAACAAATCGCGAAGATGTCAATAGACAGCACCAAGACTACCGTTCTAAGCAACGAACGCCAAGTAATGGGCGTCGTAATCGTCAACGGTATCCGAGCTGTAAAGATAGTAGATATAAAAATAAAAAATCTATAAATCACGAATATAACATTTGCCCACAAAATAACAATTTTCAGCGGAATACTTGCACTAGTAAATTAAAAAAATATTTAAAAATATTTCGTCACATTTTCCGCTAGAATGTTATTCTCAATTTGCACCAGTGTTCGTGCACAAATGCGCGCAGTTCTCTGGTGTCGGTGAGCTGCGCGGAGTTTGCACCTCATCATTTGCCATGTATTAAGGGGGTATTCTGGTCTAGAGGTCTCAATTTTAGGCGTTTTTCCTAGTCGGATAAAAAAGAAAGTTTAACATTCTTTAACTTTATTTTTTTTTGCAAGTTGTTTATTCATACTTAAAGAATGTAGAAAAAACTTAGCCTTGGTTATAGTCGGTACCATGGAGAAGCTATTTTTTTGCAAAATGTCGATGATTTGAAAAAAATGTTTTTTAACCCTGTTTGTTCACATTTTAGATTTTTTTAAAAATATTAAAAATAGATATATTTTTCAAAATCCGAGGTTCCGACCACAAAGAGATATACAAAGAACATTTCTGCAAAATTTGAATCGAATCGGTCGAATAGATTCTGAGATATTATGTCAACCAGGTCAAAATAAGTAGTTTCGAGAAAAAGCGTTTAAAGTTTTACTCAAAAGAGCCTGTGCGAAAATACCTCTTTTTCGTTTATAATCATTTATATTCAAACAATAAGGTTAAAAAATCAAACAAAATGTTTCCTTTAAGATTTTTGGCTGCTGAAAAAGAATCTGATGTCAGTTTTTAAAAATTCAAAATGGCGAATCCAATATGGCGGACGAGATTTGTAAAAATTCATCGGATTCACTTGAAACTCGTTACTAGGGAGGTTGTCAGAATCGATGATTACGAACCTGATGTTAATTTTTCAAAATTTAGACTAGCCAAAATTTTTTTTAAATTTATTGGATATTGGATTCACTTGAAAGTTGTTACCTCCGGGATATTGGGTTTAGGATTTTGAATTTTGAAAAATGAACATCAGATTCGTAATCATTGATCCCCACACCCCCCTAGTAACGAGTTTCAAGAGAATTCGATGAATTTTTACAAATCTCGTCCGCCATATTGGGTCCACCATTTAAAATTTTTAAAAGTGACATCAGATTCGTATTCAGAGATCCCAAAAACCCCCGAGTAACAAGTTTCACGTGAATCCGATGAAATTTACAAATCTTGTTCGCAATATTGGATGCGTCATTTCGAATTTATAAAACCGGACATCAAATTCGTATTCAGCGACAAGAATTGCCAGAAAGAACGATGTGCTTAAAACGTCCTACTATATGCACACGACCGGTTTAGGTAGCACGGAACTAAATTCTCTGTAACTCCGAAAATAATTCGAAAATTAAAAAAATTTTTTAAGTAAAACTTTAAAAATATGCAAAAAATCGATTTTTTTTAAATTTCTAGACCAGAATACCCCCTTTAAGAGTAGATATTCACCTTAGATGATCGAGGAAATAATAGATTTAATGAAAGATATGTGATAGTCCACGAGAAAACGTGCCTTAGTTCCCGAATATGAATTCTACGGGAAAAGTATAAGAAGCTGGGCCTTCATGATTGGTTCAAATTATGCTCAGGATTGAACATTTATAACAAACAAAACTATAAGTAAAAAGTATTTTTGACTTTTGTACATGAAAGATGAACTTAAAATCTAGAAAGTAATATCAAATTAAACATGAATTTTTTGGGAGCTGAGGCACGTTTCGTCGTGAACCGTTACATATTTCTGATAAGGTGAAATTACAGAAAACTCATAATTTAGTCCAAACTAAAATTAGAGACGCATATAATAAATATAATTATAACATAATAAAAAATAATAATAAATCAAAATGTTTGGCACATATTGCAAAAACTTTATCTAATTTCCAATAGGAGAAAAGCATCTGATATTAATTTCCAAGTGCATGAATTTTTTGATGTTTTTTCTTAAACACCTGCACAATCACCCCCCCCCCTCTCTAATGCAATTGTTTCAGATAATGTTAATATTTTGTATGATAATAAATTCTTTTTTTCCGATATCTCTCCAGAAATAATTTTTAATACCCTTGCTTCTATTAAATCGAAGGCGATGGACCCTGATTGTATATCTGTTAAAATAATAAGGTTGGTTCTTTCAGTCATCTTTCCCACTCTGATACATATTTACAATTATTCCATTTAAACATGAATATTTCCAGATATAAAGAAAATGAGTAATGTTCGGCCAATACCTAAAGTTCAAAGTCCTAAGACGTTTATTAACTATAGACTTATTTTCTTGGTGTGTACCATTGTCGAAGCCTTTGAAAAAAATAGTATGTAAACAGTTAACACAGTTTCTATCTTTCAATTATTTATTAGAACCTTTCCAATCAGGCGTTTGCTCTAAACACAGCACCTGTACTGCATCATTAAAATTCTTAACGAACATTAAACTCGCCTACATAGCACAAAAACTTCCAGGAAACTTCCAAGAAGTTTCCAGTGTCAACCTTCGGAAGTTACCCTTAGTAACTTCCTGGAAATTTCCAGGAAATACAATAATGTTCGCAGGTTAGAAGCTTCCCATGGAAATTTCCTGAAATCTTCCCGTAGAAACTTCCTGGATTTTCCAGGAAGTTTCCAAAAATCCTCAAAGATATAATGAAATTGTAATGATCTTAATTTTTATTGCCAAAGAATTTGCTCGCCGGATGGAGTCCGGTTTAAAATTCTCGACTAAACTTAAACGAAGACAAATTTATAATATACTCGTCAACAACATTATTATACTTAAAAAATGACGACTACAGTTTCGTTATCTTCACACATACAATATAAATAATATGATGCAAAGATTAATCATACTATGTGATATACCTCTAGAATTGCTCTTTATACGTTACATCGACATAAATGCGGTTTTTTGATTATTGAACACTTACATATTCAAAAAATCTAAATTTACGAACAATCATCTCGCTCATTATCTGATATATGATATTTTTTTAAATTGACTTGATTATAAATCCCGATTATTTTGTTATGATTAACACAATCAGCAATCTCGTAAGCGTTATTACCGAAATCTCGTACAATTCGGTATGGTCTATAAAACAGATGACAAAATTTTACAGTAACTTTTTTTATGCTTTCAGATATTTTTTAACCCGCAGTAAAACCATATCCCCCACCTTAAATGACATCTTGGATGGATTTTTTTGATTTTTTGACCTCAATTCAAAACATTTTTTCATTCGATCTTTTGCCAATAGAATTATTGCGTCTTTTGATAATCCCGGGGACTCAGGGAACGTTAATCTCCAACGCATTTTTTCCACCGATTATGCTTATCTGCACAAGAGGTTCTAAAGATTCTGCCCAACTCTCGCATAACCCTGTCAACAGGGTTACTTTGAGGGTGACGAATAGTAGAATAGACAACACTAATTCTCTCTTGCCTTAAACGATCTCCCCATCAAGGTGATGTGAATTGGGTACCATGATCGGAAATAATTCGCTTGGGCTTACCCATTTCAAGTATATAAGATCTAAAAAGTTTATGAAGAATAGTGTCTGTCCGTTCTTTTTTAGTAGGATATAACTTGACGTATTTCGAAAATACGTCAAGTATTACAAAAAGATACTCAACACCACAATTTTTATGTTGGGACATTTAACCCTTTGACATAAGTCACAATCAATCACGAATTTTTTTATTTCCTGATTCATACTTGGCCAAAAATAATATCATCGCAAATAACTTATCATCTTATAAACACTGGGGTGACCCAATTTTGAATGGACGCAATCTATCAATTGATCAGGGATAGCAACCTGCCATGCTTTCAGGGGTTCATCATATCGAAACAAAATATTCTCATTCAACACATAGCAACTTCGCGCCACCCCGTCTTCGATTTCCTTGATAATTATGTTAAAGACCGGATCCTCCCTTTGCAGATACGACAAATTCTTTATAGAACTACGTAATTCATCGGACCCTTCGCTCGAAACATTAACCTCAAAAATATCAACCTCGAGTTCCCTAGATTAATTTTTTATTTTTTATAAAATTTTATATTTAATTTTTTACATTTTATTGTTCAGATTTACCCCAAGATTTAGAAAATTTCTTTAAATTTGAGGTAAATCCTGACAGCTTAGTTTCTAAGAAAGGTTTAAAATAAAGTTATCTTAAGTATACTACTCTATTAAGGGATAGAACAACTTGAAAAAAATTCATACTAGATGTACAAAAGTTGAATCAGTTAAATGTTGTAGTATCATAAAAGTTAATCAATTAACGATTCAAAAAGTAATAATCAAAAACATATATAGCTTTAACAAATTTTAATGGATTTTAATAAAACTTGATAAAGAAAAGTTTTTGGGATCATTGAATACGAATACAAAGTCGGATTTTGAAAATTCAAAATGCCGGATCCAATATGCCGGACTTTTTTAAAGATTAATCGAATTACACTACTTACACCACTTTTTAAAATGTAATAGAAGCTCTGTCCAGATTTACCCTAAGTTTTCAAATTATCCTGTTGACAATTGTCGAGATAAAATCATGGAAGTAGTCAGAATCTCTTTTAAAGGATTTGAGCTTAAAATATTGACGTCGAACTGAATTTTTAATTTGTAAATTAAGATCCAACACCTTTTGTCCGTATTTGCCCTCTGTCCGGATTTACCCCAACTGACCCTAATACTTTTCTTTAATTTTAAATAATATAATATAACAATTTAAATAATATTTCTGACACAATAAGTCAGTTTTGTTTAAATATTACAATACATGTTAAGGCACATATTTTTGCCAATTTACGGAAATTATACCAGTTACTGTACAGAAAAAAATTAACGAAAAGGTTATATATACACTACCGTCCGAAATTGTGCGAACGCTAACAGCTCGAGCTATTAAAAATCACACCCGCACAGAAACAGTTATAACTCGGTAAAAAATGAAGCTAGATGCTTTTTTAAATTGCATTGGAAAGCCTATTAAATTTCCAATGAAATGCCACTATTTTAAGTTGTATTGCATAAATAGGAAGCGAGATATCATGTTATGAAGTCTAAAAAATAATTCTATTTTTTCGGAATTTCTTACTCTGACTTTGACTCCTGGCAAAGTTTAGAAAAGTTTATGAAAAAAACTGTTACTTTTACAAACAATTCCTTGTAACCAAAGCTCTAAATAGAGACCAAGAACAGCAAAAAATATTTACGGGTTTCCGAAATATTACAAAAAGAGTCGGAACGTGCAAAGCAGAATTTTCAATCATCGATTTCTCTAATTTGCCGTTGAGTCAATTACTTGTCTGTGAAAAAAGCGTCGAAAATTAATTTTACCAAGTACATTCTTACTGGGATCCACTTTTTAAATATCGATATATAATAAATTAAATTAAAAAATGGATCCCAGTAAGAATGTACTTGGTAAAATTAATTTTCGACACTTTTTTCACAAACAAGTAATTGACTCAACGGCAAATTAGAGAAACCCAAATCAGCAAAAAAAATGATGTGCTAAGACATTTCATTCAAAGTTGATTCAAGACCACCGTGACGGTTCACTGATTTAAGGAACTGTTGTTCTGCTACATGACACGAGCGTAAGGCTAAAGATGGTAAGGGAATAGTTACATCTGGAAGGGATATTAAACTTCCCGGCGATCCGACTTGTCGCTGATTATATGAAGTACCAGTATTGTGGCGATAGAAATTCCCCTCCTCCGTATTCGACAATGTACCTTTATTTACCCCCCTATTACACGAGCAACAGGATGTGAGAGATATAATGTAGTTCATACTCCTCCATTGTCGGGATAAAGTATTGAGCCTCTCTCACCTGACTCAGAAAATAGTCACTCAATTTATCCTGCCCTGGTTGAAAATGTTTAGCCCTGTTAAAAATCCCTGTGAAGAATCTTATACAGGATCCTGTTCCAGGAATATTCGTAAGATCCTTTGCAAGTTCCTAGATAAGAACGCTACTACCCAGGGTTCCCTAACACAGGTTTACAAATTAAAAACTTTTTTTTGCCAATCGAACAAAACATCTTTTTTCTTGAATAGTAGGTATTTTATGAGTAAGAAAATCATAGTTTTAATTGTTTTCCCTCGTGCAGTTTTTCTGTAGCTTCAAATTTTGCATTTTCGAGGTGCGACGCCACTTAAACTTATCTGTAGAAAAATTTGCTTGTCAAAATAATATAATGAATGAGGTATCATTGAAAAGGTAATTAATTTACCTTTCGATTCATAGGTTACAGAATAAATTTTAATAAAAATTGAGAGAGTTACAGTCGATTAAAGATGAAATTTCATGACAATTTTGATGATTTTAGACATTTAAGTAACTTCTACTATTTTTTTCTACATCAAACAGAAAAAATGTTTAGGTTTTAATTTTTTTATTGATAGACTATATCATTACATAAATTTTAAGCCCTTGTGGACCTCGATTGAATAAAAAATGACAATTCTACACTAAATTTAGTAAACGAAACTACATTCTTCATTTTTGGTATCCCTTAAACATTTGCAGTAAAAATTCAAGTAAAAGAATTTAATTAAGCTCTAAAGTTACTAAAATCACTAATCAAGGATTTCGGAAATCGTAGATTTCGAATCCAATGTTAGTTTTCTAAATTTTAAAATGGCGGATCCAATATTGCGGACAATTTTTTTAAAATCGATTAAATTTGTTGCTCAGGGGTTTTCGGGAACGCTGATTACGAATCCGATGTCAGATTTCAAAAATTAAACATGATGAATTCATAATAATGAACGAGCTTTTAAAATCCATAAAAGTCGCACCTATTGCATCCGCCATTTTAATTTTTGAAATCTGACATCGGATTCGTAATCAGCGATCCCGAAAACGCCCGAGTAACCAATTTAAAACGAATTTAATCGATTAAAAAAAAATTGTCCGCCATATTGGATCCGTCATTTTGAAATTTAGAAAACTAAAACTAAATTTAGTGTAGAATTGTCATTTTTAATCCAATCGAGGTCCACAAGGGCTCAAAATTTATGTAATAATGATATAGTCTATCAAAAAAAATTAAACCCCAAACATTCTTTCCTGTTTGATGTAGAAAAAAATAGTAGAAGTTACTCAAATGTCTAAAAATCATTAAAATTGTCTTGAAATTTCATCTTTGATCGACTTATAACTCTCTCCATTTTTATTGAATTTTATTCTGTAACCTATGGATCGAAAGATAATTGAATAACCTTTCCAATGAAACCTCATTTATTATATTTTGACAGGCTAATTTTCCTACAGGTAAATTTAAGTGACGTCGCACCTCGAAAATGCAAAATTTGAAGCTACAGAAAAACTGCACGAGGGAAAACAATTAAAACTATGATTTTCTTACTCATAAAACACCTACTATTTGAGAAAGAAATGTTTTGTTCAATTGACAATTTCACTGTAAACCAGTGTAATGAACCTTAATAAGATAAAGCGTGTTATCCTTTGTACCGAAACAAACAACAACATAGCATCCTGGACAGTTTCCTTTGTAAAATCATTTGCAAGATCTTGCATTATCAATCTGGAAGTAAAAAACTCAGCTTAAATTCCCCGTACAGGATCCTCTAGGGATCCTGTGCAGGTTCCGATGCAGGAACTTTAGCTATTAAATGTTCCTGCAAGGGTACTGTACAGAAACACTTGCAGGATCCTCTACAGGAAACTTTTTAATTTTTTGAATGTTAAGTTTTACATGTTTTTTTATGTTACGCAGCATTTGACAGACTCCTTCTGCGCAGGAATTAAAAATATAAATAAATTAATTGAAGAAACCGTATAGGATCTTTTACGGGTCCATTACAGGATCATTTACACTTAAGTACCTGCAGTTTACAAAACTGCAAAGGTTCCTGTACAGGAACCTCTACAAAGTACACTTATACTTGTTCCTGCAAGTGTTCCTGTACAGAAGTCTTTACATGAACCTTTAATAGCTAAAGTTCCTGCATCGGAACTTGCACAGGATCCCGAAAGGATTTTAAGCTAAGTTTTTTACTTCCAGATTGATAATGCAAGATCTTGCAAATGATTTTACAAAGGAAACTGTCCAGGATGCTATGTTGTTGTTTGTTTCGGTACAAAGGATAACACGCTTGATCTTATTAAGGTTCATTAGGGAACCCTGGGTACATAAGAACTCTACTGCATTCTTATGACCCTTACTGGTATAGAATAATATTTCTCGAGAAACCTTTTTTTAAATTTTGTATAATCACGAAATGATTGCGTCTCGAACCACGCCCGATGACGACCATCAAACAATCCATCCAAAACATCCACGCGATTTTGAAACGAAATACTTTTTAATTTATAAAACTTTTCCAACTTTTCAATGAACACATAAGGGTTTACAGATCCTACAAATTTCGTCGGTTTAACTTCCACGCTCATTGATCGCAAACCATCAATTAGCGTTTGAACAAATTTTAAATCCCCTCCCCCCTTCGATTCCTTTTGATTTACACGACGCGCCCGAGATAATTGTTCGTTTAGTATGTCATTAAGTTCACGTACACGCAAAATCTCTAATTTCAATTCATCGATCACCGCATCTCTCTCTAAAATCTCCTTTTCACTGTCTACACTCATGTTATTATTCGTATTTATCTCCGTCGATTTCAACACTGTTTTTTCTACGACAAATTCTTCCGCAGTACTATGCAAATCAATTAAATTCTTCAAAGATGTTTGAGCGGTCATGAAAATATATAAACAGTTAACGCAGTAAACAAAATTCATAAATAAACAAAACAAAGGTTCTGTACGATTTATTTGTCAGAAGGACAAACTCGTGTCCCTGTTTGGGCGCCAATTTATGTAACGAATTTGATCTACTGGAATTTTAAATTATTAAACAAAATATTGAACGGGAGGGAAATGTACACAATAAATTTATAAAATACGAAAATAAAATAACTGGGTAAAATTTGTTCAATTACGCGAAATTAATAGACACAAAAATATATAAAATCAGACGTTTCTTTAATAATATATCGAGATTTCTAAAAACACATTGCACATAAAAAGAATTTTGTCCGAGACTTAGTTATTTTACACAATTCGCGTCGTCCGACACTCGTTCTACATCGCTCACTCACACAATATATTAGAATATAAAATAAATACAAATAAAAACGCAATTTAAATTATACCAATTATTAACAATGTGAACAAAACAAATATTGCAAAAGAGGTTTCAAATCAATATGGATGATCTTTGGCGGGATGAATTTAAGGAACAAATTTACATAGGATTAGGTCAGTCAATTGTATATGGATATGTATATGGGCAAATCTCTGGAACTTTTAACCTTTATGCCCCTCACATTATTTTCACTTAAACAGCCTAAATATGAAAACTAATGATTTTTCAATATTTACATGTTCTTAAAAAGAAAATATGGATTACGATTTAACCATTGATATACATTATTTTGTTTATTTTTTCTGTTTTTCTTTATTAAAGTTCATAATACCATGATTTTGCAAGTGTCACTTTCATTTTTTCTAAAAGTATTTAACTGTTTAAATAAGAATTTTTTTGAAAACACGTTTTTTTACTGTTATAAACTATTTAAGAATATCTTAAGAATTCCATAAACAAACTTAAGAAAAATAAAAAGTAAAAATTATAAAAGATATAATCTTCTATAAAGTGTCCCTCAGTTTTTATGTCGCTGGTCAAATCAAAATGGTTTTATAAAATAAACATTAAAAAACATAGTGAAAAAATTTGAAATAAGAGGCACAATTGAATTGTAATTCAAATTTTATGTGCGTGGTTTTTATTTTTATTTTCAACTATATTTTAAGAAAAATAATTGTTGGTTACTTGTGATATACTGGTGTAGTACGAAAAATATGTCACTGGTAAAATAATTAATTTCTCCAAAGTTTCTTATTTAATTTGCTCCAAAATTGGGGCACATATTACTTTAAATGTACTTAAAACTGTGCATGTGTTTTTATTTATTCTAATTCTTATTTAATTATTTTTTTACGTGGATATTCAAATTGTCGCTCGTCAAATATGTCGCTTGGTCAAATCAATCGTTTTCCAATCAATCTGAAGTTTCGCACTTATTTGTTCCATGTTATTTATCACGAAGTGACAAAAAATGTAATAAAAAGTGACAAAATGAAAGAAAATCAAAGAAAAGAAAATAAAAAACGAGAAAAAGGAAACGCGGAATGAAAAATTTATCAACGGAAGGCACTTAAGTAATATTTATTTATTTTTTATTAAACGTTCATGAAACTGTTAGTGTTTTTTCAAGGTTATATTAAGATCCTCGATATTTTTTCAAAACAATTCAGCCAATCAAATAATTAGAAAAGTTCATGTTACTAATTCAAATAATTATACGTAAAAAATTTTCATTAATTTTTTTTATTGTAATGTTGTCCTTATTAGTTGTATTAGACGTTTAATATATTTATTTTCATGTTTAATTATGTTTTTGTGATACTGAAAAATAACTTACTTAAGTGTAGGAGATAAAATGTTTATGTATTTCTTGTTACAGATTTAGATAACCTAACATTTATTTACAATTAAGACCCTTCAAGATTACAAGTAACTTAACCAAAATTACAGAGCCATATATACATATCAAACACTTTCAGTATAAAGCAATGAACGCAATTTGGTCACAAAAGATGGGACATTATTATGAAAGAAATCCAAATCATCCGAATATAAATTACCCTCAAAACAAAGTCTACTAAAAACAGAATTATTTCCATAGTTCGTTCTATGAAATGAATTGAAAAATGGAGTAACATATCTCAAACGTCGCACAGGAGCAGAGAAATTAATAAGTGACAATACTGGGGGACACATGATAAAACCATTAATTACCTTATAGAGAAAAAATAAGTCAACAGACAAAAATCTAGATTCAATTTTGGGAATTTTAAACTGAGTTCTTAAAGTTGTGTAATCATGTGTGTAAAAATCAAAGAGAACATTAAGTTGTTTGGCTAAAAAACGCAAAAAACGATTCTGCACTCGTTCAAGTCTTAGAATGTGAACACTGGCAAATGGGAACCAAATTAATGAACAAAATTCAATAACAGACCGAACTAAGGAAAAATAGAGTATTCTTAGTGTAGATAACCTATGGAAATTTCTTGAATTACGCATAACAAAACCCATTAATCTCAGTGATTTACTGACAACATAGGAAATGTGTGCATCAAACGTTAAATCAAAAGATAAGACAACACCAAGATCACGCACTTGATACATTCTAGATAATACATTATTATTAATTGCATATATATATATTTTTTTTTTTTGATTTTTTTTAGAAAAAGAAATAGAATGACATTTATTGATGTTCAAAGGCATACCATTCAATTCACTCCAGGTGAGGAGAGAATCAAGGTCAGTTTGTAATTTAACATAATCATCTTAACAGTTAACCACTCGATAAATCTTCAAGTCATCTGCAAACAACAAAAAATTGGAAAACTTAATTTTAAATTTAATGTCAATAATGAAAACTAAAAATAATAGTGGACCCAATGTTGAACCCTGTGGAACACCAGAGTCAGCAAAATCTCAGAAGAATATGTTCTATTAACACGAACAACATGAGATCGACCATTTAAATAACTTTCAAACCAACCAACAAGATTCGATCCCACACCCCAAAGCTTCAACTTTGCTAGAAGTAAGTCATGGTTTACTTTATCAAATGCCTTTGAAAAGTCTGTGTAAACAGTATCGACCTGAGAACCCAATTCCAGTTTGCCAGAAAGATAATTAGTGAAGATAGCAAGATTAGTTGCAGTAGATCTACCTCTCATAAAACCATGTTGTTCATCAATTATAATATTCTCAACTGCAGTGTAAAACTGATCAAATACAATGCTCTCAAATATTTTAGAAAATACGTTAAGAATTGTAATTGGACGATAGTTGACTATATTCTTTTTATCACCATCCTTATAAATTGGAGAAATAAATCCTTTTTTCCATAAAGTCGGAAATTGACACTCTGACAATGATAGATTAAAGAAAATGTACAAGGGTTCAATGAGGGGAGACCAGCAATATTTGACAAAGTAAGGTGAAATTCCATCCGGACCCGCACCAGTGTTCACATTCAACTCCATAATTTTCTCAAAAATTACATTTCTGCTGATAGTTACAGAGTTAAAACTAATTAAGTCATTAAAACCATTATAGTTATTATTAAACAAAACAGATGAGTCATAATTATTAGAGTCATGTACAGACCTAAAACTATCACAGAACAATTCAGCAATATCATAATTATTATTAGCCTCTTTGTCATTTAAAAACATGTTATTAGGAATATAAGATTTACTTCGAATTTTGTTAACAAAACTCCAAAATTACTTAGGATTCAACTCAACCGAATCCTCTGCTCTGTGCGTATAATCACTGTAACATTTATTTGAAACTAGTTTACACTTTGATCTTAGGGCAGAAAACACTCTGTAATCCTCGGAAGATTTAGACGACTTATACTTTAAATGCGCAGCCTTCTTAGAAATTAACAAAGAAACAAGCTCATCACTAAACCATACAGGATATGTAGAACAAAATGATTTCTTCAGAGGTACATAAATTTCAAACGCATCATACAAAATATTATAAAATACATTAAGCGCATCATTTAAATTAAGTGGTGATAAAATTCTCATCCATTCAATTGAAGTAAAAAATGAAAAAAGGCCTGAAAATTAGAATTCTTAAAATCATATCTCAATGAAGAAAAAAATTTATTATTTGTAAAATGATGCTTAACAAAAATTTTAAACTCTAAAGTAAAAGGTTGATGAAAATTATCAATCGGCACCAGTTCATCATCAGTTAAATTTAAAATACGATATTTATAATTTGTGAACAATAAATCCAAAAGAGAATCATGCACATTAAAAAAATTATTTATTTGCGAAAGTTTGAAAGAGTTAATAGTATCAGATAGAACATTAACAATCTGACACTGGATTCTAGATGAACCAGATTTAGGAGAGCAAGTTACAAAATTGTTAATAGAATGATTCCACACGGCAAAAGGCATATTAAAATCACCCATGACGAGATAAACAGATGAACACAGTCTAAAGTACACATCTTCAATTATTTGAGATACAGCAGTATACTGCTGCAAAGTACTATTTGGTGGCAAATAAAAAACACCCAGCACCACAAGTTGAGACATAATTGTAAATTTAATAAATAAGTGTTCAATTGATGCATCAGAAGTTGAAACTTGGGTACTTTTTAAGTTAGCATTCACAGCAATAAGAACACCACCGCCCATCGTGTTAAAACTAGTTTGAGAATTTCTGTCGCATCTATAAATGTCAAATTTATCAAAACAGAGTTCCGAGGAATTAATATTACCGTGAAGCTATGTTTCAGACAATATAAAAATGTCGTAATTCAACAACGGAAATGTACATCTTAAAGTGGATAATTTAGTTCGTAGACCCCTTACATTTTGATAAAAACAAGAAATTTTAGTAAAAGGTAGTTCAAGTTTATTTGTGCGTTGAGAGGTATAAATGGGAATAAAGGCAGCATGGTGAGAGTAAAGATGTGAATCATTTAGGAGGGAAGGGTAACATAAGTAGTGGGAGTCGTCTCGACTTTTAGAATTGTAGGAGAACCGTTGCGGTAAACAAGCTTCAATCCAGTCTCCCCACTCAACTGACGTCGTTTCAGCTCCTCCCTCAAGTCTGACAGTTCCTCTAGTTGCATCTTCGTTTTGTCGTAGGTCACCCAGCATCGGTTCATTTCTTTCTTTTTCAGTGACTTCTTTGACACTAAAATTGCTTGGAGAAATGAATGGGCCTTCAGTTGAGAGTCAAAAGATATTCTTATCGGTCGTGGCAAAAGACGATTCTGTAAAGGTATACCCATTCTTGATAAGCGAGTTTCCGCAAAGAGATCAGGTGATAACGAACATTCAAAGAATTGAAGAATATGATCAGAGATGGCGTTAGAAGGACCAATAGAATCATGCTTCTCATTTTCAGGAATACCAAATAATATTAAATTATTTTTACGTTTAATTCTATCCGCAAATTCAGCCATGCATTTGCGCTCATTACAAATTGAAAAATTATTGGTTTCAGTTAAATCACGTAATTGAACAATATTACCTTCTACAGCAGATATTCGTTCACTATTGTTGGTGACAGTTGCTTCAAGGTCAGAAAATCTGGTAGCAAAATTATCAATGACAGTATCGATTTTATCATTAATAATAGAAAGATGAGCGGTTAAGGCGTTGTTAATAACTTTTTCCACATCTATAAGGGAAATACCAGACTTCTCTTTCTCATACGGTGATCGAGAACGTGCAGAACAGCATTTTGACAAGGCCCCATTATCCAAAGTTGTAGTACGGCTAGCACAACTTTTATGATACACCGATTTACAACCCGAACAAACAAATCCGCCTTCCGCATCAGCAACATTTTTTTGCACATAGGACAGTTCAATTTATCAGTCAGAGATAATTTAGAAGCCATAATAAAGTCTCACTAATCAATAACAAGAAAAGTTGAGGTTATGTTGTCTTCGAAAACTTAATATGCAAAATTTTCACAAAAAATGTAAAAACCGAACTTAGTTAATTAGAGTCAGGTATACAAAGGTAATTCACGAATTCACTAAGCAAATGCACAACTCATAAAATAATTGCGAATAGTTTAAAAAAGAACTTAATGACTCAGTATCAAAAACTGTGTCTTGCCATCAGATGGCTCTTCAATAAAATTCATTATTTTCTTTCCAAAAATTTATATTTAAAAATAGTAGTCAACCAAATAATGGTTGTACAGAAATAAAAATGAAATCTAGTTTGGTCGAAGATGTAATACTAAAAATATCAAAATTTTACACACAAAAATTAAAAAAAAATTCAAATGTTAAAGTTTTCAGAGACTTGCCCATATAAAAGATAATTTGAAGGAATATAAAGAACCAAAATATATATATATATAAACTTATCGTTCGGCGACACGTCTCTCGATAAAGCGGGAAAGCGTCGGTATAAAAGCCCGGGATGAAAGCCTCCCTGCCTTCAGTTTCTCGAATCAAGAGAATATAGTTGATTTTATGTATATGAGGCATTCCATGTCAAGTAATCCAGGTGTCTTACGGTGTAATGCTTATTTCGATAATTTTTTACTCTTAAACTCTTAAACATAAAAATTTAACAAGGTACATTTTGGAAAGGTTTTTTCATGCTCTTTTAATTTGCTGAGGTTTTTTCCTAAAAGAATATATAAATAAAAAAGTGGGACAAGTATGTTTAAACATTGAAAAACAGAGGTTTTCTACTTACCGGAGCACTCTAAACCCGGTTTTTAGCTCTGTTAACGAGAAAATTTATTTTTTCAATGTTTAAACATTCTTGTCACACTTTTTCATTTATATGTCCTTTTAGGAAAAAACCTCAGCTTACGTTTAAAAAAACTGGGACCTTCTTTCCCAAAAATTAAAATTTATTTTCAATTTTGATTTTTTTGGGTCAAAAAAATTTTTTTTAATGCTTATTTTCAATCGAAAGAGCATGAAAAAACCTTTCCAAAATGTACCTTGCCAAATTTTTATGTTTAATAGTTTAAGAGTAAAAAATTATCGAAATAAGCATTGTACTGAAAAACCCATAAATTTAACCCCCTCTCCCTCGGAACAACTATGGCAGCCAGAGTGTAAAAAACCGAATTTCCCTTGGTTGGGTCGACTCTGTCCTGAGTCGGCCCGTTGGTCACGAAGAAAAATAGGAAAATGATTTATGCAGTGAGTGTAGTACTTCTTTATAGAATAATATGTGATAGGTTCACACTATAGTATTAGAAGTTTCATAGCTGAACAGTTTGGGACTCAACACAATTTATCCCATTCATCAGCTCAAACAAGACTGTTTATATAGTCTAAGAGGGAATAAGAGTAGAAAAAATTGGAAAGAGAAATTACTTTCTCATGTAATTGTTAAAAGAACGCGGCAGTGTACAAAATACAAGTAAATATTAAAAGCGAATATTGAACAAATAGTACTCAGTCCAGTTCTTTCGAAAACTGAACGCCGTGCACATAAAGTAGATACCTACTCGAAAACCACAAGTTATTCTTTTTTTCTCTCTCTCTCACACTAATGGTCGTTCACTTATCTTACCGTTTCACTTACTCTTACTACTCTCAACTATTATGCAGAGCAGTTAAGTAAATTAAAGTATTAAATATTGCTATGAGAATAATTGATTATACATTTCATTCAAGGTCAATTCACTATTTTGTACATGAAAAAAAATCAAATAATCAAATTTACCATGAGGAGTGTCAAACTTAAAAAAGGTTTCAAGGTTAATAAGAAAAAATTAATGTTTTTTATTTATTTATTATTAAATTCTAATAACCGTATCAACTTTAAACTAGTTGACAATATTATTTATTCAATATTATGAATATTGATGACATTCATACTTACATTAATTACATATTAAACTACACTCATGACGTAATTTATTTTAATGGAAAGGGATGTATCTTAAATAGGAAATTTCCCCTATCGATTGCGTAGCCGAGAGGCTTAATGCTTAATGTAAAAGCGTGCGATTTATAATTATGCGTATATTTAGTTTGTATGGTTAGGTAGGTGTTTCAATCCCGTATGATTGTAAGATTTTCCGATATGTTTAAGTTGTTAATTGTAAGTATGAAGATGTGGGAAAAATAAAACTTGTGAATTAATGAATATGAATATATGAAAAGTGCATTTAACATATTTTTCTTTTTTTTAATGATTGGTTATTGTTTTTTTTATATAAAATTGACGAAGTGAATACAAGGAAACACTCGTTTCGCGTCGCGTCGGCCATTTATTTTGACAGGTTCCGCGCCTGCGTTCCTTTATTGTAAAAATTTCGAAGTAGGGGACTGAGTTTAGTTTCTCTACTATGCACACTGCAGCGCATAGTGGTCCGCAAGACTATGGCAGCCAGAGTGTAAAAACCTAATTTTAGTTGATCGGGACGACTCTGGCCTTAGTCGGCCCGACCGCGTCTTAAACATTTCTATACTGTTATGGTAAAAATTAAAATTTTTTGTGTTAATTATTTTATTTATAATGGATTAACCAAAAATTAATAAACATTATCTTATTTATAGGTCGCTATGAATTACAAATTTCTTTTTGTTCGAGTTGCAGCTTATAAAATCATTTTTGTTCTTAGGTTTTCATGTATGCGTAGCGTAATGGTTAGCGTGATAGACTTCGGTGCGTTAGGTTGCGAGTTCGAACCCTGCGAGCGTTAGAAATTTTAATTTGTATTTATGTGTAAAATTGCGTTTAGTGTTAAGATGTATGCAATAAATAAATAATTAATTTACGATATCACCTAATATCTGTTAATTGTAATGTTAATAATTTTTTGCAAACAGTGGCCCGACCCGACCAGCTTTTCGCACCTGGGACTCTACAGTCCACGAGTATCAGGAAGATTACACGCGACTCTATGAAAAAACATGCAATCACTTTTTCCATCATATCTTGACAATAAAAAGAGACACAGAAATCGTAAAGGCGATTAGAAAGCTTATTAAATTTTGCGTAAAATAAGCTATATGTGAAGTCATTTAATTAACTATTATTTGAGTTATAGAGTGTCAAATAACAGAAAAAATCTTTCACAGTAATGCTTCGAGTTTCGCGTCAAGATAACGAAATGCAATTTATTATACATTTAAATATTAAAATTAAAGCCTACCTAAATATTAGGAAAAAATTGTTGCATTTATTCAATTTTGTATTAGGAGTACATTGTACAAAAGGGCATGTCCCGTTATTTTCGAAATAAATGAATAAATAAAATAAGGGAGAGAAGAATTTGGGGCGTTGATTTGTGGTTCTTTGTTTTTATTGTTTAACTTTGAAATCTGTTTCAAACTTGTATTCTATTTAACCCCACGAGAACCGATGGATAAATTTATTTTCTTACTTATTGGCTACATCTCTCTTAGAGTTCATAGCATAAATCATAAATACGTTAAACTTAATCTAATATAGCGTTTTACGTCACTAATTGTCAGTTAAAGACAATTATTCCGACAACTGAATTCGGTAGCAAATGAAAATCAAATCATTACAACGTAATCGCGACTGCCTCGGTAAATGAAAGCTTCATTAAGATGCCGAGGAAGTTGACGAAGTTATTTTAAAATACTAACCACAGCGTCAACATTAAATAACATTTTTTTCAAGCTTTCAGTTTTTTCAGATTTTTGTAATTCTTTTATTTGTACAAGACCAAAGAATAACTAGTTTATTATTTTCTAAGTTTTAATGAATGTACCCAATGATCCTTCAAAGATAATTTCAGCATAAAATTTTATGTTAAATAACTTTTCTTTTTAATTCTAAGGCTGCTTATACCGTAGAGGAGAAGGAATAGATGAGTAAATGAAGCTGGAGAAACAGAAATAGTTAACATGAAAGACGCCAAAATGAAAGACTATGCTACACAGGCGTATGTTTAACTATACCTGTTTCTCCAACTAAATTTACCATTCCCTACTATTTACTCTCAACTACATAAACAGCCTCTATTTTAAACTATTAAATAACACTTGGAGGAAAGGTAAAATACTAAGTAAAACTTTTATTACCTGAATCTGTCAAAATAGGCCCTCTGTAGAACATGTGTATTGTAGTAAGCGTAAGCAAATCCAACAAGAAAAACAATACAAAGAAAAAGCATACCAACAAATGCTCGGAGCCTAAAAGAAAGTGTTTAAATATTAATTATATATTTAATTTGTTTATTTGATTTATATATATATATATATATATATATGTTACGTATGACTTCGTAACCATTTTTAATTTTTTTTTAAATATTAAAAATATTTTTACATTATATAATTTTATTAATCATTGAAAATTTTCTAAACAGAATTAAGTATACACAACACACATATTATCAAGTAGGATTTTTACAGGATTATCTCACCAATTAATGAATTTTATTCCAAATAATATTTAAATATTATTATCGAAGTTATAATTCTAAAAATTAAATGAAAGAATATGAAGATCACTTTTACTTCAAAATGACTTTGTCTAGTTTGTTAAAAAGTTATTTCCCACAAAAAAGACTCCCATTTTTATTGGTAAAAAAAATATTATAAGAAAAAGAATACATATATACTTTTGTAAAAGAGGATAATCTGCAAGCTTGCCAAAAGCTTGCTTGGCAACAACGAAGTTTAGTGGGCCGTCTGCAATGGGTTCTCCCACCTCTACTGATTTTATCGATTTCACGAACGAAGGTATATATTTTTTGTCCCCAAAATTTAAGGTTGATTTGGATTTTTTTGATTAATTGAGGGGCTGGATGCTATAATGTGTTACGCGCCATGTTAAGTAAATGGTGCGTAACACGTTATAGCATCCAGCCCCTCAATTGAATAAAGTGAATTTTAATTTAGAATTTCTTATAATTGGTAAGAATTAAATATATTTTGAAAACTAAATAATTAAAAAAATATAAATACGGAAGTGATAAATCCTACAAAGATTCTTATACAGATGTGAAAACAAGTTTGTCACCTGAGAAAAGTAATAACATACTTTTCTGTCTCAGATTGAAATAAAAATAATTACAAAGTTGGTGAATTGATTGATGAATATTCTATAACTTTACACATCTACACATTCAAATTTCACTATAATAACAATATTGTTATGTTAAAAATAATATTTGAAAATTTTTGACTTTGTCATTTTTGTAATCTAAGTATTGGGAGTTACTTTATCACTTATATTTTATATAGGTAATTTTTGTGATAAACAATTATTATAAAATAATAAAAAACACTTAGAGCCTAACTATGATAAAATCTTGATAATTGTATTAATCTTTCTTTAGTATTTTAATCAGTTGGAATTAAATAAATTAAACATTCTGTATTTGCTCATATTACACCACCCCTAGGGATCGTAGGACCTTGCAGCTTTGAGGCTTCCTTCTGCAGAGAAGGAGTCTTTATCTTCATCGCTTCCAACCCGGAAGCTAAGGAATGGCTGACGAAATGTGTGGCCGACCATGAACCCTGGGAGGGAACGAAGTTAAAGATTGGTGGGGTTGAAATGCTCCAAAGAATGGTAAAGTCTACTGCGTGGTTCCCGGGGGAAACGGCGGACGCGCGGACGGTCTTGCAACATTTGGAGGCTTTCAACCCCACGTTGAAGACAACGACTTGGCGTATGCTGAATTTCGATGGGTCTCAGGTGGCCAACAGGGGTGACAAAAGTTTTCTGCTTGTTGCTCAAGTCCCTAAAAGTCAGGCGAGGGCTATAGAGGCCTTCGAATTTAGGCCGCACTATCACTTCGGGCGGATAACCTTTAAGGTCACTGCCCCTGATCGTGATGGCTCAAACAATGTAGAGGTGGGTAAAGAGCAAACATAATTCACTGTTTGCATGCTCACCGCTACTCAGATTAACTTGCATCATAGCAAAGGCGCCTCAGCAGTACAGATGAGGAGCATGGCTAAGATCACCTAATGGTGGTGGTAACTAACCTAGAGGGTATAGGTAAGACGGTTGTTGGATCGGCATATTTTCCATATGATAATAAAAATAATCCGCTAATTGAAGTTTGTAGGTTGGTGGATTACTGTATGGAATAGGGACTTCCTCTGCTGCTGGGCTGCGATGCAAACTCACAACATACGGTGTGGGGGAGCTCAATGGACAATCAGAGAGGACAGGAGCTTCTAGCATATTTAATTGGAACAGATCTAATGAACCTTAACTTTCTGACCATTCACAGAAACTAAGTGGATTCGTAATCCCAGAAAGACGGATTGGGCTAGCTACAACTCAGAACTTCAAAGGACACTTTCTGGTTTACCGGGTAAGATAAGAGATTTTCAAACCCTTGATGAGGCGGCCAATGATTTTACAAAGGCTATTATGGCAGCTTATGAAGGTAGCTGCAAACCGACAAAAGTATTTTCGGGAAAAGTCGGACGACGAGACCTTGGCTTATCTAGTCAAGGTACACTTTCCGGGCTTTACAAGGTTGGAGGAGGACGGACATGACCCTGGGTCGCTAACAAACCTTCCACAGGCTAATTATCGGTCGCAAAGGCAGCTGGCTAACTAGATCGTGAATGCCGAGAGGATCAGATGGGCCACGGAATCTTTTAGTCCTTACAAGTCTCCCGGTCCTGATGGCGTCTACCCTGTCCTCTTGCAAAGAGCGATGGACAGTTGACACAAATATTCCAGTAAGTGAAAAAACTTATGGGTAAGACTCCGTCAGAAAATATGCGATTTGTAATTGTAATTTGGTGAAATTGTAGTATTGGATACTAGAAACTAGCGTGCCAAAAATTTTTTGAAAATTTTAAAATTTGTTGAAGTTACGCAATTTTAAATTTTTTTGTTATAATTTTTTTAAATCTTAATATTTCCAAAAATTTTCGATAAAATTTAACAAAATTTGGAAGGCTTATACTTTTTATTTAAAAAGAAGAAATCGATAGAGACTCGAATAGTTTTCGAGATATTGCAATTTTTGTTGAAGCGCGACCACGTTTCGGTACCAGCGCTGTGTTAGTGCCCGGGACGCCTCGCACAATAAGATTCTTACACTTTACTGTTCAAAATTGTCTAGAGCCTACAAATTTTATCCGATTTCGATGTTTTTGGTCTTAATTATCATTGTTATTAACAATTATATTTATATAAAAAATAAATTTAAAATAAATTAATCAATTTTTTATTACTTTTTTATATCTTTATTTATATGAGCATAAATTTGTCTGTAAAAAATACAAATTTTAAAAATAATTGTTACTAACAATGATAATTATTAACTTTAAAATTATTTTTTAACAAAATAGAGATAAATTACTTAAATAAACATAAATTTGTCTGCAAAAAATACAATTTTTTTAAGAAGGACCAGAGTTATCTATTTGTTAATTAACGAAAATATTTTAAAAAACTAAATTATGAATTATTTTTTATCAGGTAATTCTGCTAGACTAATTTAAATTGATTTCGATCATGACAAATGGAAATATAAAAAATAAACACGATTTTTTTTCAAAATTCTTCTAATTGTTAACTTTAAGTAACAAAAAAATATATAAACAATTAAAAATTGAAACAACGGGTTTTGGGAAAACTCTTATAAAATTTATCCCCTTTCATTTAAGACCAAGAACATCGAAATCGGATAAAATTTGTAGGCTCTAGACAATTTTGAACAGTAAAGTGTAAGAATCTTACTGTGCGAGGCGTCCCGGGCACTAACACAGCGCTGGTACCGAAACGTGGTCGCGCTTCCACAAAAATTGCAATATCTCGAAAACTATTAGAGTCTCCATCGATTTCTTTTTTTAAAATGAAAAGTGAAATTATAAGGAATATTTTATTAATTGACAAGAAAACTCAAACATCGGTCCCGCTCGGGCAAAACAGTTTCAAAAAATTTTTTTTGACTTTTTTTGGGCAAAAAAATTTCTTTTTTTTGTTATGTGATAGTCAGAAGAAACATGATGTGAAGTATAAGCCTTCCAAATTTTATTAAATTTCATCAAAAACTTTCGGAAATATTAAGATTTAAAAAAATTATAACAAAAAAATTCATTTTGGCGTAACTTCAACAAATTTCAAAATTTTCAACAAATTTTTGGCACACTAATTTCCAGTATCCAATACTACAATTTTACCAAATTACAGCTTAATCCAAAGACCCCATGCAAATCGCACATTTTCTGACGGAGTCTTTCGAGAATACACGTAGAGAGAATATATATTAAATTTTGTAAAAATATTTTCAAATTGAGGAAAAAGTGCAACAAAGCGAAATTTTGATATTGAAAATACTAAACTTTAAAAATAGTTTTGTGAAATTTATTAAAGTTATATGAGAATTTAATTAATATTCTTGATATTTGATATAATTATAATAAATTTCACATAAGTTTTTTTAAAGTTAATATTTTTCATATTAAAATTTTGCTTTGTCGCACTTTTTCCCCAATTTGAAAATATTTTTATAAAATTTAATATAATATATTCTCTCTCCGTGTAGAAATAACAATCAGCTTTCCGATCCCGATGTTTTAGATCACCCCAGGCAGAAAAGTCGGTGGTGTGCCGATGCCTACGACCGGTTCGACACCGGCCCGGTGGAAAAGTCAAACAATAACCGGCGCCGGCACTGTGGTACCGGGCAGGTAGTAACGTCGAACAACAACTGGTACCGGCACAGTGGTACCGGGCCGGTTAATAAAAGACAAACGGCCTGGCACCGGCCCGGTACGACTACTTGATACCGTTTTTACACTGGAAACGTAGTTATGCCGGCATCAAAATTAGTACCGGCCTGGTACCACTACTTGATACCGTTTTTACAACAAAATTTTTTTTATTTAAAATATTTGAAACTTTTTTGGATCATTCTGGAACCTAATTTAATGAATAAAAATACGCTCGGATTTTTTTGATAGAGATATTAAAAAAATAAATTTTTCAAAATAATGCTGAATTTAAAAAAAGTTTATAATATTTTTGTGTCTTAAAAAGTCTAAATTTTTTATTTTTTGAAATTTTTTTACACCATTCGGAAGAATAAGAAAATCAAATCTCTCGAAATCAAATGTTTTTTAAAATCTATTTTTATATAGTTGGAAAAATAACATTTCATTAAACTCTATTAATTCATCTTTAAATTGTCCGGAAAAAACACTCAAAAATCCGGAAATTTGTTACTGCCGAATTACTAGACACCCTATAATAACTTTGTTCGTTTAAAATAATTTTGGTCAGGTTTTATCTGATTTATTGTTATAAAATTTTGATTATCTAACAAGGTATTATATTAATTTCATTATACTAAGTTTCTGCAAGTTTTTTCTATAAAGCCGGTACCGAGTCGGTACCATACCAGCGGTTTTTCTTTAGCCTTAGTTCCAACGTATAATGACATTAACAAATGTTATTATAATTATTAACTTTGACATTACATTATTCAAACTGTCTTTTAGAAAAGGTTTTTTCTATTAATTTAGAACATTTTGTAATTGGTCCTGATGTCACACTTCATAAATAAACTTTCCATTTACTTTTCATAACCAGGTTTAGGTTAGTGGATGCGGCGTCGACTTTGCAGCCCGAGGGTCCTGAGTTCAATTCCTCATGTCTTGAGATTTTTCGTTAACAATTAATAATAATTCATATTTTTCAGCATTCTATTTAGTGTTCACAATTAAATTAATTAATAAATAATATTGTTTAACATTTAATATATGTAAAAATGTATAATAATAATAATTAATAGTTTTTTTTACTACCAGCCCGGTATCGAGCCGGTGGTTTACCGGCACCGGGGCGGATATTTCCCGGGTTATCATCGTTAACTGGACCGGCTCCGGGCCGGCGGTAATGCCGGTCTCACGCCGGCACCGGCAAGTCCGTCCTTGGTACCGGCCCGGTACCAAGCCGGTCGTTGATTTCTGCCTGGGTAACAATTATATAAACAACAATCAAGTTTCATTTGTATTTGTAAACATTTTCGGCATTTTTTAAACTTTAAATATTTATATCATAGGAAATAAAATAATTTCCGCAGGTTACAACCTTCCCATGGAAACTTCCTGGTAACTTCCTGGAAGCTTCCTATAGAAACTTCCTGGAAGTTTCCAAAAATTTTTAAAAATTTTTTTTAGTGAAATTATTATTTAAAAAAGGGACTCGAACCACCATAGACCTCAAAAGGGCGCTGCTGGGATAGCGCTTTAGGCACTCAACCAAATCGTCACTTAACTTCACAGGACTAATTTATATATTATATATTTCATTATATCTTTGAGGATGTTTGGAAACTTTCTCGTAACTTCCAGGAAGTTTCTATGGGAAGCTTCCAGGAAGTTATCAGGAAGTTTCCATGGGAAGCTTCTAACCTGCGGACATTATTGTAATTCCTGGAAATTTCTCAGGAAGTTACCAAGGGTAACTTCCAAAGGTTCCTGAAAGTTTTTGGGCTATGTGGGATTAAATTAATTAATTTAATTGTGTACATTATTAGTTATTTTTACTATTGTTAATTTCTCGGAATTACATATAATTATAAGTGTGAGTTGTAGTAAATCTAATATAATATTTAGACTATTTTATAATTTCGTTCTTCACAATTCTTTATTGTTATGTCCTATGAAAGGGACGTAATTACTTTATTTTTTATTTATTAAATAAATAATTATTTAACAAATAATTGTAGTGATTAGAACCTAGGCTCTCGCCCAATAGTTCGGGACACTTCCGAGTATTACCTTGTTGAATATTATAGAGTATTGCCCCATTAAAGTGCAATATAAGGAAAGTTTGGAAAGACAAGAAAAATAAGAAATTTTTAATTTGGTACTCACTTTTTATTAAAATTAAAAGTTGGTTTCTTTTTCCTCTAACGTGAAATAATATAACTTTGAAATTTTGAACAATATCGATTTGTACTATCGATTTATCGACACTCGACCTATCGATATTATTAATCGATTTATCGAAGTATAATAGTTATAGTTGGACTTTGGTTCCGGTTAAAGATATTATTCTGCGTTGGTCTTGAGACTTGAATTTTTATTGTAAATATTTTGACACGTATTAAATGAAACTTTAGATGCTTAGATTTTTTTGACTTGGAAATTTTTTTACTCGAGAACTGATTTGACTTTTTACTTCACTTCTGACTTGACTTATGAATTGACTTTCTCACTTGATTTCTGAATTGACTTTCTCACTTGATTTCTGAATTGACTTTCTGAATTGACTTTCTGAATTGACTTTCTGAATTGACTTTCTGAATTTTTAATTATGTATTAACATTTTTAGACTTAAAAACTAACTAACGTGTCTTATGAGAATACTGTTTTTAAAGTATCATCCCCACTAAGATTTCTGGGAGTTTTTACATTTTTAGAAAATAGTTTTAGAGAAATGGTAAAAGAGGCTGACTAATTATCAGATTGGGTTTTTAAAAAAAAAGAAAATGGAGAAAGCAAGGAAAATTTGGTTCTATAGCTTCGTGATTGGCCCTTCGAGACCTATTCTCTTACATAGGCTGTATCTTAAAGGGAGGTACCATAAGTCTATTTTTGTTTCAATGTGGTAGGGGAGTTCTCTTTGAATTTTAAGTTAAGTAGGGATATTATTTCACGTTTTTGGATTTTTACAAAATGTTATTATAAATTTACTTAATAATAATATTACATTAATTTTTATAGCGTAGTTTAATTGTTTATAATTTTTAAATGTATATACTTTTTTGAATTAAAACTTTATCATAATTTTTAAGGTTACATTTTTAATTTGTTGATTAACAATAAGTTTTATAATTCTAACCTATACAATTTGTTTATCTAACTAATAAAATTTTATTTATTACTTGTTAATAACAATAATTATTTTTATTTATTGTTTATTTGTTTTTATTTATTGTTTATTTGTTTTTATTTATTGTTTATTTGTTAATAACGCTTCATTACCTTTTTTTATTTATAGGTTATGTTGTTTTATTATTATTTAATTAAAATTCTATGTTTACTAAAATTATAACCTCTTTTATGTTTGTTTGTTTATATTTACATATTTGTTTTTTTTATTTATACTGGAGTTGTAAATATTAACCTTTTATTTATTTTGATTAGTTGTAAAATTTATTGTTTTTCATTTCTAACAAAAATTTATAGTTATTTATTAACTTTAATAATTTTTATTTAGAAATTATTTCAATTATGTGTTACTATAGTATTATGTATATATATATATATTTATATACTTCTAATGGTCAATACATAGATTTCTCTACTTTGGTTAAAATCACACGATTTACGATGCTGTAGTACAAAGGTTATTTGTACAAAAATATGCTTTTTGAGTTTTAAAAGATAAAATTAATTACAATGTCGTTGATATTGCATTTCCATTAATATATTGCGGGAAGTTTAGAAAAAATAACAAGGTTCAACGAGATAAAGAAAAATAATCTAGTTACATTTGTTAAGCTTTTAGTTTTATGATTTTAAAAGGAATTTTGATGAAAGTATTTGATATTTTTCCTTTTATAATAATCATATCTTATCTTTAATTACTTTATATAAATTTACTATTTTTAGGGAAAGTGACATTTCTATTGCTCTCAGCTGTGTCCTGAACGAGGCTGTTTTTGGGCATCTGGCGCCAAGTCACAATTTGTATGGTTTCCCATATGATTTCTTTAAAAGGTTAAAGTTGACTGTTAAGAGCCCTCTTCACGGTACAATCTGTGAGCAATAAAATTGTAGGCGACCTAGTTTTTCTTAAAAAGATACTCAGAGTTTATTTAATCTATTTTATGTAATATTTGTGGGTAATGTATTTTTGTGTGGGAAAAGAAAAAGAAAGAAAAAAAAATAATAATGTTTTGAAAAATGTACAAGATGTAACATTATTATACAGAAAAAAACCTGACTCATTTTTTTGCAACTCATTTGGAAGTCGGTCTTGAAATGAATAATCAACAAGTTCAAGTTTTGTGTACCGTGGTTACCTATCCCTGTCAGTCAATTCACATGTGTGTCTAACCTAATTTTTTTTTATTTCCTATAAAATTTCACTTTTGTATTATTTTGGTAAATTGAATTTTCGACACTAGGTTAAAAATAAATAACAAAGAAAAATGGAAGAGTTACATATTTTATAATTATAAGCAATAAACACAGAGGAACTAATTTTGGAACAAATTTTAAAAATTGGTTCCTCTGCTTATTGCTTATAATATTAAATATGTAATACTTTAATATTTCTTTGTTATTTATTTTTAACCTAGTGTCGAAAATTCAATTTACCAAAATAATACAAAAGTGATAAAAATCCTACCAATTGTTGTTATAATATCACAAAGATTATTCTTATATATTTGTGTACGGAACCCGATTTTTTAATATATTTGTTGTGATCAGACTGTAAAAATATAGGGGAGAGTGGGGCAAACCGGGGACCCCCTAACGGTTTTTTTACTCTTGTGACTAAACGAATCAACCGATTTCATTTTTCGATTGCTTGTTTAAAAGATCATTTAATTGCTTGCTGTTTAATTGCTGTGTTAACCTAATAATTGGAAACATTATACGATTTCCTCAGAATTTCCTTAAGAAAAAATTCGTAAAAGTGTAGAAAAATACTAAAACAAAATCTTTTGCTCCCTTCGTCGCACAAATGCAAGCTAAAACTGTCAGATTGAAAAAATAAGGTATACTAAACATGGTTGTTTTAAATTTGTAAACAACACTTTTTCCAATTTCGCCATTTCGGAAATATTGAGAGGGGCCCAGTTTACCCACCGGTCCGATTTGTCCCACCTTCCCCTACTAATAAAATCATTTTTAGTTAATTAGATTAAATAATGTGAATATTAGAAAAAATTTTTTTTTAATTTATTATTTTTTTCTTGACAACGCTATGGCCATTATTACATAGCAAGTTCTCTATATTTTTCCTGTAATATTCGCGTTAAAATACACCAGTATATTTTGAAAAATGTGCGTATTTTACACGTCAAAGAAGCACAACAATTTTTCCTAATTCACTCCTGTATATGTTAATTTATCTAATAAAACTGTTCTTCTTCCAAAAAATATTATATCTTCAAATTGTTTTCTTTGTTTACTTATAAGTTACCAGAGGAATTTCTAAATAATGTTTATAAAACATTTATATTTATCAAAAATATTTAGAAAATATAAAACAATATTTATAGAATATTTAGAAAAATTGATTCTTGAATAGAACAATTTTAATTCAGAAAAATGTGTTTTTAAATTCTTTTTGCTTGGAAGAAGAAAATTTTTTGACCTTTTAAAAATAGCATTTTAGTTTGCCAGTTCACATGCTTATAAAATTAACAAAATATCACCTGAATTACAAATAGGATCCTGGAGTGGTTCTCTTTTAATTTTAAAGGTTAAATTCCTAAAAAATCTCTCTAGAATTTCCCGATAGTGATTCTAGGTAATTTCTCGAGACTGATACATGAGGACATTTTCACGTGGATTTGTCCCGCTATTTTTGTGATCAGAAAACTTTCGATAACTTTTTATGGGTTTAGTCATTCAACAAGCTATTTGTTAACAAAAGTTGCTTTATGTATTGACACACAAAAAACTTAACCTCCTCTACATCAAAATAATAAAAAATATTTCATCTTCATACCTATAGTCTGCATTTTGTCGTTGTTTACTGTTCCTTAGTGACTGAGGCAAGGACAATTGAAATTTTTCCTTCAGCAAACTTTGAATACTATTTACACTAGTTATTGTAGAATGAAGACTTGGTGCTCCAGGAAGATTTGAATTTTCATTTCCTAATTTCTGATTTAAGACCGGTGAAATCGATTTTCTCCTTGAAGAAGGTTGCATGGGAATTCTGAAAATAAAATTTTCTATTTCATTTAACTTCTTTAATTATTTCTTATTACTTATGTTTTCTTCTTCTTTATTCCCAATTAATTAATTTTTATGGTTTATTTTTAATTAGCTATTGAATTATTTATAATTATTGTATCATTTTTCAAAAATTACTTTTACATTATTTCTTATTATTATTTATTACAATATTCATCTATCACTTATTATATACTAGTTAATATTATATTAATTAGTTATTAATCGTGTTTTTCATTTATTCTGCCTTAATCTAACAATGATTTTAAATAATCATCGTCACTCGTTAGTAATGATTCGATCTGGAAGAAAAGAAATTTTTAAAAAATATAAAGAAAGTATATAGAAGATTAAATATATTTACATATACCAGTATTACGAATTCATTAGAGATGCCAATTTTTCCGATTACTAAAAAATTCTGTAATTTATATATTGAAAATGCGAATTACAATAATCACTATCTATATAATAATTACTTACAAAATAACTATAAATAATATATATCAAAACTTTACAATTTAATCATTCATTCTGAAAGTAAATATTAATTTTACTAAAAATAATTTTAATAAATGAAAATACAAAATGATTTCCTATTACTTTTTTGCTCGTTTACCTTTGCAGAGACACTGCACTGCCGACGTCATACCTCGGAATCATTCTCGCTCGATACTTTTGTGATTTTTAAAACAAATTAATAAACAAATAAAACTATTTTATAGTCTATTTCATAAGTTGAAAAAAGCGGTAAATTTCATAACAAAAATGACAAATTATAAGACGAGATAAATATTTTACGTTTTAAGAAATGTGTAATTAGATTTAATTATAGTTCTTTTATAAAATATAAATTCCAAACAAAGATATCAATAGATTAAATTTTAGAGAAATATGTTTCAGATTTCTAGTATCTTCTCATAATAGAATTTTTTTGGATACTTGTCTTTCAGTGAAAGATAATATTTTATTAAAGACATACAAATTTTAACTGATCTTTGAGTTTTTGTAGTAAATAAAGAGGAAAAAAAACATTGTTCGATAACCCTGAAGCGATACCGAGAGAAATTATGGTGACGTACACTCGAGAAGACCCTGAACGCGACTGACATCTCACACATGTTCGTAGAGGGAAATACATATGAGTATACATTTTCACAATTCTACTCTCGACTTGAACTTTAAAACGTATTTTAAAAAGTCGAGTTTACATTGATCGAAATCATCATCTACAAATGAAAAAGTGTTTTCGATTGAGAACCACTCTCACACTACATATGATAAATGGTACATAGTGAGAACCTCAAAAACTATACAATAGTAGAGGATCATTTCTAATAGGAACATTCCAGCTACAATTATAGAAACAAACTAATTGTCGCCTTAACTTAGCGATTTTTAGAAACTAGCTATGTAATACATTTTTCACCTTCAATTAAAAAAATGCATAACAGTACGTAATTTTTTTTTATTTTTTATTTCTTTTAGTTTATATAGCGCAAAATATTTTAAGTTGACAAAAAACATATTCTTAAGCACAAAAAGCTTGTTTTTCTTAAATTATACACATTTTTTAGATTAAAAAAAGCAATATTTTAAGTCATATTTTCATTTTCTAATGTAAAATTAAGACAATATTTGGAATAAATTAACTTCATTTTTTTAAATCTTCAGCCATAAATTCCTCAGATGCCTATTAAACCGGAATGTCGAATTTAATTTTGCAATATTTTTTATTTAAACAAATATACAAAATTTGTTGAATATTTTTGAACAAATTATTAAATTAACTAATTAAGTACTTTAACAACAACATTTATGGCTGAAGATAAAAAATTCATAATAAAAAAAATTATTTTAATTATTGTTAACAATAGTTTTAAACAAATACCTATAATTAATAAAAAAAAAACATTGTTTATTTTTGCTGCATTAATTTAAATAATAGTTTAAACAAAAGTTAAGATAGAAAAAAATATCAATAACCATTACCATGGGAGGGGGTTTAAAGGGTCTTGAGGGACCCAAAAAACATAGTAATAGACACCATTTTCGACTTTTGGTAAAAATCTTAATTTGAACCCTTTCCAAAGATTTTTTAGGGGAGATTTTTGAACCACTGTGAGATTTTTTTAAAGAAAAATAATATAATTAAGGAAAATTTAACCAACCCTAATGAAAAGTTAATTAATAATTAAATAAATTCTTATTTTTGTTTAAATTATAATTTTATTTTTAATGTAAATCGACAAATAAAAAAAGTTTGGTAAATTTGCATGATTATAAAAAACTGCATCTTTTAAGTATACTATTCTGTAAATAGTTAGTAATTAACAATAATAATTTGTTTAAATCTTGCTTAAACATTAATAATTATGTGTTCAATTTGCATCGGTATTTATGTTAGGTCTGGTTAATTGCAAAATTAGAAAAAAATACACCTCTCTAGGTACAATATGTGAAAAGTTAGTAATTAACAATAAATGAAAGAAAATAGTAGTAAAATAACAACTATTTGTTTTTATTTATTAACTATTTGGAGAAGAATTTTGTGTAGTTCTTGAATTTATATTTGTTGTTAAAAAAATAATTTGTTTATAAATATCACAGGTTTACAAATTAAAAACTTTTTTTTGCCAATCGATCAAAACATTTTTTTTCGATTAGTAGGTGTTTTCTGAGTAAGAAAATCAAAGTTTTAATTTTTTCCCTCGTGTAGTTTTTTTGTAGCTTCAAATTTTGTATTTTTGAGCAGTGACGGCACTTAAATTTACCTGTAGGAAAATCAACTCGTCCAAAAATGATGAATAGGATGTCGTTGGAAAGGTAATTAAATTATCTTTCAATCCATATATTTCAGAATAAAATTGAATGAAAATTGAGAGAGCGACAGTAGTTTCAAGATCAAATTTCATGGAAATATCGATGATTTTTTAGACACTTGACTAAATTTTGATAAATTTTTCCACAACAAACAGTAGAAAATATGTAGGTTTTAAAATTTTTATTGATAGCTTATTCCATTGAGAAGAACCTTGATTGGATTAAAAATGAAAATTCAACACTATATTTCGTAAATGAAACTACTTTTCCATTTTTAGTATACTTTTCAATATTTGCAGCAAACATGCAAATAGTAAAATTAAGATAAGTGCTAAAGTTACTAAAATCACACATCAAGGAATTCTAGAGTTGCTCAATTCGAATACAATGTCAAATATCAAAATTTCAAAATGGCGGATCCAATATGGCGTCAAGTTTTTTTAAAAATCGATTAAATTTATAACAATTTCGTTACTCGGGGTTTTTCGGTGTCGCTGATGACGAGTCTGATGTCAGATTTTAAAAATTAAAAATGGTGGCTTCAATAGAGTAGACGAGTTTTGGCTCTCTGATTAGGTCTCTGATTACAAATTCGATGTCATATTTTGAAAATTCAAAGAGGTGGATTCAGTCTGTGCGAACATATTTTGAAAGTTTAAAGATAAACTCATGAAAATTAATACTTTGGGGTTTCGGGGGTCTCTAATTCCGAAACCAACGTCAGTTTTTAAATTTTTAAATTGATGTTATGTTGATGGAAAATAAAAACTTTACTCTAATTGCAATATTTGAGAAAATTTGATTTCAATTTTTTTCGAAAAATAGCCGCCATTTTTGTAAATTTAAACATTTTTTAATTAAGTGGTGGATCGCTGCGGAAACTGGTGTTTTTGTAATATGTCTTTTTTATTGTTTTTTATCTTCCTTTAATTCCTACGTTACACTTTTTCGTGATAAAAAACACAAAAAAGAAGCAAAATATAAATTAAAAAAATCAGTCAGAGAAGCAGGCGCAATGCGCCTACATCATAGGATGTCGTCGCAAACATTATCATAGCAGCGGATGCCATGGCAACAGTTGTTATGATAAACATTAACATAGGAACGATTGCCATGGCAACGGTTGTTAAGAGGTAAGTCCTAAAACCTTCTTATACCAAAGTCTCGCTATAAGACTTGAGACTTAATACTTAAAAACTACGGACGGACACCGAAGTCTGGCTATAAGTGTTTTGGTCCTTGGCTACGAAACCCTAACAAACAAAAACAATTGGCGGATAACTTAGGACCACCTTAGATTTTTACAATTTTCAAATTATTACGCTAATAAGAAAAATTTAATTACAAAATAAACATAACTTTTTATTACAACTTTAAACAAAGGAAGAAAAAAATTTCATTGGGAAATTTTTTATTATTTACCTCTTGTAGCTGCTCTTGAAAAAACAAGAAAAATTAATTTTTTTGTCGTAAACAATATTATTGTCCTTCCAATGCGTAAAAGAATATTAGGGTTATAATTTGTGACAACCCGGATGCGAGATTAGTTAATAAAAATTATATTCGTTACACTGAATTAGACGCGCAAGAATAGTTGTGACGCAGCACCAGAGATTTCGCCTGTAGCTTGCTTAGCTCTGTGGCGCGATAATCTGATGTCGACGCCGGCAGCGAGAAAACGTAGTTTTGTCGTCTGCTCGTGTTAATATATGCGCAGCCCTTTGGCGTTTTATTACTTCATATAATATTAATAATAATTTTGTTAATTTTTTTTATTATTAAATAATTATTTATCAAAATTAAAATCTAATAATTTTATGCAGTCAAATCACAGCTTTGACACATAGTTTTTTTGATCGACATTTTGTCAAGGTTTTCGATACGATGTACACGGAGAAAAATTTTCTGTTAATGATTACAATAGTCGAACAGTACTGCTCGGATATGTGACCACTTTTCGTAATGCCTAAAGTAGCTTCGTTGTAACAATTCTGTAAGTCGAACGTACTCATTAAAAATTTATTTGAAATAAATACGAACTAAATATGAGTTAGCACAAAGTCTATGTGACTGATTACAATAGTCTACGTTAAAAGGAAATCTTGGATTCTATCCACATTTGCAGCAATCTAAGGGAATTAGTGATACAGTCTGTAGTAGTCTTTACAACAGGACTATTGTAGAAGAAGGTGACCGCGACTGCCTTGCCTTCTTATTTTACTATAGTTCTTCAAAAAGACTACTATTGCTATATTTCTGATTACAAATGACTGTTGTAAAGTTAAAAAAGAAAATTTTCAACTAAAATAAAATTTTTTTGTAATTCATGACTTCTAATCATGTATTGCACATTAATTTCACTCTTCCAAGACTACCCACTTCAAGATAAATTATATTATTAAACTAGACAATTTCACTAAACCCTAAGTACATAAATCTAACTTAAATACTAAACGCATAACATAATAACGATCGCTATTTACACATATTTATACATGACTTAAACTTCCTTATATACTAACTGCTATGAAAGTTCACAGCTTGCGAGAAAGACTTATACACTTTAAATGTCAAAAAATCACTTCGTTCTCAGTAATTAATACAATTATTGTTCATTGTTAGTCTTTAATATTGTAAGGTTTATTTTTTATTACATTTCCATAGTGAAAAATTTTTTTTCTAACACACGCACCGAAGGTACAAGATTTCTTGCCTGTATAAATTGTTATATAATTTACACAACTTACGTAAGTTACGTAAATAAAAAAGTAAGTTGCATAAGTAAGTTAACTTACGTAATTTACGTAAAATATAAGTTCCGTAAATAATGTATGATACGTAAAAATATAAGTTACGTAAATAACGTAAGTTGCACTTACGTAAATAACTTAAGTTACGTAATGGACGAATTATTGTAAATTGCACTAATTAGGTAACTTACGTACTTTACGCAAGTCATGAATTACAAAAAAAACTATTTTAGTTGAAAATTTTCTTTTTAACTTTACAACAGTCATTTTTAATCAGAAATATAGCAATAGTAGTCTTTACGAAGAACTATAGTAAAATAAGAAGGCAAGGCAGCCGCGGTCACCTTATTTTACTATAGTCCTGTTGTAAAGGCTACTACAGTCTGTATCACTGATTTCCTTAGACGGCTACACATGGGAACAGAATCCAAGACTTCCTTTTCACGTAGACTATTGTAATTATAACAAGTCTCTGCGTGAATGCCTACAGTACCCTTTCTGAACCTGTACATCTAAATTATTAATGATTCCAAAAAATAAATTTCAACACGATTAATACAGTGTTTGGATTCATTAAAGTAACTATAGTAATCGCTCCTACTAAATTTTTAATAAATTACATAGTTTTCGTAATCATTACAAAAAGTGGTCACATATCCGAGCTGTAATATAGACTATTGTAATCATTACGAAAGAAATTTTCTCCGTGTAAATTCGAACGATAATAATGTTTAAACAGACGATCATTTTTATCGTAATCATTTTTTCCTGATCGTCTCGGCCGACATGCATCACTATAAAAACCTTATTTTAAGAAAAAGGAATTAAAGATTGAGATATCTCTGGTTTTTGTAGGCAGTTACTGATATAATAATTGAGGGTCTTGATACTATAACGTGTTACGCGCCATTTACTGAACATGGCGCATAACACATTATAGCATCTAGCCCCTCAATTGTTTCTAGTCCAGGGCGCCTTGAAGATAAAAAACCAATTGGTTTTTAATTCGTCCCCCTCCATTTCGAAAATACGGAATTTCGACAAAATGTACACTTTTCTAAATATGAGAGTTTTTATTAATAAAATATAATTTACCATTGGAATGAGTATAAAAAACCTTTCAGAAACATGTCCAAGAAAATTTTTCCTATTACAAGTATGTACAGAAAAAATTGAAAAAGAAAACGGTGTTTAGCAAAAGTGGAAATGTCTCTTGCATTATTATTTAATATTTCGGTAATTTGTTGTCCTACATAAGAGTAACAAATTCCTAAAAGATTAACATTTTAAGTAACACTGCTATTTTAAAACCCAAGCAATTTTTATAAAACTATCGATTTTAATTTGTCTGTAATGAATTAAAAGCATTTTTCATACCTTAGGCACAAAATAGGCGCTTTTAGATAGCAGCCGACAGGAACTAAAAGCTATTCATTTGTCAACTTGAATGAAAATGGCGACTTTTTTTCCCATGGGCAAAAAAACAGCTATGGTCCCATGCGTTATTTTGCTCATGGGAAAAAAGGCCGCTATTTTCATGCAAGTCGAACAAGTGAATGACTTTTACTCCCTGTCGTCTGCTATCTGAAATCGCCACTTTTGGGCCTTTGGAATAAAAAATATCGTAAGTAACACGGGACTTAAAGGCTGCCAATTTATTTACGGTGATTTTTGTGACACGAGTGGAGGTCGAGGGCGCCTACGGCGCCCTCGACCTCCACTCGTGTCACAAAAATCACCGTAAATAAATGGCTACCTTTACGTACCTTGTTGCTTAATATACTATTTCATGTACTTTTTAAAAATTTTGATCCCCTTTGTAACGATAAGGCATATTGCATTTGTATAGTAATAGAGAGAAGAGTGAGTGAGAAACGACGGCGCGCGCACGGCTAGTATCTTTCTATGCTGGTCATCCTGGGTGAATCGAGGCGCTCTTTATTTCACCCATGAAGACAATAGGGGGCGCAAACTCTTATCCCGGGTGCTCTGAGGAGTAGAGATTGCGACCCTTAGTAAATTCATACTCTCGTATTTCCGCATGGGCAAGAGTTTCGGTAACCGGCCGAAACTATGAATTAACTCCTAGAAGTTCCTTTAGTTAATTCCTAGAAGTGCGCGCCATGGTAATTGTCGATTTCGGAAAATACGGAAACCTTTTCTAGAGCGGTTTTGCGAATATGAATTAATGTTATAGATAACTCTGTAGGCAAGCATGGGTTAAATTTGTTACTTTCATTTCAGACTGACAGCCAAGATTAACCTTGCGGACGATGTGTTAGTGAAATCTCAGAGCTACAACTTTTTTTCTTATTTTTAAATTCATTTTGTTATTTTATAATTAATTTGTTAGATGTTTCTTAGTATTCGAGTGGGATTATTTTCTTTCTTAATTTTGTATAATTTACTTTAATACTCAAGTATTACACTGGGTAACAAAAAATGGTCATGTTGTGTTTATTTCAAAATTTTTGTGTTTATTAAAAGTTTGAGTGTCAGTGAACAAGAAAATAGGTAATAATTGTTTAAAGGTCTAAGCACAACTGCTTCGCGAATGTCGTTCGCGAACGCAAAGCATGAGTTAGAAAAGGATAAAATTATATCTCTGTCACTTTCTAACCCATGCATTGCGTTCGCGAACCAATTGTGCTTTGGTCTTAACACGACGGACAGGGAGGACTAAGAGAGGAGACTTCCACTTGCGAAGTAAAACCAATAGGTAGTTCCGCAAGTGGAAATAGAGTTCTGGAAATAGGGAGTTGGTTTTAGCGGGTTGATCGAGCATATGCTTTATTTACTTTAGCTGAAAGCTACACGCGGCTCACATGTTCATCCCCGCAAAACCCGTGGTAAGGGCCATGGGGGATCTGATAATGAACAGATTTTTCCAACATTCTTCGTTAACAAAATAAATAATAATAAATTAATAATAATAACAATAAATAAAGAGGTTAAATTATTTATAAAAAAATTTCTGAAAATATGAAGTATATTTTATTAAAATTGGACTATTTTTACCATCAAAATAAAATAAAAATTTTGAAAAGTATTAATCAATTTAATTACATAAATTAATGTAAATACCCTTGCAGAAATACTTTTACCTGTTTAGGATTGTGTACCAACAGACGGATGTTTTGTATAAATGACAAAAAGTTTTTAAAATTAGTTTCTAAGGGTGTCGCACATCACGAAAAAATTAATGAAGATAGCTTTTAGTACCCTCTAAAAAACGATACAAACATGTTTTTGCCCAACCCAAAAAAGTTAGAAAAAAAATTATTTTTATATTTTAGAATTTTTTCAAACAAGAAAAATAAAGTGTAGGTCGTCCAAAAAAATTAGTTCAAAGTACATCTCACATACTAGCTTCATGAATTTTTGCAGAATTTTTCATCAATTCGTAAACCAGAAAAAAAATTTCAAAAAAATGCATTTTTCGACCCCCAAGGTGCACAGTGGGGCGAAATAATTTTTTTTGGACAAGTCAATGTGGAGACTTTTAATAAGGCTAATAATATTCAGTAATTAATTAATTACTGAGACTAATTGTTTTATTAACTTTTATTAAACAATAAATAATTTTTTTTAACCAGAATTTATTTTAGGGCAAAATTGTAGTATACTAAACTATGAAATTAAACTATGCTTGACTTTACAAAAAAGATCAAAAATGCTTAAACATTAAATTTGTCTTTTAAATTTGTTTAAAAAATAAACAATTATTTTAAAAAACTACTTAGCATGTAATTATAAGTAGCTGGTTTACAAATAATTAATTTTACAAAAAAGACGAAAGATTTTTAACCAAAAATGTCTAAACTACGCATTTGTTAATTAAATTTGTTTAAACAATGCATAATTATTGTTTACTTTGGAAATATTTTTAAAAAACTATTGACAGAATACGTGTGGTGAAAAAGTAAAAAACATTAGGTATTCAACTATCAAAAAATGGAAAATTTATTTATTTGTTTATAAAATTGTTATAAACAATTGTCAATTATTGATCAAATTGTTAAGAATTATAGAAGATATTATTTTATTCTCATTTCATGTCATAAATAAAAGTTTAGTGTTTTAATGGCATAAAATATGATAAATAAAGGCTATTGATCATTTAATTGTTTATAACATTAAAAAAAAAATTTTATTTAGTTAGCGAATTTTTGTCTTCTTTTTAGAAATTTTTGCATCAAGAATGACTAAACCCAAAGAAATTTTTAAGATTTTCACAAAATGATAATTTTAAATAGAACAAAATTTTTTTTCCCATTTTTATTGTTAAATGAATAAATATAATTTTTTTTAAATGTCTTTCGTGGTTTTTATGCAGAATTAACTCACCTTTAATTTAAAAAAAAAGTATTTAAAATTATATTGAAAATTGTGGTCTCCACATTGACTTGTCCAACTGTGCGGGGGGCAGAGTGGCTTTTTCCCATATGGACCTATTTACTTTATTTTTGTATCCTAAAATACCTATTAACAAGGTTAATTCAAAAATCTAGAGACTGCATTTCACCCATTATAACCCAGGATACTCTTAGTAAACATTTTTAATAATTCAAATTTAGAGAGTAGGGAAATTGAATTTAGAAGAGTTGTTTTAAATTTAATTGCTAAGATATTAAATAATTTTTTACATTTTTACTCCTTTTTATGTTGAGACACTGATGGATGAACGTTTAAATTTTTATTATGAATTTTGAAAAAGGCTCAATTCTGACAAGTATATAATATCAATTTTTCACCGATGGTAAATCACAGTAGTGAGTCTCTGTGGCTTGCGATCATTTAGGTTAAGTGACATTGAGTGCGGCTAGTACTTGGATAAGTGACCTACCTTCGAATCTCGCTACAGCCCGGTGTTATTCTCACTAATACTGCCGTCCTGATAAAGAAAGTGGTTAACCCATTAAGGCCTGAATGCACTGAATTTTTAGTCTGACTTCAAACTTAAATATTTTCTTATAAACTTATTATTTTCTCTTTGACAAATAATTTTTTATGCATTAAAGTGTCCTCTATCCGAATATGATATTAAAAAATTAATAAAAAATTGTTTAACAATATTTTTTTGCATATAATTAAAAAATTGCACGATTTTTTTAAGGTTTTATATTACAAATTCTTAAATTTTAAAGTCAAAAATTTTTTTTGACAGCTAACATTGCCATCAATCGTGCACTCGATTGCTATACTTCAAAAAGTATAATGGCGGATCCAATATGGCGGACAAAAATTTCAAAAATTGGTGGATCCTCTTACAGATCCGTACTCGGGGAGTTTTGGGGTCGCTGATTACGAATCTGATATTAATTTTCCAAAATTGAAAATGGCGGATCCAATATGGCGGAAGAAAATTTCAAAAATTGGTGGATTCTCTTACAGATCCGTACTCGGTGGTTTTTGGGGTCGCTGATTACGAATCTGATATTAATTTTCCAAAATTCAAAATGGCGGATCCAATATGTCGGATAAAAATTTTAAAAATTGGTTGGATTCTGTTACAAATCTGTACTCGGGGGTTTTTGGGGTCGCTGATCACCAATCTGATATTAGTTTTCCTAAATTCAATATGGCGGATGTAATATTGCGGACAAAATTTTAAAAATTCAGTCAGATTTTTTTGAAAATCCTTACTCAAGAGTTTTACTTACGGTTTTTCAATTATTTTGAACATCTTTAGCCATCAGTTCGTAAACTGATGTTTCCAATTTTCACCATGTGGAGGTAGATAGACATTGAGAATCTTTTTTTTAAATTTTATAAATTAATAAGTTTTAAATCAATTTTTTCATACATTTTTTATCCTTATCGCTATAATAAACATGATTAATTTCAAGTTTCTTTTGTGAAACAGAATAATTTTCGTATTTTTGGAAATAAGATTCTTTTGGAATTGGTATGTCATCTTCACAACATTCAGTATCACTTAAGTCGTCTTCTTAACTGAATTATTATTATTTTGCACATTATATGATGTGCAAAATACACGGTTATATAAATGTGTTAAAATGGTAGAAAAAAACTTTAACCGAAAAATGTTTCTTAAAACAATATTTTTAAAAACAACGAAAGAAAAACTAAAGAAATAAAAAAAATTTCCACTTACCTTTTAAGAAACGAAAAATTCGTATTATTTGAAGAACAAAAGATTTTTACTCTTCTTTATTTCATAACGCATTTACATAGCGGGAGATATACAATTCAACCACCTGGCTATTTATTTATTTTATATTTTATATAAAATAAAATTTAATAAATTTTTTTTATATAAATATTTTATTAAATAAATATAATAAAATGTAATAATCATTATTAGCATAATAATTGCATAATATTAGATCCGCCATTTTGATTTTTAAAAAACTAAAATCCTATTCATAATCAGTGACCCCGAAAAATCCGAGAGTAAGGATTTTAAAAAAATCCGACTGAATTTTGAAAATTTTATCCGCCATATTACAACCGCTATATTGAATTTAGGAAAACTAATATCATATTGGTGATCATCGACCCTAAAAATCCCCGTGTACGGATTTGTAAGAGAATCCAACCAATTTTTAAAATTTTTGTCCGACATATTAGATCCGCCATTTTGAATTTTGAAAAATTAATATCAGATTCGTAATCAGCGATCCCAAAAACTTCCGAGTACGGATTTGTAAGAGAATCCACCAATTTTCGAAATTTTCGTCAGCCATATTGGATCCGCCATTTTGAATTTTGGAAAATAAATATCAGATTCGTAATCAGCGATCCCGAAAACCCCCGAGTAAACATTTTGAAGACAAAGTTTTAAAAAATGTGAGTTTTTTCCCAATTTGTTATTTTTCTTCTTTTTCTTATAAATTGTTATTTTTTTTTCTTCTTTTTTGTTAAATATGTTCTCTTAATAGCACTGTCACCGGGTGATCGCCCACGTTAATTTCTGGGCCTTCTCCTCTCCTTCATTGCTTACCTCCGTTGGTGGACCTTATCAAGTGAGTCCAGCTTCGTCACAAGCAATCTACATTTTTGAAACGTTATAATTTCACCATTTTTTTCTTTTCTTTATGTATTTATTTCAATTTCCCCAATCACGTAACCTTTTACTATTGTAAAACTTATAATAAAAATAAATGTAGTTCCCTGTAAAAAAAAAGTATTGAGAGTACGGGATCCCGCATTGAGAGTGCCTACCCTTCAATGCGGTATTCGCGAAATAGCGCATTGGGTGTCGTGGTGAATGCGTTATTCAAGGGGTCCCAATGCGTTGCAAGTTTTAAGCTTTAAAAAAAAAAGAAAATACGTGACAGGAGTAAATAATTAGTGTCAGTGTATCAAAATACGAGTTAAAGGAATGAAAAAATACTAATAGTGAGTGTGAAAATGAAGTTTAAAGAAAATAAGGTAAGATTAACTGTTACATATGAGTCCAATGCGTCATAGGCTGTTTTCAATGCAGCGCATAATCGGTATATGTAGTTCGCGCTCTGCAGCGGCGCTCTCTTCTTTACCAACAACGGATTCTTTCTATTCAAATGGTAATTTTGAAAATAATGAAAAATAATATTAACTAAAAGTTGATAATGCATTTCAATCAATAAAAAATGTCAATTAATTTAATATTTTTAACGACCCAGCGTTGGAACGTTATTAAGTAAATAAAATTCTTTCCAAAAATATTGTTATAATTTCTAAAAATTGTTCAAAATAATCGATTTAGAGAAAAATTTTAATTAAAAATAGTGGTCAATAATTGAATTTCGTAATTAAAAATTGTTTATAATCAATAATTTGGAAAACTTGTGAACAATTCAAATGTCCTAAAATTTTAATTGAAATATTTTTCAAATTAATTTGATTTCAAACAATAGAATTCATTAACAAATTTTGGAAGAATTTTAATTTAATTTCAAATTGTATTTTAAGTAAACTTTCTAATAGTTCTTTAAATTAATTAATTTTCAAAGAACCTATTGATAAAAATTAGGAAAAATAATATAGAGAATTTTAGTTAATAATTTTTAAATGTTATTGAATATAAGAGTTAAGTAAAACTTTTAGAAACATTTAATAGCTAAAAGTTTTTAAATTAAATTATTTCAAAATATTAATTTTGAATATTTTTAATTAAAAATTATAACAAATTAATTAATTGTAAATTTTAATATCACATATTTTTAAAATTATTTAGTTATTACTAAATGTTTAGAATTATTTGAATTATTAATAGGCAAAATATATTTAATAGAACAATTTTCGAATAATCAGTATTTCGTAAAATTAAGTTGAAAATAGTTAAATGTTTTACGTACTTTGAGTGAACTTTCGTTATCTTTGAATAATTAAATTGAAAAAGAAGTTCAATAAATTGTAATTAAATATTTATTTTAGATAGTTATTTAAGTTTTGAATTGTTTTAGTAAAAGATGTGAAATTAATTGAATTTTGTAAGAAATCTTGATAAACGAGGTTTCTAAAATTTTTGATAGAACAATTGAATAGTTTTAGTAAAAGATGTGAGATTAATTAAATTTTATAACAATTCTTGAAAACCGCGGCTTTTAAAAAAAATTTTGGAACAATTGAATTTTTGAAAGCGTTTAAATGACAAAATTTAAAAAATGTTAACTTTCGTCAAATTTTAATAAAATAAGATTTATATTTTCGATAATTTTGTATAAGTTTTTGTGACAATTCGAAATAAAATCAACGAATTTTTCAACATTTTGGTACTTTTAATTGAATAAAACGAAATTGCATTTTAAACCTGATTAAAAACAATTTTTTGGAGTTGTACATATCTGTATTTTAATCTTTGAAGTTTATTTATTTATTTAAAAATATCAGTTAAATTAAAAATGTATCAAATATCATTTAATAACTTTTTACTTCAATATTTATTTTTAACTAAATAGCAAATTTTTATATTACTTTTAAAATTACATTCTTATTTGTTAATAATTTTTTACATTTAAATAGAATAAATGAAATATATTTTCAAAATTACCATTTGAATAGAAAGAATCCGTTGTTGGTAAAGAAGAGAGCGCCGCTGCAGAGCGCGAACTACATATACCGATTATGCGCCGCATTGAAAACAGCCTATGACGCATTGGACTCATATGTAACAGTTAATCTTACCTTATTTTCTTTAAACTTCATTTTCACACTCACTATTAGTATTTTTTCATTCCTTTAACTCGTATTTTGATACACTGACACTAATTATTTACTCCTGTCACGTATTTTCTTTTTTTTTAAAGCTTAAAACTTGCAACGCATTGGGACCCCTTGAATAACGCATTCACCACGACACCCAATGCGCTATTTCGCGAATACCGCATTGAAGGGTAGGCACTCTCAATGCGGGATCCCGTACTCTCAATACTTTTTTTACAGGGTTGTTCTCTACTTGTCATGTTGTTCTCATTAACCATTACTGTGCGGTGACTTTTCCCTTCCTCGTTACCTTTTTAAAAGCACTGACGATTATTATTGCTTTCTACAGTTTCCCTCTCCACTGTCGAGAAAGTCCATTAGACGGGTGGTTCAGGTAAATGCGAGTATTCCTAATTTTCAAGCCGTTTTGTTGACGCAAAAATTTAGTATAAGGTACACTACCGTCAGGAAATATCCGTACGGATGTACACGTACTCCCCAAAGACAGGATTTGTTTGTAAATACAAATGTCATAAAATCAACAAATATACCATTCGAAAGATTATTAAATTCTACGATTAATGATGCATACCTGGAAATTTTAATTATTTATGCAAAGATTGCAGCAATCAACAAATTTGACCAAAAAATAAAAAAAATAAAATTTTTTTCGACTCTTGCATAGGCTTCGTCTATAAATTACGTCACACTTTTTAGGGGGGGAGGGGTCTATGAAAATGTGACTAATTGTGACAAAGGGGGGTGGGGACCTTTTATTTTGTTATGTCACACTTTATACTCTATTTATTATAATGAGAAAATTGTAATAAATAAAAATATCAAATATATTTCTTGTTTTTAAAATATTAAAAAATGTACTAATTATATAAGTAACTTTATTGGGTGTACTTCCGAATAAGGGGGACCTCCGATTTTAATAAAAGTTGATATACCAACGTATTTTGATGCGCTGATTACGAAAATAATAATGAAAATTGGCGCAAATTTGATGTTCATTGTGAAAACCATAAAAACAAGTTGTGAATTAAGATGTTCATTACATGAACATTTTGCTTCCTCTTTACAATAAGCAAAAAATTTGCTTCCTCGTGGAGGAAGCATTAATCATAAAAATTTTTTTAAACATATTCCATATTGTTGTCCTAAAATCTAATTTAAAATTAGATTACAATTTTTATTTAAAATTTAATTTTCCATTAATTAATTTTTTAATTTTCCATCCATTAAAATTTAATTTAATTGTATAATAATACAATTTAAGGGGAGATTCCACTGATTTTTTTTTTGAATACCGAAATTATTTTTTTTTAATTTTTGGATAGTATGATTATCTAAAAATACGGGGAAAATAGTTTGAAGCGATAAGAATAGACTCGCGAGCAGGAGAGTAGGAATAACATCACCTTTCTACCTCGAAAATTCATGTTTTTTCATTAATTACCTAACTGCAATTTGTTTATTTTAAAATTTACATTTTTTCTTTTCGCACCGCTTGAAAGAGTAGTTCTTAAGTAATAAGAAATGTCTACTGTTACATATCAAAGGTTATGTATATAACTTTAAGTTAAATTTTTGTATATTTGGTCCTTCAAACTTTAAAGGCGTTTTTCTCGAAACTACACATTTTCAACTTGATTACACTCTCATTTTTACAATTTTCAACGAAATAACTTGCAATTTGGACAGCATGTTCCTTGAATGTGTAGTTTTCGTGTAAACTAGGATATTTAAGATCCATTAATATTTATAAAAGTTATAAACAATTCAAGTTGCAAAATTATGGTCGAAAAATTAAAAAGTCTGTCATTTGGTTATTTTTTAATAAATTCTTTTTGTTCTAGATTACACGATAGCCATAATGGTATAGATTAAGAAAATTTTTGACTTTTTTATTTCAGATTAATTGTCGCAGAAAAAAAATGTAAACAACTTTTAGAGGGAACCACTTTCGGCAGCCATTTTCTAAGACTCTATTAAAAAAATAAATAAATAAAAAATGGTTTTTATTACTGTAACACAAGTATTTTATTGTAAAAAAAGTTTAACTAACAAATATTTATTTTACTACCTATAAAAATTTTTTTTAAAAATCCTTAATTTCTGTGGAATCTCCCCTTAAAAAAAAAGAAAAATTTAATAATAAAGTGAATTTTTTCATTTTATTTAATTCTATTAATGCTAATAAAATATATTCTTTTTATCCATCAATCGATTCGTCTTGATGAAATGAAGATTTTTAGTTTGTTTTTAAGTCAAGAGTAACATTTTATTATAAGGCAACATGATTTTTAAGAAGGAAATAAATTTCTAATAAAAGTGCGAATTTTTGGTTTTAATTATGTTTCATTCTATAAATCCAAGTACAATATATACTTTATATATACCAATCGATCCGTTTTAATGCAACGGATAAAATTATTGAAAAAAATGAGTAAAATTTTATTGTACTGGAATATAATTTTGATGAAAGAACTAAAGTTTTGATAAAAAAAGGTCATTTTTCTGCTTTAATTGTCATTAACTCTATAAACTCTCATACAATTTATTCTTTTTATATACCAATCGATTCGTCTTGATGCAAAGAATAAGATTTTATTATATATTAACTTCAATAACCAACTTAAAAAAAATTTTTGAAAAAAATTTTTTTTAGAAAAAAGTCAAAAAAAAATTTTTACTGAGAATTTTTTAGTCTATCAATCTAGTTCGAGATATTTTTATGATAAATATACCTGGTAAATTTTAGCCAAATTCGTTAAAACCTCTTCGAGTTATCGTGCTCACAAAAATCGTGATCCACACACACACACATACATACATCCGGACAATTGTTCAGGGTCTTATATAACATAGTCCCATATAGAAGAAAATTTGTCAAAAGGATTTTTAAAAATTTTGTAAATTAAACGACTACAAAGCTTCCTCACGAGGAAGCAAAAACAATAAAATTGTAGTTTTTAGCGTCAGAATTGCTCCATCACCCTCAGTTTTTTTTAAATTGAGAAAACTACCCTTAACTTCAAATTTTAAAGTAAAAAAATTGAATAACAGATTTCTCTTTCAAACAAAACAATTTAAAGTGTAAAAATTCAAAATTATAATAGAAAAACCCACATTGGTTTTCAAAACAACAAAATAAATTTATGTACTTCTCTTTCAACATTTCAAAAGCAATATCAAAATCACTTTATCATCCACTGTGTTTTTATATTAAAAAACTACCCCTAATATGTAAAAATTCAAAATTTTAATATAAAAACAATTAAAAACCACATTGTTTTTCAAAATACAACAATCAATTCATGTACTTCTCTTTTAATAACTAAAAAGCAATGATAAAAGTACTCCATCCCCTGTTTTTTTAAAAACCTACCTTTAAATTTACAAAATAAAAGTTTAAATTAAAAAAAACGAAAAACCACATTGTTTTTCAAAACAGAACAAGACATTTATCTATTTCTTTTTTAACAACTCGAAAGCATTAGCAAAATTGCTCTATCACCCTTTATTTTTTCAAATTGAAATAACTACCCCTAATATGTAAAAATCAAAATGTCTAATAAAAAAATGAAAAACCACAACAAATTGGTTTATGTTATATTAAGAATTAAAACATCATAATTTGTTTTTAGTTAAGGGAGTGAATCTATCATTCGGAAATTATTACTAATATTAAAGTGAAAGAATTTAACAATCATCCGAATCAATCTCAAAATAATTCTTTTAAGCTCTTGAGTTTTATATGTATCGACAGCACAGCCATCCTGAATACAGAAACCTGCTTTTTCAGAAAATATTTTTTCAAATTAATTAATAATTTAAAATTATCAAAGAATAAATAAATTAAAAAATTTAATTTTATTTATTTCAGCGGGCAAAAATACTATAAGATATGTATGTCTGGTTCAAAAAACCGATGATGTTTTAATTCTTAATATAATTTAAACCAATTTGTTGTAGTTTTTCATTTTTTTATTAGGCATTTTGATTTTTACATATTGGGGGTAGTTATTTCAATTTAAAAAAATAAAGGGTGATGGAGCAATTTTGCTAATGCTTTCGAGTTGTTAAAAAAGAAATAGATAACTTTCTTGTTCTGTTTTAAAAAACAATGTGGTTTTTCATTTTTTTACTTTAAACTTTTATTTTGTAAATTTAAAGGTAGGTTTTTAAAAATAAAAAAAACAGAGGGAGATGGAGTAATTTTAACATTGCTTTTGAGTTGTTAAAAAAGAAATAGATAAATTTCTTGTTCTGTTTTGAAAAACAATGTGGTTTTTCATTTTTTTCAATTTAAACCTTTATTTTGTAAATTTAAGGGTGGGTTTTTAATAAAAACAGAGGGGGATGGAGTAATTTTAACATTGCTTTTAAGTTGTTAAAAGAGAAGTACATAAATTTATTGTTGTATTTTGAAAAACAATGTGGTTTTTTATTGTTTTTATATTAAAAGTTTGAATTTTTACATATTAGGGGTAGTTTTTAAAATATAAAAACACAGTGGATGGTAAAGTGATTTTGATATTGCTTTTGAAATGTTGAAAGAGAAGTACATAAATTTATTTTGTTGTTTTGAAAACCAATGTGGGTTTTTCTATTATAATTTTGAATTTTTACATTTGAGGGCCTGTGTAAAGAAAGTTGGTATACTTACGTAATTTTGTGCCCTGATTACGAAAATCATAGTGAAAAATGGCGACTAGATCATCTTCATGGTAAAAACCATAAAAACACCATAAAAATGTGGTTTTTTGCGATTAACTGGTTGGATTGGATTAATCGTAATTTTTTGTGTTTAAAATTTTTTTTTTAATTTTTCTCTGCTTTTATATTCTGAAAAATCTAAGGTGGATGCCTCCTTCCTCCTCGAAATAAAAGCAGAAAAAAAATTTAGAAATATTTTTAATCACAAAAAATTATGGGGAAGGAAGGAGTCATCCACCTTGGGTTGTTCAGAATTAAATAGAAAACAAAAAATAACACAATTATTTCTCCAATCAATTAAATTTTAATAAAAAAAATTCCAACCGAATGTAAATGACTCCCATTTTCTCCATATAAAAGCAGAGAAAAATGTACAAATATTTTTAAACACAAAAAAATGCAACGAATTATACGCAAAAAACCACAATTTTATGGTTTTTTAATAGTTTTTGCCATGTCCATCAAATTTGCGCCAATTTTTATTATCATTTTTGTAATCAGCGCATCAAAATACGTTGGTACATAAGTTTTTATTGAAATCGAAGGTCCCTCTTATTTGGAAGTAATCCACTTTATTTATGTAAAATTGTATATTGACAGTGATTCATTTTGGAAAAATTTATTAAAGGGGGGTTTACGAATTAAGGGGGAGGGGTCAAAAATGGGCTAAAAACGTGTGACGTAATTTATGGATGAAGCCAAAAACCTCATCGCTTTTTTCTCTTAATTTTTTTAATACTTTCTAGAAGTCTAAAAATTATTTTCTAATAAAATTTTTTAGGGTCCCGCATCTTAAAGAGTAATATTAAATTTTTTTGTTTTTTCAAAAATGAAAAATCGAATTTTTTTCGATATCTTTACAACATACAACTAAATTTCAAAAAGAAAAAACATTTATTTAGGAAAATTAAGTAAATATTTATTACAATTGAAGCGTTTGGGTGTAGTGATGCATTCAATCCATGAAGTCGAGAAAAAAACAAGATCAATAAATTGTATTGAACTTCAAGAATAATTGTGAACCTATTCTTTACTAATGAATACCTAAAGTCAATAATTAAGCGATATAATTCAATATTATTGATTATTGTTCTTTTAAATATAAAATTAATTAAATAAAATACGTATATTAATAAGTAATTGAAATAAAAATTATGGTTATTATTATTTTTGTTATGTCTTACCTTATTATTATATTCCCTAGTGTTTCTCGATTTAACTTTAATTTAGAAAAATTAAAGTTGGGACGAGGTTGGATAAATGACAAGAAAAAATTTATTTGAACACAGTATATTTAAAAGAGATCAAAATTATGGAAAGATGAAATGAGCACTAGCTTTCTAAAAGTGGCAATTGTGCGTTAATGGGCTACTAAGTGGTGCAGGTAGATGATTTACGACACTCGTAAATTAGGCAGTTGAATGGGTATTATGTTTCTTTCAGCTTTTGTCACAACTCGAACAATCTTTCAAACACCAAATTTGACTTCAAGATTCACTGAATTTAGAAATTTACGTAAAGATCAGGACAACTACTATACTGGGGTTGCGAGCACTATCACGAAGAGAACCACTTGTTATGATGAAAAAGTTAAGACTGAAGATCGTTTGATAGTCTGGCTCTTTTTATACCTAAATTTCCCTGTGTATTTGATGAATTGTTACAATTTGCCATGCATTTGAAGCAACTATACGTTTTACCATGTATTTGAGGCAACTATACGTTTTACCATGCATTTGAGGAACCTTTGTTAGAGAAACACTTGCGTTGACTCAGCTTTTAGATCGCACGTGTTAACATCCTCTCAGTCATATGTTTTTTACAATTTAATATTATAGTTTTTATGTTGTTGTTAATTATTTATAGTTATTACATTTGTTATTAACATTTTGTTATTAATTTGTTGTTAACATGTTATTAATTTGTTATTACAATTTGTTATTAACTTGTTATTACAATTTATTATTATTGTTTTACATTATTATAACTTGTTGTTAATTACTACAAATTATTATTATCTTGTTATTATTAACTATTATTTGTTGTTATTTCGTTGTTACAAATTATTATTAACTTATTATTAATTGTTATTTTGTTGTTACATTTTATTACTATTTTGTTAATATTTGTTACAATTAATTAATATTTTGTTATTATTGTTACAAATAATTATTATTATTTTGTTATTAATTATTATTATTTATTGTTACAAATTGTTATTATTTTTGTTATTATTAACTATTATTGCTGTTACTTTTATTACTATCTTGTTATTATTATTATAATTGATTATTATTCTTATTTGGTTATGATTAATTATTATTAATTTGTTATTACAATAATTATTCGTTTTTAAACATTATTATTGTTTAAATCTAATTATTATTTTATTATTCTTATTATTACTATTTTCATTAATTAATAATTATTTATAATTGTTAATAATATGTTAATAACAATTATTTATTGTTATTCCCATTATTATTATTATAATTACACAGGCCGACAAGATTTACTTTCCAAGAATCAGACAATACTTTTCCGAAGGATTTCGACGTGCTGAATCCGAATCCGACCTCAAAAGGGACCCATCACGTCAGGTTTTCGAGATATTTTAACCTAAAAATGCAAAAAGCTTGTTTTTAGTTATATTTGATGTCATGAAACATCAAGAAATAATTTTTTTCTCTAAAAGGTCAATATTGAGCCTAAAAGTGCTACTCTTCCCCTTTAATATCCATTTTGAAAATTTAAAAAATCTTCTATTGTCTCTGAGTAATCGTTTATTGAATTTTCTGAGTTTGTCTAATACTTCGAAAACCAAGTAGAAATAGACAAAACTTGGAGAATAAAGCATAATTTAACTACAAACATCTAAATTTTAAATAGTTTTCAGTTTTTTCAATATAACTGAATACGAATTCAATATCAGATTGACTGGTTCAAAAATGGCATATTTTAGGGAAATACAATCAATTTTAAATAAATCGTCTGCCATATTGTATACGCCATTTTGAATTTTTGTGAATCTTATATTGAATTCGTATTCAGTTATATCGAAAATCCTCAGAACTATTGAAAATTTAGATATTTGTAGTTAAATTCTGCTTTATTATCAAAGTTTCTTTGTTTCTACTCAGTTTTCGAAGAATTCGACAAACTCAGAAAATTCATTAAACGATTACTCAGAGACAATAGAAGATTTTTAAAATTTTCAAAATGGATATTAAAGGGGAAGAGTAGCACTTTTAGGTTCAATATTGACCTTTTAGAGAAAAAAATTATTTCTTGATGTTTCATGACATCAAATATAACTAAAAACAGGCTTTTTGCATTTTTAGGTTAAAATATCTCGAAAACCTGACGTGATGGGCCCCTTTTGAGGTCGGATTCGGATTCAGCACGTCGAAATCCTTCGGAAAAGTATTGTCTGATTCTTGGAAAGTAAATTGAATCAAATTTTGTTGGCCTGTGTTATTTATATTATTATTAATATTGAAAAATACGTTACGATGACGTAACATTTTGTATAATAATAAAATAAAAATTAATTTTTATATTTAATAAAGAAATTATTCATAGTTAATATAAGTAATTTTTTTAAATTAATCAATAAAAATTGTAATCAATAAACTGTTGTCTATACAGGCTTTTATATATAAATATATATGAAAATTATAATAATAAAAGGTAGGTGGTCACTTTTCTTAAAAAATATTTTCCAATCCTTTTTGTCTAAAAAAGCGATTTCTAATGAAATGTTTTCTAAAAAAAGTTTTTCTAATGAGTTATCATTTCAAAAAAAAGTTGCCCTAAAAAGTTATGATTTAGAAATCATAGAATTTAGAATTCATTTTCCTAAATTTTGTAAAATTCCATAATTTTGAGAAAAGTTAGAAAATTGTTAAAAAATCAAGATTAAAAAATAGAAACTATTTTGCATATTTTCTGTATCTGAAATATTATTACAATTTTGTTTTCAATATTATAGAAGTTTCTTTTTTAAAAAGTAGAAATTTTTTTTATAAAATTACTATTTTGTTAACAAAATTCTGTTCATTTAAAAAAATAATTAAATCATTTTTATACATAATTATAAAAAGAGTGCAAAAAGGTTTTTGTTTAATTAAACAACTCTGATCTGAAACTCTAAGAACGGTTAAGCTTTTCTTTAATATTTGAATGTAAACTACATGTCATCCAGGAATTGAGACAGATAGAGATTCTAGCTGATTCATTATTCAATTGATTCTCGTGTTTTCTCATAATTAATCAAGCTTTCAAAAATAGGCGTTCTGTCGGTACAGAAGTCGCTTGAATGCTGAAGAGATCTCTAGCCATGCGACTTAAATATCTCTGTTCATCGTTTTTTGTTATATGCCCTTCTTGCACCCAACGCTTCAATTGACATTTATACCATTTAAAGAATTTAAATTATTATAATTATTTAATAATTAAATCAATAAAACTTGCATTCTTAAAGTATATTAAACTTTTAATTTAGCATTTAAATGCAAAACACTTTTAATGTTACAAAAATTCAAAAACTACATGAAATACATTCAACAAAAAATAAATTTCTACACTGAGAGAAGTCCAGGACTTAATAGTTCCCGTTAGACGTCGCTATAAGCTACTCTGCTTGTCGCATTTGAAATGTCTCAAATCTAGGGCTCAGACACCCCGAATCGGTCAAACATTGTTTCCGCATGTGAGAGACAACTCATGGCCGACACTAAAAGTTGTAAGTAATCCCGCTTCGGGACGTTCCACGTTTTTTATCGGGGCTTGAGACGTCCCGATCGAAGATTCACATAAGAACATTCAAAATGATCACTCAAGCCTTGCAAGAGACGTATTAGTTCCCGGACTTCTCTCAGTGTATGAAATTCAAAATTATTTTACGCCACTTTTAGATTAATTCAATACACTGAAAAATAAGTTCATTGAATCAAATAAATGCATTTTCTTGACCTAATTTACTTGAAACAAACCCATATTTTCTTATTGGAAGAAATTTATTTTCTTGTGTCAAGTAATTTCGAGCATTGGGCAAATCTTTTTTTTGTTTTCTTTAAATAACTATTTATTTCATCCGTTACCCATAGTCTTTAGCCAAGAAAATGGGAAGATTAATTGAACTTAATAATTGTTTCAACTTAATTAAAAATTAACTTCTTGGTCGAATTCCACATTTTCTTGGATTAAGAATATGTGTTCTTGATTCAAGAAAATTCTTCTTCTCCCAAATATACTATGTCAAGAAAATCGTTTTCTTGAATCAATACTATAATAGTCTTGGCCGTATTCAATCTTACGATTTGCTTCAACCAAGAAAAATTTTCTTGGTTCAATACTTTTTTTCAGTGTACGTCAATTTTTTGTTTTTAAGTATTGTTTTACTTTGTCACTATTAGGTTTGTTCTGCTTTTATTTTTTCTTTAGTGTTTTTTTCTAGCTGATTCTCTTAGCTTCATAAATTTATTTTCACGTGAACAATATATTACTTTCAATTGTAATAAATATTTACTAAATTTTCCAAGACAAATGTTTTTTCTTTTTGAAATTTAGTTGTATATTGTAAAGATATCGAAATAACTTCGATTTTTCATTTTGAAAAAACAAAAAAATTTATTATTCCTCTTTAAGATGCGGGACCCTAAAAAATTTTATTAGAAAATAATTTTTAGAGTTCTAGAAAGTATTAAAAAAATTAAGAGAAAAAAAAATGTTAGGGTTTTTGAGAAAATTTGATTTTAATTTTTTTCGAAAAATAGCCGCTATTTTTTTCATTTAAAAATTTTTTAATTAAACTTGTGGGACTTCAAAGACTACTAGAAATTTGAAATTAAAAATTGCAGATCCAATAATGTCAGTCAATATAATATAAAAATACCAAAATTTAAATGAAATACTCGTAAAATGTGTGATGCGGGGGTTTAAGAGTCGCTGAGTAGAAATTTGACATTAGAAATTTAAAATTCAAAATGGAAATATTTCAATTAAATTTGAACTTTTCATTTAAATTGACTGCCATTATTAGATCCGCCATTTTGAATTTCAAATTTCTAGTGTCAAATTTTTAATCAGCGACCCCGAAAACCCCCGATTAGGAATTTTCTGCGAGTATTTTTAATAAATTTGAACTTTTTATTTAAATTGACTGACATATTAGATCCGCCATTTTGAATTTTAAATTTATGATGTCAAATTTGTAATCAGCGACCCAAAAAAACCCTGATTAGCAATTTTCTGCGAGTATTTTTAATAAATTTGAACTTTTTGTTTAAGTTGACTGACATATTGAAACCGCTATTTTGAATTTTCAAAAATGAATTTCATATTCGTAATCAGCGACCCCAAAAACCCCCGAGTGAAAAGTTTCAAGTGAATTCGATGAATTTTTGTAAAACTCGTCCGCCATATTGGATCGGCCATTTTGAATTTTCGAAAATTAACTTCATATTCGTTATCAGCTCCCCCTAAAACCATCGAGTAACAAAATTCAGGCGAATCCATTGACTTTTGGACAATATGAAGAATTTTGACAAAAATTTTCAAATTTTACTTTAGATTTGAAGCTATATAGGTTCGCCATCTTGAAATTTTTAATTTTTGATGTCAAATTTGTAATCAGGGACCCGAAAAACCCCCGATTAGCAGTTTTCAAGTATTTTACATTACTTTTTTTTCTTTTCGTTTTCAATTAAATGTCATATTTGGTCCGCCATTTTGAATTTTTAAAAGTACCACTATGCATTTGAAAGCTTACTTAATGAGCTAAATTTTAAGCCATATTAAACCTTTTTTAGACGAAACCTTTTTTATTCAGGTAATATCACGTCATTAAAATCACCATTGTCACAATTTTCTGTGGAGTCAATACTTTTATAAATTTTTTCTTTATCACTTTTCAACAATTGCACAACTCGTTTATTAATTTCATCAACGTCAACATTTCTTGGTGCTAAAATTGCACACTTTGCTATTTCTTGATACCTATTTTCCCGTATTAAATCACCATATACATCGTCAACAATATCTACATTTTCTTCCTGAATTATTTTTTCCGGCAATTTAATATTATCATTTATATTCACTTAATTCACCATTTCCAACCTTTAATAAAAAATCTGTAAATGCAATTTCTTCGGGCAAAAGTCTCATATTTTCTGATAAATTGAATGTTTAAAAATGCTTCCAAACTTTACTGTTTTTTATTGATAAATTAACAATTTCTGATCTTATGCCTCGTTCTTTTATTGGTAATGATTGTCGGAAATCTCTACCTAAAATCAATACCTTTCCACCAAAAGTTTCATTTGATTTCATAACATCTCTTAATAATCTATCCATAATTTCTAAAGCATATTTTAAAGCCATTGGTGCTTCATCCCAAATGAATACATCGATATCTTTCAAAAAGGTTCCTTCTTTTGATTGTACTTTAATAATTGAAGATGAATCATTATACAGAGGAACAAGTAAACCTAATATTTTATGACAGTTTTACCATTTGGTAATAAAGTTGCAGCAATTCCTGTAAATGCCATGTTACAAACATTTTTTCCTTAACTTCTTAATAAATTTCAAAAAGTATTATATAAAAAAGTTTTTCCAGAACTACCTGGACCATCAACATATATACACCTACAATTATTTGTAACAGAATCATCCACTGATTTGAGTACATAATAAACAACAATTTTTTGCCTTACATTTAACTGCATGTATTTCTCATTTCCTAAAATAATGTGTCTTTGAACATTAAAGTCATTTTTTTCTAAAATATTCTGTTCATTTTCTATATCTAACAATCCTTGAAAATCTGTTAATCGATATCCTTCGTTACTCAATAATGTTTTAATATCTCGGTAAGCTTTATTTTCTGCTTCAACACTCTCAATTCCTCGATAATCTTCTGACATAATACATTTAAATCGTTCCCACAATTCATTGGGTTCGACAGGATTACAATGTATTAAAATTATAACAAATAATCGACGAACAGGGTGGCCACTATTTTTAAATTTTTCGTCTTCCGGTTTTCTCCCGGTCCTCCCGGTGAAAATGAGCTGTTTCTCCCGGTTTTTAATTATAATTTTACTGTGAGCAGAACATTACCTTTATGTAATATGTAGTTGTAAATGATATAAATTCGGCCAAAAACACTAAAAACAGGGCTCAGATCGTCTTTAAGACTAAAAAAAGTATCTTTAGTCGAATAAATTCACAACAAAAGTCACGAAAAGTTGCATAAAATTTTCGAAAAAGTCGGAAAAAAGTCGAATGAAATTTTAGGAAAAAAACGCCGAAAAGGAAACAGAAAATTGTAAAAAAATCACATTTCTCGCCAAAACATATACTTTAACATCAAACAATCTGGAATAATATTTAATAAAATTTAATAAAATTAATGCATGGCAAAATTTTAATTAGGTATTTTTAACATTTTTTTAAAAATCTGTTCAAAATTTCAATTATTTTTATAAATAATAAAATTCTTTTCCAAAATTCGATTATTTAAAAAAATTCAATAAAATGCCTCTCATAATTTGAATTATCTTTATAAATAATAAAATTCTTTTCTGAAATTAATTTATTTTTAAAAATAATAAAATTCTTCGCAAAAATTTAATTACATTTAAAAATTTTATTTTTGAATGTTATATCAAAATGTTATAAATAATAAAATTCATCATGGAAATTCAATTATTTTCAAAAGTAATAAAATACTCCGCAGAATTTCAATTATTTTCAAATTTTTTTAAATTTCTTGTCAAATTATCATTATCTTCAAAAAATAAGAAATTTCATCATGGAAATTTAATTATTTTCAAAAGTTCAGATAACATACTTCGCAGAAATTCAATTATTTTCAAAACTTTTTAAAAATTTTCAAAATTTCAATTATCTTTGTAAATATCAAAATTCATTTACTTTTATCAGAAAATTTTATTGAGTAAAACTTTTTCCTTTAACTTTAATTGTCTGAAATCTTTAAATGTAAAATTTTAGTCCCGGTTTTTTCTCGATTAAAATTTCTGTCCCGGCTTTTTCCCGGTTTTCTCCCGATTGATTTTTCTCCCGGGTTTTTCCCGGTTCTCCCGGTTCTCCCGGTTGGGTGGCCACCCTGACGAAGTAACTGAGGCATCATCCATACTGCAGCTTCTTCAATTGTTCTAATCCACTCATGATCGTCTTCTATTAAGCCTAATGCTAAAGAAACAGAAGTAAATGTTTCATGTATTACTCCGTTAACTGATTTTAAATCGTCAAATGAAGTAACACTTATTGTTGTAAGCAACAACAATCTCAAATGAAATCATTCTATTTGACTTGGACTAACAGAATATATTCTCCCTATTATATTGTCAAAACGCTTTCTTGGTCGCCATTCAAGAGAATCACATCAACATTTGTAATAATAATAGAAGCTGCATCATGACCTTTATAAATATACTTATATAATAAAAATAGTTTATTTCAGCCTAATGGCCCAGAAACGGACTTGGTTTACATTTTTTTAACCATACTTATATTATACATTTTAAACATACATTATATAAAAAAAACTATTACGTATAAACATTTATATCAATTCTCAATCTCTTTACATTTCAATTCTTTATCTATGGCATACACTGCTTTAATTACTTCTCTATCCAAATTTATATTACTACCAATCTTATTAATGTCCAAGTTATTCAAATTTAATCCTACTGTCCATTTTTTTGTACCCTCACATTCTTTTAATAAATGGTTCAAAGAACACCAATCTTTATTACAAATTTTACAAATCCATACATTTTCATTAAGCCAATATCTGTTAATTCTATCTATATTTCCACACCTGATTCTAGCTAATGTCTCCTGTTCCCAACCTTCCCTTCGCTTTTTTAAGTAGTGAGGTAGGTTTTCCGACATTATATCTTTATATTTAACACTTTTTATATTTACATCTATTTATAGATAATATAAATATTGTAAAATGCGATCTTATGATATTAGTCATTCTGAAATTTTTAATATTTGTCATCAATTTTAAAGTAACATAACTGCCTGCAAGTAAAAAAATTGTCCATGGCATAGGCTTCGACGTCTTATTTAACGCGCCTATTTGAGGGGGCAAGCTCTGACCTGTAGGTAAAACACAGATTAAATTTTGACGTAATGTAATGGCCCACATTAAGGTTTCTTTTAAAACCCGTAGCTCAAAAAATAGGTAAAATTAAACATGTATTTTGACATAATGTAAGGACCTACACAGGGACCACTTTTTGACATATAGGTCAAAAATAGGTCAAATAAAACATTGATTTTGATGTAATGTGAGGCCGTTATTTATTCTCTTTTTGACCTATAGGTAAAAAATAGGTCAATTTTGACATAAGTTTTGACGGCCTTTACTATAGGGAGCCCTTAGAAATCCTGACTCTGCGGCGGTGAAATGTTTTTATATAATAACTAACGATTACCCCCTAATTCTGATATTTATTTTAATTTTTATTTTCAAATCATGTTCTCCTAATATGAATGCATAGTAATAAGGTAGAGTAAATTATATCAGGCGATACTAAAAGAAAGCACTTAAAAAGAATTTTACTTTACGGACATGATTATGATCTTATGGTGCACTTATAGATACTTCTTTATACCTAAAGGTAAAAAAATTGGTTAAATTTGGCGTAAATTTTGCAGTATCATCAAAGGCATTAATACAACCCTTTATACTTGCAGCTTTAACAATAAATCAAATCTGACATAAATTTTGACATAAATTAAGGGCCATTATATGAACGTTTATGACATGTATGTAAAAGAAGAATGTAAAATTACATGTAGATTTCGACGTAATGTAACAGACGTTTGTGGGCCTCTTTTTACCCGTAGGTCAAAACTGCCCTAAAATTGTCCTAAATTTTCAGGGTAGCAGAAATTATTTAACAATTTTTGACATTTAGGTCAAACTTCCCTAAAATTGACCTAAATTTAGAGGGTAGCGGAAATTTTTTGTCAAATTTTGACGTCTAGGTCAAAACTGCCCTCAAAATTTACCTAAATTTTGATGGTAGCAGAAATTGTTTGTCAAATTTTGACGTTTAAGTCAATACCGCCCTCAAAATTGACCTAAATTTTGAGGGTAGCGGGAAAGGGAAATGACTGAATCAGCGGCGGAGCCGGCGAAATGATTTTATATTAATAGGGATAGATTATATCTGGATTCATTAATTTTCCCTAATATGATCTGATTTTCTATATCTGTTCCTCTTTTTTTGACTTCTTTATCGATTCTTCTTTCTTCAATCCTATATCGATCTACTTCCATCGTACTCAGTCCCATCCCATTGTAGAATTTTTCTCTTTCCTCTGAATATCTCTCCTTTTTTTCGGTTTTCCTTTTGTCCATCCAACATAACTTCGTAAGCCTTTCTTCACCATGCTCTGCTATCCGATCTTCATATTTAATTGCTTTTACACTCCAATCAATACACATCTTTCTTATACCCGTTTCCTTATATAAAATATATCTCGGTGTATGAACATCCAATCTTAAAATCCACCTGATGTAATCTACTAATATTTTTTCCAGTTCTTTTTTTTCTTCCCATCCCCATATTTCGACACCGTACGATATTACACCTTTGACTAAATAATTGAATAACATCATCCTTCTTCCCCAATCACCTCGTAGTTTATTTTCTCCAACCCCCCACGTTCAAATATACTTATATAAATATTTAACAGACTTAATACTTGAAACAATTTCGACGTTAATATGACAATTAAATATTTGTGAATTCACTGGACAATAGGGAACAACATGTCTATTATCAACAATATATCCATTTGGTCTTTCATATGTCTTACTTGTATTCCTTCTACGGTATAATACATAGGAATTATTTCCCATTATTGTGTCATTTTGAAAATCTTCAGGAAAGTGTTTCGAACATTTACCATCAACTAAACACCAATCTCCACAAGGTCCAAGAATATTATTTTGCATTATTATTTTATGCAATGTGGAATTAATATTCTCGTCTGGGATTTCGGCTGAAATAAAATGATCAACACTTTCTGGTGATAAAATTTCAGAATTTTCTTTCAATACAACCAGCATATTAATATGAGGTAATCCTCTTTTTTGAAATTCTATTACTATCAGATGCTGTTTGGTTTAGTTACAAATTCCCTTGTATTTTTGTCCATTGTGGTTTACATGTCATTGTAATAAGCAAGTCAGGTTTATCGTGATTTCGAACAATAGCCAGGGCATCTTGATATTGTTGCATCATATTACGAGGGACCCAATAAATGTAGATGGTAAAATAACCATTTTTCCAATATGCATTTCATTTTCATTGGAAACATTTTGCATGTGAACAATTAATCCTTTATAACTTTCACATCTCAATTGAGGTTGATTATTTTCACAAAAAGAAAGTTTATCTTTTTCATTTTTAACAGCATTATGAACTAACCATTGTTGAAATAATCTGTCACCATGTAAGAACGGATTGAACTCTTTATCTCTTATTGCTATTTTATATTTAATATAAGCAGATCTTGAAATTCTTACTTTCTTTCGTTTTTGGTGACTATCTCTACGAATCATATTAATATTATATTCTTCAACTCCATATGAATAAAAAATTGGATAAATCCAAGGTTCAACATTAGGATCTAAACTACTTACTAATTGTAATTCTTTAGTTGCTTTGTTATTAACTGTTACATAAGACTCTGGCACTACTCCTTCTGAATTAGTATTAAAAATAGCCGCTACTTCATCTATTCTCTAAAAATTATATCTTCTTCGATCCATCCCTTTTCTAAAAGTAAATAATAATTTTAGTTTAGGAACTTTTTGATTAGATGCTCTAGCTAGCTCTGTTTCAATATCAATAAATTCTTTCATCATTTTAAATGATTTGGTAAAAGCATTATGTGTTCTCATAACACTTTCTATACTATATAGAATTTCTGAATCTTAATTATCATTGTAATTCAACCTATACTGAACTGCATCATAAATAAACAACTGACCAAAATTTGGATCAACTCCAGTCTCTGGATATAATGCATTATTTATTTGATAATATATTTCACCTTGAATATTAAAGCAATATGGACCTCGACTTCTACTATTAAAGTCAACAATATTTGCATGAAATGACGCAAAATCAAAAGAACTATTATAACATCTTATATGCTTTATAAAGTAAACAGATTTAGGATGTGAACCATCTAACAATATTCTTAATTCATATGGATAGTCTTTTGATTGCAAGTTTACACCACCATGACTGCAACAGTCATTATAAGAATTTTTCTTACCCTGAATTTGCTCATCTTTAAAATGTCTGGCCTCACAATGCTGACATAAATGATCCATTTTACCAAGATAATGTTCAGAACAAACAGCTTTATGATGAGAAGATGTTAAAAAAATTTTAAAACAGCTTTATAAGCCATATTATTTTTCTGACTTTCTTGCAAATGAACAGTATTTATATCAAAAGATGACAATTTATCAGATGTAAAAGACAACTGGTGTTGAGGATTACAATTATTACTGTCTAACATTAAATCTCTTTCATTTTCTTTATTCACATTCAAAGAATGATCATAATATCATTTTTTGTTTAGACATTTATCATTTGAAACAAGTGATTTACGCTTTAAATGTCCCTCTTCTCGATTTATTATTTGCCTTTCATCATTTATTTTTAAATTGAGATGTTGTTAACACATCATGAGCATAATCATTGTCTAATGTTGTCGAAAAATGCTGTTCGTTTGTATTATAAATTCTATTATTCACAGTTTTACTTACAACATTAATACTATTTATTGTATCATTATTCGACTGGTGATTTGAATTAACATGGTTACTACATTTTTTTAAACAACTTTCATTTTCAATCAAGAATCTTCTTTCAGACATTTCAGATACATTATCATGAGATGATATAGACATAGTACTTTTTCTAATTTAAAATTACTGGTTTCTAAACTTGTAATTCTAACTTTTCTGTTTTCTTCATTACAACAATCAACTTGAACACATAAGTGGTTATCAGAAATGCCACTAAGAATTTTTTTTCGACTTTTTTCTTCTCTTTTATACATTAATATAACTTATATTTAAATATTTAAACAAAACAAAATATTTCAAGAAAAATGAATTCTTAATATGAAACGAGTAGATATGCAAATTAGGTAAAGAGAGACACTCTTATTTATATGTGCCCTGACGCGGTGAAAGGGACCTTACGCCCAAAAAAATTAATATTTTGTTATTAATGCCATTATATCGATTGCCTAATTTGCATATCTACTCGTTTCATATTAAGAATTCATTTTTCTTGAAATATTTTGTTTTGTTTAAATATTTAAATATAAATTAATACAAAATTAGGATTAACATAATCATTTGTACATTTTGGAGACTTGGGAGTCTGGACTGGTCAAAGGCCTCGACATGATGAATTTTTATCTTTGACTAGAGTTGTGACTAGTAAGTCCCCTTTATAAATTATGATGCACAAATTTATAAATATTATAGAGAGAGAACAAGTATGATGTATGTATTTCTCGATTTTCAGTAGGATATTGTCTAAATGACTTGTAAAAGGTCTTATTATTTTTAAAATTATATTATCTTACAAAATATGTATTACTAAAATTACACATTTTAACGGGATGCACCACCCCCTACTTTGACCCCTTTAAATTTGAATGATTAAAGTAGGTTATATTTTTTTCCTGCACCATTTTTAACTCTAAAATATCTGACTAGCAGAACCAGGGGTATTTTATCACATCACTCCAAATCTTCGATATTTACGTTTAATAAAAGCAATATCTTCAATAAATAATTGTTTTTTGTTATAAATAAATAAAAAAAAATTTTAACTATAGATATGCAGTGTCAGCATTATGGGTGTATGAGTAAAATGGTTGAAAAATCATTAGATTCACTTGAAATTTGTTACTCGGGGGTTTTCGGGGTCGCTGATTACGAATATGATGTCAGATTTTGAAAATTCAAAATGGTGGATCCAATATGGTGGACGACATTTTTAAAATGTCATTAGATTCACTTAAAATTTGTTGCTTAGGGGCTTTTGAGGCCGCTGATTACGAATATGATGTCCGTTTTTAAAAATTCAAATTGGCGGATCCAATATGGCGTTTACTAATATTGGATCCGACATTTTAAATTTGAAAGCTGACATCATATTCGTAATCAGCGACCCCAAAAACTCCCGAGTAACAAATCTTAAGTGAATATACACTTTTAAAAAAGTTCATACCCATATTTTCTTATTGGAAGAAATTTTTTTTTGTGTCAAGTAATTTTGAGCATTGGGCAAATCATTTGTTTATTTTCTTTAAATAACTATTTATTTCATCCAACACTCATAGTCTTAAGCCAAGAAGCCACTCACACATGTCCAAAAAACGCATACCCATGAATGTTACACATATACACAAAACACATACATGTCATGTCGCGCATGCGCAGTAGTGTGTTAGACATGCGCAGTAGTGTTGTATGCATATTAGACATGCGCAATAATCATACACATGTATACTCACAGATATACACTCAAATCATACACATGTAAATTCACACATATACACTCAATACATACACATGTATACTTACACATATACACTCATTTGGTACACATGTATACTCAAACATATACACTCAATTCATACACATGTATACTCACACATATACACTCAATTCATTCACATGTAAATTCACACATATACACTCAATACATACACATGTATACTTTCACATATACACTCAATACATACACATGTATACTCACACATATACACTCAATACATACATATGTATACTCACACATGTATGAGTATACAACATATACACATTTACACTTAATACATACACAATCTCTCGCATGGGTTTGCAAAAATATGTGCAATTAGTTAAAAGATAAAAATTGTAACCTTTTAAAAAATTAAAATTTCTAATTTTTGACCATTCTATATATTTTAGAGATAAAAATGGTGCAGGAAAAAAAATATAACCTACTTTAATAATTCAAATTTAAAGGGGCCAAAGTGGGGGTGGTGCCTCTCTTTGAAATGTGCAATTTTAGCTGTACATGTTTTGTAAGATGATATAATTTTAAAAATAATAACACCTTTTACAAGTCATTTGGACAATATTTTATTTAGAAATTTATAAGAATTGTCATTTTCAAGGTTTTACAAAAAATGTGAATAACTTCTAATTTTGACGTCCTGTTTATATGAAGAAAAAATGACAGGTTTATAAGTAATTCTTACTCTATAGAAAGTGACCTTTAAATAAGCTAAAGATCATTTAAATCGTTTACTATTTTTGAAGTTATATAAATTTTTTTAAACATTGAAAATGACAATTCTTGTAAGTTACACGAGCTTGTAAAGTAAATAAAAATAACTTTAAAATATATATTTAATGAATAAACATGAATTTTTTACTTATTTTATCATTAGAAACAAAACTGTTTTGCCATTTTTCCCAAACCGTGTAATTTGTTTGAAAAAAATGAAAAAATTATTTACCACGAATTATAGTATGATACCTTTAAATTTTTCTATTTCTGACAATAATTCTTTTCAAATATCTTAATTATTGAAAAACTATCATAAAATAAATAAATGATTTAATAAAAAATTTTACTTAAACATTTTAAAATTAATTTAATTTCTTAACTTAGTCTACTGGTGGAGTAATGCTTTTATTATTTATCAAAAAAGAGAATTTTTAAATGTTTTGTCGGAAAATACAGAAAAATAAATCAATTAAATAATTATATTGAGATGACCAAATTCAAAATGGTGGATACAAAATCGAGGACTCATTTTCAAACATTTTCTTAGATTTGCTTGAAATTTGTTACTCGGGGTTCTTTTGGCTCGCTGATTACGAATCTAATGTCAAATTCCAAAAATCCAATACTAAGATCTAAAATATCGATATTATTATACTCTATTTGTTCTGTCTCTACCAGTATCAACTAATCTATGTTTCTCAATACATTTCGAATTCAATGAGGTAACGATTGGAAGTGCGAAGAGTACTTAATTTTTTTCTTAACCTTACAGGTTTATTTTTTATAAACTGTTTCAGAACTGACATACCTCATCCTATTTTGAATTTTTTAAATCTAACTTCAGATTCGTAATTAGCCACCCCAAAAACCTTCGAGGAACAAATTTCAATAAGATTTGATCAATTTTTAAAAAATTAGTCCGCCATATTATATTTTTGAAATTTGACTTCAAATTCGTAATCAGCGGCTCCAAAAACCCCTGAGCAACAAATTTCAATCAGATTTAAGCCATTTTAAAAAAATCTTCATCTTTCGAAAAATTAAGAAATTTTTTTTCCTTCAAGCGCCATTTTAAATTCAAGATAGAAAAAAATAAAAATTAGAAATATATATTTTTCAAGTACAACTATCGAGAACACGTTTCTGATACTTTTTGTTGTATTTTAAAAGCGTTATGACAAGGAAAAAAATTCTTTAAAAAAATTATATTGAAAAAACTTGACATTTTTTAGTATTTTCGAGAAAAAGAAGGGTTAAATATTATGTTTTAAAAATTTTGACCACGCCATTTGAAAGAGCGACCCCAAAAATAGTAGGATATAAATTTTGAAAACTTTTATGGATTTGTCCTGATAATTGTAAGAGATTGAAATTCTTGTTGAAAAGCAACACACATCTCGTCGTTAGAGGGTTAATATACACATTTTGTAGAAAATTCAAATTAAGGTGCATTTACTACTTATATTATATAGTAATAGTAAAGATGCTATTAAATAAATAATAAAAATTAAAATATCATAATAATATTGTAAAATAATAAATATATATGTAAGTAGAAAAAAGTAAACTGTCATCCGAGCGAGCGTTAGCGAGTGAGGAATATAACGCTAGTTAAAAATTAACTTTTTGTTCGAATTCCACATTTTCTCGGATCAAAAATATATGTTCTTCTTCCAAATATACTATGTACAGAAAAAATTGAAAAAGTAGACGGGGTTTAGCAAAAATAGTAAAATTGACTCGCCTTCACCCTCTCCAAATTTTTGAAAAAGTCTTTTTTGTCTCATTCTCTTCTTACCGTGAGAGGGCTACTCGAAACACATAATGTGCCTCAAAATGCAGTGCTAAATGTGTGAGACATTTTGTAACGTCTTAAAATGAGACACATATCTGTTTCAAATATGTGGACTCAAGACATCTTTGTGTTTCAAATATGGGAACAAAACGTATCAAAATGAAACACTTGATTTTGCACTGCGTGTATATGTGTGTTGTGTGATATCTGTGAGTATACATTTGTATGTGTTTTGTGTATATGTGTATGTGTAGTGTGCATATGTGCCCTGACGCGGTGAAAGGGACCTTACGCCCAAAAAAATTAATATTTTGTTATTAATGCCATTATATCGATTGAAAAAATCTGGATAGCATGGTATCAATAACTCAAAATTAATTTTTTTAGACGTAAGGTCCCTTTCACCGCGTCAGGGCACATATGTATGAATATTCTAAAATATATTGTTAGATATATGTATACTTGGTTTGAGTCTGTCGTTCGGTCGGTCGTTCTCTAACTTAATATAATAAGAGAGTTGTTCAAATCTAGACATTACAATAGTTTGAATCAGAGAGAAACTGAGAGTACGCACGTAATGCAAAGCATGCTTTCCTTTGAAAGTCTGCCCTAGGCCTAGTCTGCCCCCTCGCGGCCAAAAGTCCAAAGCTTAGGTGGTTAGCTATATATATTGCCTAAATAGGTGAGATCACACACATATGTGAAATGTAATGGCTAAGCCGAATTATAATCGGAATCGCTCGTGATCACTCGTAAAATGCAAGGAACGCGAGGAATACCGAATAGAAGAATAGAACTAAAAAGAGGTTATGTCAATGTTTTGACATTTTTACACTGCAACGTTTTTTTGTGGTTTTGATGCTGATAAAATTTTGTATTTACACCAAAATTTGTAATAGTAGTTCAATGTGATATTAATAAATTCCCAGGTTAAATCCGGCACTTTTGCTTATTTAAAATTTCTAATTTCAAAACTATACAAATTATGATACAACAAAATTTCAGATGCATTAATCGCCGAAAGACTTTTATTTACATTGTTCATATTTAGGTATACATTTTTCTAAAGAAAAAGACATAAATTACACTGCAAAATAAATTTTCTGTACATTTACAGGTTTTTTTACAGAAATTTGTAAAATAACAATTTTCTGTAAATTTACTACATAGTCTGAATGTAGTAAAAAATAGTCAAAATTATTACTGATTATTACCTGCTTTCAGAGTAGTGAATTTACAGAAATTGTAAAATTGAGACTAAAAAGGGATTGTAAATTCTATAACTTTTAGACGTTATATTACAATTTCTATAAAAATTGTAAAGCAGAACATTTTTTTATAGTGATATTTTAGAGATTTGAGCGTATTTAAATATTTACAGCAACAAATTCTCTTTAAAAAAAGAGGAATTAAAATTAGCAAATATAATATTGTATTAATAATTTTAATTCCCAACATTTATATCAGTATTTTTACACTAAGCGATAAACTCATAATATTGCATAAATTAGGGAAACATTTGGGAATTTTATCAAAAGTACTGAAAAGATATTAAATTTCTAAAATTGAGAACAAAATTCTTGTTTCTTTCATAGTATGCTAAGTTTCGAAGGTGAATTGAAAAAATTATATTTTCAATTTACCTTCGAAACTTAGCAATCATTACAAATTTTAATAGACACAAAACTTTGGCAGGGTGGCCACATTGTCAGTAAAGTCAGGGAAAAAATTTTTTATTAGTTAAGTCAGGAAGAACACATTTTTGTCAGTAAATTGAAGGAAATACCAGGATTAAATCCTATAGGTGAAATTTTTTGCGGGGAACTTAAGCGAATTGGTACTAATTTTGAAAAATTACGAATTTTTCAACTTTTGTCCAAACATTAAAACAAAATATAACAATTTTTAGTTTATTTAGTTAATTTTTTTCTATAAAAAGAATTTTGTCAAGGAAAATAATTTTAATGTCAGTAAATTGTCAGGAAAATTGATAAACTGAAACTTGTGGCCACCCTGCTTTAGACTTTTTTCATTTCTTTCAATAAATAATTGAACTTTATAACATGTTAAATTAATTAATTTCAAATAATTAAATTATTGAATTTTTTATGATTTGTGATTGCAATTTTTAAAAATGATTGAGTTTTAGAAAATTGTATGTTTATAATAATTTTTGTAAATCCAAAGTCATGTAAAAAAATAATAATCACTAGTTCAGTTAAAAAGAAGTGAAATTTTTTTGCCTTTGAGTTTCGGATTTTTCATTAAATGTTAATGAAAGAAAAAATTATTAATGTTTCGAATAAGTTTAGAATTTAAAATATTCTTAAAAAATAAAAATTCTATATCTGGAAATCAGGAAAAAACAAGAATGAATTAAATACAAATTATTAGTGCTTAGTAAAAATTACTATTTATTAGTAAAATAATTATTTTATTAATTAAATTGCAAGGGTTTCTGAAGTTAGAGCCGAAGTAGAGAATCGAAAAAAATTGTTTTCACAAAACCAAAAAAATGAAACATTTTTTAAAGGATATAGATTGGAAAAGTAAAATTTTCCAACTAAAAACCAAAATATCACTCAATAATTCAAAGTGAAAAAAATTCAATTTGAAAAATTTTGTAGTGCATTTAATTTAAAAGCATATACACTACCGTCCGAAATTGTGCGAACGCTAACAGCTCGAGCTATTAAAAAACACACCCGCACAGAAACAGTTATAACTCGGTGAAAAATGAAGCTAGATGCTTTTTTTAAATTGCATTAGAAAGCTTATTAAATTTCCAATGAAATGCCACTATTTTAAGTTGTATTGCATAAAAAGGAAGCGAGATATCATGTTATGAAGTCTAAAAAATAATTCTATTTTTTCGGAATTTCTTACTCTGACTTTGACTCCTGGCACAGTTTAGCAAAGTTTATGAAAAAAATTGTTACTTTTACAGACAATTCCTTGTAACCAAAGCTTTAAATAGAGACCAAGAACAGCAAAAAATATTTACGGGTTTCCGAGATATTACAAAAAGAGTCGGACCGCGCAAAGCAGAATTTTCAATCATCAATTTCTCTAATTTGCCGTTGAGTCAATTACTTGTTTGTGAAAAAAGTGTCGAAAATTAATTTTACCAAGTACATTCTTACTGGGATCCACTTTTTAAATATCGATATATAATAAATTAAATTAAAAAATGGATCCCAGTAAGAATGTACTTGGTAAAATTAATTTTCGATGCTTTTTTCACAGACAAGTAATTGACTCAACGGCGAATTAGAGAAATCGATGATTGAAAATTCTGCTTTGCACGTTCCGACTCTTTTTGTAATATTTCGGAAACCCGTAAATATTTTTTGCTGTTCTTGGTCTCTATTTAGAGCTTTGGTTACAAGGAATTGTTTGTAAAAGTAACAGTTTTTTTCATAAACTTTTCTAAACTTTGCCAGGAGTCAAAGTCAGAGTAAGAAATTCCGAAAAAAATAGAATTATTTTTTTGTCTTTATAACATGATATCTCGCTTCCTATTTATGCAATACAACTTAAAATAGTGGCATTTCATTGGAAATTTAATAGGCTTTCCAATGCAATTTAAAAAAAGCATCTAGCTTCATTTTTCACCGAGTTATAACTGTTTCTGTGCGGGTGTGATTTTTAATAGCTCGAGCTGTTAGCGTTCGCACAATTTCGGACGGTAGTGTAGTTTTTCTGAAAACTGCATATTTAATTATATAGAATTAATTGGTGTTTATCAACGTGTAGTTAATAATAATTAAATAATTTTTGCTGATACAAAATTATATTTTTTTCTACTAATAATTTTACGGTATCAAAATTTATTCGAGAAAAACTAAACAAAATTAAATTAAATTTTATTTAAAATCAATTTTAACAAACAGTACCTAATTAATTTTTTCAATTGGAATGTTCATAATAATAATTATTTTTAAAAAATTAATTTATTTTAATTTAACTTTTGTTTTTAGTTCAATTAATTTTAATTTTTATTATTATTGTTTTACTTATTACTTATATTAATTATTGTTATAATTATTATGTCGCAATAGTGTAAAAATGAATAGAAGAAGGAAACACAAATTTCGCTATCCTCCTCTTTTTCAATCTCAAATTTACGATAGATTTACTTTTGGATCTCAAAATCATTTTTCGGCCTATTATCAGATTAGTTCAGTTCTATTCCTCGCGTTCCTTGCATTTTACGAGTGATCACGAGCGATTCCGATTATAATTCGGCTTAGCCATTACATTTCACATATGTGTGCGATATCATCTATTTAGGCAATATATATAGCTAACCACCTAAGCTTAGGACTTTTGGCTGCGAGGGGGCAGACTTTCAAAGGAAAGCATGCTTTGCATTACGTGCGTACTCTCAGTTTCTCTCTGTTTGAATGTAAATTTTGTATTAATTTTAAATTACAATTGTTAAAAAGATATTTAAAGTAATTAATGAATTTTTATTGCTTTGTATTTTATATATTTCATTTAACACTCCCTCACACATTTTAGTAATAATTATACTATTAAACACGTTTAGAGGGAATCCCTCACCACGTTGTAAAATAATTAACGTTACAACATAAACGAAAGAATAAACAAAAATTTAGTTTTAACATAAACTAATAAATGTGTATTAAATTATTCTGAATTATAACATTAATTTTTAGTCTTAAAATAAAAATTAAAGACACGAATGCGCACATCCTTGAAGGAATTTCACTTTACATGTAAAGATAATACAACATTTTGCAAAACTTTTTACTGTTTTTTATTTTATTTATTACACAGGCACACAAATAAATAAAAAAGTAAAAACCCAGAAGTCACATCCCCCTATCCCCATGTTTTTGGGGTCGCTAAAACCGAATATACCCATGAAAATTATTTTTCATCGGCCATTTTCCCGCTACCACCCCCTTACACCTGCTCCCGGGAGTTGTAATTTCAGTTTTAAAAAAAGTGGAGTAGGGTGTCTATTTCTACGTTTTTTGGGTCGCTAAAACCAAAAAGACTACCAAAATCAAATCCTTTCCACCCTCGACCCCCTACAACACACTGCAATAATTTTTGATAATTAATATTTAATTTTCAATTTTCCATAAATCGGTTCGTTTTATTATCAAAAATTATTGCAGTGTGTTGTAGGGGGTCGAGGGTGGAAAGGATTTAATTTTGGTAGTCTTTTTGGTTTTAGCGACCCAAAAAACGTAGGTTTGGACACCGTAATAGACTTTTCGTGAAAATTCAAATTTTGACCCCCCACCTTTCGGCTGTTAAAGGGGTTGTAGAGGGCTAAGGGAGGGAAGAATTTGTTTTTGGTAGTCTTTTTTGATTTTGTCGACCCAAAAAACATAGGAATAGACACTAGGGTGTCCGTTATTTACCAAGTTGTTTATATTTCTTGCGACGCCCCCTAAATTATTAGTTTACCATCTAAAACAAAATGTCAGGCCAAAATAAACCGTTAATAATCACAATAAACCTTGCCCCAAAGACGATATATTTTCCATTTAAAATACATGGGATTTTGCTACTTTTTACAAATTAATTTTTTTTCGTTAAATATTTCATTTTACATCAATGAAAAATATATATTCTTATAGGAAATTTAACGCTCTAAAAAAAGTTTTCTTATGATTTTTTGATAAATTATCTCCTTTAAGAGTTATTTAAAGTTAAAGTTCAACACTGTAAATTTTAAGATTTTTGTACTTTTACGGCAAAATTATTATGAAAGAATCCATATTAAATTATGCAGGCATTTCGACGATATAAATTGCGAATTATTTTCGCAATGACATATGTAATCCTACTCAAAAAATAATAAAATGCGTATTTTTTTAAATTTTGATTAGGATTCTGTTTGCACTTTTTACGAATATTTTAAGATTTTAGCAAAACATTACTTTTTTGTATTTTCTTCTATAAAATTGCATAATTTCCATATTTTTTGTTGCTCTTGGGGCTAATTTTTTCCTTTTATATACTCTTTTATGTTTTATGTTTATTTAAGACGTTCAATTTTTTTGAACAAAGGTTAAAATTTTTTGTCAATAAAATTGAACATAACATAAAGTATTATGAGTAGGTAAGTTATAAGTAGGTAATTTTTTTTCTTAATATACAAAAACATACAAAATTGTATTTTTATGTTAAATACTACACACGAGTATCAATAAATCCTAAAAATAAAGAGAGAGAAAAGATGTCCTTTTTTAGAAATTTTTTTTTTAAATTGAAATTGTATCACTTGTTTTTTATTATTTTTTATTTTGCGTAATTTTACATAAAAGAGTATATAAAAGGAAAAAATTAGCCCCAAGAGCAACAAAAAATATGGAAATTATGCAATTTTATAGAAGAAAATACAAAAAAGTAATGTTTTGCTAAAATCTTAAAATATTCGTAAAAAGTGCAAACAGAATCCTAATCAAAATTTTAAAAAATACGCATTTTATTATTTTTTGAGTAGGATTACATATGTCATTGCGAAAATAATTCGCAATTTATATCGTCGAAATGCCTGCATAATTTAATATGGATCCTTTCATAATAATTTTGCCGTAAAAGTACAAAAATCTTAAAATTTACAGTGTTGAACTTTAACTTTAAATAACTCTTAAAGGAGATAATTTATCAAAAAATCATAAGAAAACTTTTTTTAGAGCGTTAAATTTCCTATAAGAATATATATTTTTCATTGATGTAAAATGAAATATTTAACGAAAAAAAATTAATTTGTAAAAAGTAGCAAAATCCCATGTATTTTAAATGGAAAATGTATCGTCTTTGGGGCAAGGTTTATTGTGAATATTAACAGTTTATTTTGGCCTGACATTTTGTTTTAGATGGTAAACTAATAATTTAGGGGGCGTCGCAAGAAATATAAACAACTTGGTAAATAACGGACACCCTAATAGACACCCTACTCCACTTTTTTTAAAACTGAAATTACAACCCCCGGGAGCAGGTGTAAAGAGGTGGTAGCGGGAAAATGGCCGATGAAAAAAAATTTTTATGAGCATATTATATTTACTTTTTTATTTTTTTGTGTGCCTGTGTTATTAATTCAAGATTAAAGTTAATAACGTCACTCATGTCATTTGCAATCGATTTTTTTCGAACGATCCGAGACAATAAAAACAATGAAAAATCACAAATCTGGACACCTTGAAGTGCATACGAACAGAGAATTGTCGATAGATGTCAAGCATTTATCAGTTCTACGTGCATCACTACCTGTGTGATTTTATGTTAAAATGTTCTTCATGATTTTTCTCGTATTTTTTTGGAGGTTAATTGTTGCAGATACATCCAAACGCACCCCACAGTTAAAATTTCTGCTTAAAATGTTTGTACGTTCACTTTAGACAATTTTAGTAGAATTATGATGGAAAAAAGAAATGATAGTAATTTTATGATTTATAAAACAACAAAAACTGAATTTTTTGTTGGATTTTAACCATAATAACTTTATTTGTTATTTAAATTTTTCCAGAATTTTTCACGAAACAATTGTCAACTCATTAGTAAGACTCTTCACTAAACGTGAAGTAGAAACCTATAATATCGACCAAGTTTCAAAATTCTAGAAGAAGTAACGATATCTAAACTCAGACGTCACCGTCAAAACAATTATTTAATTGAAAAACAAATTTAAAGCTATGAAAAAATGGGAGACTAACACTGCTGAGGCTCGAAACCCAGGACCTATCAATTTCCGGTTGATTGCTCTTCCACTGAGCTACAGAGGTCCACATCCAACAAATTCTCATAGCCTTATCGACTCAATAGTTAAGGTGGTTCGCATTCTTCTGCTACAAATTATTTAAATTTTCCCAGAATTTTTCACGAAACAATTGTCAAGTTATTAGTAAGACTCTTCACTAAACGTGAAGTAGAAACCTACAATATCGACCAATATATTATTTTAAATTTATTTTAAATGCAAAGGTATCCAACGGATAATATTAGAATATCCTAGAGACCGGCAATTTGGATAACCCAGGGACATCTTCAGGATATCTATAAGATATCCTCTGGACATCCAAAAATATCCAAAGGTATCCCTAAAATGCCTCAATATATCTTTAGGAAATCCCAATATATTCCTAAGATATCCCTCGGACATTTGTTATTCTGTTATCAGAAAGTGTCGTCTTTTTTGCAATGAATGTTTTAACAGATAATTTTGGTTATAAATGTTCTCGTATTTATGATAAAAACTAAAAACTAATTATCTATGTACCTAGAATAAATCAATTTTTTTCCAAATTGAAGAAAATTGAGCAATATGAAGTCGTGCTTTTATTTGATTGAAGTTCAAAATGGTAAATACATAGGGGAGAGTGGTCCTAAGTTGGCCGCCTTAGCGAATTAGTTTCAGAAACAGGGGTCCTAAATTGACCACCACTTATTTGAGTTAAAAGTATTAGGTATTGTCTTATTCAAATTAGGATAATTCATTAATTGATATTTTAGTAAATCATCTGTTTTAATTTGCAAAATTTCATGTTAATGTTTTGGAAATACTTGAAAGAGGAATTTGAAATTTAAATTTTCCCGGGAATATATCTTTGTTTTGTGATTGGTTACTATGCTTCATTTTGCTTTATTTTTTAAAATACACACTTGAAATATTAATTTTTTCTCTCACAAGCGGTGATAGTTTCATCACTTTTGTATATAAAGAAATTCAAATCAATATAATTTAAATGTATTATGATATGTATAATGTACCGTAAATGAGGCTAATTTCGCTCAATTTTTGTTATTTTTTATTGTTTATGCTCCTGCCCTATTGGCCTTACGCACCTGACAAGAGTCCCCGAGGAATACTTTTTTGGATTAAGCATAACCATTCTACAAATTAAATTTCTATATATTATACTTAATTTGCGTCTACAGCCGGCTTTATTAGGAGTACTCGCATTCGCCTGGACCACCTGTTAATTAGGTTTTCTCGCCAGAGGAGAGGGAAACTGTAGAAAACCTCTCTTGAGTACAACCAGTTTTATCGACAGACAAGTTCTAATGGTGTGTACCGGACAATAATCGACAGTGCACATCATTATACCTTGACGTCAAACCTCTCGCTTGATAAATCACGAAAGTAGTGAGAAAAACACCGGGCTATAACGGGCACCAAGGCGGACACCCATTCAAGTACTAACCCGCATTGAATGTTGCTTAACCTCGGTGATCGCAAGCCACAGAGTCTCACCACTGTGATTTACCATCGGTCAATTTTTCAATTCTTTATTAAATAACTTCGGGAAACGACGAAAATAAATATTGGCACTAAAAATATATAATCTCTAACCCTTTATCTTTCCCATTACAGATTTAATTATAGGTATGAAATGCATTTCTTGATATTATAGCATTTTTTGTTAATACTATAATTTCTGTAATAATATTATATAAGATTTATTTAAATCCATTGTGGAGTAATCAATAGCAAATGTTATTGAACCAGCAGTATTTGTATTCGAACGATATTGAATATGCCGTTTATTATACTTGAAATCATGTTTCTTCTGACTAACACACAACAAACATAAAAAAAAATGTTTGCCCAAAAAACTCAAAAAATTTTTTTGAAACCTTTTTGCGCGAGCGGGACCGATTTTTGAGTTTTCTTGTCAATTAATAAAATATTCCTTATAATTTCTACTTTCATTTAAAATAAAGAAATCGACGAAGACTCGAATAGTTTTCAAAATATTGCAATTTTTGTGGAAGCGCGACCACGTTTCAGTGCCATCACTGTGTCAGTGACCGGGACGCCTCGCACAGTAGGATTCTTACACTTTACTGTTTAAAATTGTCTAGAGCCTACAAATTTTATCCGATTTTGATGTTCTTGGTCTTAAATGAAAGGATATAAGTTTTCTAAGAGTGTTCTCCAAACCGTTGTTTCAATTTTTAATTGTTTATATATTTTTTTGTTACTCAAAGTTAACAATTTATAAGATTTTTGAAAAAAATCGTGTTTTTTTATTTTCCCATTCCCTATGATCAAAATCAATTTAAATTAGTCTATCATGACCCCGAAAAATATTAATGCATATGCATAATTAAATTAATTTAAATGGTTGAAAAACAATGTTAATTAACAAATAGACAACTCTGGTCCTTCTAAAAAATTGCATTTTTTGCAGACAGATTTTTTGTTTTTTTAAGTAATTTATGTCTATTTTGTTAAAAAATAATTTTAATATTAATAATTATCATTGTTATTTACAATTATTTGAAAAAATTGTATTTTTGCAGACAAATTAATTTTGATTCTAAGGAATAGAAAAATAAACACGATTTTTTTTCAAAAATCTTGTACATTGTTAACTTTGAGTAACAAAAAAATATATAATATATAAACCGATCAAAAATCGGTCCCGCTCGTGCAAAAAGGTTTCAAAATAAATTTTTGACTTTTTTTGGACAAAAAATTTTGTTTGTTTGTTATATGTTAGTCAGAAGAAACATGATTTCAAGTATAAGCCTTCCAAATTTTATTAAATTTCATCGAAAAGTTTCGGAAATAATAAGATTTAAAAAAATTATGACAAAAAAATTCAAAATGGCGTAACTTCAACAAATTTCAAAATTTTCAAAAAAAAATTTGGGCGTACTAGTTTCTAGCATCTAATACTACAATTTCACCAAATTACAGCTGAATCCAAAGACCCCATGCATTTATGACATGATAACGCTTGCTATTGGTCAAGATACGATGATAACGCTTGCCATTGGCTTAAATTCAATGAAAATTCTTATTATTGGTTCTTGATAAGATGATAATGCTCGTCATTGGTTAGAATACGATGATAACGGTCTCTATTGGCTAGAATTCGATGATAACGCTCGCTATTGGCTAAAAGTATCGGCGACAACTCTTGCTATTGGCTAAAAGTATTGACGACAATGCTTGCTATTGGTGCATTGTTTTATTGTGTTAATTTATTAATTTATATATAATTTAATTAAATAAATTAGACTAGAAAATAAATGTTATTTTAAAGTTAGAGAAAAAACATTAAAATACAGTTTAATTAAAAAAAGTTTTTGTTTATTGATAAATTTTTTTTATATTTTTTTATCAAGTCTCATTATTTTTTTTAAAGAATTCTATTCTTGACTTGACAATTTTATAGTAAATCTATGAAACAATGTTTTTTCAATTGGGTCACACCAGCTCAACTGAGTGAAAATTTTTTTATTGATTTTCTAAAATGTTAAAACTTTTATGAAAATCGGTAGTTAACAAAAAAACAAAAAAACACTTTTAACCGTTTTTTGAAATTTTAAAGTTTTGTTATTGTTTTTGCATTAACAAAATAATACAAAATTTATTAAAAAATTAATAACTCAAAAGCTGTTTACAATAAATTAATGAAATTAACATTGATCACACAAAATTGTTCACTCTTTTAAAAGAAAATATTTGCAAGATTGTAAATTTAAAAATTCCATATTTTTAATAACAATTTTATAAACAATTTTAATTATTTATGTTTTCTATCCCTCCAATTGCAATGAAAATCATAGGAAGTGTACTCAGTAGACTCGACTTGAAGACCTAAAAAAAATTTTGGTATTTTCAATTTTGAATATACATAACGAATTTTTTATTAACAACGCGTACCAACTCCACAGAGGATGAAAGTTAATTGTTATTGTTATTTTTGCTCATCGATCTGTGGAAGTAGAATTTTGAAAACTGTTAAAAGTTTTTTTTATTTTAACAATATATATGAACAAAGGAGAATAAACCGTACTAAATATAAGTTAACAAATGGGTAGCATTCATATTTTTTTAAGTTAAGATATTAGATTTGATCTGATCGTTGCGCAATATTATAAACTTTCATTTTAAAAAAATTATTAAAAACAAATAATATTTATATCCTTTAGACTTAATTTTTCATGGCAATTAACTTTCTCCCTCTGTGGAGTTGGCGCGCGTTTTTAAAAAAAAATTCTTTATGTATATTCCAAATTAATAGCTGGTCTGACCCAATTTACATTACATGTAACAATTTATCAGCTTTGAGGTACCTTTAAATATTATTTCAAATAAAAATGAAAAATACGTGTCTATTTCTTTTTTATTTGTAACACAATGAGGGGCAAGAACGATGAAAAGTCGAAAATTATATTTAAATGATTTATAAGATGTATTTGTCTGATTTTTATCTGATTTATAACACATGTCTTCAAAATACGACTTTTTTTTAGATATGGGAGTGGTTTCCCATGTAATTTTGTGCGCTGAATACAATCCCGGTGTCCCAAAAACGTGTTTTTGACGGGTTTCAATATTTTTTTCACGTAAACCTGATGTGCTAAAGACTTCTATTTAGTCTTAAATTAAAGCTTTATTCGTGTACTTTAAGACCCAAATTTGAAAAATAAAAAAAAAACATAAATGATTTTGAGAAAAGTGGGGGTAAAGACACAGAAAAACATGTTTTTGACGGTTTTCAGTATTTTTTCTCATAAACCTGGTGTGAGGTATTAAAGTGTATTATTTAATCTTTAATTAAAGACTATAATAAAGATTCCAGCAGGTCAGGTTAAGGAGAAAAAATACTTAAATCCCTCAAAAGTACATTTTTTTGGGGTCTTTACTCCCACTTTTCTCAAAATCTTTTACATTTTTTTTATTTTACGCATATGGGTCTTAAACTGCACGAATAAAGCTTTAATTTGAGACTATATAGAAATGTTTCGCACATCAGGTTTAGGAGGAAAAAAGTACTGAAAACCGTCAAAAACACGTTTTTTGGGGTGTTTATCCCCACTTTTCTCAAAATCCTGACGTGATACGCAATTTTGGACATCTTGATCGTATTCAGCGCACAAAATTACATAGAAAACCACTCCCATATCTTAAAAAACCTTGTAGACCTGTGTAATTAACATATTTATGGTATTAAGGGCATTTGAACGTTTATATTACTTTTCAAAAACTTTTATTAATAACTATTTAAAACTCTAGTAACCAGATAACCAGAAAATTTTTTATTGTAAATCTTTGACGTGATAATAGTTCAAATGCGCTATCTTAGCTATACAGATGTATAGTTATTATTAATTCTTTATTTTTTTCCAGGTCCCCATCAAGGAAATTTTGTTTATAAGGAAGTTTTATTTCTTTTTGGTTTTAAAGTTTAAATTGTTTTAATGAATACTGGTAATAAAATGGTTTGTAAAAATTGTAGAGGAATAGATAAACTCTTGGATTGGTTCAATATATAAAGAAGTTCATAGTTGATTAGTACTTGGTTATTAGATTTAATTGATATCATTAGATATTATATTTTTAGCTGAATTTGATTTTGTTTAGTTGTGGTTTGATATAAGCAGATTGGAAGAGCTGATGATTTCAAGTTCACGAGATCAAGGTGGAGAAAAATTTTTCTCCAATCGTAGCAAAACTTGGGGCTTTTGTAGTACTCATAGATAGTAATTTTTCGTGAAAATATTTTTTTACCTAGTCCAATATTTTCCGAGAGGGAGGGGTTAAATTTTTGTGTTTTTCAGTACAATGCTTATTTCAATAATTTTTTACTCTTAAACAATTAAACATACAAATTTGACAAAGTACATTTTGGAAAGGTTTTTTCATGCTCTTTCGATTGGAAATAAGAATTTTGAAAAAAAAATTTTTTGACCCAAAAAAATCAAAATTAAAAATAAATTTCAATTTTTGGGGAAGAAAGACCCATTTTTTTAACGAAAGCTGAGGTTTTTTCCTAAAAGGACATATAAATGGTAAAGTGGGACTAGAATGTTTAAACATTGAAAAAAAGAATTTTCTCCTAAACGGAGCTTAAAACCGGGTTTTGAGCGCTCCGGCGAGTAGAAAACTCATTTTTTCAATGTTTAAACATTCTAGTCCCACTTTACCATTTATATGTCCTTTTAGGAAAAAACCTCAGCTTTCGTTAAAAAAAATGGGTCTTTCTCTCCCAAAAACTGAAATTTATTTTTAATTTTGATTTTTTTGGGTCAAAAAAATTTTTTTTTCAAAATTCTTATTTCCAATCGAAAGAGCATGAAAAAACCTTTCCAAAATGTACTTTGTCAAATTTGTATGTTTAATTGTTTAAGAGTAAAAAATTATTGAAATAAACATTGCACCAAAAGACCCCTTGATCACTTGACGCGAAATCCCCCATATATATGTATACATAATTAATAATAAATAAATAAATAAATTGAATAAAAAATTTTAATATTTAAAAAAAATTAATAAATAAATAATATGATTATCGAACTTTAACTGAAAATTCGTCTGTCATATTGAATCCAACAATTAGAATTTTGAAAATTGGACTCCAGATACGTGACCAGCGACCCCTAAAACCCCCGAGTAACAAATTTCAAGCTAATCTAATAAGTTTTTGGAAATTTGTCGGACATATTTGTGATAATTAACAAGATCCCCAGTAGCACGTAATATTACTAACATTACAACATGATTCTAGAACCATTGGTAATATTAAGGCAATATTGGTAATGTTAGGGAAGTTCTCTAAATATTGCTGTAATATTACGTGCTACTGGGGATGCGTTTTTTTGTAAATGTATGTATATTTATAATAAATTATGCATTTTGGCAAATATTATTTAAACTCTCAGCACATTTTTTTAAACCTAACTGTTTTTAAATAGCAATTTGAATTTCTATAAAAATAGAAATTTTAATAAAATAATATGCAGTATGTATTAACTTTGGACAAATACAATCAGCATTCTAGTGAATGAATTAAAGGTACTAATTACAGATGTAAATATGTGATTCTTTAGAAGTCTTTATATTGGATAATAGTTGCAATTGTAATTTTTAGTAGAAAATTTCTTTTTTGTTATTTTTTTCCAAAAAAAAGAATAAAAAATTTTCTACTAAAACGTTTTTATTTATTTTATCTACTATTCAGAAATAATTAAATAAATTATGAAATAATAAAATTTAACGTGATTACCGACTTTTAACTGAAAATTCGTCTGTCATATTGGATCCCCCATGTTTAATTTTGAAAATTGGACTCCAAATTTTTGACCCGCGACCCCAAAAACCCCCGAGTAACAAGATTTAAGCAAATTTAATAGGTTTAAAAAAATTGACCGCCATATAGGATCCGCCATTTTGAATTTTAAAAATTGGACTTTATATATGTGATCAGCGACCCCAAAAAACCCCAAATAACAAGTTTCAAGCAAATTTAATAAGTTTGAAAAAAATTGTCCGCCATATTAGATCCGCCATTTTGAATTTTGAAAATTTGACTTCAGATTCGTGATCAGCGACCCCTAAAAACCCCGAGTAACAAATTTCAAGCCGATTTAAACGCTTTTAATAATTTCGTACTTTCGAATCAAAATTTTGAAAAAAATTTCAACTTCGAACTCTATTTTAGAGCCGCAATTTTAATTTTAGTTTTCTCTATAGTCCTATCTTCTAGGTTATATATCTATGTCACGTTATTTGTAATATTTGAAATTATTGTTACGACATTTCATAGTAGAAAAAAATTGAAAATTAAACAAAAATTGGAAAAAATCTGACTTTTTTTATAAAAAACATTAATAACTTTTTTGTTTATAAATTTTTGATGGTTTTTTTAAAGCCATTCGATAGAGCGCATATGAAAACATATGAAATGATAATTCGTGAATTTTTTTATTGATTTTTAAGTACCGAAATATGTCCTCAAACTTCATGCCAAAATTTTGTCCATCTGGGCGTTAAAGGGTTAAGACTTTTAACAGATAAAAGAAAGAAAATCGAAATTGCATCAGTTCATTTGGGACTATTTTCTCCTCACTTTCAAATGATGTAGTGGGATAATAAAGCCACGTTTTGCTCAATAAATTTTTACATTAAATTCTGACCTCAGATTAATATTCAGTGATTTCGAAAATCCAGTTCAACAATATATTTAGTAGTTTCCAGCCATTTTCAAAACAATTTTTGTTTTAATTTCTTTCTATTAAAGAAAAGTCCTGGAAAGGACTGATTGAACTTTCTGTTTTGATTCTTTTCTATTGAAGAAAAGTCCTAAAAAGGACTGATTGAAATTGGTTTAAATTTTCCTTAATTAAAAGAAAGTCCTGAAAAGGACTGATTTCAAATTTTTTAAATTTATTTTTGAAGGTGACACTGTAACGTTCCCGTAGATTTTATTTTTGCACATAATTTATAATTATTTTTAATATTTCTATATTTCCTTTCGAAATTTATATTATTTAAGTACCACGGAATGTTGAGTTTTCTCTTTTATTATAGCAATTTTACCTCCCTTTATATTAAATATTTTAGTTTATTTTATGTTTTTTTGAGCTTAGGACCTCGGGTTCTTTAATTGTCCTTTACACATTTTTCTGAACCCTTAAACAACATTCCTCTCTATAATCCATTTCTTCATATTTTTCTCACGAAAATATAATAAATTTTTATTAGTTAATCTGGAGAAGTTGGGCCAGACATTTAAGGGAAAAATCTGGGAAGGTATATGCTAATTGCAGCAAGACAACAATAACTGTTGTAAAGCAAAAAATATATATTTTTGCCAAATGAACCGAGAGTTTACAACTCAAAACCCCATTAACGCAACCTTGGAAATTCAAAGAGATAAGGCTTGCTTGAGTACCGCATCCCAGCCCCTCGTCGTACCACCCACTCTCAAGTCTAAGACCCAAAAATTACCATTTTTCCCTCTCCTAGTTAAACGCTCCAAAAATTCAATTGGTTAATGGAAAATGGTAAGGGAAAATTTTGGAAACGCCCTGGTCCCAAAAAGACTCAATCATCTCAATCCTTAAAAAAAAGATTCTTTAGTCTTTTCTTCGATCTCGATCCGCGAAAACCGAAGTTCAACCCTTGGTTATGTGTAAATAAGTTTTCCTCTTTTCGAACATAAAATTGTATTCGACGTAAAACTAAGTGCTAGCCGGCTAAGTGCCATAAGACTTTAATCATTTCTGTGATTACGAACAATTAATCGGTTGAGTCGATTACGCACACATACGTTAATTACGTGGACCAAGGTTTTGGCGGTTTCGGGATCGCGAGTGAGGCTCCACCTGCTTTGTGCCCTGGAACAAGTGTCCCGGTAGTTATTTAATTAATATAAAAGTTATTTAAATTATAGTTAAAGTTTTGTGAAGTTATTCATATAACTTTGGATCAATAACAGAAGTTTAGCATTCAGTGAGTAAAGCGCATTATTTGAGATTTAAATTGTTCTTGTTTTAATTCGTCCATAAATGTACCCATCAAGGAATGGATAAATAAAAGTATAATTGTTAAAAATACATATAGTTGGAACCTTCCTTAATACCAGAGCTATCGCACCTCCTACTGTTACTTTCTGCCGCTCGAAAAGAATAGAATTAAATAAAATAAAGAAATACTATTTTTCTCTGCATTAGTTGCCCGTGATACGTAACAACACATTTTTCAGCACTGGAATTATCTCTAGTTTCTAATGTTTTTTTGACACGGGAATAAAAGAGTGGTTTTTCTGAATTTGTGGAACTGCTGGTGCATTCTTAAATCGTGAATTTAATTTCTTTTTGACTGTTTTATGAAATTTAGCATCATAATAGAAAAAAGTGATGTTTGCAATATTCTTTCTTGTCTAGTTATAAAGTTTGTAAGGAGTTAAAATTCTATTCATCGTTGATGCTTGGAGACTTGCTCTTCGTGCTTGAATTTTAATAGCAGCTCCTATTCCATCATGAGGGCCTTTTCCATAGGCTGTCACATGAAAGTGCCACTTAGCATTTATTCCAAAATCTGTATGATGCTTTATAAGATCAGCAATATTAAATTTATTTTTAAAATGCTTCTTGGCGCCATCGAAAACGTAGATGATTTTCTTCACTTCTTGAGTTATTTTTATGTGTTCAGTTAGAAGAGAATTGGAAATGTAGACAGCAACTGCATCGTGATATAAGCAATCAGAAAGAATGATAACATTTTCGTGGCATAATTTTCCATCCTTACGATAATAATAAACCACTGTGCTTGATTACTATTGTAGTGGAATGATTGAGCAGCGGCTTGCACAACAAAAGCATAATTTTCTGAAAAGTCGCATAAAACGAGAAATTCCCCTTCTTTCAGGGTATTTTTTAATTCATAAAAATATTCTGTTTGTTTCTTGTCTATGAAATTATGTGGTTTTAGTTTCTCTAAGATTTTACCTAGTTCTATGAGAAAATCTTCTCTGCTCGACACTTTAGTCTACATTGTTGCTCTGTCAGTTGTTCACCACAAGCTGTACTTATTTTCAGTAACTCCACTACATTTCAAAAGTTCAAGCAGATAAGTTTTCAATTTTGCCGCTCCAGCACACCGTATGCAACTATTGTAATGACATTTATCTTTTGGCTCTTGACAAAGCAAAAAATTCATACGTCTTTATTTTCTTGTTGAAATTTTGTGTGCAATACTCTCAAATTAAATAAAATCAATCTTTTTTGTTTTAGAATTTTTTCCCATCAACCGTTATTGATTTCTTATTTTTCATTCCTGTGAGTAATATGCTGTTATCGTCATCGTCATAGAAATCTAATACTTTATGGAAATTAGCTTCTGGCACTGCATTTTCAATGTTTGGTGTAGATCTCATTAGAAAACCGTGCAATTTTTTAAAATGTTTTGCTGTTCTAGCAGATCTAGTGCTTGTATTGAATTCTTCAGAAATTTGGTCAATTGTTCAATTTGATGGTAAAATCGTCAATATCGCAATTCTATCAGGATCATTAATTGGAAGTGATTGAAAATTTTCTTTTAAACCTTTCAAAATATCTTTCAAATCATTTTCTACTGACACATTAGTGGAATGTTGAACAGTAGAATTATTATTGTTACTTGAATTGACTGTATTATTATGATTGATCGATTGATTATTTTCACAGGAACTGACAGATTCCACGTTAAAATCAGAATTTGACAGCCTTCTGCATTTATAACAAATCAGTGAATACTTAGGAAAATCTAAAAATTTCTTTGATAAGGTTTCAGAAAATTTTCTCAAACACTTACCTTTGTGTCCTTCTTAATTATACGGGTTTATACATCGGTCTCTGCTAACAGTAGTAATCTTATCCGTGGAATCCATAATTGAAAGAAAGGTAGTCCTAAAAAGGACTGATTGAAATTTACTGGAGGACTTTTAACCCTTCAAAAGTTTTTGATTAGTTTTGAATATTTGACAGTTTTTTTTGACGGCTGTAAACTGTAAAAATGTCAATTTGACATAAAATTCGTAATCAGCGACCCTGAAAACCTTCGGAATGGCATCTTATTTTGTATGCCGTTGGGCGATTTTAAAAATCCAAGATGGCGGCTGAGATATAGAGCTTACAGTCGAGAAAATACAAGAAAATTCTTTCATTAAAAGCCCATAAATAGTTAGTAATTGCTCTTATCTATTCAAAATAACCTTGCAAGAGGCATTTCGAGGTCGCAGAATAAGAATCATAAGTTAGATTCCTAAAATTCAAAATGGCGGATCCAATATGGCGGCAAAAATGTTAAATTATCTCCGATTTGCTTTAAATTTGTTTCTCGGGGGTTTTTGGGGTCGCTGATTAAGAATCTCACGTTAGATTTACAAAATTCAAAATGGCGGATTCAATATGGCGGAATAAAATTTAAAAATATCCTCCGATTTGCTTTAAATTTGTTCCTCGGAGGTTTTTGGGGTCGCTGATTAAGAATCTCACGTTAGATTTAGAAAATTCAAAATTGCGGATCCAATATGACCATAATTAATAAATTATAAATGTTTATAACAAAAATTTTGTGGTGGGGATTTTTAAAATTTGATTCTAATTTAAAGTTTTATTATTTGTGAGGTCGATTAATAAGAATCAGAATTTTTATTTATGAAATTCAAAATGTCATATGGCCGAATAATACTTTAAATACATAATACTTTAAAGAATTATTAACCAAACAAAGTTATTTATTGTTCGTTTTCGTTTTCAGAGTTACTTGATTCATATATGCCAGCACGTAATATAAATTAACCCCCTAATAACAAGACTCAAGTAAATCAAAGGATATTTTTTAATTGATGCTGCCATAAGACCCCAAAAAGTTTCGAGAAACAAATTTAAAGCAAATCAAAGGATATTTAAAAAACTTATTCCGACATATTGGATCGGCTATTTTGAATTTTGTAAATCTAACGTTAGGTTCTTATTCAGCGACCCCAAAAACCCCCGAGAAGCAAATTTAAAGCAAAACGGAGAATATTTTTAAATTTTATTCCGCCATATTGAATCCGCCATTTTGAATTTTGTAAATCTAACGTGAGATTCTTAATCAGCGACCCCAAAAACACCCGAGAAACAAATTTAAAGCAAATCGGAGATAATTTAACATTTTTGCCGCCATATTGGATCCGTCATTTTGAATTTTAGGAATCTAACTTATGATTCTTATTCTGCGACCTCGAAATGCCTCTTGCAAGTGGTTCCCAGTTAGAATGTACTTGGTAAAATTAATTTTCGACACTTTTTTCACAGACACGTAATTGACTAAACGTCGAATTCGAGAAATCGATGATTGAAAATTCTGCTTTGCAGAGTCCGACTCTTTTTGTAATATCTCGGGAACCCGTAAATATTTTTTGCTGTTCTTGGTCTCTATTTAAAGCTTTGGTTACAAGGAATTGTCTGTAAAAGTAACAATTTTTTTCATAAACTTTGCTAAACTGTGCCAGGAGTCAAAGTCAGAGTAAGAAATTCCGAAAAAAATAGAATTATTTTTTTATCTTTATAACATGATATCTCGCTTCCTATTTATGCAATACAACTTAACATAGTAGCATTTCATTGGAAATTTAATAAGCTTTCCTATGCAATTTGAAAAAGCATCTAGCTTCATTTTTAACCGAGTTATCACTGTTTCTATGCGGGTGTGTTTTTTAATAGCTCGAGATGTTAGCGTTCGCACAATTTCGGACGGTAGTGTATATATTCCACTATTTAACTATCAAATTTAAGTGTAGAATAAGAGGAAAATTGTAATAACTAATAAATAATTACGTTTTTCAAAACCAATTTATTTACCTAACGCCCTTCTTGCACCCAATGCTTCAATTGGATAAAATGCACAGTTGAAACTTGGTTATATTGGATATAAGGCAAAATTGAAAATTAGTTATATTGGATAAAAGGCAAAATAGAAAATTGGTTATATTGGATACAAAGGTGGAAATTGGTTATATTGGTTAAATTGCAAAATTGGTTATATTGGATAAAGGCAAAATTGGAAATTGGTTATATTGGATAAATGTCAATATTAGAAATTGGTTAAATTGGATAAAATTGCAAACTGGTTATTTTGAAAAAAGGCAAAATTGGAAATTGGTTATATTGGATAAAAGGAAAAATTGGAAATTGGTTGTATTGGATAAAAACGCTGGAAATTGATTAAATTTGATAAAAAGCATTATTGGAAATTAATTAAATTGGATAAACAGAGAGCTGGAAATTGGTTAAATTGGATTAAAGGAAAAATATTAAATTTGCTATATATTGGATAAGAGACAAAATTGGAAACTAGTTTTGGATGAAACACAAAATTGGACATTGATTATATTGGATAGAAGGAAAAACTTAACAGTTTTGAATAAGGAGAGAATTGTAAATCTGTTGTTATTTTTTATAAGGGGCAAAAATTGGTAATAACATTGAATAAAAGAAAATGATAAAATCTATCATTAAATGTATAAAAATTAATCTTAAAATTCTAATGTATTATTACTATTTTTGAAATTTTTATTCCATAATATAAGTAAATTTTATAAAATAAAAGAACAATGTCTAACAAAGGAGAAACTGTTGAATTGACTACTCATGATTTAGGTATTGTTGTCACTGAAGGAGCAATGCTAAATAATGATCATATGTATGAATTAAAAAGCTATTAGGAAGACAACCAAATTCGTTTATAATGTGCAAAATACTTTTGTTTACAAACACTTGATTTGATAGTTCCAATCGAGAAAAGTAAGCAGCACATTCAAATACTTTTTAGTGGATCTTATAAATCTGGTCATTGGATATGTACTTATTATGATGGAATAAGCCTTTAGATTTTTGATAGCCTTAATAAAAAATGTTTAAATCATGATCAAAGAGATTATTTAATTAGATTATATCTCTTTGAACCACCAGTTGTTTTCACCACTGTTGATCAACAACCAGAATACAGTCTTTATTGTGAAGTACATGCAATAGCATTCGCAAAATCGTTGTTTTTCAATATTATGCCCCACTCTGTCAGTTACTATTATTGTAATATGAGAGATCATTTAATGCTAATGTTCGAAAACAATAGCTTCTGTACAACTTTCTAATAGCAGATATTGCATGGTTGCGTATGACTGGAATTGCCTTTTAAATGAAAATGATATTCAACTTCTCTATGGAGAATCAAACTTTTCTAAAAACTCTATTAAAAAAAGAAATTTTTTTCCCGAGCATAATAAATGAAATAAATGAAGGAAATATTGCATCAACAACACTTAAACAAAGTAGGGTTGAAATTCAAAAAAGTATCGTGAGAGGCAAAAATTAAAACGTAAAATTGATAATGCAAATTATTCAGAGAAGGCACACAATTCCATTTTTTCCGAGAGAAATAAATAAAATAAATGAAGGAAATATTGCATCAACAACACTTAAACAAAGTAGGGTTGAAATTCAAAAAAATTATCGTGAGAGGCAAAAATTAGAACGTAAAATTGCTAATGAAAATTATTCAGAGGAAGCATACACATTCATTTTTTTCCCGGGGATAATAAATGCAATAAATGAAGGAAATATAGCATTAAAAACACTTAAAGAAAGTAGGGTTGAAATTCAAAAAAATTATCGTGAGAGGTGTTACGTCCGTAACTTATTCCTAATATACTACATTTACTTATAATAATTACGTGTTTATTCTCTTTTTAAATATTGAATCTTACCTATATATTGTAAGATATTATTATTTTTATTAGAATGCTTGTTATTGTATTAATACAATCTCTACATATTGTTGCATTATATTCAGTATTTTTATGGTCATTGTTATAATATATGTCTTACAGCGAATATATAAATTGTATCAAATACAAGAAAGAAGAGTAATATTTAGAAGTATGTAAAACCTTTGCCACAGACAATATTAACCTTGAATAATATAATCAGAATAACGATTAGGCATCATTTCAACGACCTTCCTATAAGCAAGGAAATCAACAAACGAGCAAGAAATAATCTATCAAGGGATTAACCTGTGAGGAACAGCTAACTGAACCAGCGGCACATATCCCCACTTACAATACATGCGATAACTCCAGAGGCACGCATAAAATTAGAAAAACAATAAGGAATAACCATTTCTTCACAATTCCATTTAGCACCAAAGGCACAAAGCTTATGGGGGAAGTTTTATAAATAAAGGGCACTAGCTCTGTACATTCAGAGAGTAATTTTTTGAAACACCAAGTTATAGTCATCGAACCATCGAGTTGAACACATCGTCTACAAGTGAACTAAAAGTACAAAGTTTAAAGTGAACTCCCAAGTGTTTAAAAATCAACCCAAGTCTATTAACAAGTATAAATTTCCAAACAAATATAATTTGAAGTAAACACAAGTATTTTTCCAAGTGTTTAAGTTAAAACGAACTTCGTTTTAGACTTTTTTCCCCTGTTCTTAAAATAGAACTTTTAATAATTCTCAAAAATTATTATTTGGGAGATAGATTCAAGTTTCGATAAAATCTATATTGAAACAAGACATTCCAAATTTCGAACCATCGAAATTTGCTCAACTTCTGACAATCGTTTGGAAGAAAGCAAATATTTTCAAAATACAATACACTATCACATTAGTGTAAACAACAGTGATAAAATCCCACACTAAGGACAACTGTCGGAGGCCCACTTTGTGAAGGGCCATCTCAAGATTGGATTAACAGATTATTATCACCAGCTCATTCACCACCACTAATCGTTATTCTGAAAGTAAGATTTATAAACTAAAATTATACTCATTGTATTTTTGTCAATACTTTTCTTTCTTGTTGGGTTTTAAATAAATTATTCTCTCACAACATTTAGTAGGCTCATTGACTTATCCTCATCCCAAATTAGATTCAATTTATTTGAAACTAATTTAAAACGAGGAACGTTAGGTATATTTATTAAAGGTTTCTCGTTTTGACGTAACAGAGGCAAAAATTAAAACCTACAATTGATAACGTAAATTATTTCGGTGAAAAGCACACTTCAACTAAGAAAAAACTTCAAGTCAAATCCAAAATTGAATATACTGAGAACCTTAAATTAAAAAATTTTAAAAGTGATACAAATTCTTTGTCAAAAGCAACGACTACTCGATTAAAGCATCAAATTAAAAATGAGTTAAATGTTGAAAATTATCTAGGGCCGATGAGAAATGCAATTGTTTATTTATAAACAGTTAAAAATAAATAGTGTTCTGGATGATATTTTAATTTGAAAAAATTACTAAAATGTTCTTAATAAACTACTAAAAAATATCCCGTTGAAAAAAAATGGCACGAAGTTTTAAATTGCTTAATTTTAAGCATTTGTGCCGCGGTGCAGTGCGCGACTTTGGTCCTTATTGAGCGTTCGCGCGCGTGTTTTTGTTTCTGATCGCTGAAACGACTGCGCTTCTCAAACACTACATTTATGTTGGAAATAAATTTATTTTAACGTAATTTTTACATTTAATTTTTTTAATGGAACATTTAATTAATTCTTTTTGTAGAATGGTTTTACTAATAAATTAGTAGAAATAACTAGAACATTATTGTTATAATTAAATTCCAAATGTAAACTATGAAATGGCATTTCAATAGTCAAAATATAAAATTTATAAAAATTTTATAAAATTGAAATATTAACCAAAATCATAACTGATTAAACAATCATTAAATAATACAAAAAATTTCGTATCATCAACTTCTAATTTATGTTCGTATACAGAAATTCTACCCGGCTTTTTCGAAAATACATTTTTATAACGCGAAATAAGCTTGAAAGATCTTTCTTTTTCGTTTTGATTTAACAACGTGCATTCATGAATTTTTTCTTTTATTTCTTCTTCAGATAAATCGAATTCAAATTGTGTGTCATCATAGGTTTTTGTATTCATAATTTCATTAATTACCCCAGGACTACCTTTATGAAATTCTATTCCACTTAATTGATTAATTATTACTTTATTGATATCATTTTTTTATTATTCTTTTCAATTGTAATTTCTTTTTCGAAATTTTTTTCGATTGCTAAATTAGTTTCGAATTTAGTTTCAAATTCATTATTATTTTCTTTTATTATTTTAATTTTATTTATGCTTTCATTGAGCATTTTCATAGTTAAAATTTCTTCACCCCTCATTACTTGAATGATATATTTCTTAAAATCAATTTTTGTTTTTAAAACTTTTTACATATCAGCCCCAATTATGCAATTACAATTTAATTTTGGTACAATTACAAATACATATTGACCTTCATAGCCACACATTTTTAATTCTGATAGAATTTGTAATTTTATTTTAATTGGACGTGCTCCGGTTGCACCTACAATACTCATACCTACAATTGGTAATTTTTCACATTTTTCAAATTTTTCTAAATTTTCCTCATAACAATTTTCAGAAATGCATGTTATTTGACTTCCTGTATCAATTAATGCTTTTACTTTTTTATTTACAATTTCAAATTCTATTACAGGACATTTTCCTAAATGATCATGAACATCTATTATTTGTTCTTCTAACAATTCTTCTCGCAAATCAGATGGAATGATTTCTTTATTTTTACTTATTAATGTCATTGACCTCGGATTTGTATTAAGCGAACTTGTATTTACAAACCCGAGGTTTGCTAGTTTTCTGAAGTCGTAGAAGGTTCACAATAATCTTCGTTATTATTAAATTTTACTTTTTTACACTTATTTGTTGCATTTATTCTAGCTTGCTGAGAACTTTGATTATTTTGATATTTTACATTTGATGGTTCTCCATCCTCTTGTTTTACATCATAAGAAACATATCTTGAATTCTCAACATAACCATTATTATAATATTGACGTTGATTTGGGTTGTTCGGAGAATTATGTTGATGCGGATTATTACTAGAATTACCCGAAAATCTATTTTTATCAAAATTGTTATCACGGCCATTTTTATTTTGGAAATGTTCATTTCTGTTTTCTTGTCTATTATCATTATTATTATATCTACCTTGATTTTGATTATTTTCCCGATAACGATTTTGATTTTTAAAATAATTTGAATTATTTTTATAACGGCTTTGATTTTATTCTTGTGAATTATGCATATTATTTTGTTGTTGATTATAATTTTCAGAACTACTCCTTGAATTGTTTTGATCATTGCTAGAATTTTTGTTCGAAAAATTTCTTTGAGAATTTACTGGACCTGCTCTATCGAATTTTTCTAATAAATCTAATAAATCGTTTATTTTTTTAATTCCTCTAATTATAATTGCAGTTTGAGTATCCTCACTAAATTGTCTCGCAATTTTCAAAACAATTTCATTTTCCAAAGGTGACGGAATTAAGTCTTTAGCTTTGTTTCTAACTTTAATCGCATATGCTGACCTTGATAATTTACCATTTTGTATATAAGACCCGAATTCTAAATTTGTACTAATTTTAAAACGAATATCTTCATTCCAAAAACGATTAATAAATTTTTCTTTAAAATGACAAAAATGATCATTTTCTTCTTTAATTCAATTCCACCATTCTTTAGCAATTCCATCTAAACATGCTTGAATAACATATTTAATCTCTGAGTTTAAAATATCATTGAAATTTATATAATCTTCTAATTCTCTTAAAAATACCATCGGGCGTTCTTGAATACTTCCAGAATACTTCGGTAATGGATACTCTCTAATCCACGAATTTTTACTAGTGTTTTCACTTGTTTTTAATCTTTTAATTCTTTGTTCGAATAAAATAAATCTTGATTTTCTTGAATTTGTTTTATTTCAATTTCGTTATCCATTACACCCATAGTATTATCTTCCGTATGCAAATGTAAATTATTTAATTTACTATCCATTTGACCAATTTTTCCCGTAACCTCATCCAATGTCTCTTCTACATTTAGTTTTAAATGTTCATACAGTCTTTTATTAATTTCAACACTCGTATCTATTTTTTCACCTAATTTGATTTTCAATTGTTTAATTTCCCTTTCATTCTGTTCAATTTTCTGTCTAATTTTCGCTCTATCTGTTGTACATTTACTAAAATTTTCTTTTTGTTGTAAAGCAACTCTACCTAAACCTTTTTTTAACTTTTTTTACTTGTAAGCCCAAATCATGCATGAATTCGTCAAAATCTCGTTCAGTTTTATTCATAATTTCTTGTTCTTCTTCATTTAAATTTAATTCCTCATCACTTTTATCAATTTCTTCAATAATAGTTTCTTCTTTATCAAAAATATCCATAAATCCCCAATTTTTATGTTTTTTAGTTTTGTCTTGTTCTGATATTTTATCTGTATTCATTTTATTTTCGTTTGTATTTTCACAAATATTGAATTTAAAAATATTTAATTTTCAAAATTTTTAGGAATATAGAGGGTAAAGTGTCAAAATTTTAAATGAAAGATTAGTATAATTTTGTTCATCAAATTGGAAATACTTAGTTGAGTGTTGTGCGTCAATTTTGGGATTATTTATAATGAAAAAGGTATTTAAATTTAATTCTTTATTAAAGTAAATATAAATTTTTTTTCTTCTCATTAATTTTCTAAATTTAAGAAGAAGGAATATATTGCTCTCAGAAATTTTTTTTTTAAGTATAAAAATTATATAAAGAGATAAAAAAAATTCTTTTAAGAAATTTTCTTTCTTCTATTTTAGAGGATGAAAGTCAAAATGACGGATAGAGGCACAATGCCATTAAAACATCGTTTATGCGATGCGTTTGAAACCGTCAGGCCAACATCGATTTCTAACACAATAAATAATATAGAAAGAGATGTAGAGGAGGAAAAAGAAAAAAAAACATATAAGCACACAAACACCGAAACCACAAATAATTAAAATTGAAAACACAAAAATTAAAATGAATATTATTAATAATGATGATAATATAATCCAATTATTGTTTAAGAAATTAGAAGAAAACATTGAAGGAACTAATAAATAAATCATATGTTGAACTGACATGATTTTGTTTTGTTTTATTTATATACTCTTTTCTGGTATAATTTTATTCTTGTATTAGTTCATAGTTAAAAAGGTTTTTTTATTGAATGAAAATGTTCAAAGTTCAACCCATCATTCATCAGAGTGTCAACACCTAGCTTATCTGAGGAACATAAAAAATTAATTAATGATCTAAAATTATTTTATGTTGATAAAGAAGACGAATTAAGGGTGAAATTTGAGATAGATAATATGGAGCTCTCGGGGTTACCGATAGTTTTTAAGCTAGGAGAGAAAATATATGCGAGGGGCATATAATGCTTATAAATACTGGTATAACTAATGTTATTTTAATATATAGTGTCGATGATCATAAACATTATCACGTAGTTAAAGATAATATTTTTTATATTAGTTATGAATTTTTAACTAGAACAAAAAGTTTAATTGTGATCGCATTGACAGATATTAAACCTATAAGAAATCGAACATGGGGAGAACATGAAATTAGTGTTTTTAAAGATATAATGAAAAATCGAGTGTTTACATTTTTTAACAGAGAAATTGTAGGAGATTGTCATATTGGATGGGGAAAAATAAACAATATGGTATCTATAGATGATTTGTTGATTGAAAATAATATAGTGAGGTTAGCACCAAATAATAAAACATTGTATTTGAATTATGACGAATTGGTGTTAAACTCAGATGAAGAATTAGAGGAGAATTCGGAAGAAGAAGATAATAATGTGGGGGAATATTTAATTATTAGAAATAATGAGGAGTTGCGTCCAAATGGAGCGTAAACCTCTAATTTATTTAAGTTTTTTTTTGTTAATAAACATTTATTATATATAAACAAATAAATTTATTTTATAAATGAAAAGAAATTTATTGGTTTAGCGGGGCATTGGGTCCCTACCCTTAACAAAATCTTCTCTACAGATATATAAAAGTTTTCTTTTTCTCTTAAAAATTTTGCCTATTGAAGTTTTGTTGTGTTTTATTATAAACAAATCATTTTTTTTAATTATAAAAAAAATAATGATTGGTTTAGCGGGGCATTGAAATGGTATTTCAATAGTCAAAATATAAAATTTATTAAGAAGTTGTATAAATTTTTATAAAAATAAATTATAAAAATTTAACACAATATTAATTTTCTTTTTAAAATGTACACTACCGTCCGAAATTGTGCGAACGCTAACAGCTCGAGCTATTAAAAAACACACCCGCACAGAAACAGTTATAACTCGGTGAAAAATGAAGCTAGATGCTTTTTTTAAATTGCATTGGAAAGCCTATTAAATTTCCAATGAAATGCCACTATTTTAAGTTGTATTGCATAAATAGGAAGCGAGATATCATGTTATAAAGACAAAAAAATAATTATATTTTTTTCGGAATTTCTTACTCTGACTTGGACTCCTGGCACAGTTTAGCAAAGTTTATGAAAAAAATTGTTACTTTTACAGACAATTCCTTGTAACCAAAGCTTTAAATAGAGACCAAGAACAGCAAAAAATATTTACGGGTTTCCGAGATATTACAAAAAGAGTCGGACCGCGCAAAGCAGAATTTTCAATCATCAATTTCTCTAATTTGCCGTTGAGTCAATTACTTGTTTGTGAAAAAAGTGTCGAAAATTAATTTTACCAAGTACATTCTTACTGGGATCCACTTTTTAAATATCGATATATAATAAATTAAATTAAAAAATGGATCCCAGTAAGAATGTACTTGGTAAAATTAATTTTCGACGCTTTTTTCACAGACAAGTAATTGACTCAACGGCGAATTAGAGAAATCGATGATTGAAAATTCTGCTTTGCACGATCCTACTATTTTTGTAATATCTCAGGAACCCGTAAATATTTTTTGCTATTCTTGGTCTCTATTTAAAGCTTTGGTTACAAGGAATTGTCTGTAAAAGTAACAATTTTTTTCATAAACTTTGCTAAACTGTGCCAGGAGTCCAAGTCAGAGTAAGAAATTCCGAAAAAAATATAATTATTTTTTTGTCTTTATAACATGATATCTCGCTTCCTATTTATGCAATACAACTTAAAATAGTGGCATTTCATTGGAAATTTAATAGGCTTTCCAATGCAATTTAAAAAAAGCATCTAGCTTCATTTTTCACCGAGTTATAACTGTTTCTGTGCGGGTGTGATTTTTAATAGCTCGAGCTGTTAGCATTCGCACAATTTCGGACGGTAGTGTATATTTTGTGTATTATAAATAATGTTAATTTTATTAATTAAATTATTTAATTATAATATGGTAGAATAAATAAAGTAATAGTAAAATATATATCAATAAATAGATAAAAATTAATAGATATTGTTAAGAAAATATAAAATGATTAAAAGTTTATTATTTAAAGAATTATTTAAGTTTAAAGAAATAAAATAAATTCATAGAGAAAAGTGATTGACAGCTAAACAATGGTATTGTTCTCGGGGAAACGTTAGACACGTTGGCGACCAGAAAGAGAGAAAAGATATCTTTATCTTCATTCTGAAATTTGAATACTATTGGCGAGAAAAATTAGACGCTTTCCAAAAAGCTAAGAGAGGGATAAAATTGGCGGTAAGAAATGCATGGCAAAAATGAGCGTCCCTAAAGGGTAGGAGAAAGTTTTGAATTTTAGTCAATCAAAGGAAAGAGTTTTACGTACACTAATATAGTTTTTGAATTTTACACAAGAATGATAAATCTGGGGGTTGATCACGACTATATAAACCCTGAAAATGGAAGCGTCGATCTCTCATTTTGAAAGCAATTAACAAAGGTAATATACTTATATTGTGGTCTAGGGGCTATTGAGAAATCTTTGTTCCACCTGGACTATATAAATTTTACATTACATTTATACGCATAACATAATCAGTGCAGGGGATATTGAGAAATCTTTGTTCCACCTGTACTAATTAAATACAACATTCAATTAGTTTTTCCTAATAAATAATATAATCATTATATTATTAATTATATATAAATATAATTCTACAAAGTCAAGCCATGGTGAAGGTGTTGAGGGGCTATTGAGAAATCTTTGTTTCACCTCATAATCTGAATCCTAAAGTGGTATAAAAAGCAAATCGTAAGTTTATTGAATATTCTTATGAGCTGTGTTCATATAGTAATAGGCTATATCGATGTGGCAGTTTGAAAGATTCAATAGATATTGATCCTAATACTCCCAAATTATTATTTATAATAGGAAATAATTAATTCTTTTGAATTAATTATTTAGTTAATTTTACAGAGAAATAAATAGATTTTTAAAATAAATTAAAGTAATTTTGAGCATTTTTCGATATTATAATTTATAATATCTAAAATATATCAAAAAAATTACAAAATTTATATTATTGAAGAATATTTATTTGGTTAGAAAATAGTTAATTTAGGGAATAGGGAAATCTTGACCTTTAGTAGGCAGGATTTGTAAAATTTTATTATTAAATTTTGTTAAAATTTTTGTTTGTAGATTTGTCGTAAGGAAAAATATTGAACAATTACAATTATTCTTGTGCTTGAGAGAGAGAAAAATACATACACAGGTGAATGAACATTATTATTTATTTTTTATTTATTTATTACTGAATCAATTCGTATAGGCCATAGCAACTGAATTCACAAAATGAATTAATTAAAAAACTGTATCATAAGAAAAGATTTTTTTTCATAATTATTAATTTATGATATTTTAATTTTAATTTAATAATTAATTATTTTACAATGTTATCCTACAAAACGAAAGATAAAAGAATTGTCTTATTTAGTAGTGGATAAACTAGAAAGAATAAAAAGCTAAATTACCGAATAATTATTAGAGCAGATTTCTTTAATTTTGTTACAAAGCGACAAACTTTCTCAAAAATAAAATATAATATTAAATTGAAGAAATATTCAAATTGCATAATAATATTTACAAAATATATTACTATATGTCATCAAAATAAGATCTTATCAGTTGATACAGTTTGTCGCATGCCTCATTGTTAGAGGATCTTTAAATTTTGGAAATAATGTCCCTTTAAATTTAGACAAAGACATTTTTTCTATTCATATTACGTAAGAATGAGAAATATTTAATTCACATGTATAAGATATTTCTCACGTTAGAAACACGTGGGTTTTCAGAAGTATACGGTACAGTGGGCTTTTAAATCAAAATAAAGGAAAAATATATAGATATATACTTCACTCGGTCTGTCAATCTACACGTGAATGTTTCAACTATTCTATTCTTTAGAAATTTTAACTCTAGTTCTCTCTTTATTTTTTTTAATTTCAAAGAAAATTCAACAATTCTATATTTTATCAATTTATGCAACACATCTGTAATTACCATTCAACAAAAAGAATTAATTAAATGTTCCATTGAAAAAAATTAAATGTAAAACTTACGTTAAAATAAATTTATTTCCAACATAGATGTAGATAGACATAGATTTTTAACTGTTTATAAATAAACAATTGCATTTTGCACTAAAATTAAATATTTTTATCTGATAATATTGTCAGTTATATTTCATTTCAAGACAAATAAAATGCAACTTGAAAAATTAAAATTAATAAATTAGTTTTTGAGAATTTTATTTTTTAATTAAATACGTTCAAAATTTTCAATAGTTTATAACATTAACAAAATTTTTTTTTGCAAAATCCTTTGGTAGTATGATTTATTATATAAAATACTATTAAAATAACCACATTAGTAAGAAAAAAAATTAAAAGGTTTTAGGTAGCTCCTTTTAGGAATTCTGACTAATGAATAATTACTGCACACATTGTCAAGCTAAACATTTTAAAGATGAAAAAGTTGCTGGTAAAATAACAAGAGGACCATATTAACATAAAATTCAAGGTCAAATTTACTATCAAATTAATAGTGCTTTATATCCGGATAAAGGTGAGGATCCATGTTTTGGCCAATTATTTATTTATGATGCTGAAGAATCAATCAAATACAGATTAAAAAGTAACGAAAATTTGGATGAAGATGTTTTAACATCTATAGAAAATAATATGAGAAATTCTAATGCATACACAAAATCTTACATGATGCTGTAAGAAGTAAGTCAAATAGAAGCTGACTTAGTAAGACAAAAAAATGAAGAAAGTCTTGAGTTACAATTATTGTTCACGTTGAAAAAAGGCTTTGATAAAAATACATACAATTTTCAAAGATTTAATGAAGTTGCTTCAATTTTTAATACAAACTCTGAAGGAGAAATACCTGAATCTTATGTAACGGTTTATAATAAATCTACAAAGGAATTGAAATTAGTTAGTAATTTAGATCCGAATGTTGAACCGTGGATTTATCCCATATTTTATACACTTGGAAATAAGGGTTATAATATTAATATGATTGGTAGTGATAGTGATTACAGAAGTAGAAATCATACTATTTCTAGGTATGCCTACATTAAATACAAAATTGCAGCTAGATTGTTTCAACAATGGATGGTTGACAACTATGTAAAAGTAGAAAAAGATAGATTAAGATTTTGTGCAAATTATCAAGCTCAATTGAGAAGTGAAACATATAAAGGACTGATGGATTATTTATTACAATTTATCTATTACAATCATGAGTTGGAAAATGATGTACACGTTGGAAAAACGCTTATATTGCCTTCTACTTTTATATGATCACCTCGCAATATAGTGCAACAATATCAGGATTCGATTGCTATTGTTGCGCGTCATGGTTGACCAGAATTATTTATTACACTGACGTGTAATCCAAATTGGAAAGAGATACAGGATAATTTATTCCCCTATCAAACTGCTGCTGATAGACCTGATTTAGTAACTAGGGTTTTCGCATTAAAAGTAAAACACCTACTAAAACTAATTGTTGATAATAAATTACTTGGAGAGGTCAAATCTTATGTTTATGTTATTGAATTTCAAAAGCGAGGTTTGCCACACATTTATTTGTTAGTTATATTGAAAGAAAATTCTAAAATATTAACATTTGAAAGTGTTGATAGTTATATTTGTGCAGAAATTCCTGATAAAAATATCAATCTTATTTTACATAAAATAATAATGCAAAATAATATTCATGGACCTTGCGGATATTGGTGTTTCATTGTTGGAAAATGTTCAAAAAAATTTCCAAAAAGTTACCAAGATGAAACTACAATTGAAGAAAATTGCTATGTTCATTGTCGTCGAAGCAATAATAATAAAGCGTTTGAACGACGAAATGGTTTTATTGTTGATAATTCTGATGTTGTTCCGTATTGCCCTAAACTTTCAGAAATAGGTGTCTACTCAGTGATCATGACCTAAAGTTTACTTTTTGTCCTCTGTGAGAGATACATCGCCCTTCGAGGTCCGAGCTTCCGAGCTCACCTGGCACTGGATATCATAGACGTCGCATCAATGCTTCGGCAATGCTATAACGTCTATGTAACTAACGGAGGCGGTTCAGGGCCCATCCTGGCCAGATTGCCAGATGGCCCTGTTAAGGCCCGACTGTCCCTCGAAACGGGACCAACACCAAGTATGAGCGATTGTAAAAACAAGAAAGAGTACCTGCGGAGTAATGCTTCGGCTAAATCTCTCACTGGTTCCGATCATCAAGCGCCTAGCGTGAGGATGATAACCAGTGGCCCAAGGATGCAGGAGGATGCTGGAGACAAAGTATCTACGGTACCAGCAGGAAGCAGGAAGGTGACGGTCCTTGGGCCAAATAAGCGAGGTATGAAGCTCGCTGTCGTGGTCACCACTTAGGAAGACGCTACCAGATTGGAGAAGATAGGGAACATCAAAATCGGTCTTGTGTCCTGCAGAATCAGAAGGAGAGTTATGGTTACAAGGTGTCACAAGTGCCTTGACTATGGCCATATAGGCAGAGACTGCCAAGCAGTAGATAGGTCGGCTGCGTGCTTCAAGTGCGGAGAAGCTGGCCATAAGGCAGCAGATTGTAAGAAGAGCCCATGCTGCTTCTTATGCAAGGCGAAGTTCGTTGTTTAATACATCCTAGGCAATCGACGGAGTCCTGCATGATTCAATTTGTAACAAATTGTTTCTCTATAAAAGATTTTACTGTTTTCATAACCTTTCCAATTGAATTTATTCGGTTGTATAGTTTATGTTAAATGCCCAGCAGAAAGCTAAAAAAACTTTCAGAAATATTCAATTGCCATATTAATGTAGAAATAGTTTCAAGTATCAAGTCTGTTAAATATTTATATAAATATATTCTCAAAGGGCCAATTGGAGTTATTTGACCTTAGATTATTGTTACTTACCGTAAAAGGAGCAACTTCTTTTGAAAGTTTAAGAACAGTTAATGGATTTGTTCATGAACCTTTTACAACTGCTTGTTTGGCATTAGGACTTGTAGAAGATCATAGTGAGTGGATTAAGACAATGGAAGAACCTGCATTATGGATGATACCTTATTCACTTCGCCAATTATTCAAAAGAATTTTTATTCATTGTCATCCTGTACATCCAGATAAACTATGGGAACAATCTAAGGGTAAAATGTCAGAAGATTTTTCAAAAAATAATTACATTAGAGCTAAACAAAGGGCTTATAGAAATATGAAAACAATGTTATTTAACGAAGGATATAATTTAACTGACTTTCAGGGGTTATTAGATATACAAGATGAAATTCTTACTCAACAAGTTAATTTGATGAAGACATATTCTATATCAACTACTCTCGATTCAAGTACAAAGGCACGTAGAGCTGAGTTGCATGCTATGAGCACCCCACCACCGCGCGATTTTAAACTGCTATTAACATTCCTGTCACAACGGAAAATGTCATAATTTAATAAACATAATTCACTAGATGCAAAATTAGAGTTTAACCAAGTTTCCGTGAATATAAAAATGTCATATGTTGTTAATAAAATTGATTCACGAAGAATATTAAGTTTGGTTCTCCAACCTCTGACATTTTGATAATAGATGGAGACATTAGGGGGAAATAAAGAGGTACTGTGCAACTGGCTTCGATGGGAGGGGGCTGCCCTACCATCAGAAGTCGTTGAGCTGTTGACGAGCTCACCCACACTCACATCACTTATATTAGTTACTTTAATTGTATTATGACTGGTTCTCCTCTTCTGTAGACGATGCGTAGTCCAACCTCTCCCATCTCTAATCTGCCGTTCATCGCTGTTTTGACCTCATTGTAGAAACACGATTGCATTAATGTCTTGTCCCAAGACACTTGCACATCTTTGCGCATGAACGAAGGTAGTTGAGCGCGACTTGTTTTGATGGTCTTGAATGCTGAGATCACTTGCTTCACTGATGTTTCGTTTGTCAAAGTTACACTCAGTGACGGATGCGTGGTGACATCTGTTGGTAATTGTCAAGACGAAACTCTAAATGAATTTTTAAAGGATTTTCGGGTAGCAAAAATTCAATTATATTATTTATAATTTTTGTATCATTGTTAGAAGCGTCATTATTAACACTCTCTGGCAAATTATAAAAAATTAAATTTGATTTGCGTTTAGCACGTTCCTCTATCTCGTGTACACAATCCGACAAGACTTTATCAGAGAGATTAGTAAATTTATTGTTTAAAGTTTCAATATCTGTCTTAATACATTGAACCTCATCATCTAAGGTGTCTGTCCGAGACATAGCAGTAGATATGGAACCCTAAATGTTGTTTACACGTTGAGAAACATCATCCAATGTTGTTTTCAATGGATCAATTTAAAGCGAGAATTTTTTCAGATGTTCCGATAACATTTGAAACATGTCATCTTTTCTGACAGGAACTGCAGAGGACGGTGAACCCAGTGGACACAAAAATCGCCGTACATTTTAAGGGCGTTCCTAAAACGATTTTAAAACGTTTCATGTTCCTTACCAGACATGAAACGTTTTAGGAACGTTCTAAAAACGTTTCTGATGTTCTGTGCCGGCAGGGAAGCTGGTTTTAAAGAGCAACACTTTTTCTTTTTAAAACAACTTGGGTGATAGGGCAAATTGCACTTTTCACATCTTACTATTTCTTTTTGAACATCGTATCCACAGGTACGAAAAAATTTGTCTTGTGCCGGCACATTCAGCGTGGACATGATACCTTTTAGGTTATGAAATTTGTTTAGTCGAGATTTAGTTTGAAATATTGTTTATCGAGTAAAAGTGCACGATTATTCATGCAAATTAGGAACAGAAAAAACCGCAGATATTATTAATATTAATGTTATTACTGTAATATTTTAGTATAAATTTACAGTAATCTTACAGTAAATTTTTTAAAGCAAAATTAATTTAAAATTCCAGTACTATTACACAAGCATGTAAAGTAAATAAAAATAACTTTAAAATGTAAGGTCATTTGGAGTAAATGTAAATGGAATATCTATATTTCACCAAAACATTAGTGTTTTTGTTAAAACGTAAAATTACTCGGGACATTTTAAATATTACTCGGCTATTAATAAAATTTAGATTCCTTGAAGTAAAGTATACTTTTTAAAAAATGTAAACTTTGTTTGAAAACAAAGAAAACTTATTTACCACGAATACCGTAATCTTGCTGGGTGAGATCCAGTTTGCTTATAACAATACAGTGCATTCTTCATTTGGAGTGTCTCCCATGTTCCTTAACTTTGCCGGCGAACCTAAACGCACTGGTAAAACACCACGCGATGTCAATAACAACCCAACTTGCACTACTGTTAATCACTGGCTTGAGCGTGTTTCTCGGATAGATGACTTACGCGAGAAAATTGAGTTGTCAATGAAAAAAGCTAGCCAGAAGCAAAGTAAAAGATATAATAAAAACTGAAAAGGCGAAATTTCGCTTGAACCCGGAGATTAGGTATTTTACCCAAATAACCTACTTTCTAACGCCGCGAAGATGTTTAGTTCAAAACTAGCATCTCATGTCGATGATCTTAAACGCGCTAAACAAGGGCTAAGATCGCGATCTACGTTGTAATTTGATTTCAGATTGCTGCTCGAGATCATGGATCTAAACACCTCCAACAGCGCTGACACCATCACTCCTACATTAGAATTGCCCATACTGTTCCTCAACTGCACTTTGGAAGACTTGGAAACCAGCGAATCCAACTTAGGTTTCGTTAAGGAATCATACGGATTGGTTCTTCTCAAAAAGAGAGAGTTAGAGTTGTTACTATCTACCCGCCGATCGTTAGTGACACGCTTGAATGCAGCTAATCGCCAGGTTTCGGTCCTGGAAGAACAGCTGTCAAGAAAGGAGAAAACTTCTTCGCAGCCTAGCAACAACCGTAAATATCAAATCCAGACTTTCCTTACTCTTGCCAATGAGACTCTCTCCACGACCAGTTCTAATGTCAAACCAAGCAAAATGTGAAAAAAATTTCTTTCCACTCAAAACTTCTTTTTCTATGAAAATTGTTTATAATATTTTTAAATATTGTTAAATAAATTTAAATTAAAGTTAAGAAATTTAGCAACATTTTGATTACAAGAGAGTGTAATGTAATTAATTTTTTTTTTGCAAATTGTATATAATATTGTTAATTAACATCATATAACAATGTTTTTTGTTGAAGAAACATTATATTATTCAAATGAAGCATAAAAGTTTAAAAATAATAATTGTAGTATTTTTTAAAATTATTTTTTTATATTTGAATATTTTAGCGGACATTTTTAAAGCGCCATTTTGAAATTTGAAAAAATTTATCTTCGGTATCATGTCTATGTAATAGTTCCAATATTTTGGACGGGATATTTTCATATCCCGGATTTTTTCCTATCCTGGATTTTTTCCTAACCGATTTCGATTGAATAATCTGATTTTAAAGAAAAAAAACGGCAATTTTTTGTTTAAACATTTATAACATTTTACTATAAATTAGGAATTCTAATTTTTTTTTCAGATTCTGAAAGAGGACATTCAAACCATTAAAAAAACCTATCTCCCGATTTTTTTGAAAATCGTAGCTCGTAGAACGGAAAGCTCGAACTTGTGCTAAAAAATACGGACATTTGGGACTAAATGGGTACAATTGAGGAGTCGGGAAGAAGAACTCGCCGATCGCTCCAACGCAAATTATTTTCTGAAAGAAAAGAATGAATTGGTGAACAATATTATTATTGAGAAATAAAATTTATGCATAAAGCAAGTATATTTTCTATTTGTTAATCATAGTTTTTTAACAATTAAAAATTTGTAAATATTTTTTATGAATAAAAATGAGAAAAATTTGAATAATGTAAACATTTGGTGCTTGAGGCAATTTTATACGTAAGCTTATATAAGCTTGTTTATAATAAAGCGACTTTCACAGTTACGTACTTTCTACATGAACGGGAAACATACGCACATCCAAAATAATGAGCTAACTTACTTGACTTCTAAAACCAACTTAGAAGTCAGGTAAGTTCCAAATTATATTCTAAACATAAGTACATTGTATTTAGAGTGAACGATATGTATGTACATATTTTCTTTTCACCCTGTTATGTCCAATATAAAAGATTTAAAACAAAATTAAATCAAAACTTTAATTGTTTAAACAAGACATTCTTATGGTCAGTTTTTATAACATACCTCATTATTGTTAACCTTATTATAAGTAGATTCCTTGACAAAGAAAGTTATATTTAACAACATGATAATAATCCAAATGTAGGAGTAAACTGTTTTTTTAAAAACCACCTTTGTAAACTGAACTATTCATATAATATAATAATTATATGATTTACAATCTATATTTTCTTCTATCCTTAAATTAGGAATAACGCCATGACAGTTCCTGTAGAGCTAAAGTAATAACGAACTCACAATTAAATAATTTTTGCAAGACTCGTTCTCAAAATACGGTTACTACACTGAGAAAAAACTGTTGGCATTATTTTAAATAAAATTGTATTAATTAATTAAACAGTATTTACAATTTGTATACATATATATTTTTAACGATCAAATATGCTTTTGAATCAACAACGCGTACTTTTGTAATTAAAAAAAATGTTTTCGAAAACGTTCAAGAACAGACGCTACAGAATTTACAGAACCATGCTACAGAATTAACAGCCATACTATAAAATTAACATTACCGGGCAGTAAAATTGTAGTCATACTTATATAAATTAAAGATGTTAGTTATTGTTTTGTTGAAATGATTTTTCAATTTGAAAACATATTTCTACTATTTAATAGAATTTGCATTTCATACAAAAATATCATGTCCTGAGTTTCGAGCCCCAGCAGAGTTATTTCCTCATGTTTTCATAGCTTTAAATTTGTTTTTCAAAAATTTTTAAACTCTTCTTACGTTTACAAACTATGTACAGAAGCTTTACTTCAGCTATCTGTGATCTGATCATAGAAATAGTTAAACTTTCTCATTTCTTTACAATTTTTGAACATGTAGTGAGAGTAAATTTTGAAAAATTTCTGCATTATCTGTAATACGGAAAAATGGAAGATTAGCCGGAAATAAATGGTAAGGATTAAACAATTTTTTATCTTAGCATATATTTAAATACTTGAATAAAATAAGTGCTTTGGAGTTTATAGAATCTTATTTATTTTACAGAATATTTACATCTTAGTCAGTTTTATGGAAGGTGTAAAGCATCGAATATGACTTTACTTTAGCCTGATAGTATTTGCTTCTATTCGCTTCGTCCAAAACAGCCAACAAAATTCCATTTGCTATATATAACCAAATTCTGTCTACTCTTGAAATTAATGGAATTAATTTTTAATATCCTAGTAACAGTGTTTTAAAAGAGATTGCAACTGTACCTTTGTACTTATGTCAGTTACTATTGTCACAATCGTCTTTAGCTTTTACCATTTGCTTATATATTGGAAACAGACTTATACTTTTTTCATGATATAATTCCAAAGATACTTATATTTTTGTTTTGGTAACTTTAAATCAAGCAATATTGCTAACACTTCATCGTGAAAATACGGATCTATATGCATATTTTTTTCTTCTAAATGCATACAAACATCATCTAATGTTTCTGATAAAATGAAGCGTAATTTTTTAATTACAGTAGCTTGTTTTATTTCGCTAATAGATCGCAAACCTTGTATGTAAGAGTAATAAATTTGATCCATTCCAGATTCTCTAAATAATTTTATAGTTGCGTTTGCTTTTATCTGAAGATATTTCATATTTCTGGCTTGGTCTTTCACGTTTTATTTCCGAAGGTGTAGAAGGCTCTTCTGCATATAATTGTATAGAGATATCTCGATTCAGGTATATTTCATTATTCCTCAAAAATATATCTTTTCTCCTTCCAGCTTCATTCCATCGTTTCTTAAATTTACGCATAACATTTTTATTAATCCACATTACAATCCAAGTAAAATTTGCTTTATTAAGTGTCGAAAAGTTTTCTTTAATGCACTTTTCTACAGTAATAGATAGATCCAATTCAAGATACTTGTTGGTTTGTGGAAAATTATTTTTAATATATAAAGTCATTCAAAACAAGTTAATAATTAAATCGTAATAATAAAGAAGTCTTTAAGGAAACGTGTGGTTTGTAATATACTATTTTTCATTCGTTGACGACAATGGTTGAATATAATGCAGACATTCAGAAAAGTTTTTAATATTTGTTTACAATAATAAAAAAGGCTTTTTGAGTAACAAGTTTTATATAAGTCCAATCGTTTTTTAAAATGTCGTCCACCATATTGGATTCGCCATTTTACATTTTGAAAAACTAATAACGGATTCGTAATCAGCAACCACGAAAACCTCCGAGTAACAAGTTTCATGTAAGTTCAATAGATGTTTAAAAATGTCGTCTGCCATATTCGTGATCAGCGAACTCAAAAACATATGAGTAAGTAGTTTCATCGAAATCTCTTGCAGTCATTACTTAAACTAATAATTTGTTTTTAATAATATTAACATTTTTCATTACCATTTTAGTACGTATAAACTTATAAATTATGTTTAACTTCATCTCTCAATATCAATTTGAAGTTAAATTTAAATTCGAGACACTAAATATCTATCAAATATGTTAGAAAATAATTTTTGTCTACGTTGTTGTCAAATAAATAATTAGCAAACGCATTGTATACTCTGGAAACTCAAGATCATTTAAAAAAGGACAAAATCCGTTGAAAATGATAAGAGCGTTAAATTTTTGTCGCTAAAAAGTGCTATTTGACCCACTGTGAGCCGGCCCGCAGTCAAAGTGTGAGATAAGTGTCAGCAGCAGGAGTAAGTTCGATGATAGTGAGAAAAATTACCCATAGTAGTCTCTAAGCGAAGAACCGTCATTCTATTTCAGTTTCAGCTTCATTAACAACTCCAGTTCAACACTAACAGCTAGCCACTATAGTTGCAACATCAGTCCCAGTCAATCGGTCCGCTGTTGCAGTGTTAATAGCAGTACCATCTAACCAGTACTTTACAGTAGTAACATCAGTCCTATCTAACCAGAAGCAATAGTATTTTTCTTATTGCTACACTTGAGAAAAATTGCCCCATATACTTCATCAAATATGTTCTATTTTGTTTATGTGTCAAAATTTGTGAAGTGAGCCATTATTTTTGGATAGGTGAGTATTTTTTATAATTTTAACTTTTTTCTACTCTATACGATGAAACAAAAATATAAGTGAAACAGTTTTGCAAAATTTTAATTTTTACAATAGTTATTGTTAATAACATTTTTTTGTATTAATTTTGAAATTACTAATTATCTATCGTTCTACAAAAGGAGTCAATTTGATTTTTGGAATGGATAATAAGGAATTATACTACTTTTGATTAATATCACAGCCACACAAAAAAAAGTGTCCGGGTTGGGAGATCAGAGTACCCTATCCCCATGTATTTTGGACCGCTGAACACGAATCTGGAGTCCGTTTTGGTCCTGCACGTGTACGTTTCTTCCTAACCTCAAAAAAAGTTTTACATTTTTGGAGGTATGCGACTTTTTTTTAATTTATTGGATTTTCATGAAGCTGGGTACCTAGGGGTTTTTGGGGTCACTGATTACGAATCTGAAGTCAGATTTTCAAACTTCAATATGGCGGACGAATTTTCAAAAAATTGTTGAATTTTTATGAAAAATGAAATAAACTCAACCTGGACCGTCGGCATTAGCATTACCCGATGTACACCACGAGGAGGTTGCACGAGCGGACTTTGTACATCATGTAGCTCTTATAAGGGCTGTTTGGTATTCTAGATTAGCTTTAAATAATAAATTTTTTTTTATTAATTATCTTTTTTACTGCTATAACGGGTTCTTTTTTCTTCAAATGATCTATGCAAAGGAGTTCGTTTACGTTTTTTGCTTTTCTTTTGTATGTCTCTCTTGAGCATCCAACAAAAATCTGCCATCATATTTTCGTCCCATCTTCCCTGATAACGAGTTTCCATCACCTTTATGTCTTGGTGAAATCGTTCACCCTGTTCTTCGCTGAAATGAACGAGATTATCTGGAAAATTGTCAAGATGGGAATGTACGAAATGTAATTTTAAGTTCATTAGACATCCTAGTTTCTTAAAGTTCTTAATCATTTCAGAAACAATTTTTTTATAGTGTGGAGACTTTCTATTTCCCAAAAAATTTTCTGCGACTGCCTGGAAACTGAGCCAAGCTGCTTTTTCTAGATTGTTCATTTTAGAAAGAAAAGTTTTATCCTTAAATAGTGCACGAATTTGAGGTCCATCAAACACTCCTTCTTTTATCTTCGCCTCAGAAAGTTTTGAAAATTTTGTCTGTAGGTACTGGAAACACTTACCTGTTTTATCCAGAGCTTTCACGTATTGCTTCATGAAGCCAAGCTTCAAGTGGAGAGGAGGAATCAGAATTTTAGATGGATCCACTAAGTACTTATGGATGATGTTTTGAGCACCTGGAACAAACGATACTCTCTTCGGCCAAATTTTTTTCTTATAATGATTCTGTCGATCTCGACTGTCCCATAAGCATAAATAACAAGGATTCTTGGTAAAACCCGACTGTTGACCAAGTAATAGTGTTATAATTTTCAAATCACCACAGATCTGCCAATTATGTTCCTCATAATCAATTTTTTTCAAAAGCAATTCCAGATTATCATATTTTTCCTGCATGACAGTTGAGTGAGCTATTGGTACTGGGGCATATACGTTTGTATTGTGGAGTAAAACTGCTTTTATACTTCGTTTAGAAGAATCTATAAACAGTCTCCAATCTTCAGGTTTATAGCTATTTGGTTTAAATTCATTCATGAGCCCTCTGACATCAGTGCAAAATACCAGTGATGAATCCTTATCTTTCTCGAAATACTTACGAAATTCCTTTTCCCGATCTCGATAAAAAGAAACCTTGGTACCCGGTTCCAGACAATGTTTTTCTCTAAAAAATGAGGCTAAGAACTCTGCACCATCTTTGGGTAAACCTAAATCACGTACAAGATCATTCAGTTCCGATTGTGAAGTTAATGATGGTGGAACTGTCAATTTTTTAGAGCACGGAACATAGTTTGTGTCACTGTCGTCGTTAATGTGAATCTCAGAATCGTATTTATCAGATTCTTCCTCAAATTCCATATTCTCATCATTTTCAGGTACGACGATATCAATTACATTAGTCTTATACTTCTTTGATGACACTAAGATTGGAAATGTCACTGATTCAACGGCGACATAAGAAATTTTGTGTTTACGTTTAAGACTGATACCTACTATATCATTTTTACAAAAGTAACAGTCTTCTTCACTTCGAGGTGTTTTCCAGATTGTTGGATTTGAGTATTTGATGGACTCCTGATTTTTATCTTTTTTCCAACAATACAGCATCTTTCTGCAAGAGTTACAAATGATTTGAGGAACCCAGTTGGTACGCTGATCGACCTCGAAACCAAAAATTTCCCTATACATTTCTCGAATTTCAGCATTGATCCTATGCCGCAAAGATCTAACCTCAAATTTACTGCAAATGCAACAAAAAGCATCTCGATTTTTGCTACAATTATGAGGTTCTGGATCAATCTCAGGCTTTTTTCTTGTAGTGGCGTACACGGAGAGAAATATCATACTAATTGAGCATGGGCAGCCGAACCGAATAACGCACAGACACAACTACGCGTAATTTGCTTGGAATCCATGCCAAAATCGCATGGGTCCATGCGATTTTCACACCATCTATTGCAACTTTCGCATACTGAGTCTATGGAAAAATAGAGTGAGAAAGTCCATGCTATAATCGATTGGAATTTTTCTCCGTGTACTCTACATTAGCCAAGTCACCAACCAATGTAGAGCTGCAGTTGCTGGATGACGACGCCTGAGAGCCTGCTTTCTCACTCTCAACCGCCGATACTGGGGTTCCGAGTCCCTGCATCGTATCACGTTTCTTACGTGTGTCTGTCATGACGGCATCAAAGCCATTATCCAGGGACTCAGCCGAATAGCGGGCATCTTCGTTGCCCCCCGTCACCGCGTGGAGGTGCCCTGGATGCAGACACAGGTAATGTATGAAGTTGCTTCTATAACAAGTTACATTAGGACATTGCTTTTGAACCAGGCCATGAGCTTAATTCAAGAGCAATATCGAAATGTAACTTTTTACAGAAGGGGAATAGGGGATCGTCCTGTTGAATTTTGAAAATCTGACTCCAGATTCGTAATCAGCGACCCCAAAAACCCCTGGGTACCCAGTTTTATGAAAATCCACGAATTTTTTGAAAATTCGTCCGCCATATTGGATCCGCCATATTGAATTTGGAAAATCTGATTTTAGATTCGTAATCAGTGACCCCAAAAACCCCTAGGTATCCAGTTTCATGGGAATCCAACAATTTTTTAAAAATTCGTCCGCCATACTAGATCCGCCATATTGAATTTTGAAAATCTGACTTTAGATTCGTAATCAGCGACCCCAAAAACCCCTAGGTACCCAGTTTCATGAAAATCCAAAAATTTTTCAAAAATTCGTCCGCCATATTGGATCCGCCATATTGAATTTTGAAAATCTGACTTCAAATTCGTAATCAGCGACCCCAAAAACCCCTGGGTACCCAGTTTCATGAAAATCTAATAAATTAAAAAAAAAAGTCGCATACCTCCAAAAATGTAAAACTTTTTTTGAGGTTAGGAATAAACGTACACGTGCAGGACCAAAACGGACTTCAGATTCGTGTTCAGCGGTCCAAAATACATGGGGATAGGGTACTCTGATCTCCCAACCCGGACACTTTTTTTTGTGTGGCTGTGTATTTGTTATTACATAAAAATTTTAAAAATTATAAACAATTTATTTAAACAATTAAAAATATTTTTATGTTCTCCCAACATTTTACAGAACTTTTTTATTGAATATTACTCCTTTTTTAATCACGAATAATCACAAAAAAAGAAAAGTGGGTGAGAAGATAAAAATTCGCTAAATGAATAAAAAAAAATTTTTTTAATGTTATAAACAATTAAATGATCAATAGCCTTATTTATCAAATTTTATGCCATTAAAACACTAAATTTTTGTTTATCACAGGAAATGATAATAAAATAATATCTTTTTTAATTCTTAACGATTTGATAAATAATTGACAATTGTTTATAACAATTTTATAAACAAATGAATAAATTTTCCATTTTTTGATAGTTAAATACTTAATGTTTTTTACTTTATCAACCACACGTATTCTGTCAATTGCTTTATTAAATTGTTATAAACATTTGTCAATTATTTATCAAATTGTGAAGAATTATAAAAGATATTATTTTATTATCATTTCCTGTGATAAACAAAAGTTTAGTGTTTTAATGGCATAAAATATTATAAATAAGGCTATTGATCATTTAATTGTTTATAACATTAAAAAAAAATTTTTTTTATTCATTTAGCGAAATTTTGTCTTCTCTTTTAGAAATTTCTGTATCAAGAATGACTAAACCCAAAGAAATTTTTAAAATTTCCACAAAATGACAATGTTTAATAGAAAAAAAATTTTCCATTTTTAGTGTTAAATAAATAAAAATAAATTTTTTTGAAATGTATCTGGTTGTTTTTATGCGGAATTAACTCAACTTTAATTTAAAAAAAGTATTTGAAATTTTATTGAAAATTGTGGTCTCCACATTGACTTGTCCAAAAAAAATTATTTCGCCCCACTGTGCGCGCTCAGAGAAAAACCAGAATAACTTTTTACCTAATTAAGAATACTCACTTTTCTTTTTTTGTGATTATTCGTGATTAAAAAAGGAGTAATATTCAATAAAAAAAGTTCTGTAAAATGTTGGGAGAACATAAAAATATTTTTAATCGTTTAAATAAATTGTTTATAATTTTCACAATTTTTAAAATTTTATGTAATAACAAATATTAATCAAAAGTAGTATAATTCCTTATTATCCATTCCAAAAATCAAATTGACTCCTTTCGTAGAACGATAGATAATTAGTAATTTCAAAATTAATACAAAAAAATGTTATTAACAATAACTATTGTAAAAATTAAAATTTTGCAAAACTGTTCCACTTATATTTTTGTTTCATCGTATAGAGTAGAAAAAAGTTAAAATTATAAAAAATACTCACCTATCCAAAAATGATGGCTCACTTTACAAATTTTGACACATAAACAAAATAGAACATATTTGATGAAGTATATGGGGCAATTTTTCTCAAGTGTAGCAATATCAAAATTACAAGTTGTTGGATCGGGCTAATATTTTCACAGTAAAATTAATTATTAGTAATTAATTAAATTAATTAATTAAAAATTTAACCCTTTTTGGAGAATTAAAAATTTTTCTTGATTCGTATTTTAAAAAGGACCCTTTTTGTTTTCTTTTTTTGACCAAAAGAAAGCTTAGGATGTGTACTTTCAATATATGTAACCAAAAAAATGACGTTTACTTTGTTATTTAATAATTAATCAATTAATATAAATTAATAAAAATCATAATATTGTACAACAAAATATTGTTAAGGCAATTTGGAATTTACCACTGTAAAGCATTATGAAAAGCATTTCAGTTTTTAAAAAAATAACTTTATAAGGTATGAAAATTTTCGTCAGAATGTCAGCTTTTTGATTCCGTAGGGCAATTTTAGTTGCTACTTAAGGGTGGGAAAATATGGCGAGATTTTTGCAAAAACAAATTCCAAAAAAATGAAAAATTGTGCAAATATCATCAAGAAAGTGAATAAACACCGTCAAATTGGCTACAAATTATAAGAAAAACATGTCAATAACACTCAAAATGGTTCTGAGACCTTACCCAACATTGTAATAGAAAACAACCTTTCAAAATCCTCCCCCAGTCATCAAAGGTGGTGATGGGAGAAGAAAACCAAGATTGCTGATGGTCTCGAGGTGAGAAAAGAAAAGAGGAAAGTTATTTTCTTTTCTTACAGCAGCAATCACGAGTAAAGCTGCCTAAAATGCCGCATTGAGAACAGAATAGCACCTGTTTTTCACGGCACTCCTGACGACGATGTCCGTGTTGTCCGCAACGCCAGCAATCCGTTTTTGGGTTGTACGGGTGGTTCCTGTCTTTCGCGACAGTCACCGGTCTTCCATGGATAATTGGACGAAGGTTGAAAAAACAGCTCTCCTTGTACTCTAGCTGCTTCTCATAATCTAAACCGATTAAAAAGTCTTTATATTTCACTAGAGAGTCAGCCATTAACATCTCCGGGAACACGCGACGCACTTGAGCACAAGAAATTTTAAATTTCTGACGTTCCGTTTCTACAGGCTGTAGCACTTCATAAAGTGTTAAACCAAGAAACCAATACTCATATTTCGCCAATAAACGAAAAACTCGTTCGTCACTATTGGAAGAATTCATGATGTCTTCTTCTTCTTTCTTGCTTTACAAAAAATGAAATTGATAAGGTATCGATGAGTGGTACTGATCGACTAGACCGATAAGCTATCAACACGACTATATATAAGGACCATTCATCCCCACCCCTGCGACTATCACGCCCTCACAACGGTGAAAAGTTGAATTACTATCCCCTCTACCGACATCACAAAAGACCATATTTTTTTACTAAAAATTGCGACAAAAAAAATTCTCATTTTTTTACTCAATTTTATGCACTTTGCATCTTCTGTAGTTGATAAAAAAAATTTAGTCCCTCTTCTGGCGCCATGTAATGATCTTAATTTTTATAGCCAAAGGATTTGCTCGCCGGATGGAGTTCGGGTTAAAATACAAATTATCTTTTATCAAATAAATTAATAAAATGGCGTAAAGCGTCATTACAAAATTTAAGCAAGCTACCCAGTGGGCAAAGAACCATCATTGTTTTAAAAACGTTCCAAAAACGTTTTTAGAACGTTTCATGACTGCCAAATAACATTCCAAAGACGTTAGATGTTTCAAAAACGTTTTAAAAGCAATGGAACGTTTTTGGAACATTATTTGGCAGACATGAAACGTTCTAAACACGTTTTTGGAACGTTTTTAAAACAATGATGGTTTTTTGCCCACTGGGTAGTTAGTCAATTTAGTGATATCGATAGGAAGGGTAAAGTCAGTAATAAAGCAGAGTTTTAAACCTTCGTAAGAAAATATATTCAAATAATAAAGAAATATTACAAAAATAATTATTTACGAAGATGAATTTAAAATGAACCAAAAGAAAATTAACAATGCATAATAAAAATAAATGACTCGATATAATGCAAAAAATAATATAAAAGAAATCAATCAAAACCTAATCTAACTAATAACAATTCAAAAAATAACTAAACTAACTAAAATAGAATTAAAAGAAATAGAGAATAATGAAATAAAATAAAAGAATAAAAGATTTAAAAGGCAAGAACGGAAAAATGTAACATGCGAGAAAGAGTGAGAAGAGATAAGCAAGCGTTAGAGAGAGGGAGAGAGAAAGCGAGAGAGTGAGAGAGTAAGCGCAAGAGAGTTAGTGAGAGACTGCGCCGCTGTCCTGGCGATTATACAGCTCGACATACTCCCTTGTGGCCACGCTGTAAAATTAAGAAAAGTTATTTTCCCATAAGCGATGATAAATTTCTGCCCGGGACCGACGGGTTGGTTCACATTTTTATGTAGGAAATTCATTGCCTTGGTCTTACACGGCTGTATCCCTGCTTAGGCCAGAGCAATGACAGGTGAAAAGAGAGAGAGAGAGAGAAACGGAGAGGCGAAGGGTGTTACTACTGCTCAGTTGTACCTGAGTCTTGAGTACAACTCCTTCTAGGATGTACAAGCAAGCAGCCCCAGCTGTGCCTGAGATACCACTGGCTTGCACCAGGTAAGAAAGGAAGATCTCATTCCTTTGGAGAGTCGTACCTCAACCTCGGCGTTAGATCGTAAAGGTAAAAAGGAGAAAGAGAAGAGAGAGTTGCTGTCGATCTGCCTCGGAGCAAGCCCCGAGTCTGGTCGACGGCGAACTGAGGAAATTGTACGGGCAACCAAGTATTATAGATCGCTGGGCCCACAAAAGGTGTAGCGTGAGGTGAAAGAGAACCCACGTGATGCGCGGCAATGAGTGCGCCATCGGTACTCTCTACCTGTTCGCCGAGCAGTGAGCTCAGTAATATACAGTAGAACCTCGATAAGTCGAACCTCGTTAAGTCGAATTCCTTAGTAAGTCGAAAAAAATATCATTCCCCTCCCTTTGAAAGCTTAAATACTCAATATCTCGAATTATTTACAATTTTTAAGTCGAAGAAAATAGCAATGTCCCTTAAGGTACTAATAGTGCATTTTTAGACTCTATAACTCGAAGTTTGAAAATCAGACTCAATAAGTCGAATTTTGTATATAAGAACGTGAAAAGTTTAATTCTTCAAACTCAAAGCTATAATTAGTATTAATTAGACTTTCTACTTGTAAGCACGTAATAAACAAATCTTATTTTTGTTTGTGTTTTCAATTCAGAATTAACGCAACTGTTAAATAGGAAATAATAAATTCGAAAAAAAGTAAGTTTATTACAAAAATTAATTATTAATTGTGATAAATAATATTTAACAAAATATATTTTTTCAATATAAATAATTAATTACAGAGCATTTCGGCACTTCTTTGGACAATTAAGAAGGACTATCATGGTTGGTTGGGGAATTTTAAAAAGCGCCATGAACGTATTTAAAAAAATTTGTGGCGAAAGTGCAAGTGTAAGTGACGAAATATGTAAGGATTGGAAGATTGAACTGCAAAGTTTATTAAAAGATTATGAACCAAAGGAAGTCTTTAATGCCGACGAGACTGGACTTTTTTAAAAATGTTTACTTGACAAAACCCTTATTTTTAAAAATGAAAAATGCCATAGAGGTAAGCACAGTAAAGAGCGACTAACCCTATTGCTAGCCACAAATATGACAGGGACCGAAAAATTGAAACCTTTGGTTATTGGGAAATCCAAGTTACCTCGTTGTTTTAAAGGTTGTAAATCTCTTCCACTTGACTATGAAGCCAATAAGGAAGCATGGATGACGACCGAGATATTTGAAAAGTGGCTAATTAAACTTGATAAAAAAATCATAAAAGAGAGACGAAAAATATTGCTTTTCATTGACAACTGTACAGCACATGATGCGATTCTGTCATTGAAAGCAGTAAAAGTTAAATTTTTGACACCTAATACAACATCTAAGCTACAGCCTTTAGATCGACGAGTAATAAAGAACTTTAAAACGTTTTACAGAAAGGAAATTGTCAGAAAAATGATAACTGACATGGAACAAAGGAATGAGTCTCGTATAAACGTGTTACATGCGATTAGATTTACAGACAAAGCTTGGAGATATGTAACGTCTATTACAATTTCTAACTGATTAAAAAAATGTGGCTTTGTTATGCTTCCAGAAGAAATACCAGAAGAAACTTTTAATATAGACGTCAACTTAGAAGCCGACTGGAATAGACTTGAAAATGTAAACGTTCGATTTGAGGATTTTGTGTCATGTGATTAACTCGAAGTTTTTAGCGTTCCCCTTGAACTTCGACTTATCGAGGTTCTACTGTATATAGATATATTACGCGTACAAAAATGAATGAATTTTACTCTTTCAGAAACTTTGAATTTTAAACGTCAAAATGATACAATATTATTACAATATATACCCCTTAAAATCACCCTCATCTTAAAATTGTCAATTTTTTAAAATGACGAGTTTGAAATCATCCTTATGAGAATTCACGAGCTTTAATAAACTTGCAGAATATTCACCAATGAAAACTACCCCCATGTACATAAAAAACATCCCCTTAAAATCGTCACTCATATTAAAATATTCAATTTTTTTTAATTAACGAGACTAAAATGATTCTTATTATAATTCAGGAGCTTTAATAAACTCGCAGGATATTTGCCAATGAAAACTACCCCCTTTAGAATCATCTCCCAATTAGCACTAAGCAATTTTCAGGTTTCTTATGTAGTCTAAACGAGCCTCGACTTTAACTTTACCCGATGTACACCACGTGGAGGTAGCCGATAGGATTTTGTACATCATAGGACCCTGAGAAAGACCGATTGATTTTGGCATATTATGTGGCCTTAATAAAGGCTGATTGTTTTTGGCTTATTGTGTAGCCCTGAAAAAGGCTATTTTGATTGTAGCAGAAATTCTTTGACAATTTTTGACATTTACGTCAGACTTGCCCTCAAAATTCACCTAAATTTTGAGGGTACTGAAAATTGTCAAATTTTGTCGTCTAGGTCAAAAATGCCCTCAAAATTCACCTAAATTTTGAGAGTTGCGGGAATTGTTTGTCAAATTTTCACGTTTAGGTCAAAACTGCCCTTAAAATTGACCTAAATTGTGAGGGTAGCGGGAATTGTTTGTCAAATTTTGATGTTTAGATCAAAACTGCCCTCAAAATTGACCTTAATTTTGAGGGCAGCGGAAATTGTCAAATTTTGACGTCTACGTCAAAAATGCCCTTAAAATTGACCTAAATTCTGAGAGTAAATATGAGACCGTTATTTATCCTCTTTTTGACCTAGAGGTAAAAAAATAAGGGTCAATTTTGACATAGATTTTGACTTATATTTTTGATCTATAGGTCAAAACATAGGTCAAGTTAGACATAGATTTTGACTTAATCTTTTGCCATTATTGCACCTCCTTTTGACCTATAGGTAAAACAATAGGTCAAATTTGATGTAAGTTTTGACGGCCTCTTGGAAAAGGGCGTCCTTAAAACTTTCTGAAACAGCGGCGGCGGCTATATGATTTTATATTAACTAGAGCTAATGGGCGCGCTACGCGCGCCTCTCATCAAGCTTTTTATGTTTAATCCTAAAAAAATCATTAATATCGAATTTGGTTAACTGTTCTCTGTTCCGTGTGAGAGTACTTTTTGTATGCTTTGGCAATAGAATATTTGTTAAATCGTAAATGCAACTCCTTCGAGGAGCATCTTTTAAGCACTCTAGAGCAGATATCAGAATCCGCTATAAATAATTATGTATGTAATTTTTATTTTGAACTTGATTTTTGACAAATGCATTAAATTAGTCGATTTTCAACGATTTTTGACTGAAAATGATCGAACGTTTTATAATAATGTCTCGAGAACCGTTTAAGATCTTTTAACACTTTTGATCTAAAGTTGAAAATGAGACTTGTATGATTACACCTATGTAAGTGTCAATGTTTTTCTTGAATCTTTAAAAAATATGCAAAAGTTGCCGAAGCAAGGGTGGTAAGACTCTTAATCGGTACTCTTACCGGAGTACAAATGGTAGCATGGGGACCGGTCCGAGCCCGGGGACTTGCCAAAAGGCTTGTTCCTTCCGGTCATTGGGTTGGACTCGTGCGGGCAGTGGTTATAGCCTACATCGCTTAGGCTAGGGGCGTCCATGAACAGACTGTTGCTTCGGCAACGGACGTAGTAGTGGCGCTTTGACATGTGAGTTGTGGTGCCAACTCGGGCGGTTACCTGCAGAGTGACCAGGGATTGGAAAGGTCCCGCCCTAAACCGAAGGGCCTTAAACGTTCTTACTCAACTTTGCGGGCTCGGTAGATGGTCACATGATGGCCATCGGCGCTGGAGAGCGTGAATCTCTCCCCGTTACGCTCGTAGGCGAGCCGTGTGGGTATACCTGTATAGGGAGGTCCTGCACGTATACTCTAAATAGGCGCTGTTATGTAACCCTGACTAAAAGTACAGTCCATCCTACTATTGTTTAATAGATGCGACTGCTATTTTTGTCCGTCGAAAATTAACGAAACTGTTGAGTTACCAAAAATGAACCGATAGTCGCCTTCACTATCCACTTCCCTCCGTGCCACATATGCCAAAGTTGTGTCCTTTTTTGATATTAAAAATTATATCAATCGTGTATAGTTTTATTCAAATTTTATACTTTTAAAAATATTATATTTTACAAATATTGATCAAATAAATACTATATATACATGAATCGATTCGTTTTCATGCCAGGAATATAATAGTGAGAAGAATATATAAAAATTTTAATAAATAAAGAAGTTAATTCAAAAAATAAAAAAATCAATTTTTTTAAACAATTAAATAATTGCTAAAAAAATTTAATTTTAGATATTTTTGAAAATCCTTCTGTCTGATTCAAGATATTCGTGGCCGTAATACGCCTACAAAAATTTATTAAAATCCGTCAAAACGTGTAAGAGAAACTTTGTTCACAAGAATCGTGTGACATACATACACACACATACATCCGGACATTTGTTCCTCTCGACGAAATATATATATATATATATACTACACTTGGAAATATGTAAAAATAATTGATTCCAAGAAAGTCGAAAATCGAGATCACTATAAGGCTTCCTTTTAAGAGGAAGCAAAATTTTTTTTTATTAATCAGAGATTGTAATAAAAGATAAAATTGAAAATCGATTACTTTGGTTTTAAAAAAAGTCACTTTTTAGTCAGAATTTCAGTTTATTTAACCCCTTCGCAGTCTTACGTCGAAATCACTGTAACTGTCATTTTTGTTGAACGCGACAGTCAGTTGTTTTGTTAATTGCTCTGTTTGTGTCTAATGTGTTATTTTTATTCTTCCTTTAGCTTAAAAATGGTTTTTTTATAACCGTTTGCAGTTGTATTTAGTCGTTTTTATTCCAGTTTGTCCTGTTATTGTGAAAATGTTGTTCGCCATATTGGAGGCGCCATCTTGAATTTTCGAAATCTGAGTTCAGATTCGTAATCAGCGAACCCGAAAACCCCCGACTAACGAGTTTCAAGTGAATTCGATGACTTTGTAAAAATGTCGTCCGCCATTTTGAATTATCAAAATCTAATTTCGGATTCGTAATCAGCGACTCTAAAAACCCCCGAATTGGGGGTCGTTCTCCACTTTTAGAAGTTACGCCTTGCTTTATGGGAGATTCCTTTTGTAAGTTTGTGAATATGAATAAAGGTAAGTGTAAAGAAATAGAAAACTGTGTCTGAAGAGAATTAGTATTTATTGAAATAACATGGAAGAAAAATTGTAGGAACGATACAATAGTACTTACGGCTACCGACGGCGATAAAAATACAATTCAGTTGTCGTCGGGCAAAATAGTGGTTGTTTATACACAGCACTGACCCTTGATTGCCCAAAGGTATTCGTAGTTTACAAAATAGACAAAAATGTTCTATTTTTTTTTATTTAAGAAAAACAAATAAACAAAAACACAATTGTTTTTATTGTTAAATGTTTTTATTTTGTGGGGCCGTTGTGCTTGGACGGCGCAGGTGTCACACACACGGGCTGGCCGGTTAAAAAAACAAATCGGTTCAAACAAAGAAAATATTTTCTGTTATTAGAATTTAATCGATTTTCGAAACACAATCCTCACGGGACTCCGTCGGTTAAGAGATTTAATTCTGTTTATCGTCCGCCTTTCGCGATTTTACTTAAAGTTGCACGCGGGGGTCCGACGCGCAGACGGGCTTAGTCGCGGCGTTCTTGATTTCCACAATACTTTTCTAGGCTAGGCCAGAAAGTGTTGTTCGAAGGAATCAAGAAGTTGTACTGCGTGAATTAAAAGATTCTGACTTGCCTCTAGTCCTTGCTTCGAATAGGGTGGGATGATTTGGTGATATGAGTTCTTAAGGTTGGGAGTAGGAGAATTCGCGGCCCATTGGTCATTGCATTTTGCTGACTTTTGATTCTCACGGCAGCTCCGTGAGAACGGAAACAAAATGAATTTTGATCCTTTTCTGGAAATAATAATTCCATGAATATTCAATACTATTATTTTGAACTATATTTTTTTTATTTTAATAAGTCGCAATTATATTATCATAATTGACCTATATTTTTTTTATTATTTAAGAAAAACAAATAAACAAAAACAATTGTTTTTGTTATTAAATGCTTATTTTGTGGGGCTGTTGATGTTTTTCAGAAAGAAATTTTTGTAACAAAATTTTGTATGCACGGATATTACACTAAATATCTCGTATTCGTTTTGACAGAACGCACGTGCGTTTGTTATTATGTTGCAATTCAAACTTGTGGGCTTTGAGGGGAAAGAAGGTTTCGCTGGAGAAAGAAACATCGAGTAGAGGCAAGTGTGGGTGTGTATGTATTGGTGCAGCAATACTTGACTTCGCTCGGCCGTGCGGACTTCGTAACGAAGGGAGATCCGTAAGAGTATTAGTGTCCACTACTTGCAGGCGAGTGCTCGTATGTGTTGCCGTCCAAGCACACGTGTAAAACAATGAATTCCTTTGATTCTATTCCTCTCTTAGGTGCGCTCTATTTTTTTCTAACCAATTTTGTTATTGATGAACTGGCGACAACCACTGCGTTGTTCCGGCATAAACATAAAATAACTTAGTCGTTACAATTTTGTTCCAAGGTTTTATATTCACCATTGCTACAATGTTAATTTTCGTCAAAAGACTTCGCAGCATTGTAGCAAGGTTAAAATTTTAAATTCTCCCTTTTTGTCTTCATTCATTTTTTTTATTTATTCGCTAGGTAAAATAATTTTCAATCTAAAACATCATTGCTGACAAAGCCGTCCTTATCAGGGTGTTAAGTTTCTCGCAGCAAGATCTCGCTGCGAGGTGGCAAGTTTTGTTAGCAAGTAAATTAAAATATTTATTAAGCAGCGTTGCAGAATTTTATTTTCTGAATTCAACATGCAACATTTGATATTACATTTAATTATAATAATATCAGTAAGTATAAAGTCTAAAAATTTTTAAAGTAAAATTGTAGTTTATTTTTTTTTAATTATATTAATTAACTGTCTGACTATACACGTGACCGTTATCGATAGTAAACGAAAATTTGTTCACCTGGTACACGGAAAAAATTTCGGCACGGCAGATGTACATTGTGTGTCAAAAATTCTTGTACATTCATTCTGCACGCCATCTGTACCAGTCTTGCGTACCTACAGTACATTATGTACAGCGTTTGTGCTAAACTATACGTCTGTTGTCTCGAAAAAGTACCGCAGCCGTACATAATGAAATGTACTTCTGTCGTCACTAATTTTATACATCTGACGTCCCAAAATTTTTTCCTCGTAGGGACTATAAGAATCATATTGAAAAGCCGAAGAGTGGAAATAATAAGTCAGCGTGGACAGAGCATTATAGAAGTAATTAAAAATTTAAATAATTACAAAAATATATTATACTTACTTTTTTGAAAATTAAAAATTTTCTTGACATTTTTTCAAAAAGGACCAATTTTTTTTCTTTCTTTTTGTAACAGAAGAAAGCTGAAGATGTGTACTTTCAATATACGAAACAGAAAAAGTGTTTTTTTTTGTTTTCGAATTATTAATTATTTAATAAAAATTGAAATATTTTACAAAAAAAAATCTAACTCTTTGTGAATTTACTATCATAAAGCATTCAAAATTCCGCATCCAACAATCCCTATGTGAAGTATTTTGGATAAATTGAGGTTTTATAAATAAATATCTACAAAAAATTAATTAACAAACAAATTAATATGATCCATAAAAATAACGATAAAGTTTTACGTCGCTTGTTATTTACACTCTACGGCTTTTGAATAAGATTCTTATAGTCCCCACCAGATGACCGAATTGTTGTGTACTTTTGATAAAGGTCACTTTTATAGACAGACGGTTAATATAATTAAAAAAAATAAACTACGATTTAACGTTAAAATTTTTTTGATTTTATACTTACTGTTATTATTATAAGTAAATGTAATATCAAATATTAATAAATAATAATAATAATAATTAAAAACAAAAAACAACAATGAAATTAAATAAATTGAAATTTCGTCTAAAAAGTGACTTCTCTGAAAACCTTGGTAATATATTTTCGATTTTTTTTCATTACAATCACTGATTAATAAAGAAATTTTTTCCATTTATGCCAAAGTAGTGATTTTTATAGTTAAAATGATATTTTTTATGTCAGTCGTTGTTTAGAGATTAGAAAAGAAAATTTGAGAAATCATACTACTTCAAAACTTCATTCCATTAGTCATTAGTGAGACATTTGTTTTGTTTTGCTATTGAGGGTCATTTTAAAAAGTGTAAAAGTTGAATAAAACTGCAACGACTGACATAATTATTAATATGAATTTAACCCTGAAGTATAAAACTTTATCATAAGTGGGAAAAATTTCTTTATTCGTTAATGATTGAAATTAAAGAGAAAACTCGAATATCGATTATTTCGGTTTTGAGAAATGTCACTTTTTAGACGAAATTTAATTTTATTTCATGATCTCGCTTTATTTACGTTATTTTTTATTACATATTTGAAATATTTAAAAATAAATACACCACAATCGGCAAGTATCAGTAAAGCCGCACGCGCACGACCTAAAAACATACCAATCTTTAAATCACGCCTTTTTTAAAATAAAAATGGCAGAAAATTAAGAAATATACCATTTAAAACATTATTGCGTTTCACAATTAATGATACATAACAAAAAATTTTATTAATTTATACAAAGGTATCTGCAATCGACAAATTTGTAAAAAAAATTTAAAAACTAAAATTTTTAAAAAATCTTTTAACTTTTGTTTATTTTTTAAAAATTGAAGACAAAACTTGCCACTTACATAAGTGTAATCATATAAGTCTCATCTTCACTTTTAAACTAAAAGTGTTAAAAGATCTTAATAGCTTCTCGAGATACCATTTTAAACGCCTGGGCAGTTTCAAACATAAACCGTTTAAAATCGACTAATTTAATATATTTGTCAAGAGTAAGTTCAAAATATAAATTACATTTAAGTTAAAGGTTTAAAATTAGAAAGCCAGTAACTTCAAACTTAAACTGTACATTTACTTCGGATTGTTAAGAAAATTTATAGTTAAAAAATTTACTGATACATAATTATTTTAATTACCTTATTTGGAATAAAGAAAAAAAGCATAAATATTATTTGATATTTAAATAAACACTTTTTAAATTTCTCACACAGTAAGAGAACTATGTACAAGGATTTACATTTCATGGAAATTATAAGTTAGAATTTTAATGTGATTATGCACTAATATTTACATTTAATTAATTTCAAAAATATATACTATATGTATATTACAGTAATAAGTATTGATAACAGTGTTTCATGAATTTTAAGTCTTAAGAGGAAGTCGAAGTTAACAAAATCATTCTTACATATTTAATGGATACTTTCTTAGTTAGTTTTTTCTATTTTTAGTAGATAAATTATTTAATGGTGCCCAAAACAAATTCTTTTTTTTTAAAAACGATTAAGTAATTAAATTTTTAATAACATTTTTCCAGTCAACGGAATCAATTTAGTCCTTTTACCAGTAGCTGACAAAGGTTTCTATAGATTTAAATGCATATACTTGCTTAATATATGTTTAAACACGAGTTAAGATTTAAAAGCAAAAGGGTGCCCTGAACTGAACTTTTTTTCATTTCATTAATAAATTTCTAATCTGTGACTTTCATAAAACGAAAATCTTTACTTATAGTCGTTTCTTACGTGAAAAATGCCTAAAGCAATTAATGAAATAATGTATGTTGAATTTCATATTAAAAACATTTAAATTAATTAGATTGTTCTAAAACTTCGATGTAAACATAATTTTTTATTAACTTACGACATCTATGATCTCCTAAATACACTTTAACTGAATCAAATGAACGTACTCTAGATAATGCTACATACATTTGACCATGGTTAAAAACATCTCTTCTTAAATTAATTCAAATTCTTTAGAATGGTTGCCCTTGAGATTTATTTATTGTCATTGCAAATGCCAGTTTTATAGGAAACTGTCTTCTTTTATATGTAAAAGGATAAATATTTTCTCAATATAATGTTATTCGATGCAAAAAAACAATATTCCCACGCTTGTCTCCAGTCAATATTTGACATTTTATTACGTTATTTAATAAATCTAAGATTAACAACCTTGTTCCATTACACAACCCTTCACTTATACCTAAATTTCTTATAAGCATCACTACACTGTGTATTCTTAAATGTAATTCATGAGGTGGTAATGCCGTTGGTGAAAGACTATTTAAATATTCTGGTAAAATTGTGTCACTAAAATCACTATTATCACAATTTTCAGTAGAATCAACACTTTTATAAACCTTTTCTTTATCACTATCTAATAATTGCACAACTCTTTTATTTATGCCATCAACATCAACGTTTCTAGGTTCTAAAATTGCACAGTTTGCTATATCTTGAAATCTATTTTCTCGTACTAAATCACCATACATATCCTCAACAATAATTAACCAATACTTTTCCACCAAAAAGTTTATCTGATTTCATAATGTCTCTCAATAATTTATCCATAAATTTTAAAGCATATTTTGGAGCCATTGGTGCTTCATCCCAAATAAAAACATCAGTATCCTTTAAAAAACTTCCTTCTTTAGATTGTATTTTCACACTTGAAGATGAATCACTATACAAGGGAACAGGTAACCCCAATATTTTATGAACAGTTTTACCATTAGGTAATAAAGTTGCTGCAATTCCTGTAAATACCATATTACAAACATTTTTTCCTCTACTTTTCAATAAATGCCACAAGGTATTGTAGACAAAAGTTTTACCAGAACCACCTGGACCATCAACATATATACATCTACAATTGAGGGGCTGGATGCTATAATGTGTTACGCGCCATTTACTTAACATGGCGCGTAACACATTATAGCATCCAGCCCCTCAATCATTTGTAACAGTATCATCCGCTGACATTAATACATAATCAACAACATCTTTTTTTGCATTGAACTAAGTATACTTTTCATTTCCTAAAATAATATGATCTTCAAAATTGATAATATTTTTTCTATACAAATATTTTGTTCGTCTTCTATATCTAATAATCCTTCAAATTTGTCAAATAATATTCTTCTTTGTATAATAAAGTTTTAATATCTCTATAAGCTCTTTTTTGTGCTTCAATATTGTCAATTCCTCGAAAGTCTTCCGCCATGATTCCCTTAAAACGATCCCACAGTTCATTCGGTTCTACTGGATGACAGTGAATTAAAATTTTAACAAATAATCGACGAAGTAGTTGAGGCATCATCCATACTGCAGCTTCTTCAATTGTTCTAATCGATTCATGATCATCTTCTATAAGACCTAATGCTCAACAAGCTGACGTAAAATTTTCATAAACAACTTCATTAACTGTTCGTAAATCTTCATACGAAGTAGCACCTTTTCTGGTGAGCAACAACAATCTTAAATGAAACAATTCTACTTGAGAAGGACAAACAGAAAATATTCTACCTATTATATTGTCACAACGCTTTCTTGGTCTCCATTGAAGAGTATCACTTATCCATGTATAATGTTCTGGAATTTCTGAGTAATAATACTGATGAGCATTTCTGTCACGTTTATTTAAATCAAAATAGTCTAATAGTTTCGTGTTTCTTTCTAAATTAAAAGAAATCTGATTATTATCTTATCCTTCATGAATAATAACATTCTGTTTATTCGGTAAGTGTATAGGTAAACGATTAACACTGTGGCTCTTTTTCCTAAAGGTTTACAAAGTATTCTCCATACTGCTTCAACTGGACCAAGATATCTATTCTGTTCATAATGACGTATTTCATTATGATTAAGACTATTTTGTCCATCAACATTTGTAATAATAATAGAAGCTGCATCATGACCTTTATAAATGTATTTAAATAAATATTTCACAGAATTTACACTTGAAACAATTTTAACATTAATATGACAGTTAAACATTTGTGAAAGCATTGGAGAATAAGGAACAACATGCCTATTGTCTACAATATAACCATTAGGACTTTCATAAGTTTTACCTGTATCTCTTCGCCGATATAAAACATAAGAATCATTTTCTATTGTAGTTTCATTTTGAAAAGCTTTCGGAAATTTTTTAGAACATTTACCATCAACTATACACCAATCTCCACAAGGACCATGAATATTATTTTGCATTATTATTTTATGTAATATAGGATTAGTTTTCTCGTTTGGAATTTCTGCTGAGAGAAAACATTCAACACTTTCAGGTGACAAAATTTTAGACGTTTCTTTCAATGTAGCCAGCATATGAATATGCGGTAATCCTCTTTTTTTAAATTCTACAACATAAACAAAAGATTTAACTTCACCAAACAACTTTTTTCGAACAATAACATCTTCTAAATGATTTACTTTTATGGAAAATACTCTTGCCACAATATCGGGTCTATCAGATGCTGTTTGATTTACAAACAAATTTTCTTGTATTTCTTTCCATTGCGGATTACATGTCATTGTTATAAACAAATCAGGTTTTCCATGTTTCCGAACAATAGCCATAGCATCTTGATACTGCTGCATCATATTGCGAGATGATCCAATAAATGTAGATGGTAAAATAACCATTTTCCCAATATGTATTTCATGTTCATTTGAAATATTTTGCATGTAATCTATTAATCCTTTAAAACTTTCAGATCTCAACTGCCGTTGATTGTTTTAACAATAAGAAAGTTTATCCTTTTCATACTTAACACCATTATCAACTAAATATTGTTAAAATAATCTACCACCATGTAAAAACGGATTAAATTCCTTATCTCTTATTGCTATTTTATATTTAATAAAAGCACCTCTAGAAACTTTCACTTTTTTCGTCTTTTCTGACTATCAGTACGAATCATAGTAATATTAAAACCTTCTATTCCATATGGATAAAAAATTGGATAAACCCAGGGTTCAACATTGGGATCTAAACTACTAACTAACTGTAATTCTTGAGTTTGCTTATTATGAATTGTAAGATAAGACTCTGGAACTTCTCCTTCTGAATTAGTATTAAAAATAGCAGCCACTTCATTAACTCTTTGAAAATTGTATCTTCTACGATCCATTCCTTTTTTTAAAGTGAATAATAATTTCAATTCAGGAACTTCTTTATCGTTTTCTCTAGCTAAGACTGACTCTATTTCAATAACTTCTTTCACCATCTTCAATGATTTGGTGAAAGCATTGTGAGTTCTCATAACATTTTCTATAGTATATAAAATTTCAGTATCTAAATTCTCATTGTAATATAATCTAAACTGAACTGCATAATCAGCATTATAAATAAATAACTGTCCAAAACATGGATCAACTCCATCCTCTGGATACAGAGCACTATTCATCTGATAATAAATTTGACCTTGAATTTTAAAACAATAAGGACCTGGTCTTCTATTTTTAAAATCAATAATATTTGCATTAAATGAGGCGAAAGCAAATAAACTATTATAGCATCTAATACATTGCATAAAATGAGATGATTTAGAATGCGATCCATCTAACAATACTCTTAATTCATGCGGATACTCTTTTGATTGTAGTTTTACACCACCATGGCCACAGCAATCGTTATAAGAATTTTTCATTACATGTATCTGTTCATCACTAAAATGTTTAGCATCACAATGCTGACATACATAATTCATTCTTCCAAGATAATTTTCATTACAGACAACATCATGATTAGTTTTACATTTTTTTGAGCTATCAAAATTTTCCAAATATAACACTTCTTTTCTTTTTTTAATATATCTTTTTTGTCTTGTATATTGTGTTTTTAACTTCAGTTCTTCTGAATTGTTATTAACAGATGACAATTCAACAGAGTCAGAAACTATCTTTGATTGCAAAATGTAATTAGTGCTAACTTCATTTTTAATACATAATTTTCTATCTACTTTTTCATTAAAAACTTCTTTTATCCTTTCACTATTTAATTTTATTCTTTTCTTTTTTAATTGAAATTTAGAACCTGCAATATCCTTATCACATTGAATATTTGAATTACTCAAAAAACACTGTTGGTTTAAATTAACAATTCTAGTATTTAAACTTGTTTGACTTCCTTACCCTTAACATCATTAATTCGATTATCATTAGTGTCACAAACCTTAGACACATTATCTTTTTCAATAGGTAACTTTTTTCTCATTTTTCTTTTTGCGATACCTTTTCTGTCTAGAATATTGCGTCTTTAATTTTAGTGCTCCTAATTCATTATTAACAGATGATACTTCAACGCATCTACTTTTATCTATATCTTCAATTAATAATTCTTGCTCTACTTTGTTCTTATCAAGATTTAATTTTATTCTTTTCTTTTGTAACTGACATTCAAAATCTGCATTATTGTTAGTACAATTAATATTTGAAGAACTTAAAAAACCTTCTTGATTTAAATTAACAGTTCGATTATCTAAAATTGTAATATCGTCTTGAACATTATTTATTCGATTATTATCAGTGGCAGAAATTTCCTTAGAAACATTATCTTTTTCAATAGATAACTTTTCTTTATTTTTCTTTTCACGATATCTTTTTTGTCTATAATAATGCGCCTTTAAATTTAATGCTCCTGAATCATTATTATTAGACAATTCTTGTACACATCCAAATAAATCGTTCCTATTTTTATTTTTGTTTTCAATTAAAAATTCGTGTTCCACTTTTTTCGTTTCATAGTTCAATTTTATTCTTGCATTTTTTTCCTGACATTTAGAACTCGCAATATCATTACCATCTTTCAAAACAATAATCTTATTATTCTCTGTACAAGAAAAAACTCTATTTTCTGTTATTCCTTCTGACTTTTTATAACTGAACTAAACAATTTTGGATTAACATTTTCATGTAGAAATTCTGAATTTCTACATAAAAGAACATTAGATTGATCATGAAGGAGTCTCCATTCCTTCTGAATAATAAAAGACCTAACGTCATTTGCTTTTTTTTGTTTTAAAGGGGATTAAACGACTTTCTTTAAACATTACATTTATATTTTTTCGCATTTCACTCATTTCATTTTCAGCAATATCAATTACATTTTCATCCAAAATAACATAATCAAGAGTATTTGGAAATTCATTAAAAATATAGAAGTTGCAAATGCTATTGCAAATACTCCACAATCATAACTACCAAACGGTTGTTGTTGAACACCTGTAAAAACCACTTGTGGTTTAAAAGGATATAATCTACTTAAATAAACCAATTGATCCTTATTTAAGTATCCAGGGTCGTACATTTACAGTACCATTTTTAGGGGAATGACAAAAATTTTTAAACATCAAATTTATGAAAATTAAAATTTTTTTCGGTGTAATTTTTTCTTAGAAAATGCAGGTTGCCAAACTTAGACCAAATAAATTCAAAAAATTAAAAACAATTTTATTAATAAAAAAATAATTTTTAAAATTCAAACATATATTTTATCTTGTAAAATCTACACCATATCATCTCATGAATCGCAGATAATTATTTGAAACAAGATTGCTATACTATTGGTTAACATTAAATATAATATAGTTTTACATAAGAAAAACTAAATATTTTTTAATTAATAATATTAAAAAAATTAAATCAATTAATTATAAATTTATAATACATTTATTTATTATTATTCATTTATAATTTTTAACAAATAATCAAAATTTATAATTTTTAATAAATTTTTAAAATTTATAATATAAATTTAAATGGGTTTTCGAGAGTTCAGGGAGTTTATTCTGTGAGCCGGCTCTGGCGAAGTCGATTTTTAACAATTAACTGTAATTAGTTGACAGTATGACAATTTTTTTTTAATCTTAAAAAATCAAAATATAGGCAAATTTCTCTTTTATTACAATAAACTTTTTTTTATTTAAACATAAAAGGCATATTTTTTGTAATAATTTTTTTCTTAATCCAATTGTTCTAGACTTATAACATACTAAACTAAAAGTTAAGAATCATTCTTTTAATAATATACACTCGGGTCGCAAAGTTTCAGTACATTTTGACTGTTTACTTGTAAATGCTCGCTCCACTTCAAATTCAAATATTTCTGTAAAAATAGATGCAACAGCTATCAAATAAGGATCATTTTAAAGCTCAATAAATTTAGAGTCAAATAGGCAAAAAAAATAACCAATTTAATATTGTAAAATTGAAAATATAATTCTTTAAAGTTAGAGATTTTTTATGAAAATTGCGATTTCGTAATCTGGAGTTTAAGCGAACGCCAATTAATGAAAAAATTTCTTTAAGATTTGACAGTTTTACAATATAATGTACAAATTTGACTCTTTAATTCGAGAACAAAATCTTTTATAAGTATTCAGTATTTGCCTTAAATTCTGTAAAAATAATTACTCTTGCTTTCTAAAGTTTTCAAGGAATATGAATTGCGAATTCGTCATTTCTGTTCACTTGTTTTATCAATTAACCAAATTTTTGAAAAATGTGCATTTTTTTTATTGTAAAATTTAAAAAATTGCACCTTGAAATAAAATAAGTAATAATGCGAGTTAAAATTTGTAACATTATAAGAAGAGGGATAAATTTCATGTAAATAATTTAAATTTACTACAGTCAAGAGGTTTAATATTTTTCAAAAGTGTGGTTAATTGATAAAACAAATGAATAGAAACGATGAATTTGCAATTTATATTCTTCGAAAAATTTAGAGCAAGAGCAATTATTTTTATACAATTTGAAAAAAATACTTCATATTTATAAATGATTTTTGTCTAGAATTAAAGAATAGAATTTGTACTTGTTATTGTACAACTGTCAAGTATTAAAAAATTTTTTTCTTCAATTGAGGAGGTCAATCAAAAAAGGGAAAATAAAAAATAATGAAATAACCATGTTAGTAGATAACCATCACATTGCCTAAGTTAAGACGCTGTCCTCGGCGCTGTTTCTTGTGACGTATGCGTGACGCGGCAGAAAGTTTTTAAAAATTGAATAACTTTGTTATTTTCAAACAAATTTATTTGAAATTTTTAGAAAAACTTCGTTGAATAATATAGAACAACTTTCTCACTGGAAGTTTGTTCAACTCAAAACTTCCCTCGATACTTTTTCTCATCGAAAATAAGATAACCTTATTGCTGACAGGTCATTGTTTATAATAAAAAACAATTAAACAAAAAATAATTTTTAAATGTTTCATGACTTTCTCTTTTTCAGCAGACCCAAATGAGTATGTATAAAAAATTCCAAGCGAATTCATTAACATTTTGCATGCAAAAAGACCGTTTGCATTTTAAAACTTAATTAAATTTCTAAACACATATTTTTTGGTTTTTATTTTTTAATATGAGAAATATTTGCTCTACAAAAAAAATTCATTGAGAAAAAGATGTATTTTTTTATTATCTACAAGATGCCGTTCTTTAAAAACCAAAATCTTGAGTTTTTATTTTTCTCCCTTTTGACCCGACTGACTGGCTTCACAACATTTCAGCCCAGCATAAATCGAGTTATTTGATTGACCTCCTCAATTGGCGTTCGCTTGAAGTCCAGATTCCAAAATCGCAATTTTTATAAAAAATCTCTAACTTTAAAGAATTATATTTTCAAATTTACGATATTAAATTGGTTATTTTTTTGCCTATTTGACTCTAAATTTATTGAGCTTTAAAATAATCCTTGTTTGATAGCTGTTGCATCTATTTTTACAGAAATATTTGAATTTGAAGTGGAGCGAGCATTTACAGTAAACAGTCAAAATGTACTGAAACTTTGCGACCCGAGTGTATTACTCAGGTATTAAATAACAGTTTTTTCCTTTTTATTATATACGTCATAATAACATATTACTATAATTATAAAATTATCATTTAAACGCTTTTAAATAACTTTAAAACATCAGTTCAATAAGAACTTTTCTAAACGTTTCAATGATATTTTTCAAAAAATTGAAATTAATATTTTTAGGGTTAAATACATAAGAATTGAATATTCTAATATAATTTTCAAGTTATTTTAAGAGTAAGGAGAGAAATAGTTTCAAAACTAATTTAAAAAAATTATAAATTTTAATAAAAGTTAATTTTTTGAGGCTATGTTGTGCACCGGTTGAAATTTTAATAGATTTAATGATTTTATAGTTTAATTATTTATAGTTTTCTGACAAAAAAGGAGACAGAAATGTCTAAAAATGATAAACACATTAACACTCTAGAAGATCTGGTATACTTTTTCAAAACTTTCAAAATTATTTACTCAAATTTTCCGTTTTTAGGAATTATTTTTTGTTAACTGACAAAGAATTAAATAATAACATTTATTGCTCTTTATTGTCATGTAATCAAACTTTTATTTCACGAAATAGCAGATTAAAATAATTGATTTTAATAATTTTATTTCATTATAAATCTCGAGTGTACAAAATAGCACCGGTTGCCGGTATTTTTAGACAAATTTTTAAAAACTTATACCTCCTTATCCTTATTTTTATTCACAAAACACGTGTTCTTACCTTTGCACTTTTTCACTTTTATTTTTCTTTACTAATTTTTTTTAATTTTATGAAGAAGAAAAAACACGTGTTCTTTTTACTTCACACTTTTTTCACTTTTATACTTACGTATTGTACTGTATAATCTGTGTTTTCTGTTCTCTGTTAATAAATGTTAACTACTGTTGACTCTCTGTGAACAAAGAAAATAAACCAATAGCAAGCATCACCGCTACGTTTCTGACCAATAGCGACCGTCATCATCGTTTTTTAGCCAATAGCAACCGTCATTATCGTATTTCAACCAATCGCGACCGTCATCATCAAATTTCAACCAATCGCGACCGTCATCATCAAATTTTTAACCATTCGCGACCGTCATCATGAAATTTCAACCAATCGCGACCGTCATCATGAAATTTTCAACCAATAGCGACCGTCATCTTGCTAAGTCCAGCCAAAAAAAAATAGCTGTTTTTCTATTAAGGATAGGGATAGATATGCATAATATCAACGAATTCATTTGCATCACCCCAGTAGATTTTGTCTGTGTATGATATATTGTTCACTAGCATAGATGGCGGCAATAAATTCTTTTTCCGTAAGGATCCTACAGTTTTTTGATAAAACTTTGCAATAACATTTGTGCATTTGAAACTTTTGTCTAAACGAAAAGGTTTACTTAGGCTTTAATTCTTTTTATGTGTATTAGAAGCTTGTAATATTTCTTTAAATTAGCTAAATCGTTTGAACTTATAGAAGCTTTATTAGGTTAGTGTCTGAATCTGAATCCATCGAAATTAATTTCTGTATTACCTATCATGAAACTTCCATCTATCAGAATTCCAACATATTGATCATAAATCATGAAATTTTTCTAAGTCATATCTGTATTTACATTATCATTATGAACATGCTTAAGGTTTATCTCATATTGTTTAAAAAGTACTAGTAAATTGATTTAATATTTAACAAGATGTTTGGGAATGTGAGCATATATCAGATATAGATAGAAAGTGTCAACGTTGACATCCTACTTAAGCAAAAAAAATGCTCTTACCTCTTCTAACTTCTCGCAAGCAATATCATTTGCACTTTAGACCTTATATAGGTTTCTTCAATCAGTTGATTTCGAACCTAGCTCGAGTAAGGAATGATTAGTCATGATAAAGTAAAAAAAAATAAAAAAAGGTTCTTGTCATAGTCCAGGTTTTCAAAATACTAAAATGAATAAATTATGATTTGAGTTTAATTTTCCGGGTTAACAATATTGTGGACCAGGTACGAAGTCAACAAAACGCCTAATATTTAGCCCTATGATTTTATAGAAAATTTTTTTGAATTATAATGAACAACTTTATCACTAGAAGCTGTGAAGATGGTAATTTAAGTTTTTTACATTAATAAAGAAAAAAATTAATAACAGTTTTGTTTATGAAGAAAATAACTTTCTTCTTTTTTTAACATTCGTAGAACATCTTAATACGTATTTTTCTTTTTGTTTCATCATTATTAATTATCATTAAAAACCAGTTTTTCCCAAATATTTCGAAAACTGTAATAGAAGGAAAAAAATGTCATAAGAAAGAAAGATGCGCAATAAAATTTCCTATAAGGATGTATATTGAAAATATTTAAATACAGAAGTTGAATTTTGAGTGTCCAGGGGACTTCGGTTTGGACAGAGAAAAATTTACGTAACCTTCTAAAATCCAGGCGCTCAGTTCTACAGATAAAATACTTGCTAAGAATATGCAGTAACGGGTTGTTTCTAAATACACTAAATTAAGTGAAAAAGCATTAGCTGTAGTTAATATTATGAAAGTCAAGTCTAAATTTGGGATGGGGATAAAAGTTAATAAGAAATATAAAAAGATCAGACCAAAGAAGAAGAAGGTTGTATCTAAGAGACCTGTTACATTAAAAAAATCGTTTATTCTGATAAAAAGTCCATAAAATCTAATAATAATAACTCTATAAAGATATTATTAGAACTGCTTTGATTGGTAGACAGAAAGCTGTAAAAGAGTATGGCGGTAGACCCGAAATTTCTTGAGACACATGCTTATTCCCGAAATCTTTTTTGACCAAATAGGTATTTGATATAAAACTACTTTACTTAAAATTCACAAAATATGCACATTATTTGACATAAATTTCATTGCACACAAAAACCATTTAACATAAATATCATTTCTCATAGAATTCATTAAACAGAAAAATTATGTTACATAAAACTCAGGTAACTTAATTCTTATTTGACATAAAAATTATGTAACATCAATTTCTATTGACATAAAAATTATTTAACATCAATTTCTTTTGACATAAAATTCATTTAACGTAATTTTTATTTGTTATAAAATTCATTTGACATCAATTTCATTTGGCATAAATGTCATTTAACGTAATTCTCATTTGACATAAATTTCATTAGACATAAAATTAGCTTGACATAAATTTCATTTGACGTGAATATCATTTAACATAATTATTATTTAACGTAAAATTACATTTATATAAATTATATAAATAAATAAAGCATAAATTCCAATTAACATAATTCTCATTTGGCATAAAATTTACTTGACATTTTCATTTGGTATAAATCCCATTTCACATAATTTTCATTTGACATAAAGTACACTTGATATAAATTTCATTTGACGGATAACTCATTACACATAATTCTCATTTGACATAAAATGCAGTTGTCATAGATTTTATTTTACATACAGATCATTTGACATAATGTTACGTTAAATAATAATTATGTTAAATGATATTCACGTCAAATGAAAATGTCAAGCTAATTTTATGTCTAATAATATTTATGTCAAATGAATTTTATAACAAATAAAATTTACGTTAAATGAATTTTATGTCAAAAGAAATTTATGTTAAATGATTTTTATGTCAATAGAAATTAATGTTACATAATTTTTATGTCAAATGGGAATTAAGTTATCTGAGTTTTATGTAACATAATATTTCTGTTTAATGAATTCTATGACAAATGATATTTATGTTACATGGTTTTTGTGTGCCATAAAATTTATGTCAAATAATGTGCATATTATGTGAATTTTAAGTTAAGTAGTTTTATATCAAATAACTATTTGGACAAAAAAGATTTCGGAAATAAGCATGTGTCTCAATTTGTTCACCTCGAATTCTTCTTTTCCGCTCAAAAGTTTGTGGTATTTTACCGCTATTTCCAATTTTTGATGGAGTGGCTTGATCTTTACATGCAACCTTATAAAGAAATAAGAAAAAAATTTTAAAACTAATACGGAAACTACCTCACAGTACACTTAGTAATTAAGATCTTCTTAAATATACTACAAGTTTGAAAATACCACATTATAGATAAGTCTTTATGTGAACTGAATGACCAATAGGAGAACCTCTTCAATATGAATCAGGAATAATTAATCTTGATGATAATATCGGTCCAGGAACTCACTGGGTTGCATATAAAATGATAAACAATGAAACTAAATACTTTGACAACTTCAGTAATCTTTCACCCCTATTGGATCTCATTGTTTATCTAGGTGTTGGTCGCTATATAAAATATAATCATGAAAGATATTAAGATTTCGACACATTTATATATGGTTATTTATGTTTTAAATTTCTGTGTAATCAACTTACAGTAAAGAGTAACTTTAGTCTGTATAAGAATATGTAAACAATTTAAAGCTTCATTATACAACTAGATGCTTAGCATAAATGATTTTGTTACTCTCACGGTATCCAAGAATTCTTCAACCCTTGAGGCTTCATACTTTCCTCCAATTGAACTAACATTTTTCAAAAATTATGCACTTGTTTTTGTTGAACTTCTTACATTTAACTTAATCCCAAACATTGATAAGGGTAATGTTTTATATGGATGATTACGTAATAAAAATACCTATAGGTTGTTATGAAATTGCTGATATTGAAAAGCAGACTATATTTAGAGTAGATAATAAAGTTTTCTTACATTTAATGGCTGATACAATTATATTAATCGCGGTTCTCTACGATTCTTGAAATTTTAGGTTTGTACAAAGTGGTTGGTGGTGGGTGGAAGTATAGAAAACATACTCTCAAAGTAAAAATGTAGGCGGGAGGGGGTGGTAATATTAACAATATGTGACGCGACACGAGAAAAGGGACCTATTGTTAAAAAATTCCATTTTGAGATTACGATGCTATTCGATAGATTTTTATTGGCTCTTTCACATAAAAAAATGAGAAGTTAAAAATCTAAAATAGTTTTAATAATATAAAGCCCGAAATTTGAACGTGTCCGCGTAAATACACGGGGTTTCTGCTCATGGCGTCACTTTAAACGCTCCCCCTGTAAAATTCTCTTTCGAGGCGATAGGTCCCTTTTCTCGTGTCGCGTCACATATATACAACGTTAATGAATGGGTGGGAGGGGGGTGGTTAACTGAGAGCAACATATATTACATAGGTAACGGGTGAGAGGAGTGGTAGAACAGAATAAAATGTATGCAAATCAGGTTAAATGTAAAAAATGAAAGTGAGTGGTATTTACATATTCCTCGTCTAAAACAGTGGAATTTGCATAAACTTGAAGAGGGAGGGTAAAAAGTGGGTGATAAAAAAACGAATTTAAATATATGCAAATTAAAAAAGTTATCTAATTTATATTAGATCGGTAAATAGCAATCTACATTACCAACTTGATCCAGAACCGGCATAAAAAGTGCTAGGTCTTGAAGGAGAGGACTTATTTATTTTTGGTGATTCTTTTCGGTTGCAGGGACACACAAAACAATAGTAATAGACACTCTACTCGATTTTTTGTGAAAATTTTTTTTTGTTTAAAGGAAATTGAAAATTATATTAATGTGAATTTAAATATATTTATTTGAATTAAACTTTATTATTATATCAAAATTTAATTTATTACTTCAAAAAATAATTTAATCTTTAGAAAACTTTATTAATTACAATTTATTAATTAATTTTGTTAATGAAATTTAATGCAATTATCAATTTAATTCAAATAAACATATTTAAATTCACATAAGGATAATTTGGAACTGACTTTTAAAAAAAGTATTATTTCATTCCAATTAAATGTGTAGAAAATTTAATTATTTAATTATTTATTAATAAATTTTAATTTAAATAAATATAGGTATTTTAATTCACATAAAAATAATTGAATTGCGAATTTCGAAAAGGGCTCACCTCGGTTTTTTAAATTTTACAGGAGAGACATAAAACGTTTTATTCTAAACAGCTTTAATTAAAAGAGTCCAGCTTTTTTCATAGTAATTAGATTTTATTTTGTATGAGAATATGATAAAATAATTGTCTTAAATTAAAGTTAGTTTGAGAAAATTGATATTATAGTTGTCAGAGTTGAGCCTTTTTCGAAATTCATGACAAAAATTCAATCGTTTTAACCATAAAAATATAGTAATTAAATATTTTACTATCGAGAATGAATTCAATTATTTTTTTTACTTAATTTCCAAATGTAATAATTTTTTTTGGGCTCAAAAACAATTCAGCAATAGGTTAGAAAACAAATAATCTTAGGTTAAAAGTCAAAGGAAAACGCAGTTTAATACAATTTTCTCCGTTAAAAGTACCTCAGATGAAATTTTCCTTTTAAGAAAACGTCAATGAATATATAATAATGCAAGAAATACAAAAAAGTGAAATTTAAAAAAAAATCCGAGTTGAGCCCTTTTCGAAATTCGCAATTCAATTTGAAACTAACTTTTAAAAAATAGTTTCATTTCAATCTAATTAAAGGTATAAAAAGTTAAGTTAATGATATTTAATTAATTACTCTTATTAATTTTGTTAATAAAATTTAATTACAATATAAAGTATTTAAATAATATTAAAGTGTATTTAAAATACTTATTATTTAAATAATTCCGAATTCCTAAAATTAAATTACTTTGCCAAAATAAATGATTATATATGATCGATTTTTGACATTTCATACACAAACTTAAATAACATATTTTAATGATTATTAGATATTATTTGATTTTTTTATCAACTTGAAAACATAACTTCAACATTTAAAAATTAATATTTATCGCTTTTTTATATTTATTAAAGAAATTCCACCTTTTTTAAATTTTTTGTAATGTCTGTCAATGTAACTTTTTTCATGTACTATCAATTTAAAACATTTTTTTGTACAAAATGTAATTAGTTTTTACAAATCACCGATCTAATATAAATTAGATAACTTTTTTAATTTGCATATATTTAAATTCGTTTTTTTATCACCCACTTTTTACCCTCCCTCCTCAAGTTTATGCAAATTCCACCGTTTTAGACGAGGAATATGTAAATACCACTCACTTTCATTTTTTACATTTAACCTGATTTGCATACATTTTATTCTGTTCTACCACTCCTCTCACCCGTTACCTATGTAATATATGTTGCTCTCAGTTAACCACCCCCCTCCCACCCATTCAGTAACGTTGTATATATTGTTAATATTACCACCCTCTCCCGCCCACATTTTTACTTTGAGAGTATGTTTTCTATACTTCCACCCACCACCAACCACTTTGTACAAACCTAAAATTTCAAGAATCGTAGAGAACCGCGATTAATGTATTTGTATCAGCCATCAAATGTAAGAAAACTTTATTATCTACTCTAAATATAGTCTGCTTTTCAATATCAGCAATTTCATAACTACCTATAGGTATTTTTATTACGTAATCATCCATATAAAACATTACCCTTATCAATGTTTGGGATTGAGTTAAATGTAAGAAGTTCAACAAAAACAAGTGCATAATTTTTGAAAAATGTTAGTTCAATTGGAGGAAAGTATGAAGCCTCAAGGGTTGAAGAATTCTTGGATAACGTGAGAGTAACAAAATCATTTATGCTAAGCATCTAGTTGTATAATGAAGCTTTAAATTGTTTACATATTCTTATACAGACTAAAGTTACTCTTTACTGTAAGTTGATTACACAGAAATTTAAAACATAAATAACCATATATAAATGTGTCGAAATCTTAATATCTTTCATGATTATATTTTATATAGCGACCAACACCTAGATAAACAATGAGATCCAATAGGGGTGAAAGATTACTAAAGTTGTCAAAGTATTTAGTTTCATTGTTTATCTTTTTATATGCAACCCAGTGAGTTCCCGGACCGATCTTATCATCAAGATTAATTATTCCTGATTCATATTGTAGTGGTCCTTCTATTGGTAATTCAGTTCACATAAAGACTCATCTAAAATGTGGTATTTTCAAACTTGTAGTACATTTAAGAAGATCTTAATTACTTAGTGTACTGTGAGGTAGTTTCAGTATTAGTTTTAAATTTTTTTTCCTTATTTCTTTATAAGGTTGCATATAAAAATCAAGCCACTCCATCAAAAATTGGAAATAGCGGTAAAATACCACAAACTTTTGAACGGAAAAGAAGAATTCGAGGTGAAGTAATTGAGTAGCATGCTTATTCTCAAAATCTTTTATGTCCAAATAGTTATTTGATATAAAACTACTTAACTTAATGTTCACATAATATGCATATAATATTTAAATTTACATAAATATAATTGTCAATTTCCTTTAAATAAAAAAAAATATTTTTATTTCGAATTTGACTTTTATCGCAAGTAGCAAACCAACTTTAAGTTAGTTATAATACTTGTCGGTAACCTTAAAAATAAATACTTATTTTGAATCAATTTCTTTCGAAGACTATTGCAGAACCCAACGCAAAATTTTTGCAGCAAAAAGATATGGCTTCAATTAACATGCTCCAAATAAAAAGAATAAAAGTTCGCCATTGTCATTTTAGTGAACAAATGAATAGCTTTTAATGACTGTTGTCTGGTATCTAAAAGTGTCATTTTTTGCATGTGGGATAAAAATATATTAATATCATATACGTATTAACTACACGGAGAGAAATATCATACTAATTGAGCATGGGCAGCCGAACCGAATAACGTACAGACACAACTACGCGTAAATTGCTTGGAATCCATGCCAAAATCGCATGGGTCCATGCGATTTTCACACCATCTATTGCAACTTTCGCATACTGAGTCTATGGAAAAATAGAGTGAGAAAGTCAATGCTATAATCGATTGGAATTTTTCTCCGTGTAGTAATAAATTAATAAAATGTTTGGTATTTTTAGGCATAAAATAGTATTTCTCTCTTACTTTGAAAATTTTTCATTTATTTCCTCATCTTCAGTTTCTGAACATAATTCACTTTCGTTTGGTGTTGATCCACTATTACTAAATGTTGTGCTACTATCACTTTCAGGTCGTGAGAATTTTGATGGAACTTCCTAAAAAATCAAATAAGGTTTTAAAAGCAAAATTGCTTAGTGGTAAAATCAAAAACAAACTTAATAAATGACAAACATTAACATAGTAACGGTTGTAAAGACGTAAGACATAAGACTTAAGACGTAATACTTAAGACTTATGACCTTCCGATACCAAAGACGTAGGACGTAATACTTAAGACCTTCTTATACCAAAGGCGTAAGACTTAGGGCATACGACCTTCTTGTACCGAAGTCTTACTATAAGACTTTTTAAACGAAAATACATTGCAATTTTGAGTATACGACAGTTTTTTCACTATAAATAAATGTCCGAAGTTATGTGACATTCTGTTTATTTTTGTGTTATCGATAACATGAAATGGTAGTAGGTGAATTCGCCGAAAGGTAATTTTGCCGAATGTTGATTTCGCCGAAAAACGCTATGTTCAGACTGCTCTATAAACAGACTATTGTAAGAGAGTATACTCACATTGAAAATGACTTTAGTAATAAAATGTACGAAGTGGCAATGTCGCCCGTCAGTAAAAGTACGTATATTATTACTAATTAACAAATTTTGTAAATTTCTTTTCTTTTTTTATGTGGAGGAGGAAGGAGTCATCCACCTTGGGTTGTAAATATGTTTTTTATTAGTAAGTGATATTTAATTCTCAAAAAATCTTTTTTTATGTAGAGGAGGAAGGAGTTATCCACCTTGATTTTTTGAGAATTAAATATCACTTACTAATAAAAAACATATTTACAACCCAAGGTGGATGACTCCTTCCTCCTCCACATAAAATAGAAAAGAAATTTACAAAATTTGTTAATTAGTAATAATATACGTACTTTTACTGACGGGCGACATTGCCACTTCGTACATTTTATTACTAAAGTCATTTACAATGTGAGTATACTCTCTTACAGTAGTCTCTTCATAGAGCAGTCTGAACATAGCGTTTTTCGGCGAAATCAACATTCGGCAAAATCACCTTTCGGCGAATTCACCTACTACCCATGAAATCTGTTTTGTCCCTATATTTGTAAATGTTTACGTCAAATAAAATTTGAACTTTTAATGCTGATTCCACACTTCACAGTCGCTTCGCTTTTTCGTGGCGCTTTGCGTGAGAGAGAAAAAGACAGAGACAATATCTTTCTTTTTCTGTCTTACACGAAGCGCCACGAAATGCGGAGCGACTGAGAAGTGTAGAATCAGCATAAGTATACTATACTCTGTTCAACGAGAGAATGCCCTCGCTCGCGCAGTTTTTTTTTCTTTCAAGGCGGAGAAAAATTTGAAAATGGCGTTTTACTACTTTTTTCTTAAGTTCATATCCAGTGACAATTTCGTATTTCACTCTTCTACTTTGAAAAGATATGACCACACCCTTCCCACATGGGCCAGATCTCAATAAAAGCAAGATTTATAACCCTAGACCCTAAACGTATCATTCAAATGCTAATAGCTTTTTTAAAAAAATTAAATAGTTTAAAATAGTAATTTTACAAAATTAGAATACTAAATTCGAAATCCTTATGTAAATACGATTTTAACAGTTTATCGTTTGTCCCTGATATATTGATATTATTGTAATTAAGTGACAATTAAATAGAATTATTTAAAAGTATATAAATTTTAAATTTATTTTCATTTTGATATCTTAAACAGCATATTATAGTTTATCGAATGCTTATAAAATTAATTAATTGCTTTTGTCCATCATAGTAATTGAAAACTTTATTTTTAATATTATATTCGAATATTTATTTCGTAACAAAAATTGAAAGAGAAATTTTACATAATTTAATAACAATTTACACATAAAATACACATAAAAATTAAGTTAGATTTGCAGAAACATGTATTATTTTATTACATCCATCTATTCACTTTCGGAACTTGAATCAGTTGAAACATCAATAAGAATAGAAGGTATTCTATCTAATAACTCATCAATACGATTATAATCAATGTTCCAAAATTTATCTTCTTCACTAATAACATGTCTGACACAATTCTGCCTCTTTTCTTGTGTAACGCGGTTTATTCCTTCTACTAACTTTTTAACATCTTCCACTTTAAATGTAAAATTGTTTACTTTAACGAAGCCTTTAACCATAGACTACACCATCTCTATTGGATTTAATTCACAATGATATGGTGGAAATCTTAAGACAGTATAATGATTCTTCTTAGCTATTTCATCAATAACATATAAATTATATTGTTTTTCACTTTTTTACTATTTCCAACAATGGAACTTTTATCATTGATTCATGATAAATATGTCCTTTTTCTTGTAACCATATTTAAATATCAATTTTTTCCAAGAAGAACTCGAAACTTTTTCTACTTTTACCGAATGATATGGAGCATTATCCATTACAATAACACTATTATCGTCTAATTTTGGTAAAATATTTACAAACCATTCTTTAAAATTTTCTCCATTTATCTCATCATGAAAATCCATTGCATTTTTTTTATTCAAAGAATAGTAAACCTTCGTTCACGAAACCATTCTCACTACCGATATGAAGAACAATTATTCGTTTACCCTTTCCTGTTGGATTTGGAGGTCCTGTTGATAAACCATTTAGAAAAGCTTGTCTACCTGAAGTTTCGTCTAAATAAGTAAATAGTTTTTCTTTTTCACGATATTTCCGAATTTGTTTCAGATATTTCCTTCGCCATAAAACTATATCGTTTCTTTCTAATAACAAACTATTTCTTTTTCGTTTTTCGTAACTAAAGTTTAATTCTTTTAACACTGTATATATAGAAGTACGGCTCAACTTTGGTATTTCATCTTCTGACATTAAAAAAAATTAAAAAGTGTGCACTTTTCTTCTAATAAGATTCTTTTGAAGTTCATCTAATTTTTCAGAAATTTTAAGCCGTGACTTTGATCTATTTGGAGATTGCATGACGCCGTTCTGTTCATATTCTAAAAGAATTTCTTTAACTGTTCTCGTTCCAATTCCTGTTTCTTCACTTATATGAATAATTGCTTTTTTTCATAATTTTTGGATTTTTTACTTTTCAATTATTGAAAATGTTTATTGCAATCTTCTTCACATTACTGCCAACAAGCTAAAAATTGCAGATAACATTCATTTAGAGCAGTCTAATGCGAAATTCATATTAGCGGAATATTAAATTAAAGATAGTTCAACTTACTTGACCCCTTTTATTTTTTAAAATTGGTGAAATTCGGTTATTATCTTCTTCCATTTCACAGTAGTACATTTGACGGTAAACTAAACTAAATGTTTTATAAATGAAAATATATTCAAAAATTTATCTAATATTTTATACTTTGACAACTATGCTATTTGAAAGATCAAGAAATACTGAATTTGCTTGACTTAGAAATAATTTCGTTTCAGGTAGAAATATGCATTTAGGTATTAATTGGTATGTTATTTAAAATGTATTACCTGAATACTTTTCTGTACATCCCAAAGAAGCCTTCCATTTCATTTCAGAATTCTACAGTTTGAAATATATATATATATATATATATATATATACATATATAAGCTTTAAATAAGAAATCTATCTTTTAAAATTTTTAATTATTTAATAATAAATAATCTCTTCATTTGCATTTGTGGAAATTTTTACTTATTTAAATTAGTAACTGTAATTTCTTTAATTTATTTGTTATTAATAGTAACAAATTTATTGTTAATTTCTTCCAATTAATTTGACATTTATTTGTAACAAATCTATTAGTAATCTCTAGGAAATTTCATTAATTTATTATTTTTCAGTTATAATAAATTTTCATTTTTTTAAATATATAATTAATAATTTTACTAATTAATTAAAAAAACCTTTAACTAAATTTACGTATATGCAACAGTACCTATGTGTAAGTCATACCAAGCATTATACATTACCTATGAATAAGTCTTTTTCACGAGCATTCATATATAGCATAATAGAAATTTCATGATATACGTGAAACTTATCATTTATGTCAATGTTTAAATTTCATCTTTTTGAAAAAAACATATCATTGAAATCGTTAGATGTTATAGATTCTGAATATAATGTTTAAAATATTTTTAATACATTATATACATTTTTCTAATTTTTTATGATCGTCTAAACTCACTTTTATGGCAACCCTTATAAATGTGTAACCTAAGAAAAAAAATTTACCTAAGTGAACATCTTAAGGGTCGGCTAAGACCACGACTCAAACTAAATTTATTTGCCAAAAAAGGCGTTTCCATTCAACACGTAATCTTTCTTTAAAAATTTCTAAGAGTAATTTTGCTTTTCTATGTTATTCTGTCCTTTAAATTAATTTAATTTTCATTAATTACAATAATAAATATAAAATTTTAAATTGCATCAATATTTCTCAAATGACATTTTACCCAACTACATGTGGTGAAAATGTCATTTTAACTAAACATAAATAAACCGAACAGTTATTACAGCGAAATGCTATTTTATTAATCGTCACTTGTTTTAAGCGATTTGTAAATATGTAAAAAATATATAGTAACGGTTCGTTTTTGTTACCCTTATTTTTTAATTTAATATTATTGAAAAATAGGTACCCAAGGTCTGTAAATAAATATGAGACAGTTTAATTAATTTTATTAATTAAATTATTTATTAAAAAACAACCTAAGCTAATTACATAATGTTTCTACTCTAAATACGTAGTGTAATAACTGTAACATTTCAACGCAGTATTGGAATTAAATTGACGATTGCTGTAACTTAATTATTAAGTCCGTTGTACAAGTTCATAGTTTGCATATATTTAAGTTTGATCCGCACAATTATATTTATAATTGCCTAAAAAATAGATACGCGTTTTCACAGAAGCTGCGCGCAATTGAGTTTAAATATAGGATAATGCGTTTTCTCGAAAGCTGCGCACGATAATCCTAATTTCAATGATTTTTATGCAGAGGTATATATGACATGCATAGAGAGAGTTTAATACAATATTTCACGTTTTCTTAGAAGCTGCGTGTATAATATTGGCTATAGAAGATCACACGTTTTCTTGGAAGCTGCGTACATATGATCTAATTTCCTTAAAATCACACGTTTTCTTGGAAGCTGCGTGTAAAAAGATCAAAGAAAAAGGGATGGTATAGAGGACCAACTACTATACACTAAAGTGGGGTGAATAGATTGAATATCAGCGGGAAATGTGCATATAAATCTATCTATTCGGAAAAAATGCAAAAATCGGTCAAGTTAATGCATGATCTGCATGAATTCGCGTATCTCGCGAGATCCAAGACTTTTTTAATGGGGGACCACTGCTTTAGAGAGGGAGTTCCTCATAAAAATAGTATACGGGGTTAGAAACGCGAGTTTAATCTACGTTGACTAAGAGTGGGGGAATATGTCCTAATGTGGGGGCTTAGCTGGCTGGTCCCACGAACATATATGTTAAGCTAGTGTGAAGCACTAGGGAAAAAGATGTAAAAAGGGGTAAGACTCTAAATTATAAAAATTACGATCTATAGCAGCCGTGGGTGGCGTTCACTATAGAAAGGGGTGGCAGTATACGAAGAATACAAGGGTGAAGCCTAACACACGTATAGAGCATTCAATGCACAACGAGAGTGCATTAAAAGAAATTTCAACAGCCGAGGTGGCGTTCGCTGGAGAGAGAGAGAGAGAGAGTCAGCAGCCGGTGGTGGCGTTCACTGTAATACTGAATAAATGCTCCGAGCCGGGGTGGCGTACGGGAGGCATGCAGTATACTTACTTCACTGCTACTACGGTTGGCGGCTTGGCACTTTACGTCCCAAGCGGCTTGGGTCGGGTCGGCGGTAGGCTTCTCATGTACGTTCTCCTGAGTAGTGGTACCTTTGGCACTTGCACTGCTGTAGTCCGTATGAGCTGCCATATTTCGAAGCTCGCCTCGCGTATTTATATACTTCGAACGCGATTTTGTTTACGAGAGAGGTCAATATAAAAGTAATTATTGACATCTCTTATTTTAATTGAGAATTAATATTTAATTCTCACCTTTCGTGTATTCATGGTTAACTTTATTGAGGGGAAAATATGTTATCATTGATAATATATTTATTTTTAATTTAAAATAATTTTATAAAATATTAAGATATTAATATTATTTAAAATATGTAATAGTATTAAATTTAAACCATTACAATATACATGCACACAAGTTTACTATAGTAAACGAGAAATTTGACATTTGTGTCCATGCGTCACTATGATTAAATATAGTCTGAAACTTTTTTTCTAATTATGTTATTATTATTATTATTATATTAATAGAATAAATGTGCCAGTTATTGCGATTACTTCAATTACTAGAAGTTTTCGAAAAATACTATTATTTACTATTATAGAATAACATTATATATGAAAATGAATAAAAATTATTATTGACCTTACTCAATATAATTAAACGTAAAGAAACACATTTAAAGTATTATTAATTTAATTATTTAAGAACGAAACTTTGCAGTAAGTGGCGCATTTCTATTAAGGCATGTGCTTTAGTTACTTTATTTTCATCGCCGTAATTGGCTCAATCTCACAGTAATTTACGTTTTTTATATAACTTTTATTGCTTTAATGAGTTTTAATTACCAAAAATTGTTTTGAGTTTGTTAAACAAATAGAATATAAAAATTTTCCAAATAATTTTTAATTAATTTCAATTATCGCAAAATCACTTTTCACTAACATACCAAAGTCACAAGTCTTAAAATTTGTTAAAATGAAATGGAAAGACATTAGAGAGTTCTTAGAAATGTTAGAGTTTTGCATTAACAACACTTATTGTTCATTTGATGGATGTTTTTATAGACAGATTTTTGGAACCCCCACGAAGTAGTATAAGGAGCTTTCACTCTTCGTAAAAAGTGTTTCCAACTTTTCTTTTCTGTTTGACGTCATGGGTTAGTTAGCGACAAGAATCCATCTAACGTGAAAATGTACAACTCTAGAATTTTTCTCTTTTTCGTCTGCTAAACGCGACACGCACGCCCAGATCAAAGCGATCTTTTTTTAATTTATTAAATTCACATATCCGACATTTGTAATGGCGGATCTCTCACCTGAGTTGTAGGCGTTTTCCCGCAAGAGCGCTAGTTTCGCTAAATAACCACGAGCCGAACAGAAAAAAAATCGTCATCAAAATATTTCAAACTACCCATTGAGTGGAAGCTCATTATACTACTTCGTGGGAACCCCAATGAGTTAACCACTGTCGGGCGTAATAGCTGACTTTGTAATGGAGAGGTTAGGACATGATGTTTTAAAAAAACCGAACAAGTGCGAGTGGAACTCGTACTAACACTGAGGGTTCCATACCCTCCTTTAAAACTTCTACTTTGTTGCTAAAAAAATTTAAAGATCAACTCCAATATTTTTCACTGTATTCTTTCTGTAATAAAACGTTAAATTTTATCTATTTTTCCTTCTCTAAATACTTCACATAATTTATGAATGGTCTTTTTGAATATACATTAAAGAAATTAAAAATTTTTTTAAATATGATTAAACGATTATTAAAAAACTATTGAATTAAGAAATTTTTTTGTTTATAAAATATGAAATATTAAAGATTTTTTATTGTAATCTACACTTGAAAATACAAAAGTGTACCAATTTTTATTTCTTGAGATAAAAAACTGTAGGTGCTAGGGTAAAAAACACGCTTTTTGACAAAATTTTTTTAAACTTTGAGTTTTTCGCTGAAAAAAAATATGAAGATCAAATTTATTCATGTTCGGTGTATTTTTCTTGAAATCTACACATGAAAATACATAAAATAAGCAAAACTGTAGTCCAGTAGGCCAAAAATTGTGAAAACCAATGGGAAGATACACACTTTTTTTCTAAAACGAAAAAAAAATTTAGTTTTTCGTAAAAAAAATATGTAGATGAACTTCGATAATTTTTTTTTGTATGTTTGTTAAAATCTGCACGAAAAAATAAATAAAAATGTATAACGCTAGATCACTAGGTTAAGAATTGTGAGAACCAGCAAGGGTTAAAGAATTTTTGACTTGGCAAAAATACTATGACAATTTTCAGCTCTCTAGGAAATACCAATACCAAATATGTTCGTTATATTTTTCCTGTCATCCATTTTTGAAAATACATATGCATACCAATTTTCATTTTTCTAGGTAAAAAACTGTGAGCGATAGGGGGGTACATGCCTTTTTTTGCGAAAAACGGCCAAAATTTGATGTTTTTGGCGGAAAACTTAATGAAGATCAACTCCAATCACGTTCGCTATATTTTTGTGCAATCTACGCGTGAAAATACATGTGTGTACCAATTTTTAGCTCTCTAGATGAAACACTATGAGCGCTAGGGGGAGGTACATGGTCATTTTCTGTAACCGTTTTAATAAGGTTTCTACCGAAGTACGGAACACTAAAAAGCAGTTTTCCTTACTATTTTTATTTTTGTTATTGTGGAAGATAACAACATTGACAGTCTTCTTAACGCTTTTAATAATTATAACGAAAATATACAATTTACTATTGAAATCGAGGTGAATAACTCGATTAATTTTCTTGACACTAAGGTCATAAATGAGGATAATTGCATTGTAACTAACTGGTACCACAAGGATACTTTTTCATTTAGATATGTTAATTGTAACTCAAACATATCTGCAATACTAAGATATCCATAATATATGGCCTTGTGAATAAAGCTGTTAAACTTTCTGATAGTAGATTGTATGTAGAGAATTTACTTTTTAAAATTTTTGATACTTATGTAAAGACAGCTGATATTTTTAATAGATTTGCACTGAAAAGGGTACCAATGTTGGTGCCGAGACGTTGTGCTAGATTTGTTTCAAAATAAATCTTTATTTGAATTTAGATACAAGGATAATTATTATAATCCAGTGTAATCTTGCATTTGAATTTTCCATTTCGAAATAATATACAATTATAATTACTGGATGGAATTATTAACTTTTATGTTTTATAAATATTTACATTTAATGTTGTTCAGTGCACATGGCAATAAATCAACTGAATATTGTATCACGATTGATTTAAGCTTGAATAAAGATTGGATATTCAAGCTTCACATACGAAGATTGACCGAGTCTTGAATCAAGCATGGGACGAACATTGATCTCCAATGTTGAACCAATATTGACTGACAGTGTTTTAAAGACTGCTTCAACTCTGGGTTACCCACGCTGGGATACTTTCCCTCCTGTTTTTAGCTAGACAATTAGAGTTTAGAGTTTAACTAAATTATATAGCTTTAATTAGGATACTAAGAACAACTAATTCTGAAAATATGAACAAAATTAACGGTAAATCAATTTTAATTCATTTTGTGCGGTGTCCTATAGAAATTTGATTATTTGAATTTCTCAAAAACATTTTCATGCTTACATCTTAGTTATAAGACATTATTTTTTGTGAAATTATGCTAAAATTTAACTAAATAACATTAAATATTCAATTATAGATGTTTTGACCAATATCGATGTAATGATATGAAACACTCCTAAAATATCACTACCGTGGCATGTCCCCTAACCAGTTTTTATAACTTTTCATCAGTTTTTAGAAAACAAATATTGAAAAAGCAGAAATATGCAAGTATAACACTGTCCGACACTGATTTTCGTGCGGCCAATGTCGAAGCTGTTTCTAGTATGTTTTTTCACGATGATTAAGAATCTGTAAATGATAATTAGCCAACAGCCCTGGTTATCGACAAAATGGGATTAAAAGGGAAAAAATCGCGTTTTTGGAAAAATTTGAGCACCTCTAGCGACGAAACAATAGTTGCCACGAAGGTTCCTGGAAGTTTTTGTGCTATGTGGGCAGGTTCATAGTGGGTAGCTCCATGCCTAAAAAATCAAAGTTGTACACTAGTTCTTCGATTTTGTTAAAACTTCGAAATTTTGAAGTGGAATACATGCCAGTAAAAGGCCTCAATTCGATTTTGAAAAATTTTGGATTTAGGAGGTTTTTCAATTTTTTTTTGAAATTTTGAAAATGGTATATCTCTAAGGAAAATCAATGAAATTTAATGAAATTTTCAGGAAATGCTTATTGTTTACAGATAATTGCTGAAAATTTTTTAGAAATAAAAAAAAAAATTTTTAAACAAATTATTAAAAAAATAATTATTAAATAAACAATTTTTTGAAAAGTGCCATTTTCATTTCTTTTTAATAATAATGATTCGATTCCCACTTATTTCACGAGTATTTTCCAAAAAAAAACGATGGAAGGTCTGAAACTTTAGGAGATATTGCATTTTTTGTCCTTGCCGCAACCATAAAAAGCGCATTTTTAAACAAATTATTATTATTGTTGTTAATAACTAACTTTTTACATATTGTACCTAGAGAGGTGCATTTTTTCTAATTTTGCAACTTACCGGACCTAACATAAATACCGATGCAAATTTAATACATAATTATTATTGTTTAAGCAAGATTTAAGCAAATTATTATTGTTAATTACGAACTATTTACAGAATAGTATACTTAAAAGATGCAGTTTTTTCTAATCATGCAAATTTACCAAACTTTTTGATATGTCGATTTACATTAAAAATAAAATTATAATTTAAACAAGAATAAGAATTTATTTAATTATTAATTAACCATGATTAACAAATAACTTAATTTTTTTGGCATGGAGCTATCTAGATTAAAATTAAAAGTACAATAATTTAAACCAGGGACCGCTACTAAAACGAAACTAAATAGAAAATTACTTTCGTTTTAGTGTTTGAATTGACACGAAACTAAATTGACAAAGTGACTTTAGTTTCAAGTCGACACGAAACTAAATTAACAAATTAGATTTAGTTTCGTGTCGACACGAAACAAAAGATTGAAAAACAAAATTATTTAGTGTCAATCACAGAAAAATTGCTTCCCTTGACTTACGTCACTAGAGCAACGTAAGTAATTAATATAAGTTACGTTACCAGAGTAAATAACGTAATCACAGTCACTTAAGTAAATTGTCAAACATGCGTAAGTTTTGTAACTAGAATAACTTACGCAATTAATCAATTTACGTAAGTTACATAACTTACGGGAATGTGATTATTTACGTAATTTAAGTAAATTTTACCATTTATGTAAGTTACTGTAGGTACGTAACTTACGTAAGTTCATTTAATTGAGTAAGTTATTCTAGTTGTGCAGCTCACGTAAGTTTGACCATTTACGTAAGTTACGTAGCTTACGCAATTAATCAACCACACGCTATTAAATGAACTTACGTACATAATCAAACTTACGTAAGTTACGTAACCAGAATAACTTACGCAATTGAATGTACTTACGCAAGTTACGTACCTAAAGTAACTTACATAAATGGTCAAATTTACTTATATTACGTAAATAATCACATTTGCGTAAGTTATGTTATTTGCTCTGGTCATGTTACATACGTAACTTCCTTTAATTATGTAAGTTACTATAGTTACGTAAGTCAGGGGAAACAATTTTTCTGTGATTGACACTAAAAAGTTATGTTTTTCAATATTTTGTTCTGAGTCGACACGAAACTAAATCTAATTTGTTAATTTAGTTTTGGGTCGACACGAAACTAAACTCAGATTGTTAATTTAGTTCCGTGTCGACAAACGCAAGGACAAAAAATTCAATATCTCCTAAAGTTTCAGACCCTTCATCAATTTTTTTTTGGAAAATACTCGTGAAATAAGTGGGAATCGAATCATTATTATTAAAAAGAAATAAAAATGGCACTTTTCAAAAAATTGTTTATTTAATAATTATTTTTTTAATAATTTGTTTAAAAATTTTTTTTTTATTTCTAAAAAATTTTCAGCAATTATCTGTAAACAATAAGCATTTCCTGAAAATTTCATTAAATTTCATTGATTTTCCTTAGAGATATACCATTTTCAAAATTTCAAAAAAAAATTTAAAAACCTCCTAAATCCAAAATTTTTCAAAATCGAATTGAGGCCTTTTACTGGCATGTATTCCACTCTCTATAAGGAGGGCTCTGTCTCTCGGTATAGCAAGAAAAATTTCCTGCTGATTGTCCCCACTATTTATAAACAAATGCACATTCAGTTGGTTCAAATTTGGTTAAAATCAATTTTATTTATATAAAATAAAAATAAAAAAGTCACTTTGTATTTAAAATTCAATTTTCAAAAATTTTAAAAATGGCGGATTTTTAAAGTGTGTCATAAAAATGCACCACAAAGTATCCACGGTTTTATCACATAAATATGTTGACGGAAATTCAACGAATTTTCATACTCGAGGGTATTTTCGATCATTTATCAAGAATCTGATATCAGGAATTAATTTTTTTTAATTTTTGATCCAATATAGCGGGTTCCAAATTTTAAATTTCCGCATTTTTGAAGTAAATATTCTAAAAAAACGTCAAGGACGATTTTTAAAAGCGCTAGTTCCGAATCTGATGCCAAAAATTTATTTTTCAAATTACCCGATACAATATAGCGGATTCAAACAAATTTTTTATAAATTCTTTAAATAATCGATTTTAAGAGCAGAGGAAATTTATAAAAATATAAATGTAAAACAAATGTACATTATGTATGTAAAGTTAACATACATGATTTCCGGAAGTACACACTTTACCGGAAACTGCTTCTGAAAGTTAATTCATTTTATGGAAATTTTCTGCAAATCACTTCCAGAAGATTATTTTCTTCTTTAAATAGTTCAAACGTTCTGAACTTAATAAATATGTTACATTTAAAGCTAATTAAATCAAATTTAATGAATTTCTAGAAATTTATTCTTTATGGAATTAAATATTATTTTGTAAGCTGCTTCCGGAAGATTATTTTCTTCCGTAAATAGGCGAGAAATTCTAAACTTTCAAAATATGTCATTTTTGAAATCTTTATTATTGAAAAAAGTAATAAATATTCGATAATGCTCTTTACGATAAACATAAATCTTTTTATTGCGTGTGTTTTACAGGCTTGGTGGGGGGGGGGTGAATTTTGAGAAATTGACTTTTACCCAGGCAGAAAAGTCGGTGGTGTGCCGATGCCTACGACCGGCTCGACACCGGCCCGGTGGTAAAGTCGGACAATACCCAGTACCTGCACTGTGGTACCGGGCCGGTTCCTAAAAAACAACCGGCACCGGCCCGGTAGAAAGGTCGAATAATAACCGGTACCGGTACTGTGGTACCGAGCCGGTTAATAAAAGACAACCGGCCCGGCACCGGCCCGGTATTATTTTTTTAATACCGTTTTTACACCGGTGATGGACTTTTTCCGGCATCAAAATTAGTACCGGCCCGGCACCGGCCTGGTACCACTACTTGATACCGTTTTTGCACCGGCGACGGACTTTTGCCGGCATCAAAATTAGTACCGGCCCGGCACCGGCCCGGTACTACTACTTGATACCGTTTTTGCACTGGCGACGGGATTTTGCCGGCATCAAAATTAGTACCGGCCCGGTACCGGCCCAGTTCCGGCATTCGATGCAGTTTTTACACCGGCGACGGGATTTTGCCGGCATCAAAATTAGTACCGGCCCGGTTCCAGTATTCGATGCAGTTTTTACACCGTCGAAGGACTTTTGCCGCCATAATATTTTTGTGTCTTAAAAAGTCTAAATATTTAATTTTTTGAAATTTTTTTACACCATTCGGAAGAATAAGAAAATCAAATCTCTCGAAATCAAATGTTTTTTAAAATCCTTTTTTATATAGTTGGAAAAATTACATTTCATTAAACTCTATTAATTCAGCTTTAAATTGTCCGGGAAAATCACTGAAAAATCTGGTAATATGTAACTGCCGAATTTCTAGACACCTTATAATAACTTTGTTCGTTTATAATAATTTTGGTCAGGTTTTATCTGATTTATTGTTATAAAATTGTGATAATCTAACAAGGTATTATATTAATTTCATTATACTAAGTTTCTGCAAGTTTTTTCTATAAAGTCGGTACCGGGCCGGTACCATGCCAGCGTTTTTTCTATAGCCTTAGTCCAAACGTATAATGACATTAACAAATGTTCTTAAATTATTAACTTGGACATTACATTATTCAAACTGTCTTTTAGAAAAGGTTTTTTCTATTAATTTAGAACATGTTGTAATTAGTCCTGGTGTCACACTTCATATATAAACTTTCAATTCACTTTTCATAAGCAGGTTTAGGTTAGCGGATGCGGCGTCGACTTTGCAGCCCGAGAGTCCTGAGTTCAATTTCTCATGTCTTCAGATTTTTCGTTAATAATTAATAATAATTCATATGTTTCAGGCAGATATTTCCCGGGTTATCATTGTTGACCGGGCCGGCTCCAAGCCGGCAGAAATACCGGCACCGGGCCGGTGACTAAATTTCACTGGCCCAGTACGTCGCCGGTGTTGTGCCGGCAATAAACCGGTACGAAAACACTGAAAACAAGAACCGGCCCGGTACCGGGCCGATGGTTTGCCGGACCGGTGGTTTACCGGCACCGGGGTGGATATTTCCCGGGTTATCATTGTTGACTGGACCGGTTCCGGGCCGGCGTTAATGCCGGTCTCACGCCGGCACCGGCAAGTCCGCCCTTGGTACCGGCCCGGTACCAAGCCGGTCGTTGATTTCTGCCTGGGTATGGGAATTTACTTAATTTCTATAAATAAAGCAGCATTTTTGCTTTTTCTGAATGTTTTTTTTAATTCAGCGACTTTAATAACATAAGAATTGAATATATGAAAAATATTAAAAATGGCGGATCTAAAATGGTGGATTTAAAAAAAATTGTTCAGATTTCCTTGAAACTTCTTACTCAGGGGTTTTTGGGGTCGCTGATTACGAATCTGACATCAGATTTTCAAAATTCATAATGGCGAATCCAATATGGCGGCCAATTTTTTTTTAATTTCTTGCATTTACTTGAAACTCGTTACTCGGGGGTTTTATGGGTCGCTGATTACGAATATGATGTTATTTTATAACAATTTTATATGGCAGATACAGTATGGCGGACAAAATATATTTAAATGAATGAAATCAATTGAAACTTGCTACTCTGTACGGATTTTCGAGGTTGCCGAATACGAATCTAATGTTGGATATTAAAAATTCAAAATGGCGGATCCAATACGTTTTAACATGAAATTGCTCTCAGATTTTCTTGATACTTAGTACTTAGGTGTTACCTCTAGTCGCTAATTTTAAATATGAATTTTTCATAATCCAGAAATGGTTTACTATACATTACCGGCAAAAATTGTCGGTACGAACGACGGGCGAGCTAAGAAATGTTGCTACCGAGTTTCTATCGTTCTTCAATAATAAAATATGTTAATCTGTAAATATTTTACTAAAATTTAATCGCATTTCTGTGATACAACAATCCCAAAAAGTTTTCATCGTAAGTCGTATTGGATCCGCCATTTAGAATTATTAATATACAACATCAGATTCTTATTCGTCGACCTCGAAAATCCCTACAGAGTAGCAAGTTTCAATTGATTTCATTCATTTAAATATATTTTGTCCGCCATATTGGATCCGCCATATAGAATATTTATAAACTAACCTCATATTCGTAATCAGGGAGCCTGAAAACCCCCGAGTAACGAGTTTTAAGTAAATGCGAAAAATGTTTTAAAAAATTTGTCCATCATATTGGATCCGACATTTCGAATTTTGAAAATCTGATGTTAGATTCGTAATCAGCGACACCAAAAACCGCCGTGTAAGAAGTTTCAAGGAAATCTGAACAATTTTTTTAAATCCACTATTTCAGATCCGCCATTCTAAATCCGACATTTTTAATTTTTTTATATATTCAATTCTTATGTTATTAAGATAACTGAATTCAAAAAACATTAATTGAAAATATTTTTTGAAACTTTACGCGTAGAAATGAAAGATTGGGCGAAATACATCAAAGTACCTAATGTACGCAAAAGTATGGGTAAAATACAGTAAAGTACGACTAATCAGCTTTTCACATACTTCGGAATGTACGTGGTTAACACCAATAATTAAACTCCGCGGACAGTTCAGAAAAGTACGGGAAAAAGAAAATAGGTTTTTCGGAAAATTTTCGAATGGAGAACTGAACCACAGTATTAAAGAAAGATTTACGGGTATGTAAAATCAAAAAATTCATGTTCCGAATTTGCAAAAGTTTGGCAAAGTACGGAAAAGTATAGCAAAGTATGGGACATTAAAAAAATGTGTTTCTTTAAATATTTTAAGTGAAAATTGAAAATCTCAGATTTTGGAGTTTAAAAAAATACAGTAAAGTATAGGAAAATAATAAAATTGGTTTCTTCTCAAAATTTAACAGAAAATTGAAAATATTAATTTATAGAGTTTGGCAAAGTGTGGGAGAATAAAAAAAATATTTTTACAAATAATATAATGGAAAATTGAAAATCCTAATTTCTGGAGTTTGTCAAAGTACAGGAAAGTGCGGCAGAGCATGAGAGAATAAAAAATTGCTTTTTTCTTATTTTCATTGAAAATTAATAATCTCAATATTTGGGAGATGGCTTAGATGAACTTTTTTCCTAAATTTATTTTTTTATAATTTGCTATAGTTTCCCGTACTATACCAAGCTCCTCCCGCTGACGTCATTAGCCGGAAGGAAAAGTAACTTACCTTCTCGGTAATGTTATTATTAGGTGCGAAGTATAAATCAAAGTATAACTATTAGTGAATCAGTTACGTGAGTTACGTAACTTAAACGACTGGCGTAACTTACGTATCTGATTTTAGTTATGTAACTTACGTATGTAATGTTAGTTACGTAACTTACGTAAGTTCAACCGTTACGTAAATGACGTAATTTACGTAACATAACTAACGTCGGCTACGTAAGTTGCACCATTCGCTCAAGTTACGTAGGTGACATAACTTACGAAAGTTACATTATTTTCATGAGTTTTATTAAATATTTGCACTTTCGGTATACGTCTGTTAAAAAAAATAGTATGTTCAACTCGGGAGGAAAAATGATTTCCAACTCGTGTGTTTAAAGTTCTCGGCTTCGCACGTGCGCTCTCTGCGCCTCGCACTGCAAACATCACATTCGTGGAATCATCCGTTTTTCTCCCTAGTTGCACAATATACTATTAAAAAACAATTTTTTTATTCTCCCACACTTTGCCAAACTCCAGAAATTGATATTTTCAATCTTCCATTAAAATATTTTTTAAAGCTTTTTTTAAATCTCTTTTAGTTTGTTGTACTTTCCCGTACTTTGCCAAGCTCTAAAAATTGAGATTTTCAATTTTCCTTAAAAATATTTTTAAAAACAATTTTTTTGTTCTCGCATACTCTGCCGTACTCACCCGTACTTTGCCAAGCTCCAGAAATTGAGATTTTCAATTTTCTATTACAATTTTTATATTCTCCTATACTTTGCCGCACTTTACCAAACTTCAAAAATATAAATTTTTAATTCTCGAAAAAATACTATACAAAGCAATTTTTTATCCTCCCATACTTTGACAAACTCCAGAAATTGAGATTTTCAATTTCCCATTAAATTGTTTTTAAAAGCAATTTTTTAAATCTGTTATACTTTGCCTTACTTTTTCGAAGACTTAAATTTCTATGCCCTGACGATGGAGTAGAGTTTGGAGTCATAAAATTATAAAAGAACTTAATATTTAAAATAATTTAAAAAAAATAATAATAATTTTAAAAAATTTAACATATAAATGACAAAAATTATTAAAAATTGTGAAAATAATCACTAATAACATTAGTAACAAGTGAATACAAATTAAAATATTAATTCAATAAAAATATTAATTTTTGAATAAAAAATAAATAATAATTAGTAGAAAATTAATAAATGGTAAATAATAATCAGTAAAATAAAGAGAAAAAATAATAAATAAATAATAAACAAATTAAAGAATAAACATACCATAAATAAATAATCCATCCTTGTATAAAAACAATAAATAATATAAAAATCATCCCATTTTATAAAATGTGGAAAAGAATCACTATTAGAATTAGTCAAATGATTAGTAATAGGATTAAGATATTTGTCATTTAGGTCAGAATTGCTCATATGTTCTTTTTTACGAATATGTAACGGTCTTTTGGTCTGTCCTATGGTCCTTATTATGGACCAATATCGGAAGATATCAAAAGATTACTTAAAACTTTTAACATCCAAACAGTTTTTAGTGTCAATTCAAAATTTAATAAATTCATTAAACTTGGTAAGGATAGACTCGAGAGACACAATCAATGCAATTGTGCCTATAGATTCCAATGTAATTGTGGTAAATCATACATAGGACAGACCAAAAGACCGTTACATATTCGTAAAAAAGAACATATGAGCAATTCTGACCTAAATGACAAATATCTTAATCCTATTACTAATCATTTGACTAATTCTAATAGTGATTCTTTTCCACATTTTATAAAATGGGATGATTTTTATATTTTGGATGTTGAACCAAATCTTAACAAACGATTACTATCAGAAATGTTTTTTATAAAAAAGGAAGGTGAAAAAAGTCTAAATAAAATGACTGACTTAGATAACTTTGATAAATCGTACAGTTTTAAACATGACTTTGCAGTTTGCAATACGTTTTTAATTTGATTTGACAGAATATTTGTTTTAATTTATTGTGAACTGTTATTTATTTATTTATGGTATGTTTATTCTTTAATTTTTTTATTATTTATTTATTATTTTTTCATTTTATAATTTTTTTCTCTTTATTTTACTCATTATTATTTACCATTTATTAATTTTCTACTATTTATTATCTATTTTTTATTCAAAAATTATAATTTTTATTAAATTAATATTTAAATTTGTATTCACTTGTTACTAATGTTATTGATGATTATTTTCACAATTTTTAATAATTTTTGTATTTTTATATTAAAATTTTTTAAATTATTATTATTTTTTTTAATTATTTTAAATATTAAGTTCTTTTATAATTTTATGACTCCAAACTCTACTCCATCGTCAGGGCATAGAAATTTAAGTCTTCGTCTATTTTAATTATTAATTTTTGGTAAGATAATTATTTATTTATTTATTATTAAACTAATTTTATATTTTCTTTTATTATTTTTTTTCTTATATAATTTATTTATTATTTTAATTTTGTATATTTTTTTTTATAGACTCCCTGAAGAGGAAATCATTTAGATTTCGAAACGTTGGAGTAAATAAATATTTTATTCATTGTCCGAATGTTTTCGTTAAATTTGCCTTAATTTATAAAGGATCTCGGACGTTAAAGATTACTTAAATAAAACAAAATAATATGTAACAAATAGCGCGTCCTCCAGCTCGCTCTCTCTGATTCATTGTTCTCATCATTCTCATTAGCGTTCCGACTAAAAAATAACAACGAATCATTACTGGGTTGATTCTAGAATTTCAACCCTAAACTACGCGCGCGGACGAAAACTCGGTTTGTGCACGCTAGATCGGAAAATAAAGAATTATCCGGAAAGAAAATAGGTATCGAACTTCGGTCGATAATCGTACCCGTCGCGAAGTTAGTGTAAAGATACATGTGTGCTCAGGACATCCTGACCTCAAGGCCAAGTTGTCCTGGTGTACAGTGTCATCTCTGTTAAACGATTAGCTCCTCAGCCCAACAGGGGAATTTTTGTATTTGTGTGTAAGGATGGTAAAAATTAACATGGATGTCTCATCGTCCCGGGTTAGCTCCCCACGTTCGGACCAGACTAAGGTGGAAAGGGTACAAAGCATACACGGTGGAGCTCCACACGATTTACTTTGCACCAGGTGAAAAATTAAAATCAGAGTACGAAGGGAGTTACAGAGACTCGTTAGCTCCCGAAGTCTCTATACATCTCCTTCTAGAAATTTTCGAGAGCCGGTGAACAGATTAGCTTCTCATGTTCTCCAGCTCTACAGAAGGAAATTATCCCTTGGCCAGGATTAGCTCCTCACTGGCTAAAGCATAGATCGAGGGTGAAGGAAGGAGTGTGAGCTGCTGTCGGTCGGCCTCGGAGCAAGCCCCGAGTCTGGTCGTGCAACCAAGTATTATAGATCTGCTGGCTCTCCTGAGGTATGATGAGAGGTAAGAGCGACCCACGTGATGCGCGGCAGTGAGTGCGCCATCGGTACTTCTCTCTCGCCAGCTAGACAGTGAACACAGCAATATATATAGATATATAAAGCGTATAGAATTTAAATTGAATGAATTCGACGCGAAATAAATTTGAGTTTAAAATTATGCTTAACATTACATCCTCCCTACTTGAAAAGCGAATTTTAATGAGCGTATTTTATGGAAAGAAAAATAAATACAAACCGCTGCCAAGTTAGACATTTTTGTTATAATTTTGGTGCTCATTTCAAATCTTGTTGTGTTCATTTCATGAACTCTTTGCTTCCTCATCGAGATGTTAATAACAATAATGTATAAATTTTGAACAATTATTCTCAATTGCTGTAATATTTTTTTCTTATGATTTAATACTTCCACATAAAAAAAATTACTTAACAGTTTCTTTTTTTTTAAATATCAATAACTTCTTTATTTCTAATCAAATTAGCATCAAAAATAGGTCAATCGAAGCGTTTTTTAATGCTCTACAAGTTGGTAACTATAGTTTTAAAGTTATTTCTACATTTTTCAACAAAATTTTCAAAAAAGTCATATTTTCCAAAATTTTTGATTTTTAAAAGTTTAATATCTCCGGTGAATATGAACGAAAATGTTCATTGAAGGCTCAAAAGATGCGTCTAAAAAAACTCTACAAAAATAGAGAAAAACATTCATAGGTGTCCTAAAATTTTTTTAAGTTATGGGCAAAAAACGTTTTTTTGAAAAATTAAAAATCAAAAAAATATATAGTTAAACTTTATTAATCTATCTCAAAGTACTCTTATTTTGTGTCCGCAGGTAAGACCTACAATTTAAAAATAATCTAGCCTAAAAGCTCTTTAAAATTTGGAGATATTTATGAAAATGTGATGTTTACACACACACACACACACACACATACGGAATGAAATTTTGTAAAAATGTCATTTTTGAACTCCTAAGATCAAATAACACAAAGATATGTTAAAAAATCGAACCTGAAAAATTTTTGTATAACAATACTTCCTTAGTATGAGGAAGCTAAAAGAAATATTTCTAGCTAAGTATCACTTACAAAAGTTTTCGTGCCTTGAAAATATGTCCAGTATGTTTTCTCTTCAGGAACAGCGATGGTTTTTTCGACTTTTTTGACGAGTTTTTCTTAGGCTTGATTTTCATTTGCTTTGCAATTTTTTCTTTTGCAACCAAAGTCATATTAGATAACGGCGTTGAAACAATTTTTGTTGGAGTGACTTTGCTTGACTTGATTTTTTTGATTGTCGGATTAATGGGCGGAATGACGCGAGTTAACGGAACAACCGGCAACTTTGCCTTTGCAATTTTTCTCTTAAAAGATTCCAATTTGTCCTTTTCCAACATTTCTTCTTCTTTTTTACAAATCGCAATAAACGTAGATTCGAAATATTCTTTCGAAATTGAAGGCGGAATTTCGACTTCCTTCTCTTTAGTTGGTAAAATTCTCGGTTTTATAGAAGATGAAGATACTTTCGTTAATTCCGTATTTCTTGAAATATACGGCCAAAATGGAACATTAATTGCATTAATTTTATTAAAATTAATAATATTATCTTTGAACATTTTTTGAAAATTATAATCAAACTCCGGAACACTTAAATTTAAATTATTCAAATCTAACGCGTCGCGTTTGATGGCTTCACGTTCTCGTTGATCGATTTGTTTTGGAGTGTCCATCATAGGTGACTTTGAAGAACAGTGCAGGTAATTCTACGAATTCAGATTTATTTTTCGAGGAAGTCGATGACTTTAATATTTGGAGGGAAAAAATATTATTGGTTGGAAATAAAATTTTTCAGGTCTTTCAAATAGATATAACGAAAAATTTTCCCCTGGTCATGTACAAGATCAAAAATGACTGGTGGAATTTTTTCTTAACAACAAAAGGTCCATTGAATTTTTCCAATAATTTTGCGCTCTTTTTTCCATCTTTTTAGAAAGATAAAAATTCACGGCCGGCGGTAAGGTAGGCAGGCGTGAAACCTGTCGATGAGTGTTTAGCGGTGTTGTACGCGAACTGAAGTTCTGGTAGATGGAGGTCCCAGTCCGGTTTCTTGCTATCCATGTATTATCGAATCATGGTTTTGACTACTTTGTTGACTCGTTCTACTGGATTGCACTGCGGGGAATAGGGCGGTGTAAGACGATGTTGAATACCGAAATCTTCTAAGAATGATTTGAATTCTTTACTTATAAATTGTCTACCGTTGTCTGCGACAATTTTCTGAGGGCACCCAAAACGATAAAAAATTTCTTTCAATGTTGAAATAACTAACATTGACGTTGCTTTACGTAATGACTTTAATTCAATCTATTTTGTAAAACGATCTTGAACTACACACAAACTTGTATTTCCAGAAGTTGTTCTCGGCAGACGTCCAATGAAGTCGATAGAAATCATTATGGTGTGTCTTTGAAGTCCAAAGAATGAAGTATATGATGAAAAAGTATATCATTTTCTATCCTGAAGTCCGGGCATCTTTCTGGGATGTTTGTTGTTTCTTCAAAATAGCGTTGATACCATTGACAAGATATTGGTTTGTCAATAGTAGAAACTTGTAAAGGTAAACGAGACAAGTAATCTGGGAGACGATTTTTAATTCCTTTTTTATACTGTACTTCAAAATCCCATTGGGCCAATTCCATGATCCATCTTGCGAATCTTTCTGAGCGAGTAACGATACTAGTCAGCCATTTTAAAGCTTGATGATCTGAGACAACTATAAAATGATAACCTTCTAGATACTGTCTCATTTTCCAAATGCCCCATTTTACAGCTAGACATCCCAATTCGGTTGCTGAGAAGTTCTTCTCTGCATGATTCAAAGTACGACTGGCATACGCGATAACAACTTTAGTAGTTCCTGTTTTCTGCGTTAATACTGCGCCAAGACCTTCGAGGCTAGCATCCGTCTAAAGATAAAAAATTTGTGACCAATCAGGACAAGCCAAAACTGGAGCTTCGGTAAGTTTTATTTTTATATCATCGAATGCTAATTGAAGTTCATTATTCCAGGTCCATGGTGTATCTTTTTTTAACAAATGTATTAATAGTGAAATTAATACTGAGATATCCTTTATAAAACGGCGATACCAGGATATCATTCCCAAAAATCTTCTAAGTTCTTTGATGTTCGATGGAGGGGGTAATTTCAAAATGGCTTCCACTTTATCTGGGTCTGGATGAAGTCCATTTTTGTCTACGAGGTGTTTAAGATAGGTAAGTTGAGTTCTGGCGAAGAAACATTTTTCCTAATTAGGAACTAGTGTAGCTTTCCGTAATCTATTGAATACTTCTTGCAGGAGTTTCAAATGACTTTCGAATGTTTCTGAAGTTACAACGATGTCATCTGAGTATGAGAATACGTTGGGTGCTAATTCTGCTGGTATTACTCGGTCTATCAATCGTTGAAACGTTGCTGTTGCTGAGTGTAGTCCAAAAGGCATGACTACAAATTCGAAGAGTCCTAGTCTAGGAACGGTAAAAGCTGTAAGTGGTGCGCTTTCTTCCGTAAGTTAAACTTGCCAGTAACCATTTTTAAGGTCGAGTGTAGACAAATATTTGGCTTCTTTAAGCTGATCGAGAATACTATTAATGCGTGGTAATGGATAAGCATCTTTTTTCAAATCTTTATTTAATTTTCGAAAATCAATGCAAAATCTTAATTTGCTATTCTTCTTCTTCACTAATACTACTAGTGAGCTCCAGGCACTACGAGATTTTTTAATAACTTTCAGTATTAAAATTTCCAGGACTTCCTGTCTCATATGTTCCTGTGTTGCTGGATTTCTAGGTTGGTAACGTTGCTTGATTGGTGAAGAATCTTCCAGACGAATTTCATGCTTTAATAATGGTGTATGTCCTTTAATATCCTTAAATAAAAGTTTCTCCTTGTCCATTAAAGTATTTAACTCCCGTTCTTGATCCTTATTTAGTGAAACTAATCCAGATGGTCCAATTCCACAAACTTCAACTTTAAATGAGTTTTTTAATAATCAAATATTAAGATTATTAAGGAGTATAGAAAAATTGAATTTATGAAGTAAATCAATACCGATAAGCATAGGTTGTGATAAACCAGGTAACAGAAGACCCTAAAGTTCTGAACGTTCAAATGAACGAAATTTATTCATTTCCTTTAAAAATTAAATTTTTATTACAATTATTTTACTTCGCTATCTACAAAAATTAATTACTAAGTTTGTAAACGTAAAATTTTAGTTTTTAAATTAGTTTATAATTAGTAATTTATTAAAGTATTTTTAATAAAAAATATTTCGTTCATTTGAACGTTCAAAACTTGGGGATAATGGTAACACTAGGAACTTATGTTTCACTTTAGTTGAGCCGGCCATAATCTTCATGTTGAAACTAGTTTTTACCTTATATTCCGTGCCATTAGCTAGACTGACGATGATTTCTTCTAGGTTGGCGACTCCTCCAATTTTAACAAGACGACCTGCTGTGTCGGTATCAATAAAAGAGCTCACTGCTCTCGTATCCACTAGCGCTGGAATGGTGATGTTCTTACAATGACAGTTGATAAAAATCCTAGAGTCTGGTATTGATGAGGTCGAACTTACTCCTGTCGTTCGACCCTTTTTCCCTTTCCCGGCTTCTCACAAGGGCAATCTCTAGTAAATATTTCATCTTTCCCGCAATAAGAGCAAAAAATTTTTTGGTCTGCTTCTACAAATTGATCTGCGATGTCCTTCCTTACCACAGCGCCAACAGTGTGTCTTGGAGCTATACGGCCTCGAAATTTCAGAGACAGGTTGGCTACTAGAGGACTGCTGCTCACTGATCTTGATATCTTTCAAGTTCTCTGCTATTTCCTCAACTTTTTGAATTAGTTGACTGACTAAGTTGAAGTCTGTTCTTCTTATATGCAAACGGTAAACTGTTTGCATATTCCAGAAAAGAGTATCTAGTTCTCTTTGGATGTCGTAGCCACCATGTCTTCTCATTAATGTACGTAAAGACGTACAGAACTCCCGAACTGATTCAGTTTTTCCTTGAAGCTTGCCTGCTATTTGAGACTCTAAATTTCTAAACTCAATAGGAGCTAGATAGAACCTCCTTAGTGCTGTAGTAAGTTCTGCTAAAGTCCTTGTAGTCCTTACTTCGTTTCGATACCAAAGTAAGGCATCCCCTTTTAAGAGTTCCGGAGAACCTCTGAAGAGCTGTTGACCCGAAAATCCATACGCTGCCTGAAGTTTCTCAACTCGTTGCAGAAAAGAATAAACATATTCTCCATCAAAATTACAACCCCATTTTCTCATTCTTTCCAAAACGTACGTATCATTATTTCTTATGACTGGTGTTGAAGCGTCCGCTTGGCCATCGAAATTTAAAGGTTGTAGTAATGGTAATGTTCCAGGTTTGTTTCCTTGACTAGTAGAAGGTGAAGCCTCGTATGGGTTAATTTCAGAAATGATAGGGACTTGTAGGGTGTCACGATAATAGGAGCCGCTGGATCGTAGAAGGGCACGTAAATTTTTTGTCACTAAAATCAAAATCCTTCAGGTCACTCAAAACTTTACTTTTAACATTAAATATTTTATATGCGTAATGTTTTTCCTTTAAGGATATGCATTCAAAATATTTAAACTGAAAAGTTGAATTTTGAGTGTCTAGGAGAGCTTTGATTTCGTTCAAACAAAATTTACGTGCCCTTCTACGATCCAGCGGCTCATATATACCTCAATTAAAATTCCCACTCCTACATGATTTAATGAGCGCCCCCTATACCGACGAGGACATGCATTCATTTAGTAGAGAATAGAAAAAAACGTTTAACCACTCTTTTATTTTAAAATACCATATTAATCTTACAAAAATCACCGATTTCTCTTAAAAATTTTTGTTACTATTTTACTTAAACTTCTTTGTTAAGAAAAATTATAGTCCCTGTTCAGGCGCCATGTAATGATCTTATATTTTGCCAATAGGATTTGCTCGCCGGATGGAGTCCGGGTCTCTAGTTTAGTAAATTCTATTAATTTATAGTGACGCAAGCGCCATCTATCACATATACTATTTTATAAGAAATTTGTGAATAGGTAAAAACAAATGAAGAAAAGCATAATTTAAACCTTCGAAAGTAAATATATTAACAAAATAAAATAGAAATAATAACAAATGTAAATAATAAACAAATTAAATTTCAACTATAAAATCACAATAAAAATATAAAAATAATAAAACTTACTCGATACAACTATTGAATTTAAAAATAATAAGAAAACAAAATAATTTTAAACAAATGGCGCGTCCGCCAGCACGCTCTCTTTCATTCAATGTCATTCTCATTAGCGTTCCGCCTGAAAATAATTTACCAATGTTATTTAATCACGAATAAAAAAATACAAAATAATAAACTACGAATCTTACTGGGTTGATTCTAAAATTTAACCCCAAACTACGCGCGCGGACGGAAACTATGTTTGTGCACGCTAGATCGGAAAATAAAGAATTATCCGGAAAGAAAATAGGTATCGAACTTCGGTCGATAATCGTACCCTTCGCGAAGTTAGTGTAAGGATACGTGAATGTTCAGGACATCCTGACTTGATTAGCTCCTCAAGGCCAAGTTGTCCTGGTGTAAAGTGTCATCTCTGTTGAACGATTAGCTCCTCAGCTCAACAGGGGAATTTTGTATATGTGTGTGTAAAGGATGGTAAAAATAACATGGATGTCTCATCGTCCCGGGTTAGCTCCCCACGTTCAGACGAGACTAAGGCGGTAAGGGTACAAAGCATACACGGTGGAGCTTCACACGGTCAACTCTGCAACAGGTAAAAAATATAGTCAGAGTTCGAAGGGTGTTACAGAGACTCGTTAGCTCCCGAAGTCTCTATATATCTCCTTCTAGGATTTTTTGAGAGCCTCATGGTCTCCAGCTCTACCGTAGGAAATCATCCCTTGGCCAGGATTAGCCCCTCACCAGCCTTAGAATAAATCGAGGGTGAAGGTAGGTGAGTGAGCTGCTGTCGGTCGGCCTCCGCTCTCTCGCCAGCCAGGCAGTGAACTTGCGACTCAGCAGCATAGCCAACTCAACACATACGTTAAATTCTTGAGTTGGCAACGCTGAGTCGCAAGGTCACACGCGTTCGACAAAAAATAGTATTTTGATAATATTTACTACACGGTTAACTATAGTGTGAAAATATTTGGCATAAATATTTATTGCACCGTAATGAACATTTTTTACAAAAAATTAAGTTCATTATATTCATTAAATTAAGTAAGTTTTTGATGACTGAAAATTTTTTGTCAAACAAAAATCTTGAAGTTTAAGAATAATAATTTGACAGTGTATAAGATAAAAATAATATATATTTTAACTTTATTTATATGAATCTTATATAATTAACATAAATATTATACACTAAAACTAAATAAATATTTATATTTATTTATCCATTGATATCTTAATGTTAATTAATTTATTATGGGTTTAAATTATAATTAATAATAATTTTTAAATAATTTAATATAAATATTACAAAAAAATTATCATAGAATATATTATAGTATTAATTTATTTATAAACAGTTATATTTAATATTAAACACACTTGGTAATAAATAATCTGAATATTTTCTCATGATTGATTTAAGCTTGAATTAAGATTAGATGTTTAAGCTTCACTCACGAAGGTTGACCGAGTCTTGAATCGAGCATGGGACGAACACTGGTTTCCCATGCTGAAACAATATTAATGTGACATATGAAGTGCAATAAAGGACTCTAAAGTGCATAAAGACATAGGATTTAAAGTGCTTTAAGAGACTTTATATACAAAGTTCTCTTACATAGACATATTTTGGTTAGTACAATCGCTTGTTGGTGCTTCTTGTTTTTTTTTGCAAATTGCTTTCTGCTGTTTGCAGCAGAGTTATAAAGTATATACGATTGAAACTCAACTAGGAAAAATAGAGCAGCAAGCAATATTTACAAATGAAAAAAGTTATTTACAAACTATCAAGTGGGACGAATCAAATGAATTTTATTTATATCTCTCATTATTAAGTAATTTATATTTTAATTCCGACGATAATAAGATTAAGCATTTTTGGAAGGTAAATAATGGATTTAATAGAAAAGCAGTGCATTATAATGAACTTGGAGTGCAGGATTGAGAGAAATTTTACAGTGAGGTCTATCCTGAAAGAATGTTGTCGAATACAAAATTCTTTTCTATTACTGATCCCTTTTTAATAGAGACTTCTCCTTAACTGAATTAAAAAATATATATAAACACTATTTACTAAATATATATATTAATGATGCTATCACTCGGTCGACAAATTAGTAAGATGATGATAAAATCGATCACTCCGAGTCAGGATCCTGACTCGGAGTGATCGATTTTATCATCATCTTACTATTTACTAAATTTATATAATGTTTTGGATACTGAAAATATCCAAGAAAACTGGTCTCTTGCCCTTATGTGCATTATATTTAAGAAAGGAGATAAACTCAACCCATACAATTATAGAGGGATAGCTCTCTTGAATTCAATTACGAAAGTGTTTATCTCTATGATTGCTAGTAGAATTATAGAATGGGTTGAAACAAATAATATCTTACCTGAATGACAAGGAGGTTTTAGGGGTAAAAGGAGTACAGTTGATCATCTTTTTACTTTAACTTCAATAATGAATATTAAAGATATTTTAACCCTTTTAATAAAATAATTTTAACTATTTGAGTTTTTGCACAAATTGAACAAACATTTGGGTCAATCCATTTTATCTCAACTAAAGTGGTCTCCGAATAATTTTAAAAAATTGTAATATTCTGCAGGAATGATTTTGATGTTACTAAAGTCACGAAATAAAAGGAGTTTTTCAAAAGGATTATATATTTTTATGAAATATGAATTTAAAATGTGAGAGATGCTAAAAACTGTCAGTTTAAAAGTTCATCGAAAATTCGTCATATTCCGTAAGTTTTTATTTAATTTTATAATCCCATTTTCTCATTATTTGTTAATACAAATCCTAAAATTAGGTTACTTTGATGATTAACTTTGGGACAATATTTTATTTATTATTTTATAATTTTAAATGCTTATATTAATTTGTAATAATAAATTTAAACATTCTTAACAAATGCTAATAATTTTTTGTTATATTTTTGTACTAAATGGTATTTCTTTTACATTATTTTCTACTGGCAGAAAACTGACAGTTTTTAGCATCTCTCACATTTTAAATTCATATTTCATAAAAATATATAATCCTTTTGAAAAACTGCTTTTATTTCGTGACTTTAGTAACATCAAAATCAAAATTTTTTATAAACAAATGCAATTTTAAGTGCTTTCTACACGCTGTTAAAATTTTTTTTTTCCAAATGTTCTTTAGAATGTAGGTAAACAAGAACTGAAAAGAAATCTTAGTGCAAATGAAAACCTTTTTTATAATTTGAGTTTTTGTCAAGCGCTGCATACTGCGCGCAAGCAACGCCGCGCGTGAGCCAAGCACGTTCGTTCATATTCACCAGAGATCAATGTCTCTGGTGGCAAATAAGAATTTTTTGAAAATTTTGTTGAAAAATGTAAATCTTAATTTAAGATCAGTCTTAAATTCAGCACTGTCTGCTATAATGTTAAAACATACAAAATCTATTGCGTATATTATATTATAAGAAATCATAATGGTAACAGAGAAAAATTAAATACTGCAGGCTGGAGCCGTGGAACGTGCTTGGCTCTCGCGCGCAGTATGCAGCGCCTGACAAAAAGTAAAATTATAAAACAGCTCTTCATTTTTACTAAGATTTCTTTACAGTTCTTGTTTGCCTACATTCTCAAGAACATTTAGCAAAAAAATTTGAAACCGCGTGTAGAAAGCACTTAAAATTGCATTTGTTTATAAAAAATTATTAAAAAATAACAAAAAATTAAATTTAAAAAATTTTTATTTTGTAACTTAAAAGTACATTTACTAACTGATATGACCATAATTATGTATAGATAAATTCGATCAATAGGAAGGTATAAAACATAAAAAAGGCTTATGTCATATTTAAAGTTGCGACGTTTCGATGGTGTGGTTTACCATCCTCTTTAGGCTAATTTATTTAACTTGTTGAGTAAGAATTTCATCTTGTATATCTAATGACCCCCGAAAGTCAGTTAAATTATATCCTTCGTTAAATAACATTGTTTTAATATTTCTATAAGCCCTTTGTTTAGCTTCAATGTAGTTATTTTTTGAAAAATCTTCTGACATTTTACCCTTAGAATGTTCCCATAGTTTATCTGGATGTACAGGATGACAATGAATTAAAATTCTTGTGAATAATTGGCGAAGTGAATAAGGCATCATCCATAATGCAGGTTCTTCCATTGTCCTAATCCACTCACTATGATCTTCTACAAGTCCTAATGCCAAACAAGCAGTTGTAAAAGGTTCATGAACAACTCCATTAACTGTTGTTAAACTTTTTAAAGAAGTTGCTCCTTTTACGGTAAGTAACAATATAATCTAAGGTCAAATAACTCCAATTGGCCCTTTGAGAATATATTTATATAAATATTTAACAGACTTGATACTTGAAACTATTTCTACATTAATATAGCAATTGAATATTTCTGAAACTTTAAGGCAATACGGAACAACATTAGAATTATCAACAATAAATCCATTTGGTCGTTCATACGCTTTATTATTATTTCTTCGACGACAATGAACATAGCAATTTTCTTCAATTGTAGTTTCTTCTTGGTAACTTTTTGGAAATTTTTTGAACATTTTCCAACAATGAAACACCAATATCCGCAAGGTCCATGAATATTATTTTGCATTATTATTTTATGTAAAATAGGATTGATATTTTTATCAGGAATTTATGCACAAATATAACGATCAACACTTTCAACTGTTAATATTTTAGAATTTTCTTTCAATATAACTAACAAATGAATGTGTGGCAATCCTCGCTTTTGAAATTCAATAACATAAACATAAGATTTGACCTCTCCAAATACTTTATTATCAACAATTAGTTCAAGTAGATGTTTTACTTTTATTGCGAAAACCCTAGTTACTATATCAGGTCTATCAGCAGCAGTTTGATAGGGGAATAAATTATCCTGTATCTCTTTCCAATTTGGGTTACACGTCATTGTAATAAATAAATCTGGTCTACCATGACGCGCAACAATAGCAATCGAATCCTGATATTGTTACACCATATTGCGAGGTGATCCTATAAAAGTAGAAGGCAATATAAGCGTTTTTCCAACGTGTAAATCATTTTCCAACTCATGATTGTAATAAATAAATTGTAATAAATAATCGATCAATCCTTTATATGTTTCACTTCTTAATTGAGCTTGATTATTTGCACAAAATCTTAATCTATCTTTTTCTACTTTTACATAATTGTCAACAGCATCAAGTAAGATTTTGTGTATGCATTAGAATTTCTCATAATATTTTCTATAGATGTTAAAACATCTTCATCCAAATTTTCGTTACTTTTTAATCTGTATTTGATTGATTCGTCAGGATCATAAATAAATAATTGACCAAAGCATGGATCCTCACCTTTATCCGGATATAAAGCACTATTAATTTGACAGTAAATTTGACCTTGAATTTTAAATCAGAATGGTCCTCTTGTTCTACCATTAAAAGTAATTACATTAGCATTTAAAGGTGCAAAAGAAAAAGAATTATTATACAGTCTTATATTCTTTTTAAAGTCACCTGATTTTTTATGAAACCCTTTTAACAAAAGCTTTAATTCATCTGGATATTGTATTGAAGATAACACAACACCTCCATGACTACAGCAGTCATTAAAACTAACTTATTTACCAGCAACTTTTTCTTAGTTAAAGTGTGCTTTTCACCTAAATAATTTACGCTATCAATTGTACGTTTTAATTTTTGCCTCTCACGATAATTTTTTTGTATTTTAGCCCTACTTTCTTTAAGTGTTTTTGATGCTATATTTCCTTCATTTATTGCATTTATTATTCTTGGGAAAGAAATGGGCGTGTATGCTTCCTCTAAATAATTTCCATTATCAATTTTACGTTTTAATTTTTGCCTCTCACGATTATTTTTTTTAATTTCAACCCTACTTTGTTTAAGTGTTGTTGATGAAATATTTCCTTCATTTATTTTATTTATTATGCTCGAAAAAAAAATTTCTTTCTTAATAGAGTTTTTAGAAAAGTGTGATTCTCCATACAGAAGTTGAATATCATTTTCATTTAAAAGGCAATTCCATTTATACGCAACCATCCAAGATCTGCTATTAGAAAGTTGTACAGAGGGAAATTTACTGAAACTATTGTTTTCGAACATTAGCATTAAATGATCTCTCATATTACAATAATAGTAACTGACAGAGTGGGGCATAATATTGAAAAACAACGATTTTGCGAATGCTATTGCATATACTCCACAAGAAATACTGTATTCTGGTTGTTGATTAACAGTTGTGAAAACTACTGGTGGTTCAAAAGGATATAATCTCATTATATCCAATGACCAGATTTATAAGATCCACTAAAAAGTATTTGAATGTGCTGCTTACTTTTCTCAATTGGAACTATCAAATTAAGTGTTTGTAAACACAAAGTATTTTGCACATTATAAACGAATTAGATTGTCTTCCTAATAGCTTTTTAAATTCATACATTATCTATATTAATCTCCGTATTCTTTCATTCATTCTGTCCGCAAAAATTCCGTCTGCACTCCTGCTGTGTTTTTGATGACAGAGAAGAGTTGGAGAGAGAGAAGTTAGAAAGTAACGCCTTTTTACATTGGTTAAAAACAAAGTTTCCTGTTTTCTCATTGGCTTTTTATCTATTCAACAATTTGAAGTTGAAAAATGTATTTTATTCATTTAAAATGTAATATTTTTCTTATTTGATTTATTTTTTTTTATTCTTAACTGAATACAATTAATTTTCTTTTTGTGTTCTTTACTTAATTATTAATAATAATAATCTCGGTATTTTTTCATTAATTCTGTCCGCAGTTTGAAGTTAGTTTTTGTAAATGCTTTTGTTTTTTTTCGTTTTCAAAACACTTTGCTTGGCACATCAAAATCATAAAGTTTTTCGATTTGTCAATATCAAAATTTTTATTGTTTAAGAAAAAAGAAGGTTAAAAGATATTGTTTTAATAAAAAAAGGTAAGACATTTTCATAATATTGATTTATAAATTTTATATATTTTTTTTAATTATTAGTTTCTTTTGAAATAAACAATTGTAAAATTTTTATTTTTTAATTACAATTTTTATTTTTTTATGTATATAAAGATATTTTATGTTTTACTAGCTAAAAAACGCTCAAGTATTTTTTTATTCTAATGATAATAAATATATAATAATATAATAATCTAATAATAATGTCTATTCACAATTCATATTTTTTTATTAAAAAACAAAATATTTCATTTCATTTGAAGAATTTCTTTAATAAGATTTAATTTTTTAACCTTCTAAAAATGAATTTATTATAAGTTTCATCTAAAAATTAATAAATAAATTTGCATAATTTCTTTTTCATTATTTAAAATCGAATAAAAAATAAAGTAATTTTAACTATTTATATATCTCCATCAATATTTTTTTTAAAAACTTTCATTTTGTAATTAATTTTGACAATCAATTGTTTTTACAAAATTTGTAGTATTTTTTGCACAATTTTCTATTTATTTATCACATTTTTTTTAATAAATATTGATTAATAAATAATAAGAATTAATTATTTAGTATTTTGCTTCCTCATAAAGGAAGCCTTATAGTGATGTCGATTTCCGAATTTTTTAAAATCAATTATTTTTACAAATTTTCAAGTGTAGTTTATATAATTCGTCGAGAGGAACAAATGTCCGGATGTATGTGTGTATGTATGTGTGTGTGTATGTGTATGTGTGTGTGTGTGTGTGTGTGTATGTCACCGATTCTTGTGGACAAATATTCTCTTGCACATTTTGATGGATTTTGATAAGATTTTGTAGGTGTACTACGGTCATGAATACCAAGAATCAGACAAAAGGATTTTCAAAAATATATTAAAAAAAAAATTTTTCAACATTTTTTTAATTTTTGAAAAAATTGATTTTTTTGATTTTTTGAAATAACTTTTTTCTATATTAAAATTTTTAATAATTCTTGTCAAAATTGCATTCCTGACATAAAAACGAATCGATTCATGTATATAAAGTATATATTTCATGAAAATTTATGGAATTAATAAATATTATAATTTTTCACAAAAAATTAAAATTTTGTATTTTTTGACATTTTATCATAACACTTTAAAATAATTATTCTATAATAAAAAATTAAATAATTAATATTTATTCAGGGTAGTTTACCCGGTTTATTAATTATATTTAATAAACTATTATAATTATTTAACTTTTAAAATTATATATAATAATATATATTGAGGAAGCTAAATGGTCATGAAATGAACAACTTGTTTTAATAATATGAATTGAATTGAAGTCTTATTTATTTTTTAATAATTCTAAAAAATAATTATTAAATTAAAAATCTATTGATTTTATTAAGTTTTTTGCTTTGCTGTACCAAGTTTTGAATTGGATTTAAAACAAAAAATATTTAAATTTAATTTTAGAAATGAAGCAGGTGCTGGTGACAAATAAAAATCATGAAATTTCTTTTATTCTTTTTAAAATTTAATACTGAAAATAAATAATAATAAAAATTGTATAACTTTAATTAACTATCAATTGTATTCTGGGTCATTCCAGCGAAAATCGACTAGAGCTGGTTGCTCGAAGATTTTAAAAAATTCTGTAATTAATATATAATATTCTTCAGTAAAAGTAGATTATCTTTTAGTGGTTTATTTTACTAAATACATTTTACATTTTTTTAAATAATTTTTTTCAGTTTTTAACTGGTTATGCAGTCTAACGTAGCCCATTTTTTGAAAACTCAGTATAAATAATTAAAAATAGAAATATAAATACTGATTTTTATTTTAATATACGTATGTTTGCTAAATTCATCTAAGTAATAAAAAATTATTTAAAAATATCTCACCAGAACAGTAAAATTAGTATTTTTTTAATTTGCACAGTATGAAAAACATAATTTTCTTTTACTTATATCTTTTGCGGTGACCAACACTATGAAAATCTGATTAGTCCGAAATTAAAAATCAAAACGGATTTACTTTTATTGAAAGATTATCTAGTACTTAATGGATGGATTTAAAAGGAAAAAAATATTTTAAAAAATGGCGACCTGCCAAAGTTGAACGTTCGATTTTTTTTTTTTCGTCAACTTTGGCAGGTCGCCATTTTTTAAAAATATTTTTTTCCTTTTAAATCCTTCGATTAAGTACTACAACTGCGATTGCCCCCTTAAATTTGATTTCTTTTAAAATTATAAATTTATTTTAATTAAAATTTCCTTGGGCACTCTACTCATGAATTATTTAATAAATATGAAAAATTATAAGAAATTTAACCTAATTTTCATTGAATTTTTATTTTCAAGACTGGATTTAAGTTTGTTTTCTTTGAACGAACGATAAGGTGTTGTGTCAATTTTAAAAATTAGGTGAAAATGATAAAAATTTATAAAATAGAAAATCTGCAAAAAAATTTTCTCTATTTTTAATGAAAAATTTGAATATTTTCAAAATAATTGTCATTGAGAAAGAGAAATTATGCAATTTTCTTTTTTTTATTCAAAAAAATATTTATAATCTTCTAATAATAATTGATAAATCAACATCACGCAAACTTCTTCCTTTTTTTATACAAAAAAATTAAAGTTTTATAACAAAATTTTGGTTGATAATCCAAAATAATATATTTTCTTTATTTATTATAAAAAATTTTTTTAAATTATATTACAGAATGTTAAATTGTAATGAGAAAAAGGTAAACAAATTTGAATAATTTCTTTTCTTAATTTTTCAATCAGAACTTTAAATATAATTCTGATTTTTTGGAAATAAATAATATAAATCATTATGATTTTTATTTAATGATCATTGTTGTTAAGCTATGTTTGTACTGCGTACTGATATAAGTTTGATTTTATTTGTAAAAATTAGAAACACTGTGATAATAATTGTTTTGGTACAATTAACTACTTTTTAAAATTTAATAATAAAAATGAATGAGAATATAAATTGTAATTTTAATTCGTGATCATAATTGTTTTAACAATCGAAATAGAATGTGCGTATCCTATGCTAGTATGATCATTGTTTAGCATTGCTCCTTCAGTGACAACAATACTTAAATCATGAGTAGTCAATTTTCATCCAATTTTATCAATTCCCAGCGTTTTTATCCAATACAACCAATTTCCAATTTTTTCCTTTTAACCAATATAACCAATTTCTAATTTTGCAATTTACTAGAGCTAATGGGCGCGCTACGCGCGCCTCTCATCAAGTTTTTTATGTTTATTCCTAAAAAAGATCATTAATATCGAATTTGGTTAACTGTTCTCTGCTCCGTGTGAGAGTACTCTTTGTATGCTTTGGCAATAGAATATTTGTTAAATCGTAAATGCTACTCCTTCGAGGAACATCTTTTTAGCACTCTAGAGCAGATAACAGAATCCGCTATAAATAATTATGTATGTAATTTTTATTTTGAACTTGATTTTTGACATATCCATTAAATTAGTCGATTTTCAACGGTTTTTGACTGAAAATGCTTGAACGTTTTATAATAATATCTCGAGAACCGTTTAAGATCTTTTAACACTTTTGATCTAAAGTTGAAAATGAGACTTGTATGATTATACCTATGTAAGTGTCAATGTTTTTCTTGAATCTTTAAAAAATATGCAAAAGTTGCAAAAATTCCAAAAAAGTTTTATTTTTTAAATTTTTTGTCAAATTTGTCGATTACTGCTACCTTTGTGTAAATTAATAAAATTTTCAGTTATGTATTATTAATTGTAAAATTTAATAACGTTTCAAATGGTATATTTTTTACTTTTCTGACATTTGTATTTACAAGAAAAACGTGATTTATAGATTAGTATGTTTTTGGGTCCTGCACGTGTGACTATACTTATACTTTCGGAGGGTGGTGTATTTTTTCTTAAATATTTCAAATATGTAATAAAAAATATCGTAAATAAAGCGATATCATTAAATAAAATTAAATTTCGTCTAAAAAGTGACTTTTCTCAGAACCGAAGTAATCGATTTACGATTTTTTTCTTTCATTACAATCACTAACGAATAAAGAAATTTTTTCTCACGGCGAGAAAAGTTACAGTCGTGATAAAAACGTGTTTAGTAGCAGAAATGCATAGAGAGCGATAGTAACGCTCTTAGCGGTTTAGTTCCTGTTATGTAACCCTGACTAAAAGTACAGTCCATCCTACTATTGTTTAATAGATGCGACTGCTATTTTTGTCCGTCGAAAATTAACGAAACTATTGAGTTATCAAAAATGAATCGATAGTCGCCTTCACTATCCACTTCCCTCCGTGCCACATATGCCAAAGTTGTGTCCTTTTTTTGATATTAAAAATTATATCAATCGTTGCACAGTTTTATTCAAATTTTATACTTTTTAAAATATTAACCTTCAATAACAAAATGAAATAAATGCCTTATTAATGGATTTAAGTTTTGAAGAGGTATAATTTATAAAATTTCCTTCTCTAACCTCTACGCAAAGACTGAAATAATTTTAAATATTATTTTAACCATAAAGATCACTACTTTCGCATAAATGGAAACAAGTTGTTCATTTCCTGATCATTTAGCTTTCTCTATTTATTTACATTTTTTTAAAAATATTTTTTAAGTCTATGTTTAACATAGATAATATAATATAATTTATTAATTCTTTATAATTAATTTTATTTTATTAATACTAGTCACTTTTACTTGCGCGCTACGCGCGCCCTCTTTTTTCTGCTATTCAATATAAAAATATTTTAACATTAAAAAAGTTTCTAGCATTATTCTAAAGATAAACACATATTTATTAAAAGAATTTTATCTGAAACGATTAAATTTTGTTTTAAATTTTGTATTCCTAAATTGCACCAATTTTTTAGCAATCTTGAAACATGCTTATATAATCTTAAGTATAAAATTGCCTCAAGCTTCAAATGTTTAAATTATTCAATTTTTTATCATTTTTATTTGTAAAAAATATTAAGAAATTTTTAATTATTAAAAAATTATGATTAACAAATAGAAAAAAAACTTACTTTATGAATAATTTTTATTTCTCAATAATAATATTGTTCCTCAACTCATTCTTTTCTTTCAGGAAGTAATTTGCATAATTTGTACACTAAAAATAATTTAATTGAAACAAATAAAAATTTATTTACTCAATTAAATAGTTTAATTGTCGATTATGCAATAAATATTTATTTTAACCAAGTAAATATTTATTAGATCTGAGTATTTTATTTGACGGTATGAAATAAATATTTATTTGCACCAATAAAATAATTTTTTTAAGTAACTAAATCTTTATTTGTATCAAATATCCAATTATTTAGCACAATTAATTCATTTAATTAAGACTAATATTTCTTTAATTGAATTAAATAATTAATTTTTTTTGCTTAGGGAATTTGGGAAATCTGCATACAGATACCTTGGATTCCTCATTCCGAGGTATTTTTTTCTTTTGAAGCCCTTCACCCACCCTCGGAACTGTCGCAAGACTGTTGCCTTTGAGGTTGGCGCTCCAACTCTGTCGCTGGTGCAATGTTAAAGAGTAATTGAGGAGCCGGGAAGAAGAACTCGCCGAGCGCGGGAACGTATACTCTATTAGGGAATCCATACCTCGATCTAAGAAGCAGTGAGCGCCTCTGGGCCTGTCTCTGCTAGCCGACTGGTATTAACGCATGCGTTGGAGTGCTCGGCGAGTTCTTCTTACTGACTCCTCAATTGTATTAACCCATTTAGTCCCAAATGTCCGTATTTCTTAGCACAAGTTCGAGCTTTCCGTTCTACGAGCTACAATTTTCAAACAAAATCGGGAGATAGGTTTTTTTAAATGGTTTGAGTGTCCTCTTTCAGAATCTAAAAAGAAATTTCAATTTCAAATTTATAGTAAAATGTTATAATTCGCAGAAATTTTTTTTTAAATTACATTACGCTCTCTTGTAATCAAAATGTTGCTAATGTTTCAAATTTTAATTTAAATTTATTTAACAGTATTTAAAAATATTATAAACAATTTTCATAGAAAAAGAAGTTTTGAGTGGAAAGAATTTTTTTCACATTTTGCTTGGTTTGACATTAGAATAAATTTTAGAGAGACAAACCTTTGTTTATAATTGTTTAACATTTTTTTAACAATATTATAAACAATTTTTACAAAAAACTATGTTCAGAGTGGAAAAAAATCTCCTTTTCTTCGACACTAACTTATTTTAACATTACAATTTCTAATAAAAATTCACTGTAGCTTTTTCTGGTTCTGAGATATGGATGCAACGTTAGATATTACATTTATTGCGTTTTAAGTAAAATTGTTAATTTCCTAATGCACAAAAGTGTCGATTTCAGATAGCAGACGACAGGGAGTAAAAGTCATTCACTTGTTCGACTTATATGAAAATGGCGGCCGTTGTCTCCCTTGGGCAAAAATAACGCATGGGATTTTTATTACTTTAAGGAGATAGAAAACAGATGATAGAATTAATTAAAAAAAGAGGACTATAATAAGAATGGTATTTAGTTACATTCAGCGATAGTTTCAAACAGTTATACAAATTAACAAATAATAATGGTGGTCATTTTCTTCACTAATAACCCTTCGTGATTTCGATTAGCAGTCCAAAAATTCACATATTCTATTTGCATGATAATAAATTTATGCTATAAATATTATTCTCAGCTTTTTAAACATTTGTATATAATCCATTTGGTTGTTGAATCTTATTAAAAGAAAAATAATTTTCAAAATTAAAACATATTTTTTTATATTACATATGTATACCGAAAAAAGTTTAGTTTTCATAAATTTTATGTTACAAAATTTTTTTCTTTCCTTTGAAAATAGATGAACTTACATATTGACCGGTACTGTAAATATTTCACATTGAAAATTACGATAAACATAAATATACCAAATTAAACTTAATTAAAATTGAAGGGCCGGCCAGAAGCGCTCACTGCTCACTGACTGATATTGTCCTTTACGGCGGCGCGTAGCGGCAGGTGTTATATTCGGCTCCTTAATTATTCAAAAATTTCACTATAAACATAATTTTTTATATACATGTTACTTCTATTATCTCCTAAATATATTTTTACGGATTCAAATGAACGTACCCTCGATAATGCAACATACATCTGACCGTGATTAAATACATCTCTTCTTAAATCTATATATATTCTGTTAAATGTTTGTCCTTGAGACTTGTTAATAGTCATTTCAAAAGCTAATTTTATAGGAAATTGTCTTCTTTTAAAAGTAAACGGATATAAATTTTCACAATATAAAGTTACTCTATGTAAAAAGACAATATTTCCACTCTTATCTCCCGTTAATATTTGACATTTAATAACATTCTGTGATAAATCTAAAACAATTAACCTTGTTCCGTTACATAATCCTTCATTAATACTAAGATTTCTAATAAGCATTACAACGGAATTAATTCTTAAATGTAATTCATGTGGTGGTAAAGAAGGTGGAGAGAGAGTATTTAAATATTCTGGTAATAAAGTTTCAGAAGATTTTCAGGAGAATCAATACTTTTATATATTTTTTCACCTTTACTGTCTAAGAGACGCACCACTCTCTTATTAATATCATAAACGTCAACGTTTCTAGGTGCTAAAATTGCACACTCTGACAACTCCTGAAATTTATTCTGTTGTATGAACTGACAATACATTTCTTCTGCAATATCTACATTCCCTTTTTGAATAATATGTTCTGGTAATATAACAATATCATCTGCATCATTTAATTCGCCATTGCTTACTTTAAGTAAAAATCTACAAATTCCGTTTCTTGTGGTAAGGCTCTCATATTATCTGTTAATGTGTATTTTTTGAAAAGTTTCCAAAGTTTACTATTTTTTATTGATAAATTAACTATTTCTGATCTAGTACCCCGTTCTTTAATTGGTAAAGTTTGTCGAAAATCTCCGCCTAGAATTACAATTTTACCACCACAAGGTTAATTGGAATTCATTATATCTCTTAATAGATAATCTATAATTTCTAAAGCATATTTTGGAGCCATTGGTGCTTCATCCCAAATAAAGACATATATATTTTTTAAAAAGAGGCCTTCTTTAGATTGAACTTTAATGTTTCAAGATGAATCACTGTATAATGGAACGGGTAAGCCTAAAACTTTATGAACAGTTTTTCCATTAGGAAGCAGAGTTGCAGCAATACCTGTAAATGCCATGTTGCAAACATTTATTCCTTTACTTCTTAACAAATGCCATAGCGTAATGTATAAAAATGTTTTTCCAGATCCTCCACAACTATCAACATATAAGCACTAAGAACTATCAAAAGAAGAATCCTTTAGGGCATCAAGTACATAATCAACTACAAGTTTTTGTTTTACATTTAATTTAGCATAATTCTGTTCTCCTATGTTAATATGTTCTGCAATACTTATACCATTAACTTGTTGAGTAAGAATTTCATCTTGTATATCTAACAATTCCTGAAAGTCAGTTAAATTATATCCTTCGTTAAATAACATTATTTTAATATTTCCATAAGCCCTTTGTTCAGCATCAATGTCGTTAGTTTTTTAATAATCTTCTGACATTTGACACTTAAATTGTTCCCAAAGTTTATCCGGTTGTACAGGATGACAATGAATTAAAATTCTTATAAATAATTGGCGAAGTGAATGAGGCATCATCCATAATGCAGCTTCTTCCATTGTTCTAATTCATTCACTATCATCTTCTACAAGTCCTAATGCCAAACAAGGAGATGTAAAAGATTCATGAACAACTCCATTAACTGTTCTCAAACTTTCAAAAGAAGTTGCTCCTTTTACTGTAAGCAATAATAGTCTAAGATTAAATAGCTCTAATTGATTTGGATTAACTGAATACATTCTTCCCAAAACTTTTTCTTGACGAATTCTTTGTTTCCATTCAAGAGATTTTGATACCCATGTATAATGCTCTGGTATTTTTGAATAATAATACTTTTGAGCATTACTATCCCGTTGGTTAAGTTTAAAGTAATCCAAAAGTTTTGTATTTTTATTTAAATCGAAAGAAATACCGTTACTATCTTTTTCTTTTCAAATAATAACATTCTGTTCATTTGGCAAATGTATGGGCAAGCGATTAATGCTATGACTTTTTTTCCTAAAGGTTTACTTAGAATTCTCCATACTGCCTTAACTGGACCAACATATCTATTTTCTTCATAATGATTTATTTCATTATGATTAATAGTTACATTACTATCCATTCAACTGTTAATATTTTAGAATTTTCTTTCAATATAACTAACAAATGAATGTGTGGCAATCCTCGCTTTTGAAATTCAATAACATAAACATAAGATTTGACCTCTCCAAATAATTTGTTATCAACAATATGTTTAAGTAAATGTTTTACTTTTAATGCGAATACTCTAGTTACAATATCAGGTCTATCAGCAGCAGTTTGATGGGGTAATAAATTTTCCTGTATCTCTTTCGAATTTGGATTACACGTCATTGTAATAAATAAATCTGGTCTACCATGACAAGCAACAATAGCCATCGAATCCTGATATTGTTGCATCATATTGCGAGGTGATCCAATAAAAGTAAAAGGCAATATAAGCGTTTTTCCCACGTGTACATCATTTTCCAACTCATGATTGTGTAAATAATCGATCAATCCTTTATATGTTTCACTTCTTAATTGAGCTTGATTATTTGCACAAAATCTTAATCTATCTTTTTCTATTTTTACATAATTGTCAACCACCCATTGTTGAAACAATCTACCCCCCATATAAAAATAGATTAAATTCCTTATCTCTTATAGCAATTTTATATTTAATGTAGGCAGATCTAGAAATAGTATGATTTCTACTTCCGTAATCGCTATCACTACGAATCATATTAATATTATAACTCTTATTTCCAAGTAGATAAAATATGGGATAAATCCATGGTTCACTATTGGGATCTAAATTGCTAACCAATTTTAATTCCTTTGTAGATTTATTATAAATCGTTACATAAGATTCTGGTATTTCTCCCTCAGAGTTTGTATTAAAAATTGCAGCAACTTCATTAAAACTTTGAAAATTATATCTATTTTTATCAAAGCCTTTTTTCAAAGTGAACAATAATTGTAATTCAGGAATTTCTTCATTTTTTTGTCTTGCTAATTCAGTTTCTATTCTAATTACCTCTGACATCATCATGTAAGATTTTGTGTATGCATTCGAATTTCTCATAATATTTTCTATAGATTTTAAAATGTCTTCATCCAAATTGTCGTTACTTTTCAATCTGCATCTTATTGATTCCTCAGGGTCATAAATAAATAATTGACCAAAACATGGATCTTCACCTTTATCCGAATATAAAGCACTATTAATTTGATAGTAAATTTGACCTTGAATTTTAAATCAGAATGGTCCTCTTGTTCTACCATTAAAAGTAATTACATTAGCATTTAAAGGTGCAAAAGAAAAAGAATTATTATACAGTCTTATATTCTTTTTAAAGTCACCTGATTTTTTATGAAACCCTTTTAACAAAAGCTTTAATTCATCTGGATATTGTATTGAAGATAACACAACACCTCCATGACTACAGCAGTCATTAAAACTAACTTATTTACCAGCAACTTTTTCTTAGTTAAAGTGTGCTTTTCACCTAAATAATTTACGCTATCAATTGTACGTTTTAATTTTTGCCTCTCACGATAATTTTTTTGTATTTTAGCCCTACTTTCTTTAAGTGTTTTTGATGCTATATTTCCTTCATTTATTGCATTTATTATTCTTGGGAAAGAAATGGGCGTGTATGCTTCCTCTAAATAAATATAAAGTGTAATAAGTAAATTAGTGAATCGTGATTTAGTGGTTATATTAGATAAAATTGGATTTATTGGATAAAAGGATAATTTGGAAATTGGTTATATTAGATAAAATTGGATTTATTGGATAAAAGGATAATTTGGAAATTGGTTATATTAGATAAAATTGGATTTATTGGATAAAAGGATAATTTGAAAATTGGTTATATTAGATAAAAAGCAAATTTGGAAAGTGATTATATTGGATATAAGGCATACTTGGAAATTGGTTACATTGGATAAAAGGAAAATTTATAAATTGGTTAAATTGGATTAAAAACAATTGGAAATTGGTTAAAAGGCAAACTTGGAAATTGGTTATGTTTGGTAAATAAAGCTGGAAATTGGTTAAATTGGATAAGATACAAAATTAGAAATTTGTTAAATTGGATGAAAGGCAAAATTGGAAATTGATTATATTGGATAACGAAATATATGTAAATATTATTCTAAAATAAAAAGAACAATGTCTAACAAAAGACAAACTGTTAATTTGACTACTCATGATTTAAGTATAGTTGGCACTGAAGGAGCAATGCTAAATAATGATCATATGTATGAATTTCAAAAGCTATTGGGAAGACAATCAAATTTTTTTTATAATATGCAAAATACTTTGTGGTTCAAACCCTTGATTTGATAGTTGCAATCGAGAAAAGTGAGCAGCACATTCAAATACTTTTTAGTGGATCTTATAAATTTGGTCATTGGATCTGTACTTATTATGATGGAATATGTCTTTACATTTTTGATAGTCTTAATAAAAAATGTTTAAATCATGATCAAAGAAATTATTTAATTAGATTATATCCTTTTGAACCACCAGTAGTTTTCACCACTGTTGATCAGCAACCAGAATACAGACTTTCTTGTGGAGTATATGCAATTGCATTCGCAACATCGTTATTTTTTAATATTATGCCCCACTCTGTTCATTACTATTATTGTAATATGAGAGATCATTTAATGCTAATGTTCGAAAACAATAGTTTCAGTAAATTTCCCTCTGTACAACTTTCTAATAGCAGATCTTGGATGGTTGCGTATAAATGGAATTGCCTTTTAAATGAAAATGATATTCAACTTCTGTATGGAGAATCACACTTTTCTAAAAACTCTATTAAGAAAGAAATTTTTTTTTCGAGCATAATAAATAAAATAAATGAAGGAAATATTTCATCAACAACACTTAAACAAAGTAGGGTTGAAATTAAAAAAAATAATCGTGAGAGGCAAAAATTAAAACGTAAAATTGATAATGGAAATTATTTAGAGGAAGCATACACGCCCATTTCTTTCCCAAGAATAATAAATGCAATAAATGAAGGAAATATAGCATCAAAAACACTTAAAGAAAGTAGGGCTAAAATACAAAAAAATTATCGTGAGAGGCAAAAATTAAAACGTACAATTGATAGCGTAAATTATTTAGGTGAAAAGCATACTTTAACTAAGAAAAAAAAACGTACAATTGATAGCGTAAATTATTTAGGTGAAAAGCACACTTTAACTAAGAAAAAGTTGCTGGTAAATAAGTTAGTTTTAATGACTGCTGTAGTCATGGAGGTGTTGTGTTATCTTCAATACAATATCCAGATGAATTAAAGCTTTTGTTATAAGGGTTTCATAAAAAATCAGGTGACTTTAAAAAGAATATAAGACTGTATAATAATTCTTTTTCTTTTGCACCTTTAAATGCTAATGTAATTACTTTTAATGGTAGAACAAGAGGACCATTCTGATTTAAAATTCAAGGTCAAATTTACTGTCAAATTAATAGTGCTTTATATCCGGATAAAGGTGAGGATCCATGCTTTGGTCAATTATTTATTTATGATCCTGACGAATCAATCAAATACAGATTAAAAAGTAACGAAAATTTGGATGAAGATGTTTTAACATCTATAGAAAATATTATGAGAAATTCTAATGCATACACAAAATCTTACTTGATGCTGTAAGAGGTAAGTCAAATAAAAGCTGAATTAGCAAGACAAAAAAATGAAGAAAGTCTTGAGTTACAATTATTGTTCACGTTGAAAAAAGGCTTTTAAATGAAAAAGATATTCAACTTAAGTATGGAGAATCAAACTTTTCTAAAAACTCTATGAAGAAAGAAATTTCTTTCCCGAGAATAATAAATAAAATAAATAAAGGGAGTATTGCATCAACAATAGTTAAACAAAGTAGGGTTGAAATTCAGAAAAATTATCGCGATAAGCAAGAATTGAAGCGTGAAGTTGATAATGCAAATTATTCAGAGAAAGCACACACTTCCCTTTCTTTTCCGCGAGCAATAAATGAAATAAATGAAGGAAATGTTGAATCATCAACAACACTTAAACAGAGTAAGGCTGAAATTCAAAGAAATTATCGCGAAAGGCAAAAATTGAAGCGTAAAGTTGATAATGCAAATTATTCAGAGAAAGCACACACTTCCCTTTCTTTTCCGAGAGCAATAAATAAAATAAATGAAGGAAATGTTGAATCATCAACAACACCTAAACAGAGTAAGACTGAAATTCAAATAAATTATCGCGAAAGGCAAAAATTGAAGCGTAAAGTTGATAATGCAAATTATTCAGAGGAAGTACACACTGTCCTTCCTTTTCCGAGAGTAATAACTAAAATAAATGAAGGAAATATTGAATCATCAACAACACTTAAACAAAGTAGGGCTGAAATACAAAAAAATTAATTATCCAATGTAACCAATTTCCAAGTATGCCTTATATCCAATATAATCACTTTCCAAATTTGCTTTTTATCTAATATAACCAATTTTCAAATTATCCTTTTATCCAATAAATCCAATTTTATCTAATATAACCAATTTCCAAATTATCCTTTTATCCAATAAATCCAATTTTATCTAATATAACCACTAAATCACGATTCACTAATTTACTTATTACACTTTATATTCACTCACGTATAGTGAGTGAATTTACTAACAATGATAAATAAAAAAAATTTAATTGAATGTTATACGTAACGTATAAGAAACGTGTCACATACACTTAGAAAATATTCTACAATATTATCACTTTCGATAAACTGAAAATTTCGTCCTTATTTGGGGGTAAGCGCTAAGTGTGAGTGCGAGCGAGCGTCCCTTTAAAGACGCATAAGAGTGTCTTCTTCGCACTCCTAGATTGATGTATATATATATATATATATATGTATGTATATAGAGGCCTGTATTCGACCCTAAGAAGGATTACGAACCCTTAAACAATAGCCTTTGTAAGAGGCATATTTACTCGTTTCATTTTAAGAAAAAGTCTATTGTATGTATATATATAATATATATATAGTAATAGAAACTCCATAGATAACGGTCTCGATAACGTCTGAGTAACGGCGCCGGTAACGGTCTCTCTGGTAACGGCTACCTTTCATTCTTTCTCTAAAGGCAATGTCAATAAGAATGTCTCTCTTTACCTAATTTGCATATTTACTCGTTTCATTTTAAGGAATATTAATAAATATTAAATAATATTATAATTATTAATTATTAAATTATTAATTAATATTAAAGAATAATTATATTAAAGTATTAATGAAAAATTACGAAATTTGAATTTTTTGTTGAAAATAAAAATATCAATCAATTTTACAAATATTGATCAAATAAATACTTTATATACATGAATCGATTCGTTTTCATGCCAGGAATATAATAGTGAAAAGAATATATAAAAATTTTAATAAATAAAGAAGTTATTTCAAAAAATAAAAAAATCAATTTTTTTAAACAATTAAAAAATTGCTAAAAAATTTAATTTTAGATATTTTTGAAAATCCTTCTGTCTGATTCAAGATATTCGTGGCCGTAATACACCTACAAAAATTTATTAAAATCCGTCAAAACGTGTAAGAGAAAATTTGTTCACAAGAATCGTGTGACATACATACACACACATACATCCGGACATTTGTTCCTCTCGACGAAATATATATACTACACTTGGAAATATGTAAAAATAATTGATTCTAAGAAAGTCGAAAATCGAGATCACTATAAGGCTTCCTTTCAAGAGGAAGCAAAATTTTTTTTTATTAATCAGAGATTGTAATGAAAGATATAATTGAAAACTGATTACTTTGGTTTTCAAAAAAGTCACTTTTTAGTCAGAATTTCAGTTTATTTAACCCCTTTCCAGTCGAGACCAAAATCTCATAAGTGGGCTCAAAATGTCGACAACTTTTTAAAAAACTGAAATTTGCGCAAATCAGTATACTATAGTATTGAAGGTCGCTGATTACGAATCCGAATTCAGATTTTGAAAATTCAAAATAGCGGATCCAAAATGGCGGACGACATTTTCAAAAATTCATCTATTTCACTTGCAACTCAATACTCGGCGGTTTTTGGGGTCGCTGATTACGAAGCTGAACTCAAATTTTAAAAATACAAAATGGCGGATCCAATATGGCAGATGACATTTTCAAAATTTTCAAAATTCATCGGATTCACTTTAAACTCGATACTCGGGTGTATCAATTTAGCAGTTCCAATATGGCGGACGCTATTTTAAAAAATTTATCATATACACTGAAAATTTGTGACTTGGAGTTTATTGATGTCTTAAATTAAAAATGCAATGTCGGTTTTGAAAATGGCGGATCCAATATAATAACCAGTAATTTTGAAAGCTAACTGAATTTATTTGAATGCTGTTAGTCAACAATTATTTAAGTCTTACGTCGAAATCACTGTAACTGTCATTTTTGTTGAACGCGACAGTCAGTTGTTTTGTTAATTGCTCTGTTTGTGTCTAATGTGTTATTTTTATTCTTCGTTTAGCTTAAAAATTGTCTTTTTTGTAACCGTTTGCAGTTGTATTTGGTCGTTTTTATTCCAGTTTGTCCTGTTATTGTGAAAATGTTGTTCGCCATATTGGATCCGCCATATTGAATTTTCGAAATCTGAGTTCAGATTCGTAATCAGCGAACCCGAAAACCCCCGAGTAACGAGTTTTAAGTGAATTCGATGAATTTGTGAAAATGTCGTCCTCCATTTTGAATTATCAAAATCTAAGTTCGGATTCGTAATCAGCGACTCCAAAAACCCCCGAATAACAAGTTATTATTTATTAATATTTGATATTACATTTAATTATAATAATATCAGTAAGTATAAAATCTAAAAACTTTTAATGTAAAATTGTAGTTTATTTTTTTTTAATTATATTAATTGACTGTCTGACTATACACGTGACCGTTATCGATAGTAAACGAAAATTTGGTCACCTGGTACACGGAAAAAATTTCGGCACGGCAGATGTACATTGTGTGTCAAAAATTTTTGTACATTCATTTTGCACGCCATCTGTGCCAGTCTTGCGTACCTGCAGTACATTATGTACAGCGTTTGTGCCAAACTATACGTCTGTTGTCTCGAAAAAGTACCGCAGCCGTACATAATGAAATGTACTTCTGTCGTCACTAATTTTATTCATCTGACGTCCCAAACTTTTCCTCGTAGGGACTATAAGAATCATATTGAAAAGCCGAAGAGTGGAAATAATAAGTCAGCGTGGACAGAGCATTATAGAAGTAATTAAAAATTTAAATAATTACAAAAATATATTATACTTACTTTTTTGAAAATTAAAAATTTTCTTGACATTTTTTCAAAAAGGACCAATTTTTTTTCTTTCTTTTTGTAACAAAAGAAAGCTTAAGATGTGTACTTTCAATATACGAAACAGAAAAAGTGTTTTTTTTTGTTTTCGAATTATTAATTATTTAATAAAAATTGAAATATTTTACAAAAAAATAAATCTAACTTTTTGTGAATTTACTATCATAAAGCATTCAAAATTCCGCATCCAACAATCCCTATGTGAAGTATTTTGGATAAATTGAGGTTTTATAAATAAATATCTACAAAAAATTAATTAACAAACAAATTAATATGATCCATAAAAATAACAATAAAGTTTTACGTCGCTTGTTATTTACACTCTACGGCTTTTGAATAAGATTCTTATAGTCCCCACCAGATGACCGAATTGTTGTGTACTTTTGATAAAGGTCACTTTTATAGACAGACGGTTAATATAATTAAAAAAAATAAACTACGATTTAACGTTAAAATTTTTTTGATTTTATACTTACTGTTATTATTATAAGTAAATGTAATATCAAATATTAATAAATAATAATAATAATAATTAAAAACAAAAAACAACAATGAAATTAAATAAATTAAAATTTCGTCTAAAAAGTGACTTCTCTGAAAACCTTTGTAATATATTTTCGATTTTTTTTCATTACAATCACTGATTAATAAAGAAATTTTTTCCATTTATGCCAAAGTAGTGATTTTTATAGTTAAAATGATATTTTTTATGTCAGTCGTTGTTCAGAGATTAGAAAAGAAAATTTGAGAAATCATACTACTTCAAAACTTCATTCCATTAGTCATTAGTGAGACATTTGTTTTGTTTTGCTATTGAAGGTCATTTTAAAAAGTGTAAAAGTTGAATAAAACTGCAACGACTGACATAATTATTAATATGAATTTAACCCTGAAGTACAAAACTTTATCATAAGTGGGAAAAATTTCTTTATTCGTTAATGATTGAAATTAAAGAGAAAACTCGAATATCGATTATTTCGGTTTTGAGAAATGTCACTTTTTAGACGAAATTTAATTTTATTTCATGATCCCGCTTTATTTACGTTATTTTTTATAACATATTTGAAATATTTAAAAATAAATACACCACAATCGGGAAGTATCAGTACAGCCGCACGCGCACGACCTAAAAACATACCAATCTTTAAATCACGACTTTTTTTGAAATAAAAATGGCAGAAAATTAAGAAATATACCTGTCGATAAGTAATTATCAATTTTAAAATTAATTTTGATCTGAAAAAATAAGCTGCGTGAACGAATGCACTGTGCATCTGTGAGGACTCGAACCCCAGTTCATAGCTGCCTGTCGCGGGACCTACGCCTATCAATGCACCTTGCCAACACAGCCTGGACGAACACGCTTCCTATATTCTCAGATCAAGCCCATCACTAGTCAAGAGCTATATAGTTAATGTTAGAATTTATTTGCTGACAGAAAATTTTGAAATATGAAGATTTCGACTATATCAGCATTTAGTGACATCTATTAGATGTCAATTGAACTCTTTGGTTTAGAGTTAGGTGTTACATGTGATAATTACTTCGATATGGTTGTCGATAAGTAATTATCAATCTTAAAATTAATTTTGATCTGCAAAAATAAGCTGCGTAAACGAATGCACTGTGCATCTGTGGGGAAACGAACCCCAGTTCATAGCTGCCTGTCGCGGGACCAACGCCTATAAATGCACCTTGCCAACACAGCCTGGACGAACACGCTTCCAATATTCTCATATCAAGCCCATCACTAGTCAAGAGCTATATAGTTAATGTTGGAATTTATTTGCTGACAGAAAATTTTGAAATATGAGAATATAGGAAGCGTGTTCGTCCAGGCTGTGTTGGCAAGGTGCATTGATAGGCGTAGGTCCCGCGACAGGCAGCTATGAACTGGGGTTCGAGTCCCCACAGATGCACAGTGCATTCGTTCACGCAGCTTATTTTTTCAGATCAAAATTAATTTTAAAATTGATAATTACTTATCGACAACCATATCGAAGTAATTATCATATGTAACACCTAACTCTAAACCAAATAGTTCAATTGACAACTAATAGATGTCACTAAATGCTGATATAGTCGAAATCTTCATATTTCAAAATTTTCTGTCAGCAAATAAATTCTAACATTAAGAAATATACCATTTGTAACATTATTGCATTTCACAATTAATGATATATAACAAAATTTTTTATTAATTTATACAAAGGTATCTGCAATCGACAAATTTGTAAAAAAAATTTAAAAACTAAAATTTTTAAAAAATCTTTTCAACTTTTGTTTATTTTTTAAAAATTGCAGACAAAACTTGCCACATACATAAGTGTAATCATATAAGTCTCATCTTCACTTTTAAACTAAAAGTGTTAAAAGATCTTAATCGCTTCTCGAGATATCATTATAAACGCCTGGGCAGTTTCAAACATAAACCGTTTAAAATCGACTAATTTATTATATTTGTCAAAAGTAAGTTCAAAATATAAATTCGGATTGTTAGGAAAATTTATAGTTAAAAAATTTACTGATACATAATTATTTTAATTACCTTATTTGGAATAAAGAAAAAAAGCATAAATATTATTTGATATTTAAATAAACACTTTTTAAATTTCTCACACAGTAAGAGAACTATGTACAAGGATTTACATTTCATGGAAATTATAAGTTAGAATTTTAATGTGATTATGCACTAATATTTACATTTAATTAATTTCAAAAATATATACTATATGTAGATTACAGTAATAAGTATTGATAATAGTGTTTCATGAATTTTAAGTCTTAAGAGGAAGTCGAAGTTAACAAAATCATTTTTACATATTTAATGGATACTTTCTTAGTTAGTTTTTTCTTTTTTTAAAAAAACGATTAAGTAATTAAATTTTTAATAACATTTTTCCAGTCAACGGAATCAATTTAGTCCTTTTACCAGTAGCTGACAAAGGTTTCTATAGATTTAAATGCATATACTTGCTTAATATATGTTTAAACACGAGTTAAGATTTAAAAGCAAAAGGGTGCCCTGAACTGAACTTTTTTTCATTTCATTAATAAATTTCTAATCTGTGACTTTCATAAAACGAAATCTTTACTTATAGTCGTTTTTTACGTGAAAAATGCCTAAAGCAATTAATGAAATAACGTATGTTGAATTTCATATTAAAAACATTTAAATTAATTAGATTGTTCTAAAACTTCGATGTAAACATAATTATTTATTAACTTACGACATATATGATCTCCTAAATACACTTTAACTGAATCAAATGAACGTACTCTAGATAATGCTACATACATTTGACCATGGTTAAAAACATCTCTTCTTAAATTAATTGAAATTCTATAGAATGTTTGCCCTTGAGATTTATTTATTGTCATTGCAAATGCCATTTTTATAGGAAACTGTCTTCTTTTAAATGTAAAAGGATAAATATTTTCACAATTTAATGTTATACGATGCAAAAAAACAATATTCCCACACTTGTCTCCAGTCAATATTTGACATTTTATTACGTTATTTAATAAATCTAAGATTAACAACCTTGTTCCATTACACAACCCTTCACTTATACCTAAATTTCTTATAAGCATCACTACACTGTGTATTCTTAAATGTAATTCATGAGGTGGTAATGCCGTTGGTGAAAGACTATTTAAATATTCTGGTAAAATTGTGTCACTAAAATCACTATTATCACAATTTTCAGTAGAATCAACACTTTTATAAACCTTTTCTTTATCACTATCTAATAATTGCACAACTCTTTTATTTATGCCATCAACATCAACGTTTCTAGGTGCTAAAAATTGCACAGTTTGCTATATCTTGAAATCTATTTTCTCGTACTAAATCACCATACATATCCTCAACAATAATTAACCAATACTTTTCCACCAAAAAGTTTATCTGATTTCATAATGTCTCTCAATAATTTATCCATAATTTCTAAAGCATATTTTGGAGCCATTGGTGCTTTATCCCAAATAAAAACATCAGTATCCTTTAAAAAACTTCCTTCTTTAGATTGTATTTTCACACTTGAAGATGAATCACTATACGAGGGAACAGGTAACCCCAATATTTTATGAACAGTTTTACCATTAGGTAATAAAGTTGCTGCAATTCCTGTAAATGCCATATTACAAACATCTTTTCCTCTACTTTTCAATAAATGCCACAAGGTATTGTACACAAAAGTTTTACCAGAACCACCTGGACCATCAACATATATACATCTACAATTATTTGTAACAGAATCATCCGCTGACATTAATACATAATCAACAACATCTTTTTTTTGCATTCAACTAAGTATACTTTTCATTTCCTAAAATAATATGATCTTCAAAATTGATAATATTTTTTTCTATACAAATATTTTGTTCGTCTTCTATATCTAATAATCCTTGAAAATCTGTCAAATGATATCCTTCTTGGTATAATAATGTTTTAATATCTCTATAAGCTCTTTTTTGTGCTTCAATATTGTCAATTCCTCGAAAGTCTTCCGCCATGATTCCCTTAAAACGATCCCACAGTCCATTCGGTTCTACTGGATGACAGTGAATTAAAATTTTAGCAAATAATCGACGAAGTAGTTGAGGCATCATCCATACTGCAGCTTCTTCAATTGTTCTAATCCATTCATGATCATCTTCTATAAGACCTAATGCTCAACAAGCTGACGTAAAATTTTCATAAACAACTTCATAAACTGTTCGTAAATCTTCATACGAAGTAGCACCTTTTCTGGTGAGCAACAACAATCTTAAATGAAACAATTCTACTTGAGAAGGACAAGCAGAAAATATTCTACCTATTATATTGTCAGAACGCTTTCTTGGTCTCTATTGAAGAGTATCACTTATCCATGTATAATGTTCTGGAATTTCTGAGTAATAATACTGATGAGCATTTCTGTCACGTTTATTTAAATCAAAATAGTCTAATAGTTTCGTGTTTCTTTCTAAATTAAAAGAAATCTGATTATTATCTTGTCCTTCATGAATAATAACATTCTGTTTATTCGGTAAGTGTATAGGTAAACGATTAACACTGTGGCTCTTTTTTCCTAAAGGTTTACAAAGTATTCTCCATACTGCTTCAACTGGACCAAGATATCTATTCTCTTCATAATGATGTATTTCATTATGATTAAGACTATTTTGTCCATCAACATTTGTAATAATAATAGAAGCTGCATCATGACCTTTATAAATGTATTTAAATAAATATTTCACAGAATTTACACTTGAAACAATTTCAACATTAATATGACAGTTAAACATTTGTGAAAGCATTGGAGAATAAGGAACAACATGCCTATTGTATACAATATAACCATTAGGTCTTTCATAAGTTTTACCTGTATCTCTTCGCCGATATAAAACATAAGAATCATTTTCTATTGTAGTTTCATTTTGAAAAGCTTTCGGAAATTTTTTAGAACATTTACCATCAACTATACACCAATCTCCACAAGGACCATGAATATTATTTTGCATTATTATTTTATGTAATATAAGATTAGTTTTCTCGTTTGGAATTTCTGCTAAGAGAAAACAATCAACACTTTCAGGTGACAAAATTTTAGACTTTTCTTTCAATATAGCCAGCATATGAATATGCGGTAATCCTCTTTTTTTAAATTCTACAACATAAACTAAAGATTTAACTTCACCAAACAACTTTTGTCGAACAATAACATCTACTAAATGATTTACTTTTATGGAAAATACTCTTGCCACAATATCGGGTCTATCAGATGCTGTTTGATTTACAAACAAATTTTCTTGAATTTCTTTCCATTGCGGATGACATGTCATTGTTATAAACAAATCAGGTTTTCCATGTTTCCGAACAATAGCCATAGCATTTTGATACTGCTGCATCATATTGCGAGGTGATCCAATAAATGTAGATGGTAAAATAACCATTTTCCCAATATGTATTTCATGTTCATTTGAAATATTTTGCATGTAATCTATTAATCCTTTATAACTTTCAGATCTCAACTGCAGTTGATTGTTTTCACAATAAGAAAGTTTATCCTTTTCATACTTAACACCATTATCAACAAAATATTGTTGAAATAATCTACCTCCATGTAAAAACGGATTAAATTCCTTATCTCTTATTGCTATTTTATATTTAATGAAAGCACCTCTAGAAACTTTCACTTTTTTCGTCTTTTCTGACTATCAGTACGAATCATAGTAATATTAAAACCTTCTATTCCATATGGATAAAAAATTGGATAAACCCAGGGTTCAACATTGGAATCTAAACTACTAACTAACTGTAATTCTTGAGTTTGCTTATTATGAATTGTAACATAAGACTCTGGAACTTCTCCTTCTGAATTAGTATTAAAAATAGCAGCCACTTCATTAACTCTTTGAAAATTGTATCTTCTACGATCCATTCCTTTTTTTAAAGTCAATAATAACTTCAATTCAGGAACTTCTTTATCGTTTTCTCTAGCTAAGTCTGACTCTATTTCAATAACTTCTTTCATCATCTTCAATGATTTGGTAAAAGCATTGTGAGTTCTCATAACATTTTCTATAGTATATAAAATTTCAGTATCTAAATTCTCATTGTAATTTAATCTAAACTGAACTGCATCATCAGCATCATAAATAAATAACTGTCCAAAACTTTGATCAACTCCATCCTCTGGATACAGAGCACTATTCATCTGATAATAAATTTGACCTTGAATTTTAAAACAATAAGGACCTGGTCTTCTATTTTTAAAATCAATAATATTTGCATTAAATGAGGCGAAAGCAAATGAACTATTATAGCATCTAATACATTGCATAAAGTGAGATGATTTAGAATGCGATCCATCTAACAATACTCTTAATTCATGCGGATACTCTTTTGATTGTAGTTTTACACCACCATGGCCACAGCAATCGTTATAATAATTTTTCATTACATGTATCTGTTCATCACTAAAATGTTTAGCATTACAATGCTGACATACATAATTCATTCTTCCAAGATAATTTTCATTACAGACAACATCATGATTAGTTTTACATTTTTTTGAGCTATCAAAATTTTTCAAATATAACACTTCTTTTCTTTTTTTAATATATCTTTTTTGTCTTGTATATTGTGTTTTTAACTCCAGTTCTTCTGAATTGTTATTAACAGATGACAATTCAACTGAGTCAGAAACTATCTTTGATTGCAAAATGTAATTAGTGCTAACTTCATTTTTAATACATAATTTTCTATCTACTTTTTCATTAGAAACTTCTTTTATCCTTTCACTATTTAATTTTATTCTTTTCTTTTGTAACTGAAATTTAGAACCTGCAATATCGTTATCACATTGAATATTTGAATTACTCAAAAAACACTGTTGGTTTAAATGAACAATTCTAGTATTTAAACTTGTCATCACTTCCTTACCCTTAACATCATTAATTCGATTATCATTAGTGTCACAAACCTTAGACACATTATCTTTTTCAATAGGTAACTTTTTTCTCATTTTTCTTTTTGCGGTACCTTTTCTGTCTAGAATATTGCGTCTTTAATTTTAGTGCTTCTAATTCATTATTAACAGATGATACTTCAACGCATCTACTTTTATCTAAATCTTTAATTAATAATTCTTGCTTTACTTTGTTCTTATCAAGATTTAATTTTATTCTTTTCTTTTTTAACTGACATTCAGAATCTGCATTATTGTTAGTACAATTAATATTTAAAGAACTTAAAAAACCTTCTTGATTTAAATTAACTGTTCTATTATCAAAAATTGTAATAACGTCTGGAACATTATTCATTAGATCTTTTTTGTATAGAATAATGCGCCTTTAAATTTAATGCTCCTGAATCATTATTATTAGACAATTCTTGTACACATCCAAATAAATCGTTCCTATTTTTATCTTTGTTTTCAATTAAAAATTCGTGTTCCACTTTTTTCGTTTTATAGTTCAATTTTATTCTTGCATTTTTTTCCTGACATTTAGAACTCGTAATATCATTACCATCTTTCAAAACAATAATCTTATTATTCTCTGTACAAGAAAAAACTCTATTTTCTGTTATTTCTTTCTGACATTTTAGAACTGAACTAAACAATTTTGGATTAACATTTTCATGTAGAAATTCTGAATTTCTACATAAAAGAACATTAGATTGATCAAGAAGGAGTCTCCATTCCTTCTGAATAATAAAAGACCTAACGTCATTTTTTTTTTGTTTTAAAGGGGATTAAACGACTTTCTTTAAACATTACATTTATATTTTTTCGCATTTCACTCATTTCATTTTCAGCAATATCAATTACATTTTCATCCAAAATAACATAATCAAGAGTATTTGGAAATTCATTAAAAAATATAGAAGTTGCAAATGCTATTGCAAATACTCCACAATCATAACTACCAAACGGTTGTTGTTGAACACCTGTAAAAACCACTTGTGGTTTAAAAGGATATAATCTACTTAAATAAACCAATTGATCCTTATTTAAGTATCCTTTGTTAAGACTATCGTAAACATGTAGCACTTGTCCATCATAATAAGTACAAATCCAATGACCTCTTTTATTATCTCCACTAAACAATATTAGAATATATTTCTCACTTGCATTAACTTCCTTAATAAAATCGGGCGTCTGCAGCAACAAAGTACTTTGCATACTAAAAACTAATCTTTATTCTCTTTCCAAAAGCTTTTGAAATTCATAAATGTGAATATCATCCAACATATCATATTTAGATACTTCAATCATATTATCAACATGAGAATACATATTTCCTCATAGTATTTGCAATTAATCACAATATTTATCCGTCAATCTAATTCAATAAACCAATCTAATAAACCAATCTAATAAACCAATCTAATAAACCAATCCAATAAACCAATGTAATAAACCAATCTAACAAACTACAGTCAGGTCTCGCCAGGTGTCGTAACTTGGAATTTTTCAAACCCGCCTGTCTCAGTAAGTGTCACTGACCTAATCCACGCCCCTATAGAATGGAAGTGGTAATTCCAGGGTCGTACATTTACAGTACCATTTTTAGGGGAATGACAAAAATTTTTAAACACCAAATTTATTAAAATTAAAATTTTTTTCGGTGTAATTTTTTTCTTAGAAAATGCAGGTTGCCAAACTTAGACCAAATAAATTCAAAAAATTAAAAACAATTTTATTAATAAAAAAATAATTTTTAAAATCCAAACATTTATTTTATCTTGTAAAATCTACACCATATCATCTCATGAATCGCAGATAATTATATGAAACAAAATTGCTAAACTATTGGTTAACATTAAATATAATATAGTTTTACATAAGTAAAACTAAATATTTTTTAATTCATAATATTAAAAAAAATTAAATCAATTAATTATAAAATTATAATACATTTATTTATTATTATTCATTTATAATTTTTAACAAATAATCAAAATTTATAATTTTTTAATAAATTTTTTAAATTTATAATATAAATTTAAATGGGTTTTCGAGAGTTCAGGGAGTTTATTCTGTGAGCCGGCTCTGGCGAAGTCAATTTTTAACAATGGAGAGGGTACAGAAAAGTGGGGAAAGTGACACTTATCGGGTCTCGAACGATGATACTTTGTGAGTCGTGACACTTACTGAAAACGACACTTGGCGAGACCTGACTGTAATATAAAAAACCAATCTAATAAACCAATATAATAAGCCAATCTAAACAGCTAATATAATAAGCTAATATAATTAACAAATCTATTTCAATAATCCAATTTAATATAAATTCTAACCATTCAACCCTAACCAACTCCAAAAAACCAATTTCATCTACTGGAACACCTGAAATGAATTTAAAAAATTAGTAAACTGAAATTTTATATATCTCCTTTTTCATAAAAAATCGTATTTTTGCCTGTGTATATTACACAAAATTAATAATTTTTATTAAGATTAATGCGAGGGAAATAGATATAGTTTACTTAAATTTAATAGATTGTAAAAGTTAATAAATAAGCGATTTTTGTTTAAACATTTATTGATGATGAAACAAACATATTTTCAAAGAAATAATCTTGAAAATTCTTTAAATGAGAGTGAGCTATAAACACAGTTAATACTTATACTTTTAGAACTATTATTCAAATACCTTTAAAATTAAAAGTAGTAAATTTTATTAAGTAAATGCAGTTTTTAAATTCTGAATTAACTGTAATTAGTTGACAGTATGACAATTTTTTTTAATCTTAAAAAATCAAAATATAGGCAAATTTTTCTTTTATTACAAAATTTTTTTTTTATTTAAACATGAAAGGCATATTTTTTGTAATAATTTTTTTCTTAATCCAATTGTTCTAGACTTATAACATACGGAACAAAGGTTAGCATCTTGATTAAATCTACATTAACCGACTCTACAGATCCCAACTGTATAAGGCATAAGAAATAACAAACAGTAAAATCAATGATCGACTGTTCAGTAACCGACTCTACAAATTCCGATATTTATTAATATGAGAATTAGAAAACCCAACTATTCAATGACAGACTCAACAAATTCCGATTCCCATTAATATGACAATTAGAAATCCCGTCTCTTCAATGACCGACTTTACAATTTATAATTTTAATTAATATGACAATTCAAAAACCCAATTCTTCAATGACCGACTCTACAAATTATAATTTTAATTAATAAGAGAATTGGATATCCCGACCCTTCAATGACCGACTCTACAATTTATAATTTTCATTAACATGACAATATTGCTATAATATTACAGTCACATTAAAATGTAAATTAAATAAAAATGACTCTAAAATGCATTCCTAATGAATAAACATATATTTTATCATTACAAAAAAAATATTGAAATTTTTTTAGAAGAGAGTAATATTGCTGTAATATTACAGTAATATTATCGCGTAATATTGCTGTAATGTCACTGTAATATTGATGGGTAATATTACTATGAGGCGGAAATTTTAATGTGACTGTAATATTGAAGTAATATGTCCGGACAATATTACCGCAAAATTACTGTATTATTACGAGCTACATAGGCACCTAATGATTACAGCAACCTTTTATTACCTTTAAGACTAATTTTTAACCTAAATTAAAAAATATTTTTTTGTTTATGACAATATGAATTTTTTTATAATTAAAAACTGGGTACTTGTTTAAGATTTATTTAATCAAAAAATTTGAAGCCATGTAAAGTATTTAAGAAATTATATTAATTTTTTAATAATATAAGGCAAACTCAAGGACAAGCTAAAGGATTTTTTAATTGATTCTAGATATTTCCGAGTAAATTAAAAAAAGAATGAGCTGCTAAACATTTTTTTGTGGATATTATGCAACAAATTTTTATTAACTAAAAGTTAAGAATCATTCTTTTAATAATATACACTCGGGTCGCAAACTTTCAGTACATTTTGACTGTTTACTTGTAAATGCTCGCTCCACTTCAAATTCAAATATTTCTGTAAAAATAGATGCAACAGCTATCAAATAAGGATCATTTTAAAGCTCAATAAATGTAGAGTCAAATAGGCAAAAAAATAACCAATTTAATATTGTAAATTTGAAAATATAATTCTTTAAAGTTAGAGATTTTTTATGAAAATTGCCCTTTCGTAATCTGGAGTTTAAGCGAACGCCAATTAATGAAAAAATTTCTTTAAGATTTGACAGTTTTACAATATAATGTACAAATTTCACTCTTTAATTCGAGACCATAATCTTTTATAAGTATTCAGTATTTGCCTTAAATTCTGTAAAAATAATTACTCTTGCTTTCCAAAGTTTTCAAGGAATATAAATTGCAAATTCGTCATTTCTGTTCACTTGTTTTATCAATTAACCAAATTTTTGAAAAATGTGCATCTCTTTTTTATTGTAAAATTTAAAAAATTGCACCTTGAAATAAAATAAGTAATAATGCGAGTTAAAATTTGTAACATTATAAGAAGGGGGATAAATTTCATGTAAATAATTTAAATTTACTACAGTCAAGAGGTTCAATATTTTTCAAAAGTGTGGTTAATTGATAAAACAAATGAATAGAAACGATGAATTTGCAATTTATATTCTTCGAAAAATTTAGAGCAAGAGCAATTATTTTTATACAATTTGAAAAAATACTTCATATTTGTAAATGATTTTTGTCTAGAATTAAAGAATAGAATTTGTACTTGTTATTGTACAACTGTCAAGTCATAAAATTTTTTTTTCTTCAATTGGCGTTCGCTTGAACTCCAGATTCCGAAATCGCAATTTTTATAAAAAATCTCTAACTTTAAAGAATTATATTTTCAAATTTACGATATTAAATTGGTTATTTTTTTGCCTATTTGACTCTAAATTTATTGAGCTTTAAAATAATACTTGTTTGATAGCTGTTGCATCTATTTTTACAGAAATATTTGAATTTGAAGTGGAGCGAGCATTTACAGTAAACAGTCAAAATGTACTGAAACTTTGCGACCCGAGTGTATTACTCAGGTATTAAATAATAGTTTTTTTCTTTTTATTATATACGTCATAATAATATATTACTATAATTATAAAATTATCATTTAAACGCTTTTAAATAACTTTAAAACATCAGTTCAATAAGAACTTTTCTAAACGTTTCAATGATATTTTTCAAAAAAATGAAATTAATATTTTCAAGGTTAAATACATAACAATTTAATATTCTAATATAATTTTCAAGTTATTTTAAGAGTAAGGAGAGAAATAGTTTCAAAACTAATTTGAAAAAATTATAAATATTAATAAAAGTTAATTTTTTGAAGCTATGTTGTGCACCGGTTGAAATTTTAATAGATTTAATGATTTTATAGTATAATTATTTATAGTTTTCTGACAAAAAAGGAGACAGAAATATCTAAAAATGATAAACACATTAAAACTCTAGAAGATCTGGTATACTTTTTCAAAACTTTCGAAATTATTTACTCAAATTTTCCGTTTTTAGGAATTATTTTTTGTTAACTGACAAAGAATTAAATAATAACATTTATTGCTCTTTATTGTCATGTAATCAAACTTTTATTTCACAAAATAGCAGATTAAAATAATTGATTTTAATAATTTTATTTCATTATAAATCTCGCGTGTACAAAATAGCACCGGTTGCCGGTATTTTTAGACAAATTTTTAAAAACTTATACCTCCTTATCCTTATTTTTATTCACAAACACGTGTTCTTACCTTTGCACTTTTTTCACTTTTATTTTTCTTTCCTAATTTTTTTAATTTTACGAAGAAGAAAAAACACGTGTTCTTTTTACTTCACACTTTTTTTACTTTTATACTTCCGTATTGTACTATATAATATGTGTTCTCTGTTAATAAATGTAAACTACTGTTGACTCTCTGTGAACAAAGAAAATAAACCAATAGCAAGCATCACCGCTACGTTTCTGACCAATAGCGACCGTCATCATCGTTTTTCAGCCAATAGCAACCGTCATCATCGTATATCAACCAATCGCGACCGTCACCATCATATTTTCAACCAATAGCGACCGTCATCATGAAATTTCAACCAATCGCGACCGTCATCATAAAATTTTTAACCATTCGCGACCGTCATCATGAAATTTCAACCAATCGCGACAGTCATCATGAAATTTTCAACCAATCGCGACCGTCATCATGAAATTTTCAACCAATAGCGACCGTCAACTTGCTAAGTCCAGCCAAAAAAATAGCTGTTTTTCTATTAAGGAACTAATATTAACCAATTTCCAGGTTTTGTATACAATATAACCAATTTCCTATTTTGCCTTTTATCCAATATAACCAATTTTTTTATTTTGCAATTCATCAAATATAATCAATTTCCAGCTTTTGTATCCAATATAACAAATTTTCTTATTTTGCATTTTATCCAATATTAAGAATTGCATTAAGGTCAGATTGTAATATGACAGCATCAAAAATAGAATTAATTCGTCTAAATATTTTCACATCGTCTGCAAATAATAAAATCATAGACTGAACCCTATTAACAATGTCATTAATATAAATAGTAAATAGTGGAGCACCAAAGGATGATCCTTGAGGGACTCCACTTAGAGGTACAAATGGCTTTGAAAGATAGTTACCAACACAGACACAGTTAGACCTATCCTTCAAGTAATTTAATAATAAAAGCTTTACATTAAATGGAATATTTAATAATTCAAGTTTATCATTTAAAATTTCATGATCAATGGTATCAAAAGCTTTGGCAAAGTCCAAGTACGCTACATCCACTTGATAACCCAACCGCAGAGATTCATTAATATAATGGGTAATTTGTACTAAATTTGTTAAGGTTGATCTTTTAGGTACACAGCCATGCTGAAATTCCGAGACTATTGATTTAATGGCAAAATTAAGAGTTGGTAAAATACTAAATTCAAATACCTTAGCAAAATTATTAATTATAGATATTGGTCTAAAATTATTGCAGTTGTATTTATCTCCAGACTTATAAACTGGAATTATTTTAGCTTTTTTCCAAGGTTTTGGAAATACACTACTTTTCAAGGATAGGTTAAAAATACATGTTAATGGACCTGCCATAACAGTAGCACAATCTTTAACTATATAACTCGGAATTCCATCAGGACCAGAAGTAGTTGATGATTTTAATGCTTTAGCTGCTTTAAGAACATTATTTTCCGTAAGTTGAAAATAATTGCAATCAAGGTAAGGAATTACATCACTTACATCAGGATTAAAAGAACTGGGATCATAATTCGCATTTACTGACAAAAACAATTTAGCAAAAGCATCAACAATAGCTTGTGGGTTATCAATTTCCTGGTTATCATAAAACATTATGTCAGGTAAATTACAAGATTTGCGTGATTTATTAATATAAGACCAAAAATTTTTCGGATTAGAACACAAGTTTTTCTCCATATTAGATATATAAAGACGATATTGTTTTCTAATATTTTTATGTAGTGTTGTCGATAAAAGCTTGATTTGCAAATTATAATAGTCAGAATTATTTTTACGTTTTTTCAAAAACCTATTTTTTGCTCGGATGTCATTAATTATCTCATTAGTGAACCAGCCATTTTTGACTATGTACTGTATGTTATATGTACCCATATTTTAAATTAAATGTGTTACCCGTGGTTATTATATAGTTCGTTTATGATATTTAAAAGCCGAACAATAAAAAATTAAGCTTTTCTTAATTTAACCGATACTCAACCTATTAATGGGAACTTCTGTTACTACTATTTTTGGTATTCTGCTTTGTAATAATTCATTTTCTTCAAATTTGTAAATAATTTTATTTTTCTCATTTGTTTCGAGTAAAAATGTATCACAAAAAAACCGCTACGAATTTATATATTTTTGTTATAATCTTGGTGATCATTTCATTCGCTTTCGTAAATCTCGTTGTGTTCATGTCATGAAGGGTTGAAGGATTCAAAGAAACGTCTAAAAAACTCTAAAATTAGAGAAAAACATTTATAGGTGTCCTAACATATTTTAAAAAATATGGGCCAAAAACATTTTTTTTTAAATTTAAAATAAAAACATAAATAGTTAAACTTTATTAATCTATCTCAAAGTACTTTCATTTTATGTCCGCAGGTGAGACGTACAATTAAAAAAATTCAGCTTAAAAGCTTTTTATAATTTGGAGATATTTATGAAAATACAATGTTTATACACACACACACACATGGGGCATTTCATGTCAAGTGATCAAGGTGGAGAAAAATTTTTCTCCAACCGTAGCAAAACTTGGGGCTTTTGTAGTACTCATAGATAGTAATTTTTCATGAAAATATTTTTTTACCTAGTCCAATATTTTCCGAGGGGGAGGGGGTTAAATTTTTGTGTTTTTCAGTACAATGCTTATTTCAATAATTTTTTACTCTTAAACAATTAAACATACAAATTTGACAAAGTACATTTTGGAAAGGTTTTTTCATGCTCTTTCGACTGGAAATAAGCATTTTGAAGGTTTTGAGGTTTTGAGCGCTCCGGCGAGTAGAAAACTCATTTTTTCAATGTTTAAACATTCTAGTCCCACTTTACCATTTATATGTCCTTTTAGGAAAAAACCTCAGCTTTCGTTTAAAAAAAAAAAAAAAAATTAGGTCTTTCTCCCCCAAAAATTGAAATTTATTTTTAATTTTGATTTTTTTGGGCCAAAAATTTTTTTTTTCAAAATGTTTATTTCCAATCGAAAGAGCATGAAAAAACCTTTCCAAAATGTACTTTGTCAAATTTGTATGTTTAATTGTTTAAGAGTAAAAAATTATTGAAATTGTTTAATTCGTCTTCTTCCTTTTACTCCATTGTAAAGTTGGTATTTCCCGGATCAGGACTTTGTAAAGTGTCTTTCTTATTTTCTTCACCATCTTCAAACATTTCATTGTCCTAAAATTTTACCATTTTATTTTCTGTAAGTTCTTCGCTGATGCTGTTATGTTCCTCGTCATTGGGAATTATCTATAATAGGATTCATGTACCCCACTATATGTTCTTCTTCCCAAGGGTTTTCTATACTGCGAATGGTTTTATTTTTGCCTGACCTCTTTAATTATGGAAAAATTAATTCGCTTGAATTCATTGTTGGTCATTGTTGGTATATAAGTTCTTTCTGGAATTAGTGTTATAATCTTAAAAAAAATTGATTCCTGGTGTTGAAATTTTCTCTTTCATAGCCCTGGAAGTCATGTCCGTATTTTGCCAATGATCGCAAAATCAGTGTTCCTATTTTAATATTCAAATAAATCATTGTCATAGGTTCATCCATTAAATTGTCCACTTTGTTGTTAGTTTCCTATTTGACATTCTTCGTCAATTGGTTCGTAGTAATTATTCTGTGTATTTGTTTCATATTTGCTACATTTGTTATTCGCATCTTGATAGTTGTATGAACCCTCATAATCCATCTTATCATCATAATAATCCAAATTTGGTTCATAATCATTTTCTTCCATCCTGTGCCCATTTACACTATATCCTCTGTTGGTAATAAACAAAATCCCCAAGCGGTTTTGAAAAATTTCAAAAATTGGCAGACATATTGAATTTTTAATTTTTTGTACTTTTTTCAAATTCTATATCTTTGGTTCTTTTTAACGGATTTTAATTTCTAACCTTTAATTTTTTTTCGTTTTTTTACCATATGTAACCAAAAATATGCTGAACTTGCCCTGAAAGTTTCATCGTAGGACAGCCAGAAGTTTTTGAGAAAAAAAATAAAACATATATCTGTGCGTAACGCTGTAGCGTACCTTTTCAATGCCGCGCGATAATAGATGGAATTTTAATGAAAATACGAGTTATTACTAACTCTAGAACAGAAATATGATCTTTTTAATACTTTAACAGAAAAATGGGGTGGTTATCCACGCCAAATTTAAATCATTTGTACAAGGTTGCATTTTTTTGGAATTATTTTAATTTTGCTTTCTCATATAGAGGAAGTATTGTAATACCAAAATTTTTCAGGTTCTATTTTTTAATATATCTTTATGTTATTTGACCTCAGGAGTGTGTGTTTGTGTGTGTAAACATCATATTTTCATAAATATCTCCAAATTATAAAGAGCTTTTAGGCTGAATTTTTTTTAAATTGTAGGTCTATCTTGAGGACATAAAATTAGAGTACTTTTAGATAGATTTATAAAGTTGAACTTTTTATTTTTTTGACACTAAGTTTGAAAGAAATATTTCTGAATCTCTGCAAAATAATAACTAATAAATTCTTGTTTATTAAATAATATATTTTTTAATAACTAAATAAATAACGTGAGTTTGGTTGGAGATTTAATATATTGTTCTCTTTAATTCTTTATTCCTTGAAATCCGGCCTTGACTTGGAAATTCTATCCCGTTTTACTCGTCAACATGTTTTCTTCCTCAATCTTGAAATTATTCTATATATTATTTATTAACACATCTCAATTTACGTCAAATTATGATTTATTAACCAATGTTAAGTAAATTTATTTTTATAATTAAAAAAACTATTCTTCTTATTTTATTTTAAACTCGAGTGTTAATTTTTAAAAAATAATAATTAATAAAATTAATAATAATAATTCGCATAAACGAATAGGTTGACTGCGTGTAAGGTAGAAAAAAGGTGAGTGTTTAAGTCCCTGCTTTTTCCAGGTGATAAAAAAAGGATTGGAACTAAGCGTTGAGCCGAATGTGGCAAACATCACGAAAAGTTATGCTTGGGTAGCGCTCGTAAGAATTAGCTGTGGTCAGTGTGACACACGCTGTAGGTATAGTCTTTAGTTTTTACCGGCATATGGTTTTTTGATATGATTTGTCACATCTATGGTATATGTACCGACGGAAGTGATGAACGTGATCTTCAGAGGTTTCTTCTTTACCGGCGGCCGCATTTATTCTTGCACGCAGGGAGATAATCGGGAATTGAACTTACTCCTTTCGCGCATTCTTAGGCTAAAAAAATACTCGCGTACTAATTATAAAGTTCGATCGCGGCTAATTAGTCCACCGAGGATGCGGACTTGACAGAAACCTTTTTATGTAGCACAGCTTCTTCAGCAACACTCGGGATGACAACCTGGAGGTGACCTTCAACGGTGGAGCAACACAATCAACTGTCTATGATAGCTACCTCAGCACCGCTGGACGGATAGACTGCTACCTTTTCTCGGCTCGCCGTTCACCTTATATACTTTCTCAAGACATTCTCGCTTGTGAGAAAGTATTCCACCTATGTGTCATCTTCGCACTACTTCAATAAATACTGGACCAGAACAAGCTCATTTCGACTAGTGACGTTACCGACTCAGCACATAAATAAAGAAACCTTCTGTCTCTAACCTTGATAATTTATTTACACCTGATTACTTAGATTTAGACCATTACAACATCTTCCATGTAAATATTAACCTTATGATTTTGTCTTTACGAGTTATCTGTTAAAAAAATATGTTGTGTTGTGAATGTTTCGACGCCTCCCGTTCATATAATGCTTATTGAAAAACGAATGCAAGATGATTCTTATTCACTTTTTGGTGCAAGACAATGCTTATTCGATTTTCCGTGCAATAAAATGCTTATTCGAAATTCTATGCGAAAATGTACATTCTGAAATTAGCTTATTCTATGAATTTAATAAAATTTTCAATTCAGTATAATTTATAATTGCAATTGCTTAAACAATATTTCTTAATACGTGTGATAGGATCCGTGTTTAAAGTTTCTTATAACAATAGACACGTACTGAAATTCTCAGATATTTAATTGCAATTTAATATTAATAGGAAGATTTAGGGTTACATTTATTGTTCTGTCAGTGGCAATTGTTTTTCACACAATTTTGAATAAGCATTTTATTGCACGGAAAATCGAATAAGCATTGTCTTGCACCAAAAAGTGAATAAGAATCATCTTGCATTCGCTTTTCAATAAGCATTATATGAACGGGAGGCGTCGGTTTTTTTATGCATGTGTATATAGACAATATTCAGCTTACTCATCAAGTATTATATCTATCCTTATATATATTTAAATAGTAAATATTCGAGTTATTTTCCTGAGTTGTGTATTTTGATCCACACCTGTTATAGATAACTAAAACGCTTTCTTCCAAATTCTATTTTCTTGATTATTTCCTTTGACTCATAACAAGATTAAACTCGAAATTCAAATTTTAGGGTCACTGAATTTAAACTTAAATTCAATCTGACAAATAGAGTATTGAATGGATAAGCCACTTTAATAATTTTTCCACAAATACACCAGATGAAGGTTGATACTTTTGTATTTTCTCTCTCAAACAATTTCACTTTACAGCTTAAAAAACACAATTTATTTTTAATCACTAATTTTTATTTTTATTCTCATTTAGCATTTAATTTGCACTTTTAACAATTTATCCAATATTTTATTACCTTTTAATTGGGTTTTTTATATAAATAATATAATAAATATCTTTTATCAAACTTCTTTTATGAAAATTATTCAAAATTATTTAAGAGAAAAACAATTCTTATTTAGAATATTCAATGATAAAAACCTCCACTTTTGGAGTATAAAGAAATAATAATTAAATTCAAAGTCAACCGCCTTGCAGGATACAGTAATTAAGACTTGCTTTTTAATTGTTGAAAAATATCGATTTCACCATGAAATTTCAATAAAATCTTAATAGTGGGGAGAGCTGTTGCACATAGCTCAATGAACTTTGCCGTTTCCATACAGGATTTTCGCAAGCTTGCAATTTCTGAGGTGGTGTAATGCAAGTTCAATGCTCTTTCTTCACTATTAAATTCATTTGCACATACCACTTTCTTAGTAATTAAACCAATACATTTAAAGTCTTTTAAAAAAAGTATAACTCTTTCGAAACTAAGAAATTTCTTTTTAAAATCTGGGTGCTGTCCGAAATTTTCTCAATACATCGAAAAAAAATATTATTTTTAATGTTTTTAAAGAAAAATAGAAAATGGAACAAATGTTATCATTTAAACTAAATCAATTTGCCATGTCCTTGATGAGTCGTTGAACTATACTTTTATGTTGTTTTTAACTCTCTATTACTCTTATTTCTAGTTACAAAATTGAAATTTTAATTAATTCTATATAATGATAAATAATTTTATAGAATAGAAAAAAAATTAAAAATAGTTACGAATGTCATTAGAAACACATACTTTTCCTTACTTTACCAAACCCCAAAAATTAAGGTTTTCAATTTTCCATAAACTCATTAACGCCCAGACGAACGAAAAATTTGAATGGACTTTGATGACCTGGTTTATTACAACAATGGACACAAAAAAATTGACACATAATATTTTTAACGTAAAATTTACTCCTCTTTCAGATTCTAAAGTTAAAATTTGATTACAACAAATTGTTTAAAAGTTATAAACAATTTTTATAAAAACACGATTTTTCGAGAAAAAAATTTCTTTTCATCCGTATTTTCACCAGAAAAATGCAAATGGATGCTCTCAAAACATCAAAATATCGCGTCCATGTACATTCAGCTACAAAACCCTGAAGAGGCCAATTTTTTTTAAAAATGACGGACGACAATATGACGGCAAAAACTAAAAAAATGGCTCACATATGAAACATAGTGCTCCAACTTTTTTGAGTCACTGAAATCGACTGAAACTCGTTACTCGGGGGTTTTTGGGGTCACTGAATACGAATATAATGTTATTTTTCTAAAATTCAAAATGGCGGATCCAATATGGCAAACAACTTTTTTAAAAATGACTCTATATCGCTTGAAATTTGTTACTCGGGGGTTTTTGGAGTCACCGATTACAAAATATGATGTTACTTTTCCAAAATTCAAAATGGCGTATTAAATATGGCGGACAAATTTTGTAAAAGTGACTCCACATTGTTTAAAATGTTACGGCTCGTTTGCCGGCAAATAATTCGCCGTTACCCGGCTCTTTCCGCTTGGAGGTGGACATATAAGACTCTTTTCTTTTTTTGTTTTATACATATTTTTTGTTCTTTATTTTTTTGTTCATTTTTTACTTTTTAAAAAATGAAAAAAATAAAAAATCCGCCATATTGGATCTGTCATTCTGAATTTTGGAAAAATAACATCATATTCGTAATCAGTGACCCCAAAAACCCCTGAGTAACAAATTTCAAGTAATATAAAGTCACTTTTAAAAAAGTTGTCCGCCATATTGGATCCGCCATTTTAAATTTTGGAAAAGTAACATCATATTTGTAATTAGTGACCCCAAAAACCCCCAAGTAACAAATTTCAAGGAATATAGAGTCATTTTTAAAAAATTTGTCCGCCATATTGGATCCGCAATTTTAAATTTTGGAAAATTAACATTATATTCGTAATCAGCGACCCCAATAATCCCCGAGTAACGAGTTTCAGTCGATTGCGGTGACTCAAAAAAGTTGAAGCACTATGTTTCATATGGGAGCCATTTTTTTAGTTTTTGCCGCCATATTGTCGTCCGTCATTTTGAAAAAAAATTGGCCTCTTCAGGATTTTGTAGCTGAGTGTCCATGGACGCGATATTTTGATGTTTTGAGAGCATCCATTTGCATTTTTCTGGTGAAAATACGGATGAAAAGAAATTTTTTTCTCGAAACATCGTGTTTTTTTTTTAAATTGTTTATAATTTTTAAACAATTTGTTGACAAAGTAACATCAGATTCGTAATCAGCGACCCCAAAAACCCCCGAGTAACCATTTTCAAGCAAATCTAATCACTTTTTAAAAAAATTTCCCGAAAATTTTTTTCAGCCTTTTGCATTTTGCAAAAATGGCCATTTTCATATCCACCATCTTGAATTTGAAAAAATTCATTACTGATTTTTATAGCTGAGGGTTCGAGGACGCGATATTTTGGGCTTTTGAGACCATATTCTGTAGATTTCCATGTCAAAATATTTTTTGAAAAATTTTTTTTTGTAAAAAACTGTGTTTTTTGCAATAAAATTGTTATACCTTTTTGAGATAATTATAAACAAATTTGAACATCATATTCTGAAAGAACGATAAATTTTACGTCGGAAATGGTATTTCCTAAATTTTTTAATTAATTATTTCATATAAAATGAGAGTCGTGAAATCAATGTACATTTTGCGTCCTGTTGGGCGTTAATGGGTTAAAAAAACAATTTTTTATTCTCCTATAGTTTCCGTACTTTGTCAAATACAAAAAACATAAAATTTTCAATTTTCCATTAAATAAAAAAAAATTTATTCTACTATACTTTGTCGTACTTTTCCGTACTTTGCTAAACTCTAAATATTGAGATTTTCAATTTAAAAAAAATAATATAAAAAAGCAATTTTCTTAATCTCCCATACTTTTCCGTACTTTGCTAAACTCAAAATATTGAGATTTGTAATTTTTAATGAAAATATTTTAAAAAAATTTTTTTTTTAATCTCCCATACTTTTCCGTACTTTGCTAAACTCAAAGTATTGAGATTTGTAATTTTCGAATAAAATATTTTTAAAAAAAAGTTTTTTCATTCTCCCATACTTTGCAGTACTTTCCCGTACTTTGACAAACTCCAAATATTGAGATTTTCAATTTTCTATTAAAATATTTAAAGGAAAACAATTAAGCTGCCGGATCAAAGAAGGGCACATAAACTTGCCACGTTGAAAAACGTTGGCCCTTGGACACTTAAAATTAAAATTTTGATTTAAAATGTTTACTATACATATCCTCATAGAGAATTTGATTGCGCATCTTTTTTATAATAAAATTTTTTTCTATCTATTACTGTTTTCGAAATAATAAAGAAAAACCATTTTTTTGAAAACATGAAATTCAATTCAATTTTTCATTTCAACTCGCGCTATTTCAGTCAATTTTGCATGTCTTCCAATGACACAAAAACTAAATTGCTCGTTGAAATATCCTGAGAATGATGAAAGAAGAAAAAAATTGTTTTAATTAAAAATAAAATTGTTATTAATTTTTTTCTGAACAATTGCAAAAATCGTGAAGTGCAATTTTCACGAGCTTCGTTTAACGGGCGAATTTTAATCAGCAACAAACTTCCAGTGAGAAAGTTGTTTATTGCAGTTCAAAAAATTTTTTTGGAAAGTTATATGACAATTGAATAATTAGTAACAAATTAGTGAATGTTTAAAGTTGCACGCGCGGCTGAACGTGTGACGCACGTTTGTTGAAAGAAGCTGAACAGCATATGTCACAGTGTTGTTTCGCCTTTAGAGGTTAACTAAATCAAAACAAACCTTCCATTCAGCCGCTCGCGCAACTTTAAACACTCACTAATTTGTTACTAATTGTTCAATTGTAATATAACTTTCCAAAACACTTCTTTAGACTGGATATTTCAACAAGTAATTTAGTTTTTGTGTTATTGGAAAATATGCAAAATTGACTGAAATATCGCGAGTTGAAATGAAAAATTTAATTGAATTTCATGTTTTCAAAAAAATGGTTTTTCTTTATTATTTCGAAAACAGTAATAGATAGAAAAAAATTTTATTATAAAAAAAGATGAGCAATCAAATTTTCTATAAGGATATGCATAATAAACAATTTAAATCAAAAGTTTAATTTTAAGTGTCCAGGGGCCAACGTTTTCCAGCGCGGCGAGTTTATGTGCCCTTCTTTGATCCGGCAGCTTAATTTCTTGTGCTCTTATACTTTACCACACTTTTCCGTATTTTGACGAACTATACAAATTTTTATCATACATTTTTTTAATTTACATATTTATAAAAGTCGCTGTTAATACTGTGGTACAGTACTTCATTCGAAAATTTTCCAGAGAAAAATTTATTTTCTTGTCCCTGTACTTTTCCAAACTGTCTGCTTTCTTTAATTATCGTTATTAACCTCGTACTTTCCGATGTATAGGAAACGCTCATTAGATGTACTTTGCCTATACAGTACTTTACTGGTTTTCGCACAAATTTCCTTTCTGATACGCGGGTTATTGTTTAAAAAATATTAAACATTCGATAATGCTATTACATATATATATCAAATTTAATTAATTTCCTGAAAACGTCCGTAAATCTGATTCATTTTGACAGGAGGTACTCTTCCGAAAGCTGCTTCTAGAAGTGTATTCTTGTTTTGTTTTTTAGTCTTTCCGAAAATTACTTCCAGAAGTTTATTTTCTTTCAGTAGGTATCTAGTTGAGACTTCCTAACCTTAGTTGATGCAATTTCTTATAAACGTTATTAAATATTCGATACTAATATTTTCCAGACGCATAAATAAATTTATTTTTTGTGTATTAGTTGGATTTCATCATACTATCGATTTAAGTCGAAAGAAAAAAAGTAAAACAATTCCGCTAACGTTTTCAATAGCAAAGCTGTCTTTTCCAGACATTATAATTTTACAAAATGCAGTTATACAATAGATTTATTGCAATATAAAAATAAATTGATATTAATCAAATTATTAACATAAAAATTGGGAATATATTAGATTGTAAGTACATATTTTAATTTCAATTTCAAAACTAAATTTGTACCTAATAATTAATATTTAATTTCTAATTTTTGTGGTGCAAAAACTTAAAAAATTAATAGGGGAGAATGGGGAGTTATGAAGCATGCTTTGTTTATGAGTTGTTACTTCAAAAAGAATTTTTTTTTCAAATTTTCTCCACTTGAATCTCTAGAGGGTCTTCAAATATGCTTACTGGTTGAAGAATTTGTATGAAATAAAATAAAATCGACAATTTTTTTTCAGTTGGGCTAAAAAGCTGCTTTTTCAAGTTTTTAAAAATCATGGGGAGTTGTGAAGCACTACTAAAAATCGCTAAAAATTATATTTTTTGGTAAATATTCTTTATTGAGATTTTGCATAAATCCTTTTGAATTTCAAGAACCTAATCATTGCTGGTTAATATATGGGTGGACTTACCTTTTTGATTTGTTCGCGAATTTTGTAAGAATTTTACAAAATGGAACACTCAAAAAAACTTTATAAACGAAAGGTTGAACACATTGTCTTGAAAGATATGCAAAATATCTGCTATCGGAATGAATCCAATTACAAAACGAAGATATTAGGTGAAAAAATATTCAGAGTACGTGACATCTATCAAAACAATTACTATGCGAGATCTATGGCCGTGCTTCACAACTCCCCATGCTTCATAACTCCCCATTCTCCCCTACATTGTTTCATTTTATTTACTGAGGTTCAAAAATATTTGGTTTAACGGATTTTTAATTATTCAGTAAAACTTCTGGATAAAAATTTAATTCTTGCAATCCTAAAGGCTAAATTTTTTATTTTTAGTCGTTGTGAATATTCATCTTATATCTCAATAATTTTTAATAATATTTCTTAATATTTTTAATCAATTCGCTTTTAACTTAGAATTTGTATTGATTTTAGATAAAAATTCTTGTGACGTTTTGGAATTTTTTTCATGTGAATACCATTCAGCAATATATGGATACACAATAGAGGTAAGGAAAATTCGAACTATTATAAAATTTGATTCAAACTTACCAATTCAAAAATTGCAGTTTCTACATTCTAATCTCACAACTTAACTTGGTCTCCTTTCGATTCGAATCGGCCAATTCAAAAATTGGAATTGCGAACTTTACAACTCGACTCGATTTTCGAATCAAATTCACCAATTCGACAGTCGCAACTTCAAATTTTAAATTGGTCAATTCGATTTGAATGTAAACTGAGTCGAAATGTGCAATTTCATATTTGAAACGCCGATTTTATATTTGATTTCAATCGAATTGAATATTCCATTGGAAGTTGAACAATATTTATGTATAGAATCTGATTTTTGTTGATTTGCTTGATACGCGTTATTTGGAGAATTCCTTTCTTATTCCTTAGTTATCCTTATTCCTTAGTTCCTCAATTTTAAATGACTGATCTAGTATGATAGTCAATTTTAAAAAATAAACAAAAACGCTTTAATTTTATTACATGTTAACGTCGAATTCGTAATCAGTGACCCTGAAAACTCACGAGTAACAAGTTTTATGCGAATTTTATCATTTTGCAATAAAGTCGTCCACCATATTAGATCAGCTACTTTAAACCATTTTTCTCAAAATCTCGACGTGATGGGCACTTTTGGAGGTCATATTCGTGTTTAGCGATGAAAATCCTATAAGAATATCATTGTCCGATCTTTGAATCATTTTTCGTGTCGCCAGTGTTATATACTTTTTCATGCATTTACTAAATTCCAAAGTTAAAATTTATTTACTCTTAAAAAGAGAAAATCCAAATTTTTTAATCACATACTTTTCCCATGTTTTTGTTATACCTCAAAATTGCAATTTTTTTAATTTTAAAAAAGAAAATTCGAATTTCTTTATCTCATCCTTTCTCATACATTTACCATATTTCAAAATTGCAAATTTTTTTACTCTTAAAAAGAGAAAATTCGAATGTTTTATCCCATAGTTTTACTATATACCAAAGTTGCAAATTTTTTTTCTTAAAAAATGCAAATTCATAGTTTTTAACCCACACTTTTCTTTTTTTTGCTATAGCTCAAACATGCTTCAGAAGATGAAAAAAGGTAATGAAGTAAATCAACAACATTTACCAATAGATATTTAATAAAATAAAAATAACATTAGAAAGTTTATGAAATTCTCTTTCGATTCAGTGTATAATATGTTACAAATAATTAAATTTTTATTGAATAAGATTTATTACAAAATCCCTCTCTTTGGGATTGTTTTTTTGTCGGTGAAATAATTGGAAATGAAATGCTTCCACCTCCATTCACCTCATAATAAGAATCCCAGAAATGTTAAAAGTTATGAAAAACATGATAATTTTTTTAATTTCAAGGGAATTAACTTCCCCGTTTCTATTTCTGAAATTTAAAAAATTTTGATGTTTGGGTCAAAGTAAAAGAGTTAACTAATTTTAATATATTTAAATTAGTTAACCCTTTTAATTTGCATACGTATTAGTTGATTTGCATATATTAAAATTAGTTAACTCTTTTACTCTGACGCTAATTTGTATACGTTTTCTATTGTTAACCCTTTATGTTTATGCAAATACCACCCACTTTTTACCCTGCCTTTTTAAGTTTTATGAAAATTTGACCCTTTTAGACGTGGAATATGCAAATACCACCCGCTTTTACCCCCTTCTTTTTACATTCAACCTAATTTGCATAAATTTTATTACATACAATCACCCCCCTCCCACCACCCACTTACCCGGTACCTATGCAAAATACGTTGCTCTTAGTTAACCACCTCTTTCCACGTTGTGGGCGCAGCAAAAGTGTGAGTACGTTTACCGCGTTGAGTAAGTGGATAGTTCTACGCGTCAGACCTTTCTATCTGTTCGGTAGGGTAAGTTACCGGACGTTGGTTGGGTGTAGTATGGTAAGTTACCCAGCAATGGTGGGGTTAAGAATTAGCATATATGTAAATTGTTCAACCTTTTTAATTTACATATATCCAAATTAGACTTTTAGACGTAGAATATGCAAATACCACCCACTTTTCACCCTCCCTCTACCAGTTATATGCAAATGTATGTTAATTTTTTTATTTACTATATTTTTTAACTAAAATATATGTTAACATTTATTAATAAAGAATACATTTATATAAATAAAAAATGTGTTACCTTATTTCTTATTCTAATATTAATTATATTTTATTATCATTATATTACTTTTCTATAAAATTAAATTAATAAATATACTTTATATTTTTTTTTAAATAAATAAAGAAAGAAAAAATATATAACAAAAAAAATTTATACATAATTTATCATCTATAGGTATATTACCTTACTAAGGTAAAATTATCATTTGTTGATAAATTTACCATTCATTGGTATACATGCAGATGTTACCAATGAATTTCTATTTTACCTTCTAAGTATTTCATCATGTCTTCGATATTTTCCGTCCACGGCGGTAGTGTAACAGTGGATGAAGTGTTAGTGGGAGAAGTGACAATAGTGGGACTAATACCTGTGGTAGGAAAGATGGTTACCTTGTGTAGTCACTAAGCGAGGTACCGTCTTTCTGTTATAGAGAACACCTTCAGCAACATCTGCAGCACCAGTACCAGACAACCAGCCAACAAGCAAGCTAGTTACTGTGGTTATAAGATCAGTCTTAGTCAACTGGTCCGCTGTCGTTGTAGTAGCTGCCCGTTGTCAACTGCCCATTGCAGTAGGACCATTTAATTAGCACGCACTGGTAGCAGTTTGGCTGCTTATATGCGCGCGCTCTACTTGTACTCATAGAGAAGTACACTATGGCACTCTTAATTATTAATTTAATTTGCTCTATTTATTAGTATTTATCATTTTTAGGCTCGCCTAATGTTACTGTTTGAATGTAAGGTCGTTATTAAAAAATTTATAATGGCGGTTTCAAATCCATCATTTTTCAAAATTTATATGTTCGACATTTTGAAACCGCCATATAGAATTTTTTAAATAACGACCTTACATTTAATCAGCAACATTCATCAAGCCCAAAAATGATGATACACGTGATCAAAAAAGGTCAAAAACAGGGTTTTTTGAGACTTTGAGTCAATTTTTCTCAAAATCTCGACGTGATGGGTACTTTTAGAGGTCATATTCGTGTTTAGCGATGAAAATTCTATAAGAATAAGATTGTCCTATCTTTGAATCACTTTTCGTGTCGACAACATTTTCTGCTTCTTCGTTTCAGGGATTAAATTTTTTTCTTCATGGAGGTGATACAGAAATCGTTCAAAATCATAAACTTTTAAGCATTGCATGTTATCTAAAATGCTATAAACAAAGATGTAATACTACAAAATCTGTATACAAATCATCCTCCATTGATGAAGAAGATGCAGCCAAATGGTTTGCTCATGAATTGAAGCAAGTTGCTGAAAGACTTAAACCTGTATTTAAAACTATCATTCCGATGGAAGTTTTAAGTACTAAGCAAGAGTATCTTTTTCAAAGAATTAATACATGTCACATTTGTAAAAAAAAGATTAATCAGGGGGAGATTAAGGTTAGGGATCATTGTCACTTAACTGGTAAATACAAAGGCGTAACTCATCAATATTGCAACCTGAACTACCAGTTATTACATACTATTCTTGTTGTTTTTCATAATTTGAGTGGTTATGATGCTCGCTTGATTATAAAAGCTATTACAAACGAGTTTGAAGGTAAAATTGATCTCCTTCATATTACCAAAGAAAAGTATATTAGCTTCACAAAACATCCCCCACAAAATAGTATAAAATTTAAATTTATTGACTCATTTAGTTTCAGGTCATCATCTTTGGATAAATTGGTTTAATAGCTGACAAAATATACAATAGTACATTCCGAATTTGATTTTTATGATGTTAATAAGATCTAGTTATTAACACACAAAAGAGAAATTTTACAGTACCATAATTAATTCTCATGTAACTAATGATGGTTATATTCATGTACAAAAAGTTTGGTTCACATTCAATTGCAAAAATCACTACGAGTATGTATATTTATACATGAAAACTGATATTTTACTACTCGCAGATGGTTTTGAAAATTTCAGAGACCAATGTCTTGATGCATATGGTTTAGATCCAGCTTATTATTATACAACACCTGGGCTTAGTTGGGATGCCATGTTAAAATGTACAGGTGTAGAGTTGGAATTTTTTACAGATATTGATATGTTTATGTTTGTTGAAGGTGGTACTAGAGGTAGGTATATGAAATTCCGCAAGCTAACAAAAAAGTCTTAGGACTCATTAAAGACGAATGTAATGGACAAATATCAACAGAATTTGTTAATTTACGAAGTAAAATGTACAGTATTCGTGTGGAGAAAGAAATTTTATTGAAAAAATCAAAAGGTGTTAAAGCGGTAGTCGTGAAAAATTTATTACTTTTGAAGATTACATGTACTGTCTAAGGAATATTAAAATATAAACTAGAGTACATATTCTCTAAGATCAAAACTACACAATGTACATACACTAAAACAGACAAAAATAGCATTGAGTCCTTACGACGATAAAAGATATTTATTAAAAGACAGTACAGATACTATTGCTTGGGGACATTATAAAATCAGAAACGAAGCGAATGTTGATGATGATGTTGTAATGTTACAAGTTTAAATATTAATTGTTTTATATATTCTACTTATTTATATATTAGATGTTATATTTATTGATATTATAGTATTGAATATATATAATGTGTATATAAAATGTACAGTATATATTTTAAAGGAAAACAATAATATCAATCAAATTAACTTTAACTTCTCTAAAGGTTAACTTTAAAAGGAAGGAATGAGTTGAGCCGAATAATTAATTGAGAACAAAGTATAATAAAGTATCTTTTATTGGAATCATAAACATATTGAAAAGTGATATAATTATGTAGAACATTAATCGACAATTTCAGGCGAGACTGACGGATCTAAGATTGAAATGAAGCTGGAGTAGGATCTCAGAGGTCGAGGCGCGATGTTAATAACTTATCAATAAAAGGAAATGAAGAACGTCATGCAGCTGAACTTATCTCATAAGGGAGCTGCATGATAATAAGTAAATGAACATAATAGAGATAAATAATTAAAATAAAGGAACAGATGAACAACTTGAAACGAGCTCACCAAAAAAAAGGTAAGAATGTTGGTTGATAATCCCCTGAGAGTTGCGATGTCCTTTCCTTAAAAAGGTCCTGAAGAGACGGGGTATTTCTTTATTTGATTAAGGCAGCCGTTCTTTAATTAAGGATCAAAATCACAGACGTCCGTATCATTCAACGTCCAAAAGAAACACTGAAAAAAACTGGGGCCCTTTCTTACTAAACTCTTGAGAAGACTCGGCCTATAAACTTATAAAAGGCACAAGGAAGTGAGTCTTTATAGGAGTTAAGGAGGGAAACGGTGTAATAATGAGAGAACAATGTGAAGAACATAATCGAGAGAGAACACATGACAAAACAAAAACAGCGTGATTCAAATGTAACAAGGGGAAAGACATAAATTCAAATAAAAGAAGAAATAGTTGAATATTTTCAACAAGTTTTCAAATACAACGATTCTTAAGAACTTTTTCTATGAGAGTGTCTCTTTATTTCTATTTTTGAGTGTTCGGTTAATTCTTTCAATTATTGATGCTTTTAAATTACTAAATGTTGAATACAGTTTAATTTTATATGATCTCATTAAATTCTCGAATATTAAATTATAAAATTCTTTGCCTCTATCGGCATGTAAATTTTTAGGTATACCTACATGTACAAGTATAGATTTCATAGTAGTAGAAACATCTTTCGCACATTTACTTTTTACAGGTACTGACCATGCATACTTGGATAATATATCTATTACAGTTAACATATATTTGAATCCTTTGTTAACTTTCGCATATGGTATCGCTTTCTGATAAAACTTAGCAATTACGTTTGTATATTTAAAACTTTTATTTATACGAATAGGTTTATTTGGAGTGTAATTCTTTCTATGTGCATAAGTAAATTGTAATATTTCTTTATAGTTGGCTATATTATTTGAACATATAGAACCTTAATTAGGTTGCTGTTCTGTCTTATTGTATTTTTTCTTTCTAACTATATCAATGAAAGGACCATTGAAATTAATTTCTGTATTACCTATCATAAAATTTCCATTTTCAACTTTCCACACTCCGTAAACCATATCCAAATATTGTTTTCTGTTTTTATTCAACAATTTTATGTATTCATCTATTAATTTGTCAGGATGTTGGTCTTGAATATTATTCTCCTCATAAAACTCTTGACTTGTTAAATTGTCATTTAACACATCGTTTTGCTCATGTACAACATCTTGATACTCTTGATTTAATAAGTCATCAATTATCTTTTCATTTCTTACATTTTGTAAATCTTCTACTTTAGATACAGAATCATAAAATGTGTTATAATTATTATTTTAGGCAGATATATCAAATGGTTTATGTTAACTAACAGCAGTTTTAAATTATATTTCAAGTTTTCTTCTTCTTTCTTTTTATTTCTGGATACATTTTCATTGTTGATAGAATTATAAGGTTAATTCACTAATTTTTCCAGTGGAGTAACTAATGGTTGAAAGGTTTCTTTCAAAATATTTTCTGCATTCTCTCTACCACTTTTAAATATGTGATATTTTTTACGTATAGCATCACTTGCTTTAGTTATTTCATAAAGCGTTTCTCGTTCTTTCCAAAACATGTTTATATATTGATGTCTTAAATTATACTAATGAAATTCTGAAATCAATTGATGCTTATAACTGAATATAGCAATCAAATCCTTTTATATATCTTCCTTCATTTAAATTTTTATCTTTGTCTTTTACAACAAATCCATATCTATCAGAATTTTTTTAAAAATTTATTTATACACTAGTCTTTTGCCTTAATACTAGCCTTACAAGTGTCCCGTGTAAACTTTCTTACAAACTATAACTTATATTAAATTTTGCGCCTACAAACCGTCTTTAAAAATTAAGAATACTCGCATTTTGCCTGGACTACCCGCCTAATGGGTTTTTTCGCCAGATGAGAGGGAAACTGTAGAAAATCTCTCTTGAGTATAACCAGTTTATCGACAGTCGAGTTCTAATGGTGTGTACTGGACAATAATCGACAGTGCAAATCACTATACCTCAACGTCAAACCTCCCGCATGATAAATCACGAATGTAGTGAGAAAAACACCGGGCTATAGCGGAAACTAAGGCGGTCACACATCCAAGTACTAACCGCACTGAATGTTGCTTAACCTCGGTGATCGCAAGCTACAGAGTCTCACCACTGTGATTTACCATCGGTATATCTATTAGAATTCCAACATGTTGAGCATAAATCACGAAATTGATTGTAAGTCATACCTGTATTACATGATCATTATAAACATGCTTAAGGTTTCTTTCATCTTGTTTAAAAAACACTAGTAAGTTAATCTTATCTCTAACAAGATGTTTGGGAATGTGAGCATATGTCTTCCATGAATAGAAACTCAACATTGACATGCAAAAAAATGCTCTTACATTGTCTTACTTCTCACAAGCAATATCATCAAAAATAAAGACTGAATTTGGTTTAGCGACTGTAGGTGAAACCCTTTCTCCGTGTTCTCTAAATGGAAAGTATTCAATACCATCAACTTTACTGATAACTTTTTCTTAAAATTGATACTTTGGTTGTTGTTTCTCCACAATTTGATTGTCTACAAAAAGCTGCAAGAATGTTGTTTGAAAATAGATTTCCGTGACGTTTAACTTCATTATCCTTGTTTGGAAGAAGGTTACCAACATTTACAATTGGGAGTTAAAAATCTTGTATCTTGAACCACATCTTGAAATTAACTGAGTGTGCAGCTATAAATATACCGCTTATATAGGTTTCTCCAATCAGTTAGTTTCTAACCACGGTCGAGTGAGAAAAGATTACTCATGATAATGCTATATATACTAGCAGGCAGTTATAAAGTTGAAGATGTTATAGATTTTGTTAAACGTCAAATTACACCTGAATATTATTTAAATACAGAGATCAATCGTAGTACATTAACTTGTTGTCCTAAATCAAATATGGAAATTGATTTTGAACCTGAAGACTCAACTGGTAAATTATAAGGATTCCCCCCTAAAAAAACTAGATGCAGAGCGTTATCATTTTTCTGAAAATCTAATACAAATAATGAAAGTAAATAATGTACGTGTTGAATGTAATATTACAACAGAAGCTTACCTGAATGGTCAAAAAGTACATACTATACATGAATTTTTTCCAAGTGTTCCTCCAGAACATAAGATTATAGAAATTCCAGCTAACGTCATTTACCTTCCAGTTACCATGAAGACAATACATAATATTCAACTTCGATTAGCTGATCAGAACGATGTTTTAGCTACTTTTAGAGAAGAGACAATAACAATACGTTTGCATATAAAATTAATGAAATGGGAATAATTTATAACTAAAAAAGAAAAGTTGGTGGTGGCTATAAAAATCAATCAACATGTTCAAAGAAGATCAGTGTGAATATAACTCGCAAGGTGTTAACACCTCAGAATCAACTATATCTGAAGCAACTTGGTTTGAAAATCAGACATCAAAAATAAAGAAAAAGAAGAAGCGAGGTGAAAAATTCTATCTATTTATTTTGTGTCGTTGTTATAAGAAAAATGGAGGAAATTCTCAGCATTCCAGTTCCAGTGAATTTTGATGAATCCATAGCTAATTATGAGAGGCATAACGATCAACCATATGCAACATCATATATTAACAATAGTGATAAAATTCGAATTGTAGTTCAAAATCAAGATTTATCTATTTTACCGAGTTGCTCTTTGCATATATTTGGACGATTGACGAAAAATGATGGAACAACTTTGGCAAATTCTACAGCATTAATCAATAATGCTGTAGCTTATTTATTTGATGAAATTCGTTATGAATTAAATGGTATTGCGATTTATCGATGCAAATATGTTGGACATACTAAAACTATGAAAAATTTGGTTTCATTAACACCTTCTCAACTTATCCGTGCTGGAAATGCAGGTTTCTTTCAATATTCTGCTTTGGATTTAAAAATTACTGTAGAAAATGGCTATTTTAATGTAACAGTTTAACTTAGTATGCTTTTTGGTTTTGCTAAAGATTATAAAAAAATTGTTATGAATACTAAACATGAACTTATTTTAATAAGATCACGAAATTATGTAAATGCTGTTGTTCAATTAGCAAACACCAATGCTGATAAAGAATTTAAAATCGTATTTCATAAGCTTGATTAATTGATTTCATTTCTATCAGCTTTAGATCATAGGAGTGCAGCCAGTGCAAGAGTTATGTGGTAACTTAAATCTTCATCACAATTAGAAAAACCACATTATGTAATTATCGGATTTCAAACTAGAAGAAATAATAAACTTAAACAGACATCCTGATATTTTGATCATTGTAATATAACAAATGTAAAACCCTTTTTTACTCCCAATCTTATCCTTATAGAAATTTAAATCTAAATTTTCAACAAAATCAATATTATTTATTATACGATATGTATGCTAATTTTCAAACTTCTTATTATGGTAAATGTTCAAAAGCTATTGTAGATATTAGTACTTTCCAATCAAATGCTCCATTAATCGTTATTGATTGTTCAAAACAAAATGAGTTTTTGAAACATTTTTCGGTTAATGTACGTTTAGAATTTGAAGCGAGAGAAAATATATCTAAAGAAACAACTGCAAATTGTCTTGTCATACATTATCGTGTAGTACAGTATAAACCAATCAGTGGGGTTATTGAGAAGTTGTAATAAGTGAAGAGGAAAACAAAGTGGTGGGGGTGAAGTGGAGATTTATATAAGACACATCCCTAAAGCAGAAAATCATTTCTATTCTAAAATGCAGTTTATAGTAGACGTTTAAGGTTTTAAAAACCCCCTCTTTTATAGCTTCAAAAGATTTATTTACATAAAACGTAGAAATTCCATAAAAGTGACGTCATCACTTCGATTCTGTAGTATCAGTGATACGAGCTGCAAGAGTCAGACAGCAAGGTCTGATGCGTGGTTGGAGGGGGGTGATTGCATAAAATAAAGAGTTAACTAATTTACACATATGCAAATTAAAAGGCTTAACTAATGTGCATATATGCAAATTAAAAGGGTTAAGTAATTTACCTATATGCAAATTAGGAACCCCCACCAACGCTCGCTAACTTACCCTATTATACCTTACCAACTGCTGGTAACTTACCCTCTCGGTCGATAATGCAGATTTCTTCTTACCGACTAAGCTGGCCTAGAACCGACCTAGCTATAAACCATGCTATAAACAGAAACAAGTTGTTCATTTCATGACCATTTAGCTTCCTCAATATATATTATTATATATAATTATAAAAGTTAAATAATTATAATAGTTTATTAAATATAATTATTAATTTTAATTATTAATATTTATTAATTACAATAAATAAAAAAAATTGAATCAAACAAATATTAGTTACATTTTTTTATTATATAATAATTATTTTAAAGTGTTATGATAAAATGTCAAAAATACAAAATTTTAATTTTTTATTTTATATTATCAAAATCCATCAAGATGTGTAAGAGAAAATTTGTCTACAAGAATCGATGACATACATACATACATACATACACACTTACTTCCGGTCATTTGTTCCTCTCGAGGAATTATATATACTACACTTGAAAATTTGTAAAAATAATTGATTCACACACATACATACACACATACATCCGGACATTTGTTCCTCTCGACGAATTATATATACTACACTTGAAAATTTGTAAAAATAATTTATTCTAAAAACTTCGGAAATAGACATCACTATAAGACTTCCTTTATGAGGAAGCAATAAAAAAATCGAAAACCTGTTTTAAAAAAAGAATTCGTAACACGACAAAATACTAGGGCATATGATTTCAACTGCAATGCAGTGAAGTAACGAAATTCCCATTATTTTGCTAATATTTAAAATTATTATATATTGTTTTTGCATTAACAAAAAAATACAAAATTAATAAAAATTAATAACTCAAAAGCCGTTTACAATAAATTAATGAAACTTACACTGATTACACAAAATTGTTCAATCTTTTAAAAGAAAATATTTGCAAGATTGTAAATTTAAAAATTCTGTATTTATAATAACAATTTTATAAACAATTTTAATTATTTATTTGTTCTACCCCTCCAATTGCAATGAAAATCATAGGAAGTGTACTCAGTAGTCTCGTCTTGAAGCCCCCAAAGAAAATTTTTGTATTTTTAATTAGGAATATACATAACGAATTTTTTATTAAAAACGCTCGCCAACTCCACAGAGGGAGAAAGTTAATTGTCATGGAAAATTCAATCTAGAGGATACAAATATTATTTGTTTTTAATAAATTTTTTTTTAAAATGAAAGTTAATAATATTGCGCACTGATAATATTAATCTATGTTAACTTTAAAAAATATGAATGCTATACATTTGTTAACTAATATTTAGTAAAGTTTATTCTCATCTGTTCATATATATTGTTAAATAAAAAAATATTGTAAACAGTTTTCAAAATTCTACCTCCACAAATCGGTGCAGAATATTATAAACTTTCATTAAAAAAAATTATTAAAAACAAATAATATTTGTATCCTCTAGACTGAATTTTCCATGACAGTTAACTTTTTCCCTCTGTAGAGTTGGCGCGCGTTTTTAATAAAATATTCATGTATATTTCAAATTGAAAATACCAAATTTTTTTTTTGAGTCTTCAAGACGAGACTACTGAGTACACTTCCTATGATTTTCATTGCAATTGGAGGAGTAGAACACATAAATAATGAAAATTGTTTATAAAATTGTTATTAAAAATATGGAATTTTTAAATTTACAATCTTGCTAATATTTTCTTTTAAAAAAATGAATAATGTTGTGTAATCAGTGTAAGTTTCATTAATTTATTGTAGACGGCTTTTGTGTTATTAATTTTTTGTTAAATTATGTATTATTTTGTTAATGCAAAAACAATAACAAAAATTAAAAATTTGAAACAATGATTAAAAGGGTTTTTTTGTTTTGTTGTGAACTACCGATTTTCATTAAAGTTTTAACATTCTAGAAAATCAATAAATTTTTTTTAACACAGTTGAGCTGGTCTGAGACTATATTAATATGAATTTTCTACAAAATGCATATATTAAATTAATCATTTTAAATAAATTATTAAAATTATTAAATAAATGACTATTTATATTAAGTTTATAATCGTTACACATATATTATAATAATTAATTAATCTTAAAATTTACATTTTTGAAATAATTAACCACACATATTTATATGTTTATTAAACCTGTCGTTTTTGAAAGTCTTATATACAAAAGTATTATTTAAATTGTTTTAAAGAATTAATGACTGGTTATATATAAATTCCCTATATAAATTCCCTAATACACGAGAACAATCTCGCGCACGGTATTTAACGACGAAGTAACTGCTCAATGTAAGAAGCGAATGTATTACATTGCAGCGTGGCGGTTCTCGTCTATCACGAAAGTTAAGCAGATTTGGTCGCGGTTACTACATAGATGGGTGACCAATTGGGGACAGCGTATTTTTCAGACTCAAAAAATATAAAGTGTGATTGAATGTGTATGGGTGTGTTTGTCGTTGGAAAATATGAAAAAGATGTGTATGTTAGTGTGCAAAATTGAAAAAAGATGTATATAAGAAGTGTTGTGTTAAAGGTGTGAGAATTAATTATAGTATATAAAAAATATGGGATCAAAAATTTCCTTTTTTCAATTTATCGTTGGTATATCTTAAACCACATAAAAGAATTGACATAACAGTATGGTGTTATTCAATCGATAGCAAGAACTAAAAAAATTTAAAAAACAAATTTTTGAATCATAAAAATGATGCTTTTAAAATTAAAAACTATGGTCATTGACTCGAAAGCATATACTGTTAAATTAAAAAATTTTGATCGTTGATTCAAAAAGAATACCTTCAAATTAACATAGTATGCTGTCAATTTAAGAAATATGCTTTTGTTTTAATGAAAGTGATACTATCTAATCATTAGAATCGGTGCTTTCAAAACAACAGCATATACGTTTGGCAACCCGTTACGACACTATTCAATAAATTAAACCTGTAAAACATTATATATTACATGTAGTATTTAATACTTGTTGCTGTTATAAGAAGATAATATTTTATTAATATAGTAAGTATATTACTTGAAATTTATTGCATTTTTATTCGTGTTTGAATGCATAAGCAAGATGTGAAAATTGTTAGGTTATACTATCGTAAACGTCACCGTGTTGTACGCGTTCCGTTCCTTGAAACCATCCAGATAAATATATGTGTGTGAGTTATATGTGCGTATACGCAGGTAAAATTGTGTTTTATAAAGTCCGCATGAAAATCAGTCGGAGTTTGAGCGATTCTTATAAAAGATGAATCTAATACTTTTATAGCACGTTCTTTTTGTATTTATAATAAAGATTTCGTGCAAAATTATCTACTGTTTCTTTTGCTTATTGTATCGAACTCTTCATTACATTAAATAAATGATTTCTTATATAAATTATTATAACCTTAAGCTAAACTTCCATTCAACAGTGATTAATCAAATTTGTAAAGATTCTTTAAGCAATAATAGCACCAGATTTCTCTCCGTATAAAAAAGTCAGAAACAGAAAATTTTGAAGTTTGCATATCAAAATTCGTGATTAACAATAGTTCAAACAAATTTTACTTGTTAAAAAAAGTATAATTTACTTGAAGAAATCTAAAGTTTATTAAAAGCCGAGTGTTATTTATAATGTGCCAAGCAATTAATACTCTGAGCGAAGCAATTTCTATTATGAATCAGAGTAATTATTACTATTTTGTAAAGATGTTTACAATATATTGAATGTAAAAAGTAATACAAAATTTAATGAAAATCACAATGACTATGTACAATTAAAATTCTTCAAGCAATTTTTAAAATTGAATTCTGTAATAATTACTATCAGTAATTTTCACTACCAAAGATAGTAATATTTACTTTATGCAAAGTACATTTTACAATTAATAGTAATTTTTAATACCAAAGCATAATTATTACTATTTCATTTTTAATATTTGTATTCAGCAATATTAAATCCATAAGTATTTTAATTTATAGTATCAAATATTTAGCTGTTTTTAGAAAATTCGAAATACTTGAGTCAAAGAATGGTAATAATTGGATCTAATATATATTGTGCCAGAATTCGTGAAATTTTCACGAAAAATAAAAAGTATATTTTTTAAATCGAAATTTTGAAAAGACATTTCTATTTTAAAGAGTTTATTTTTTAATTGTTATTTAAAAAGTTACAATCAAAATTATATTGCCGCGACGTTTTTAGAAAAATACAAGTTCTCTTAATGTTTGAAATATCAGACAGTTTCTTGGACTTGCAGATTATTACCGTAGATTTATAAAAAAATTCTCTAAGAGGGAAAACCCCCTATCTGGCTAATTGAATCAGGAAAAGATATTTATCTGGACCCCTGAACATGAAGAGGCTTTTACAACCCTTAAAAATTCATTATATCAAGAACCTATTTTACAATATCCTGATTTTTATAAAACATTTACATTAACAACAGATGCTTCTGATCATGCAATTGGAGCAGTATTAAGCCAAGAAAAAGACGGTTTCGATCACCAAGCAGCTTATCTATCGAGACTTTTAACAGGACCCGAGAAAAATTACTTCACAACCGAGAAGGAATGTCTTGCAGTTATATATTCGGTAAGATACTTCCGACTTTATTTGTATTGACGTGAATTCATTTTAGTAAGTAATCATGAGCCATTGCGATGGATTGACAGTATTAAAAATCCTGGACAGAGATTTGTAAGATGGCGTTTAAAGTTAAGAGACTATCAATATTCTTTTAAATATAAACCAGGAAAACTGAATTGTAATGCAGATGCATTATCAAGAAACCCTATTACAACTACTGACACTTCACATTCAAAAATTTTTGTATCGACACGAGCAGGTAAGAAATCTTTAGACCAACCACCAACCTCAAGTAAAAATCTTACTGATGAAAATAAAGATATTAATAAACCTAGTACGTCTCGTACTACAAAACAAATCCAAAAACCTAAAATCTATTTTAATCCGGCATCCGTTTCTAAACCAATGATTGTTGCTTCAACTTCTGCAGATAATTTACAAACTACCCAAAAGAGTGCAAAAAACCGACCTTCATACCATCAAAAACTAGGATCTAAAACTTCTTTTTTTAAACCACCATTTAAACCTAATATAAGCTCCATTGCAACAAGACAACACCCTCGTAAGGTAAAATAAAACATTGCAACACAAAAAGATAGTTCCGAGAACGAAGATGATAACCAGGAAATTGAAGAATCTGAATCTGACGAGGAATTAACACTTGAATCTTCGATAAAAAAAACAGTCCTTAAAGGGTTAAAGTGGATATTGTTAAAATTTTTGAACAATATATAGATTTTGTTGAAAAATTTAGTAAACTATTACTCTCTAAATTTGAATTTGTAAAAATTGTTACTAATTTTAATTAGTGACTGACTTTTTGCTTTTGAAGTAGTAAATTTTCAGGGTTGCCACAGGTCTGGAAAACCGGGAAATTTTTTCCTGTCTTTTTTTTTAAATTAATTTTTTTTATATTATAGAATAAATATTCAAAATAATCAATATATTATATCAAATCGAATTAAAATTGTTTTTTAAATTTATATTTCCTTTTTACAATTTTTATTTTAAAAATTGCCGCGCCATACGATTTTGATAAATAGATTAAAATCTATATATATATATATATATATATATATATATATATATATATATATATATATATATATATATATATATATATATATATATATATATTATCGGAAGAAGAATAAATGAAACAATGTTACAATAGTTTTGCAACGTTTCGGTGTCTTGGTTTGACACCATCATCAGCTCACTTTATTAAACAAAGAAAATTATTTTTTAATATTATATAAAATTTACAAGTTTTACCACGAAAATTCTAAAACTCGGAGTACATGTAAACAGAACTTCAAATATATTTTAAAAGATATAATTGAATAAATAATTGGATCCGACATTTTAAATTTTAAAAATTGGATTTTAGATACTTATTCAGCAACCTTAAAAACTTCTGTTACTAAGTTTAATAAAAATCTATTACAATTTGTTAAAGTTATTCAAGTTTTTACATTACTAATTTTGTAATGGTTGATTGTTTATTTTATGGGTATGTGTTAGAGAAATATTCTAAAATATATTGTTAGATATATATTTGGGAGACCGGAGCGTAATGGATCACTTTTCACTTTTTGTTGCTTAACTTCGTCATTCTTGCTTTGATAAAAATTTCATCTTGTGGAAAACTTAGATTACATTTCACTATAAATATAAGAACTTTATTGAATTTTTCATTAGTATAGTTTAGCTTGTCACTGAGAAAATATGTTCAGAAAAAAGCAAGAAACGCTTCGTCAAATAGCAAAAGCAAGTGTTGCTATTAGGCGGAAACATCGTTTACTCAAGATGGGTAAAGAGGCTGCAGAAACAGTATTGAATGAAACTTTTCATCAATAGTAACATCTCTTCAAAAGTTGGTGAATATAACTGAGATACCTTTTCAAAATATTAAAAAAGAAAAAGTTAAAAAAGAGAATGAAAATGATTTTTATTTCTCAACTGCTGTTGATGAAGAAGAAGAAATTGATAAAACACTTCTCAATTACACTCTACTTGATAATAGCAACAACTTTTAACAAGAAAAAGAACTTAATTATGAAAATTTGACAAATAAATTTATGCAATTATTAAATAAAAACAGGAAAAGTTTTTTAGACATAGTTTAAGGAGTACGTAAGCTTCCTAATGGTTCTTTTATAATTGGAGATACACTAGTTAATTTAGAAGGTTCACATATTCAACTTGCTGGAAAGAAAAAATATGACATTGATAACAAAAGACTTTGCAACGTGCAAGACGATGAAGATCAACACTACGCTGTAAATTTAAGACTTGTACAGAAAATTATTAAAAACGAGATAAAAATTGTTATTCAAATTACATCTTCTTTAAGATCAGCTATTGATGATTTGAATCTTTATATCCGAATTATCGAGGATAGAGTAAACGAAAAACTTAAAGAAATTAAATCACAGCAAAATTATATTATCAAAGAGGCCAAATTTATTCAACAGTGATGGCTGATCAAAAATCATCAGTTGTAACAGAACTGCACAAACAAGCTAGAAAAAATTATCCTCGTCGAAAAGTTCAAATGCGTGGTATAGATGAAACCTGGCAAGCAGATTTGGTTGAAATGATATCTTATTCTTATTCTAATAAAGGTTTCAAATACATGCTCACAGTTATAGACATATTTTCCAAATATGTCTGGGCTATACCTGTAAAGAGTAAGAATGGAAAGAATATTTCTTTGGCTATGAAAACTATTCTAAAACAAAGCCGAATTCCAAAAAATGTGCATACTGATAGAGGCAAAGAATTTTACAATTCTAAATTTAAGAGTTTAATGCAAGAATTCAACATTAATCTCTATTCTACCTATAGTAATTTGAAAGCCTCATTTGTTGAAAGATTTAACCGCACTCTAAAAAATATGATGTGGCCTGAATTTAGCTTACAAGGCAATTATAAGTGGATTAATCTTTTACCAACTCTCATGTCAAAGTACAATAGTAAAAAACATCGTAGGGGAGACCGGGGCTAAACCGGACAAGTCAAATATTTCCGAAACCGTGAAGAATTTCAAATCGTGTAAATAACCTATGAACACGCAATTTCGTGATGCATATGCTGCATGAGGTTTTAGGGACGTGTCATTTTTCTTGTAATAATAGTTGCCGTTAATATATGAAAATGTCATTTCTTGAGGTAAAAGTAAAAAAAAATTTCTTCATTTTTTTAGGTTTTTATCGTTAAAATTAAAGTGCAAATATAATACGGCCATTTTTCTTTTAGCTCAAGGTGTACTGAGTTTAGTAGAAAAAAAGTTTAATGGAAAACATTAAGAAGAAAAAATATATTGCAGGTTAATTATTAGATGACGGTGTGGGGCTGAATCGGACATCGTGATTAAAAACAACCAAATCTTTGAATTCTTTAATTTATTTTATATTAATTAACTATTTTATATTATATTCTTTGTTTAGAACCACTTTATAAATAAATAAATAAAGAATTTATTTTAAAACTCGAATTCGCAAGCGAGTTGCTACAAACAGACAAGCCTGAAAACTGTAATTCATTTTATATTATAATTATTACCGATTTTACATATTATATTATATTCTTTGTATATAACTATCTACAAATAAATAAAAGAAGAATTGATTTGACTTTTTTACAAAAAAAAGAAAATTTGTATCTCATTCTTTAATTAATTGGCCGTGTCCGATTTAGCCCCATGGGGTGTCCGGTTTAGCCCCACCAATTTTCGGATTTTCGTTTTTGAGGTAGTCACCTTCGAAGCAATATATCTCTAAAGCTATTGTCCTTTTTTTAAATTGAACAAGTGCGATTTGTAGGTGAAAGTACAAGCTTCAAAACGGTATATTACACTTTAGCAAAAAGTATGTTTTTGTATGAGTTTTCTGGTCAAAGACAAAATTCCGTCCGGTTTGGCCCCGGTCTCCCCTACTATTGGTCTGAAACCCAAAGATGTCACCAAAGAAGATACAAGAGAACTGCTAAGATGTATCCGTAAACTACGTAGAATTTCGCTGAAAAGATCAAAATTCAATGTTGGAGACAGAATTCGAGTTAGCAAGTTTTAAAATATCTTTGAGAAAGGATATACTTCCAACTGGACCACAGAAATATTCACTGTGGAGAAAGTTAAATCAACAAAACCAGTTACCTACAAGCTAAAAAATTATCAAAATCAACCCATCGAAGGTGGTTTCTACGAAGAAGAATTGCTGAAAGTCAAAAATCCATATGTTTACCTTGTAGAAAAGATTCTCAAGACACGTGGTAATGATGTATACGTGAAATGGCTTTGATTTGATAGCTCACACAATAGTTGGATTAAAAAATCTGATATGTAATAAAGTTAAAATAAGTTTTTAAAAAATTTTAAAGTTAAAATAAGTGAAAGTATAGTTAAAATATGTTAAAGTTAAGTTAAAGTAATGATAAAGTAAAGTTAAAATAAGTTAAAGTATAGTTAAAGTAAAGTTAAAATAAGTTTGAAGAAGTTAAAATAATTTTAAAATGTTAAAATACGTTAAAGTAATGTTAAAATAAGTTAAAGTATAGTTAAAATAAGTTAAAGTAATGTTAAAATAAGTTACAGTAATATTAAAATAAGTCGAAACGTAGTTTAAAAAATTATAACAAGTTAATGTAACTAGGTTAAGGTATTTTTCTAATAAAGTAGACATAAAATAAAATGAACATCTTTTTATTCAAACAACCATTTCCTTCTCCTCTCTGAAACAAATATTTTTTTACAATAGTTTATTTACCCTCATTATCATCAAATTCAATAATTTTACAATGACCCCATGCAAGGGTGTCGGTGCTGTTTGCTATTAAGTATCTTTCGTCATCATACGGACTAAGTGCAATTTTTATTTGCTTTAATATCTGTACATTGTGAAGATTTGACCGAATACAATATTGTGTCCTCGATTGGATTTTAACATTTCGTAGATAATAAACATAATCATCAAAGTCAATGTTTTTCTGGACAACTCCTGCTTTGGCACCTTTAGCCTTTTTTATGAAATCTTTGTCTTCTACGCTGACGCTGTACATTTTGCTCCGCAAGCCAACAAATTCTCTTACAATTTTTCCGCAACATTCATCCTTCATGAGACCTAATATATGTTTGTTGGCTTGCGAAATATTGTGCACGTTATTACCCGGATAATCAGAAGTGTCGAATTTCATAATGTCATGTTTCATATCGGCGTAAATATCTGAGCACTTGATTTCATAAATCAGGCTATCGGTGTACAATAGTTTTAATTTATCGTACTTGTTTAACATGTAATCGTAGTGGAAGTCATAAATAAGCGTTTTTGACACATCCAACACAGTCAAACCAACATACACCGGCTTGTTCATTAGTACCTCCATTTTCCTAAGTTCCATAGCAACCAAATTCTAATTAACGATGGCTCTGCTGTGGAAGTTAGGTTTGGAGATTAATGCTTCAGCTCCATACCTACCCTCCCACTTTGTCACAGGTTTAATTTCAACATGTTTTCTCACGTTCTCCATTGTTTTGCCAAATACAGCATTGTTCATTAATTTAAACAAATTCTTTTTAAACTCATAACTGGCGTTTGTTCTTCGCATGGTATTAAAGTCAATGTAACTTTTCAACCATGTGGAATGTTCAAATTTCAAGACGCGATGAATTTAAACTAACACGAGACCGTTGGCAATAGCTTGTTTTAAGGCACGATAATGGAGAACGTGCTTTCGTTTCGGTAGGAGAGTAGTTAGGAGCTTCTCCTCTTTTGACTCTGGTGGCTTTGAGCGTTCTGGACAAAATGAAAAATCGCTGTGTTTATCGTGAAGATGATCTGAATTATCCAAATCGACTTCCAAAATGTAACCTGTAGGCGCATCGTCTAATACATCTAAGTCAAAATTATTATCAACATTCTCTTCCATGTAAGGATTGTTAGCTTTTGCATATCGATTTGTACATTGACTTACTCCACCTCTTATTCCTCGTTCAATAAACATTACCATATTAATGTATGTCAAGAGTTCAAGTCTTACATTCGTATACTTTAACATTGCGTCCCAAGTTAAATCCGGTGTAGTATAATAGTGAGCTGGATCTAGACCGTATGAGATTAAACACTGGTTTCTAAAATTTTCGAAAATGCCCGCGAGTAATAGTATGTCGGTTTGCATGTACAAGTATACATAATCACCAAGATTTTGACAATTCAATTGACTTTACACTTTCTGCGCGTGAGCATAATCTTCATCGGAAACATTTAAATCGTTTAGCGAGTTATAAAAGTTTTCTTTTGATGGTAACTCTGTTTCGTCGAGTTTTTCCCTGGAATCAATGAACTCGTTGGAAAAAACTCCTTTTCGCGTCAACAATTGAATTTTATCGTTGCTGTAATTTGAAAATACAGAATTTACAATTTTATATTCTTCGAGATAGGATGCTAACTTGTCCAGAGATGATGCCATAAACTTGAAAGAATCAATAAAACGAAATTTTAGAAAACTACCTTTTACATTTTTAGTAAAACTAATGTACTTTTCTTTGTTAATGGGAAGCAAATAAACATTGCCTTCAAATCCAGTAGCAATAGCATCAATAATAAAATGTGCATCATAGCCACTTAGGTTGTGGAAACCAACAGGTATGATCTGCGATTCATGGTAATTAATGTTACAATCTTGATGAGCGGGTCCACGGTACTTCCCTGTTAAATGACAATGGTCTCGTACTTTCACATCCCCATGCGCAATTTCCTTTCTACAAATATGACAAGTACTATCATTTAGAAAAGCTGACAACTGCTGTAGACTTAATGTTTCCATGGGTACTGGATTTCTAAATACGGAATCTAGCCAAGTTCTTTAATTCTGTAGCGAACCATTTAGCTGGATTTTCCTCATCTCTAGGTAATGCTTTGTACACAGACAAAGAGTCATCAAAACTACACTTTAAGTAATAACCAATACTGAGAGTTTTATGGTTTTGAAAAACCTCAGTATTTTTTCGTTCTTGGGATGCTGCCGAGGGAATTAACAGACTTTCACAATCGGCATAAATGATAAAAGGAACATGTTCCTTATTTTGAAAATTTTTAAAATCGACTATATTTTGACCTTTTTTGGGTAATCTAACTTTTGTGTCGTCCATTTTTCGACAATGCTCTTCCTTTATCCAGACATAATGGAAGTTAAAGGATATGAGAGGCATCTCAGTTTCATCATCGTCTTCACTTAAATTTTCATTTATGTAATGATCTTCAATTCGAAGAAGATTGACGTGATTCAACTTCTTTTGAGATGAAAGATGAAGAGGAGAAACTGTAAATTTCTCATTTCTTTTAAGAAGACCATACAAGTTGACGGAAATGTTATTCAAAGTTTCAAATTTAGAAATGTCTTTAAAAGAAACGGGAAATTCGATACCACTAAAATTGAGTGTATCTTCATAGGGTCTATATTTTGAAACTCGATCTGCGTGTTTGTCAGCTGGGTACAGTGCTGATAATATTGCCCATTTTAAAACACTGATTATCAGCATTTTGGATATTAATGCAGGCATGCTTTCGATTGATACAATTTGACAAATTGATATAAGAACTTGCGCGCATATGATTGTATTTGTTAATGTTAACCTCCAACCTTTCAATAGAATGAAGTCTCCAATTAAACTCTTTCTCTTGGGATTCCTCCATTCCTTTTAAGGTTACTTGTTTAACATTAATGTTATACCAATCACCTAATGGGGTTGCTTCTAAAATTTCATCGGTTTTCGCGATGAATGACTTTAAATCAGACATTTCTTGTGTTTTACCATCAATCGAATCTTTAACAAATTTCGCGTGCAATACGGTGTAAACTTTTAACCCATTCTATTCTATCATTCGTCACTTGCCTACCCGCACCACGTTTCATAAGCAAATCAAAATGGCAGCGCAAGTATTCCATTTTTTGACTTAAATTTAAACACCTAGATCTTTGAGAAGATGAGAAATCAGACTTACGCAAAAATTTCCTAAAAATGTTCTTATACCGTTGGCACTTGTGCTTCCATTCAAATGCTGTAACCATTTTCTCCTCGCCAGTCATATCCATCGTTGAAATGAGTGCCTCACTGCTCCAGAGTCGCGCGCATCTTCCTACCACACTTCACAGACCACTCCGATGAGACCCGCTACTCCTCAGTCGCACTTGCGACTCCACTCCCACTACATGACTAGTGGAGTGAGCGAAAATATAGGTTAGGAAGAATACCAAGGGAAATTTACTTCGACAAAATGGCGCCATCTAGCAGTGGAAGCCAAAAGCAAGTTGTCGGTAAAGTAGAACAACCACTCTAACCCACTTGAAAGTTTGAAAATAAAAATTTAAATACCCCGCCAAAGGGGTTTGAATTGAGCGGTGACGCCATCTCTCTGTGGCATCCAGAACTCAGATGTCGGTAAAGTAGAACACTCCCCCTAAGCCACTTGAAAATGACTATTTATTAATCAATTTTACTAATTCAAAAGCAAAAAGTCAGTCACGAATTCAAATTAGTAAACATTTTTACTAATTCAAATTTAAAGAGTAATCTACAATTTTCTCAAAAATTTTAACAATAACTTTCACGGTTAAAGATGTTCGTTTATTACAAAATATTGTATAAATTGCTACAAGTTTCGACTTTATTAAGTCCTCATCAGGCAATTCTCAGTATTAATTAAAAATAAAATTTTAATCTTAAAACGAACATAAGCAAATCAAAAAACAAATCAGTAATCAAAATTAATATAAGATATTAATTGTCACCGTGAATGGCCTCTGAATACTACTATCAATAATGTATAAAGTTTATTTAATTTTTATTTAAAGAATTCTTTATAAATATGAATGATGTATATATGGGACGTTCCATGTCAAATGGATCATAGCTCTGTGCATAATTCTATGGGCTTAATTAAAACGTGTAAGGTCTTAAAATGTTCGTATTCAATTACTATCTGGCCTTTTTAAAAAGTCAAAAATGGCGGACAAGTTATGACACATTATATGACTGAAAAGTAGAAAATGTTTAATTGAAACATCTTTTAAGAAGAAAAAAAATCGTTCCAATTGGCATTACACGGATCACCAAGAGTGTTGAAGGTTTGAAAAATCAAAATATTTTGAAATTTTTCAAAATTTTTAGAAATACAAAATGGTGGTTCTAATATATCATTCCAAGATTGCTCTCTGCGCATTAGCAGACCGTACCAAGGACACATGAACACCACCATGCGGAAGTACACATTTTGTTTTAGAATGAAACTTAGTTGTTTTCTCATGATTTCAGGTATGTTAGGTATAGTTATCTAATTCAACACTGCAATTTACCATTTTTATAAAAATGTAAATTTATATTATATATTATATTGGCGATTTTCAGCAAACTGTGATATTTACGTTTCTAACGAGTTTTAACTGCATATTAATGAATTAATTAATAATTCATTAATATTTTAATTAATTTTTTAATTAATTTTAAGAATATTTTAATTAATAATATATTTGAATTCAAATTTTTTTTGAAATTTTGAAAAAACTGTTATACATTTTTATTCCATGCATATAAAGAAACAAATTCAGAAAGTATTTTACTATATTGTTAAAATCATCAAAAACTTTAATGATCTGTTGGAGTGGAAATGCTCATGTGTTAGTATTAAATCAATAAAAGATAATATTTGAAGGGTGGCATGACAAAAGGGGTCAAGCAACAATTTCATGATTTTACAGGAAGCGAAAATAACATATTTCAAAATTCTATAGGTCATTAAAAAAACAAAAAAAATCGTTTCGAGATATTATAACGCTTTACCATAGAAAAAACATTTTGTTGAGATAAACCCAGAAATTAACGAGAAAAATGAATGAGTGTGTGTTGTTTTAAGGTTACGTCAATTGCGCATATTTTCTTTTAAAATTAATTATTACAAAAGTATACCATTTATAGAAAAACTGAGAAATTAATTTCTTAATATTGAATTGATAAATCAAATGTGAAAAAGTTTTCTTTAAAAAAGTTGTTTGCTTTCGAGAATATAATGAATTAAGTGATTACTTATAAGCGAGCAGTTCAAAATTTTTCAAATTCAAATTATTTTTAAAAATATTTAAAAATAAACAAAAGAATGATATTCATATTGTTTACCATTACATTAAGAATAAAATTACCTAAATATAAAAACATGAAAATTGAACAGTTAAGGTAAAACCTCTTCTCCGTTACTTTTTGTAAATGCTTCTCCTGCACGTCGTTTATTATTTTCATCTTCTTTTTTATTAATAATTTTTTTCCCACATCTACGAGGCATTTTCAAATTTGGGAAAATAATATTTTTAACCTCATTGATTTACTAATAATAATATTGACTATGCATTTCTTTTGTTTTTTAGTTAAGTTGCATTACAAGTAAAATATTAGGCTATTTTATGATTATAATTTTTATTAAAACTCATTTAAAAACGCAATTAAACAGAAAATCCTTTTACAGAAATGTGTAAATGAATTTATTTGATTTTTTCATAAAAAAATCTCGATTTTGATAAAATTGTTGCTTGACCCCTTTTGTCATGCCACCCTTCATTTACTAAAATGAGTCATAAGTGTTATTAAAAAATCATTTCAACAAATTATTATTGTTATTTACCAACTTTTTACAGAATGCACCTAGAAAGTTGCAGTTTTTTTCTATTTTTGCAATTTACTAAATTACAGATAAACAAGTTGTTCATTTCATGACTATTTCGCTTCCTCAAAATATTATAAACCAATTGCTTAATTTAATTTTAATATGTTAAGGTAATATTTCAAATAACACAAAATTTGAATTTTTTGTGAAAAAGAAAAATATTGATTAATTTTATAAATTTTGATGAAATGTGCACTTTGTATATATCAATCGATTCGTTTTTTTGTCAGAAATGTAATTTTGAGAATAATTTATGAAAATATTAAGAAATAAAAAAGTTATTTAAAAAATAAAAAAAAAAAATTTTCAAAATTTTGAAAAAATTGTATAAAAAAAAATTTTGTGGATAAATTTGAAAATCCTTGTGTCAGATTTTAGGTATTAATGACTGCAATAAACCTGAAAAATTTCAGGGCAATCCATTAAAATTTGTTTGAGATAATTTGTACACAATTTTTTGTGACATACACACACACATACACACACACACACATACATCTGGACATTTGCTCAGAATTCAATATACATATATCCTAGATGAAAATGAGTCCATATAATCATGTTTTGAAAAATTGAAAATCGTCACGAATGCAAAGCTTCCTTATGAGGAAGCAAAAGAGTTGAATTATTATTTAAACAATTTTTCTTTAAATTAATATTTTTTTTATAAATTGCAAAATGTATACATAGAAGATTTAGTAAATTGCAAAATTAGGAAAAAACTGCAACTTTCTAGATGCATTCTGTAAAAAGTAGATAAATATCAACAGGGACAAAATAAGTAAAATCGGCCACTTAAAAAAATGTTGACTCCAATTTTCAAGTAATTTATGATTTTCAGTAGATTTACTAGTAAATTTTTACCCCCTACAATATTTTTCCAAAAAACTGTTATTTTGGAAGTAATCACGTGTTGAAGTTTTGAGTCATTTTATTTTCGTTTTCTTAATTCTCTAAAACGAATAATGATAATTAATTAAACTTTTTTTTAAAATGAAGCTTGAAGTCTATACCTTAAAGATAAAATAAATAGCGTATACTAAAAAATAAATTTGTTTAATTGTTATTAACAATTCTTTTAATCAATTGCAAATTGAAGATTGTTATCAATGTTTTTAAAAGATTAAATTATCGTGTATTGCTGCGCAATACTCGAAGGATTAATTTAAAAAAAAGAAAAATGAGTAACCTCAAACTATATAGAAACTGTGTAAAGTTTTCTGCCAAAATACAGGCGAAAATAGATTCTTGATCTTGAATTCCGCTTGAAAAGGTGAAGTTTCTAACAAAACAAAGGAAGATCTTATTTATTAGTTTCTAATTTTATCTTTTTCCATTATCAAGATTGCGCATCATGGTAATTTAATCTTCCAAAAACATTGAGAACAATCGTCAATTTGCAATTGTTCAAAAGAATTGCTAATAACAATTTAAAAAAATTATGTTTTAGTAATCGCTTTGTTTTATCTTTAAAGTATAGAATTCAGGCTTCATTTTTAAAGAAAGTTTTCTTAATAATCTTTTTTCTTTTTAGAGTAATAAGAAAACGAAAATAAAGTGACCCAAAATATCGGCACGTGATTACTTCCAAAATAATTTTTTTTTTGAAAAAATATTGTAGGGGTTAAAAATTTACTCGTATATCTACCGAAAATCATAAATTACTTGAAAATTGGAGACAACATTTTTTCAAGTGGCCGGTTTCACTTATTTTGTCCCAACAATAATTTCTTTGAAGAAATAAAAAATTAATTGTAATATTAAAATATGTTGTATTTATTGATATAAAACAATTTTACTGTAAAACTTTCATGATTTTATTTCTATTTCTCATCTGTGATTTAAATAAAAATAATTATTAATTATAAATAAATATTATTATTTCTACTAAATAAACTTTTTAATGCAAAATCCTTAAAAGTGGAACATTGTGTTGTCACTACCGTAGATATTAAGTGGCAGCACTAATCAATTATTTCTGGAATATATTTAAAAATTTTACTTTTGTAGTAGAATCACTTTTACTACTTACTACCGCCTCCGATGGCCTTCGGTCGTCTCCGTTGCATCCTCCATACAATTCTTTTCTTAATTTTCTTTACTTTTTTTTAACTGAAGAGAATAATATTTAATAAGATAAAATGTATTTTTACATGAACAATAAATTTTTTTGTGTTATGAAATTTATTTATAATACACTATAAAATTTTTTTTGATTATTTTCACTTGCGATTTGTAGTTCGACAGAAATTTCTAAAATGATTCTTTTAAATGCAGCGAATTTAAAACGCCTACTGTAAATGTAATATTTTTAATGCAGCAATTTTACAAATTTTTGTACTTTTACTACTCTGAAAGAGGGTCTGAATATTACCTAAATTCAGTGTGGCAAGATCACTACCGCGTTTTTAATTTTCTTTTCCAAAAACTTGTTTCAACCTTGGAAAAAGTAAGATTAGTTATAAAATTTTAAAAACTCATATCAAAACTTGCGTAGAATGTGGTAACTGTGATATGTGGATGAAGTTATGTTTACCCCAGGATTTTCATTTTTGTGCGAGCATTTATATATTTATTTACATCATCTATCCCGCAGTCCAAGGTGGACCATACATGGGTTACGAAATATGAGATTAATTATATAACAATTCTTAAATTTAACAAAATATAATTTTCGAATTGATATTAAGGTTGATATCGTTTATGTAATATAAAATAAGGGAGATCCAAGTGATGACCCCTGGGGAACACCGGATGTTGGAGAAAAGGAGTAGAAAAATAATTACCGACTTTGACCTGGTGTGTCCTTCCCAAGAGATAATTTAACAATAAGGGCTTAGGGGGTTAAGTATGCAAAAAATGCCCCCGCTTCTATTTTTCTCGAATTTGGTCCATATGTTACTATCCATATGACTATAACTTTCTGCAATTTTGAACTCAAAATTCGCTTTTTTGGGGGAGTTATGGAGGGGGAAAGCAAAATCAAAAAACTGATTTTTCTCGAAAACTGCTGAACCGATTTTAATGAAATTTTAAGAGGTTGTAAATATGGATAAGACGATTTTAGAAAAAAAGAATCCAAATTTTTTTTTCAAAAAAAATTTTCAAAAAATTTTTGAAATTTTCAAAATTTTTTTTTAGGGTTATTTTTTTAAGTGACCACTTTCTCTTTTGTTGTAAAAAGTACCTTATAATGTCCCCGTTAACATATATTTTTTTCAAATTTTTTAAAAATATAGTTTTTGAGTAAAATGTCAAAAACCATGGTCATGCTATTTGTCACGTACGGTAATGCACATATATACATATGGGCCATATTAATGTGATAGGGTATAGCTAAATAAGTATGGTAAAAGTGACCCGAATATATTTTTCCCATTCATTCCTACCCACTTAAAAATAACTTTTTCAAATTTTTAACTCAAAATTTTGAGTTTTTTGAAATTTATGGAGCGGAAAAAATCGAAAAACGCATTTTTCTCAAAAACTACTGTATGTATTTTAATCAGCTTTGGATATGTTAAAAAGACAATTAAAGAGATTCCAAAAAAAAATTTCAAATTTTTTTTTCAAAACATTCCAAAAATCTTTTTTTTCAAAAAATTTCAAAATGAAAATTTTTTTTAGTTCTATTAAAGTGACATTTTTATGTATTTTCTCATTTCATTCTCTTATGTGATCTACTTAATAAAAAAATTTTGCCCGACATGATTTCAAGGTAAATAACTCAAAAACCCTACCCGGGACATTTTTATGTTGTATGCGAATAGTTAATTTTAAAAAAACTGTCAAATATTTTTGCCACTTATTACTAGTTCATGTCCATGTTAGTGATTTTCGCAGATAAGTCCTGTATATTGCCATTTATGTGTGTCAGAAAATTCTTTAGTTCATCTCTCATGAGGGAACGTAAACTTGATGTGTCATCAGTAGGCGAGAAACAAGGTGATTGTGTGCCACAGCACTTCTTGAATCCGCCGTTTGAGGCGTTCAGATACTTGGCTGTGCAACGTGAATGGAAGGGAGCAGAGCACACTGGGCACAGCGCGGCGTAGGTGTCTTAACCTTGAGATTACATTGGGTACACTTAATTGTGGAGCCCTCCGTAGGTTTTGTCACAGAGAAATAGCTAGAGTTACTTGTCAGCTGGGATGATTCCGACATAGGCGATTCCGACATTGTTTTATAGTACAGTCACCTTGTAAAGCACAAAGTACAGTCAGGTACAACGACAGGCGTTATGCTCCTATGTAGATTATGAGGTGCAGTGGGGGTCTACACAAGAATGCAACTAAGATGGATCAATCAAAAATCACAGGAATTTAAATTGGTAAATCAAAATAGCACCATCACATGCTCAAGTTGACAACTTACAGGAAACCACCTCACTTGCAGTTGCACGACGTTGCACTAGTCGAAAAACGGGTACTGATATGGATGGAGCCAAAGAATTTTAAAGTTTTATGACACAAAAAATGCAAAAAACATGAAGAAAAAAACGCTCACTAGTAATGTATAGTTTATTCCAGTCAAATAAAAAGTAACGATGCACTTGGGGTTCACTGGTCAAACGAAAACTTGCAAAAACATCGACCAAATGCTGGAGAGCGATGTGACTTGCGTGCCGTCGCTAATTTTTGAATGAGGACTTTTTTGGAACAAACTTCAGGCGAAGCAATATGTTTCATAACAATGTGCAAAAAAGTGCCCTTTTTAACACCGCGTTATGAAATAGTATATTTCGTAACGAGTGCGAGCAGTTGTCAATTTTGGAATGAGCACTTTTTTGGAACAAACTGTAGGCGAAGCGAAGCTTATTACATATTAATATATGTAATAAGGATACATATATTTGCTCTTCACATTTCGTTGGAGGAAGTTTGGACCTTCAATAACATTTTAAAATTATTTATAATTATTAAATTAAAAGTGAGTATATAAATATTTTATAATGAGTTAATCGCAGTTACTACATTTTACTACATTTTTGTCATGGCGTCACTCACGCTTTCGCGCTTAAAAGAAAAGGTCTATCAAGAGTTAAAAAATTATGGATTGTAGGAAACCTTTAAAGGAATAACAGAGCATAATTAAATTCATTAAATATATATGTGTATAGTCTGTATGCTTGCTAGTAATTGTTTAATAATAATTTTAAAAAATATATATTAAATAATGTATTTTTAACTTAAAATTAAGTAAATGAGGGATTCCGCGTCAAGTGATCAAGGGGTCTTTTGGTGTAATGTTTATTTAAATAATTTTTTACTCTTAAAAAATTAAACATACAAATTTGACAAAGTACATTTAGGATAGGTTTATTCATGCTCTTTCGATTGAAAATAAGCATTTTGAAAAAAAAAAAATTTAACCCAAAAAAATCAAAATTAAAAATAAATTTTAATTTTTGGGGGAGTACTGAAAATTACAAAAATTTAACCCCCTCGCCCTCGGAAAATATTGGACTAGTTAAAAAAATATTTTAACGAAAAATTACTATCTATGAGTACTACAAAAGCCCCAAGTTTTGCTACGATTGGAGAAAAATTTTTCTCCACTTTGATCACTTGACATGGAATGCCCCAAATGTAATATATTTAAACATGATTATTACTGAATCTTTAAAGGTAAAATGCAACAAAAATGTTCTGTACTTTTAACTCCTTTACTGATTACGAATCCGAGGTCCGTTTTTCAAAATTCAAAATGGCGACTTCAATGTGATAGAATCATGGAGCAAAATTGTATGGATTTGCTTGGAACTCACTGCTCATCAGTTTTTAGCCTTTCTGATTAAAAATCTCAATTTACATAATCAAAATTAAAAATTAAGGTAATACCCAATAAATTGAATATCAATTTTAATTAAAATTTAAATTATATTATTTCTAGCCAATCCTCTCATTTTTAGTAATTTTGAACCGCCATTTTGAATTTTGAAAAACGGACTGCGGATTTGTAATCAGTGACCCCGAAAATCCCCTAGTAACCATTTTCAAGCGAATCCGATTAGTTTTGAAAAATTGTCCGCCATATTTAATCCGCCATTTTGAATTTTGAAAAACTAACGCCAGATTCGTGTTCAGCGACCCCGAAAACCCCCGAGTAACCATTTTCAAGCGAATCCGATCAGTTTAAAAAAATTGTCCGCCATATTGGATCCGCCATTTTGAATTTAAAAAAACCGACCTTGGATTTGTGATCAGCGATCCCTAAAACCTTAGGATACCAAGTTTCATAAAAATAAAAAAATAAAAATTTACAACAAACTTTTGGCCAAAACAGTGGAAATCTCGTCGACAGCCAAGGGGTTAATACTCTAAGGGCCGATTTTACCATGGAGAATTAATATCGTGATTAAATAATTAGGATTATATTTTAAACGACAATTAACAGTTACTACTATTCCACCACCTTTAATTAATGTAATATTTCTTGATTAAACAATCTAAATTATAAGAATGCGTTCCACCATAATTCTAGTGGTGATTAAAGGAAAGTAATCACCGTTTAACTTAATTGCCCAAATTTGACCGTTTAATAAGTTAATGAGCGATTAATACAAAGATATTGACATGGAAATTATAACCTTCAAATCGAAATGGTTTGTAATCATTAGAAATGGCCGAGTTTCACGATTAAATTTTGTCATCATTTTCGATGTAGATTTTGTTGTGCGCTTCCATTTAACACAGCTCATAGGTTCTCTAGAGTTGAAAGTGTGTTGAATGTTGACTGAAAACTGAAGGGGCGCTGGATGTTATCTAGGCCAAAATTAAAAATAATGCATTGGAAATTTTTCAAAACATATTCTCCTGGATTGAAGGACTACTTGTCTACATATATTCTGATTTTACGTTAGACTGTAGAATTTGTAGCAATTTTTGAAACCATTATATTAATGAGAAACATTGTATAATTCCACTTTTTTACAATAATAGAGTTTTTAACATAACCTCCAAATACATTACAGAACTCATTGCGCAGACTCGGGGTAGTCGATTCTTGACTTCGATATAATTCTCGAGTCTTAGCAGTGAGTTTTTTAATATATTTTTAGGTTATGTTTAAAAAATATTATTTTGAATTTCAGCCTAAAGCACATCCAGCGCCCCTACAGATTTTTATTTTTATATTTTTACAATAACCACGCGATTTCACCAATGATACAACTTCTTCTAGCATGAATATTTTTAATAGCCAATCACAATTGGTCTCAGTAGAAATATATGGGTTCTTGAGAATTAAGTACATGGGATTATGTAAACAGTGATTAAAAATTTGTTATCAAATTTCGTGGAACGGAATGGAAATTACTTTTATTTTGATTGTCGATTAAAAGATAAACATAATTATTTAACCACAACTTTTTCCGAGTAAGTAAAATCTGATTGGATATTCAACACACTCTTTAATTTTTTTTTCTCTCTCTCTCTCTCTCTCTCTCTCTCTCTCCTACTTTTACTTTTTGGGGCGTTCCATGGCTCGTGCACTGACAAAATTTTGATTTTACTTATATTTTATAATTTGATAGTGGTTAGTGTCCTAATAAGTGCCAAAATTATTATACGTGTAAAAACTTTTCTTCGTGTATTTACATGTGTCCAAATCTACATGTATAATTACTCGTGTTTATTTTCAATAGCTGTCAGTTAAAAATAATGCGTGTAATTTTAACACCACATATGGTGTTAAAATAATATTTTTTCTGTTAAATCGCTGTTTAAGTTCTTAAACGAGTCAAATTTGGATAATTAGGTTAATCGGTAATTACTTTCCATTAATCATCATTTCGATTATGGTGAAACGCATTCTGATGGTTAAGATACTTTAATCACGAATTATTACACTAATCACAGGTGGTGAAATCGGCCCTTAATGTAGGAAATATTCGGATTAATAATCAGAATATCAATTTTACTAAATTCCAAGTAATAGCTAAACAGTAGGGTGTCCGTAAGATACATGGAAAATTTATTTTTTCGAATTTTGTTTACACCACCCCCCAGTTTGGTTCCAATAAAATAAAAAAATGTTTTCCAAAATTTGAAGCAGATTGATTAATATTAACACGTGCCAGTAATTAAGGGGGGAAATTTATTCAAACCGAGAGTTATTACCAAGAGTATTTTCTCATAGGATGTAATATATTATTATAAACTAAAATTTTTTATATAAAAGAGAACATAATAAAAAAATTACAACAAATTCAACAAGCATCAGAGTTACAACAGACATAAAAGAACCTGGAAAGCATGAATTTTATTCAGTCATAGGAAATCTGGATTTGTCAGTGAGTTTTGGAAAGTGATTGTAAAAATTCATTTTTTTATTTGAATCGTAAAAATTAAAAGTTTTGAAGTTAAAATTGAAGATGGAAGAAGTTAACATTTAATTATTACTAATTTCATTAATTTTTAAGTTAACATTATACAATTTCATTGTTTTACATTTAGTGCTTACGATTGAAATCAATATGGCGTTTCTAAATTTTAGTTTCCTCTGATCAATGTCTTCATTTGCCTTATTTTAAAATCAATACATTTAAATATATTTCAAAAATCTATAAATGTTATGAAACAGAAGTTCCCAACTTTTATGTAAGGAAATAATTCAACTTTTGCTAATTCACAAGCCTGCGAAATTTCACTTTTTTAGTTTATAAAATGAATGAGGGCATTTTTTGTATGTTTTTTTCGCGCTGAACACGAATTTTTTGTCCAAAATAGTCCATCACGTCAGGATTTTGAGAAATTCCAGGTCAAATGTCCCAAAATGGCTATTTTAGCTATTTTTGGGATTTTTTTCTGTCAAACTGAATTTTTTTCATTAATTTTCTATATAACCTTCATATAGTATGCACTGTTAGCTTTAAAACTCATATGTTAAAATTAATTTACGATGATTTTTAAAAAAGTTATGAGTATTTCAATTCATGAGATTTAACCACGTTAACCCTCCAAATGACCGATCCAATATGCCCGACGAATTTTGGAAAATTTTTGGATTTTAATATAACTTGGTACGTTGGGGTATCCTGACGTGATGAACCATTTTAAACAACAAATTCGTGTTCAGCGCGAAAAAAACATACAAAGAACACCCTCATTCATTTTATAAACTGACCCTCGCAGGCCTGTGTTTTTTAATGTAAGAAGTCTATTGTTATAAATAAAAGTTTGTTATAAATATTTAATGTTTAATAATCAAATACTTAACCACTACAAAATGGTGTATCATTGAAAAAAGTGACTACACCAATTGAGCGTATCGCTGTAATAGTTGATCGTACGCGTGAACGCAAGCTCAAATACTAGTCAGGTAGCAGTGAGAGGCTCAGAGGCGCTTACTGCCACCCGACCTAGCGCTTGCATTTACACGTATGACCGATTATTGCAGCGACACTCTCAATTTTTGAGACTCTACCTCGAAAAATGGAATTTACAAAGAAAGGAAGCGAATACTGATAATTTATTGATTTTAAAAAAATATTTTTTTAACAAACAGTAATCAGAAAAACGTTGAATTTGTATTTCTAAAATTCTGTTTCAATAAACCTGAAATATTAAGAAAATGTCGATTCAAGAAAATTTAACAGCAGTGAATTATAATTGGAAATAAATAATTATTTTAGTAGTAGTGCTGTGAAATATGAATACGTACATATATACAGATGAAAATAAAAAGATTATATGAGGCATTTTACACGGAGAAACTTTGTATACTAGTTTTTGATAAACACACTGTGTGTTTTAAGTAAATTAACTAGTAAAGTGGGAAAAAACTGCGGCGGTATCAATATTTCGTAGTCTCACTATTAAAACCCGGCAAGAGAGTTTGAAAATTTTGTAGTCAGTAGATCAAAATTAAAAAATCCATGATTTCACTAGAAAACATTGTCGAATGTCAGTGTCAGGTACATATAGAATGTCGCTATCGTATACTAATGAGTAAGGTGGAAATCTATTTTACCTATGTCGATTGATAACTTAATTTTAACGAAACCTAATCCAATTTAACCCCTTCGCTGTGATGAGAAAAATTTATAAAGTGGGTCTAAAATGTTAAGAAATTTTTTGGCCACCAAAATTTGTGAGATTGGGTACACTTGGGTTTTAGAAGTCGCTGATGACGAATCTGAAATCAGATCTTCAAAATTCAAAATGGCGGACGTATTTTTTTAATTCATCGGATTTGCTTGAAACTTGTTGCTCGGGGGTTTTCGAGGTCGCTGATTCCGAATATGAAGTTAGATTTTCGAAATTCAAAATGGCTGATCCAAAATGACGGACGAATTTTTTTGAATTTATCGTATTAGCGTGAAACTTGTTACTCGGAGGTTTTCAGGGTCGCTGATCACAAATCAGAAGACCATTTTTAAAAATTCACAATGGCGGATTCTATATGGGGAACATATTTTAAAAATTTTTTTTGGATTCGCTTGAAAGTGTTCAGAAGTCATGTCTTTATTTCGAAAAATCTCTGCTTTTATAAATAAAGAAAGAGCGTAACGACGAGTTTCAAGCGAATCCGATAAATTGAAAAAATAGCCCGCCATATTGGATCCACCATTTTAAATGTTTAAAAATGGAATTGAGGGGCTGGATGCTATAACGTGTTACGCGCCATTTACTTAACGTAGCGCGTAACACATTATAGCATCCAACCCCTCAATTTTTTAAATATGAGTTTAGATTCGTTATCAGCGACCCTGAAAACCCCCGAGTAACAAGTTTTAAGCGAATCCGATTAATTCAAAAAAATATGTCCGCCATTTTGGATCCGCCATTTTTAATTTCGAAAATCTAACTTTATATTCGGAATCAGCGACCTTAAAAACCACCGAGTAACAAGTTTCAAGCGAATTCAATGAATTAAAAAAAGCTATTCCATCATCGAAATTCAAAATGGCGGATCCAAATTCGCCATTTTGAATTTCGAAAATCTAACTTTATATTCGTAACCAGCGACGTCGAAAACATTTTGATATGATTTTGTGAGATATTATTTTGATATGATAATGTATGCTGCCTGAGACTTAATATAATAAAAGTATCCTTCAAAACAGTCTACTTTTGAGGAGCTATATTGGATATTGGATTTCGAATTTTCAAAATCTGACTTCAGATTCGGATTCAGCGTCGAAAATACCATAAGTAACATAAGTGTGACGTAAATTTACTTGTTTTTTCTGCCTTTTATCAATTTTTTTGTATGTACGTCTATAAACGTACCTCACACTGGAAGCCCACCTTTAAATACCCTCACAGTCAAGGGGTTAAGCATTGGAAAGCTTATTAAATTTCCAATGAAATGCTACTGTGTTAAGTTGTATTGCATAAATAGGAAGCGAGATATCATGTTATAAAGACAAAAAAATAATTATATATTTTTCGGAATTTCTTACTCTGACTTTGACTCCCGGCACAGTTTAGCAAAGTTTATGAAAAAAATTGTTACTTTTACAGACAATTCCTTGTAACCTAAGCTTTAAATAGAGACCAAGAACAGCAAAAAATATTTACATGTTCGCGAGATATTAAAAAAAGAGTCGGACCGTGCAAAGCAGAATTTTCAATCATCGATTTCTCTAATTCGCCGTTGAGTCATTTACTTGTCTATGAAAAAAGTGTCGAAAATTAATTTTACCAAGTACTTTCTTACTGGGATCCACTTTTTAAATATCGATATATAATAAATTAAATTAAAAAATGGATCTCAGTAAGAATGTACTTGGTAAAATTAATTTTCGACACTTTTTTCACAGACAAGTAATTGACTCAACGGCGAATTAGAGAAATCGATGATTGAAAATTCTGCTTTGCACGATCCTACTATTTTTGTAATATCTCGGGAACCCGTAAATATTTTTTGCTATTCTTGGTCTCTATTTAAAGCTTTGGTTACAAGGAATTGTCTGTAAAAGTAACAATTTTTTTCATAAACTTTGCTAAACTGTGCCAGGAGTCCAAGTCAGAGTAAGAAATTCCGAAAAAATATAATTATTTTTTTGTCGTTATAACATGATATCTCGCTTCCTATTTATGCAATACAACTTAACACAGTAGCATTTCATTGGAAATTTAATAAGCTTTCCAATGCAATTTAAAAAAAGCATCTAGCTTCATTTTTAACCGAGTTATCACTGTTTCTGTGCGGGTGTGTTTTTTAATAGCTCGAGATGTTAGCGTTCGCACAATTTCGGACGGTAGTGTAGTAACGCATATAAAATTTATATTGAGAAAATAAGTCGGTATTCTTATATACTAATCCAGCATTTGTATAACCACTTGAGATAAAATTTGTATACGATACCTAAATGCTGATTTAAACAATGTTTGTTTGATAAACAAAATTGATAAAATTAATTATTTACTTAGAATTAATAAGGACAATTTTTAAAATGAACACAATTAATCTTAATCCAAAAGGGATTCTTGTAATAAATTATAAAAATGTTTGAAACCTACATGGAAAAACTTCTCTCAAGATTTATTACGAAATTTATTCAAGAACTCAGGATATGGAAAAAATTTAGAACTTTTTTTAGAAAAATTCAATATTCATTAAAAAATTTTCAGGTGCTTTTCTAATGGCTTGGAAATAATTGTTCTTGACGCTGGAACTGAGTTCTTCAGTCACTGTGCGCTAAAAAAGTCTCGAACTATTTAAGAAAGAAGATGTAGCGTAACCAATAGGTACACAGCGCCACTTGGCTTTAAACGCCTTAAATACGATCTAAAAGTACAGTATCGTAACGCGTCCATGTAGCCGAGTGGCATAAGGCAAAGAGATCTTCAGTCTTGAAGTCTCAAGTTCGACTACTCACACGGGCAAATTTTTTTAGTTAATTTCATATTTTTCTATTCTTAAACTAGTTCAGGACTTTTTCAAGAAAATTCAACAAGCTGTCCAGAAATTTACTACAGTCATCCTCGAATAGCTTAAAATAATATTTCAATCTACGGTTTTGTAGCATTTCTTGTATTTTCTATATCCTAAGTTCTTGAATAAGTTTTTAAATGCCTCATGGAAAAATTTTTCAGTGTGACGATATACGTATTCCAAAATACTTGCAACATTTATCGATAATTAGTAGAATTAAAAAAAAACAATTTAAAAATGTATTAAAATAATTTGATAAAAAGATATCTAAAAAAACTAAAGGATTGTATATCTAATATTGTAAACAATAAAAAGTAAAGAAACAAAATTTTCGAAATTAGTTCTTGTTTTTTTTTTATTCTACCAATTATCGATAAATGTTGTAATATTTGTTTACGGAACCCGCAATTGCAATGCGAGTACAAACTCGCACTTTTACAATTTTTTTTAATTTTACTCTTCTTTAAAGTATGTTGAATAGTTTAGAAGTTAAGGGTGGGGAATGGTCACTTTTTATGCATTTTTGGCAAACAATCTTGTTATTTCCTTGAGCTCTCTAGGCCAAACAGTTTAGCCGCTAGGGGGGCACGATTTGGCTACGGACACAAGAGTCTCACCAATAGGGTTCCGTCAGTACACTGTAGGTGTACGGAACCCTAAAAATTGAAGAATTTACTGAATATTTAATTTTTAACCTGTTTTTCTAAAAGTTTAGACGAAACTCATAACAGTATAACAAAACTTGTAGTAAATACAAAATTTCATGACAAATTTTTACCTCTCACTAATTTTAATTCAAATTTAATTATTTTCGTGACCGATCGAAATTTATAATTACTTTCAAATTAAGAAACAATTTATCTAGATATATAATTTGATTATACTACTTCGTTTTTTCAACAAATTTTTCCTTTTTATGGTTATATTAATGAACTGATAAAAACTGTTTTGAAAAATTAGTACCTTTGTGTAAGAAAAGGTTTTTCTTTAAATCTATAGTCGTTTCTTGTTGATTTTGAATTAGCCATTCATAATGATATAAAAAGTGTTTGGCCTCTCGCAAATATAATGGGTTACAGCCCTGTTGGAAATAAAGGGATAAAAATCATATCTCTTTGAAATTTTTGTATCTCTGAGATAGAAAGAGATAAATTTTCTCTATCTTAATCTAACTCCATTTTGTCACTTCTAATCTCTCCTGTATTAATATTTTTCAATAACCGTTATTCAATCTCTATTAATAACCCTTACTTTATTACCTATTATCCTCTTACTATTCACTTCTTTCCCTTTCTATCTTTATTTAAATCTCAGTCTATACTTGTTTCCTTTTACCCCTTCTGTTCAATCACAATCTATCTTATATGTCAGTACATATTTATTTATTTACATCATCTTTACCGTAATCCAAGGTGGACCATACATGGGTTACGAAAAATAAAATTAATTATTTAACAATTCTTAAATCTAAAAAAATTAATATTATACACTAATTTCGGAAATTGTCGGTCCGATCGACCGAAGAGGAGAAAAAAGGCAGCTCTACTAAAATCATAATAACTTTGCCAAAAATGAAGATAGAAACTTGATTTTTGCAGATTTGGAAAGCTTAGGGGTGTGTAAGGTATGGTGGCGGGCTTGTCAAATTTGACAGTTAACGTCACATCTAAAACATTTTATCACTGTAGTCGATGTCTTTTTTCGTACTGACATTTTATATGCAGTTGTATTAATGAGCGAACGCGTGTTTTGATCTCTAAGTGATTTTTAGTAAAGAAGTAGTGAAAAAGAAACTAAATGTTTTTTTTTACATGTGTATTAACAGTGCCAAAGTGAAGATTTATTGAAAATTGAGTCAGGTAAATATTTTGAACGTATTATTTAGACCTTGGACAACAGTTTTTTGTATTTTTCAATTTTTCAATTCGTGCTGTATGAAAGTAACACCATCATATTTCCAACAATAGCTTGTAAGGTATGGTGGCGTTTTTTTGTAAGGTATAGTGGCGGATCATTTATTTGCACGAGTTTTAATTGTCTTTGAATTTTTCGTGTACAGAAGTGTATATTATCAGCAAATAACATATTCTGTGGCAATTTTATTGGTTTTTTCGTGTTTCTAAAATTTTTCAGAAATGCCGTCCCATAAAGCAAAATTTCAAAAAAATTGACTTCGACCAAATGTTGGAGGCAATGAAAATGGTAAAAATTCATGGCAATTCCAAGACGTCTATTGCTGAAGCAAATGGAATCCCGGTAACCACCTTTAGACGTTATATAGGTAAAATCCTTCTTCGTGGGACAAAAATGGTCAAACAAGCAGAGAGTATTACTACTCATTTATGAATCGTCATCGTAATTTGACATTGCGAACGCCAGAGCAAGTTAGCGAACACCGTGCGAAATCCTTCAATAAGGAAAATGTAGCTTCCTTTTTCCGAAATTTGGCAGTTGTTTTGAAAACTCCCTATTCGCCCAGTCGTATCTGGAATATGGACGAAACTGAAATCCCGACCGTACCAACTAGAGTCATAAAAGTTATATCCGAAAAAGGCGCTCGAAATGTTGGTCAGAAGACGTCTCAAGAGCGAGGGACAACTGTTTCATTTGCGGTGGTAGTGAGTGCAAGTGGTGTGAGTATCCCGCCAATGTATCATTTTCTTCGAAAGAATATGAAACAAATATACATGGCTCATGCGGCTCCCGAAGCAGTGGGGTAAGTACTTTTTGTTAATACTTCTTTTGTAAATATTTATGTTTTTTGTGTTTCTTGCTGTAATTACTTTCTATGAAATTTTTTTTTATTTGTAGCTATGCAAACGGCGGTGGGTGGATGACAGCCGAAGAGTTTTTGAAATTTCTGCATCATTTTATCGAACATTCAGGTGCAAGAAAAGGGTCGCCAACACTTCTTGTGGTCGACAACCATGCATCCCACCTGTCAATTGCGGCTCTTGATTTGGCAGTTGAATACGACATAACCATGCTATCGTTTCCACCGCATTGTACACATAAAATGCAGCCACTGGACGTTTCAGTCTTCTCTTCTTTCAAGAGTGTGATCTCTCAACAGCACAGTTTATGGCAGAAAAACAACGTTGGCGTGAAATACGACCTGCATCACGTCCCTCTCATCGCCGAACAAGCATTAGATATTGCTGCGACGCCTAAAAACATCAAGTCGGGCTTCAAAACAACCGGTATTTTCCTCTTTAACCCAAATGTTTTTTCCGAAAGTGATGATGTAGCTGCCGAATAAAGTGGGGAAAATCTAATTGGCGTTGAAGACGATAATGCGGAAGAACAGCGCCGTATCGTTGTTTTAACAGATCGCGATATGCCCGGTACATCGGGCTTGGCCAGTGCATCGACATTGGTAAGTATGTCGAGCGTAGACACTTCTACATCATCTCCACGTGATGTATTGAAATCAGTTGGACCGTTTAAGTTAGGAACACCAGCCAAAAAATCCAATCGTGGTCGAAAGCCGATGAAATCCACTATTTTGACATCGCTTGAAAATGTGTCCACGACACGTGCAAAACATGATGCCAAGCTTAAAAAATTAGACAACCAAAAGAAAAAAGTCAATTCGATCAAATGATGAAGCAGAAGAAGATGTCGATCGAGATTTTTGTATTCTGTGCCTGGAACTAATGCCTCTTGTGCTCAACCGCAACAATTCACGAATATGTGATACTTGCGGTCGAGAAGTTCACGCTAGTTGCGTTAAAACATGGAACAACTACTTCACATGTCCAAATTGTGACAAATGAAGTGAAACATTTTTTTCTAAAACTTTAAATCATCAGTACTTTTTCTTTTTGTTATTTTTCATCATTTCCAGTAGTTTTAATAAATAATATTTAACATCTACATAATGTTTTAGTTAAATACACCAACCCGCCACCATACCTTACAACAACTAAAAGAAATATGCTCTATAGATATTAGCAACTGCTTGCTTTTGAAATTAAAAAAAAAATTTAAATATTGTCACCTTTAATTTGAGTCTAAGAAAAGTAAAAAATATTAATCCGTCTCCAAGATATGATATGATTAAAATCCCGTCTGTTGCTTTCTCTCCTTTGTCTCCCCAGGGCCGAATAGGCGTCTCCTAAAGTGAGTGGTTTCTTAGAGCCCCTTGTATATTCTTTTTTCCCTAAATTATAGTTATGGTCTGAATTTTTGTACACTATTAGTCAGACTTTAATTAAATAATGTTATTATTATTAAATCAAATGTATAAACAAGTTATTGTTGTCAATTACCAAAATATATAAAAAGTATGTACATTTCAGATTTGAAAATATTATTGGTTTGAATAAATATGTTATATAAATAAATTTATGTTTCAATTAAATATTAATTTAAACAAAGTTTGTTAAATTTAAAATATTTGTTTTCTTAGTGCATATTAAATTAAATCTAGAAAAATTCTGATTAAAATTATTTTAAAGAAGTTTTAAAAATTATAATATTATAAAATATATTTAGCTTCTAATTACTATTTAAACAAATCAATGTTTTTAATTACCTCAATGAAAAAAATAAATGTTATTTTAATTAAATTCATTGCTAAAAGAAAACTACACTATTCACAGTTAATTCTAAAATATAGAATTAATTATTAACAACAATAATTTATATATACATTTGTTTTAATAATAATAACATTATTTAATTAAAGTCTGACTAATAGTGTAAAAAATTCAGACCATAACTATAATTTAGGGAAAAAAGAATATATAAGGGGCACCAAGAAACCACTCACTTTGGGAGACGCCTATACGGCCCTGGGGAGACGAAGGAGAGAAAGCAACAGACGGCATTCGCAGCGATCGATGGTTCAATGACGAGAAAAATATACGCATACATTTTTAATCATATCTCGGAGACGGATTAATATTTTTTACTTTTCTTAGACTCAAATTAAAGGTGACAACTTTTTTAACAAAGTAATATAAGTTTCAAATTTTTCCTATTATTTCTGTAGATCAGGCAACGGACTAAACATATCGAACGATAATTGAAAATTTTGAGAGTTTTGTACTACAAATAATTAAATAATACAACAAGTTCTAAATGTTAAAAAAAAATTAACCAAAACTTATTTTATTCAGAATTTTATAAGCTTTCCAAATCTGCAAAAATTAAGTCTCTATCTCCATTTTTGGCAAAGTTATTATGATTTTAGTAGAGCTGCCTTTTTTTCTCCTCTTAGGTCGATCGGACCGAAAATTTCCGACGGTAGTGTAAATGAAAAAACGACAATGTCAACAACAGTTTTCAATATAAATGTCAAGAGCAGATTGGAAAGTTTTTCTTCATGAAAAAAACAAATCAAGGTTGGGCTTGATTTGTGTGAACATCATGTTTATGTGGTTGCACGAAAAGTACAATGGTACATATGAGGCATTCCATGTCAAGTGATCCAGGTGGAAAAAAATTTGTCTCCAATTGTAGTAAAACTTGGGGCTTTTGTAGTACTAATAGATAATAATTTTTCGTGAAAATATTTTTTTACCTAGTCTAATATTTTCCTAGGGGGAGGGGGTTAAATTTTTGGGTTTTTCAGTACAATCCTTATTTCGATAAGTATTTACTCTTAAACTATTAAACATAAAAATTTGGCAAAGTACATTTTGGAAAGGTTTTTTTATGCTCTTTCGATTAAAAATAAGCATTTAAAAAAGAAATTTTGACATAAAAAAATCAAAGTTAAAAGTAAATTTTAATTTTTGGGAGGGAAAAATACAATTTTTTTAAAACGAAAAAAAATCGGACATTTCCTTCTCAAAAATTAAAATTTATTTTTAATTTTTTTAAGTCAAAGAATGTTTTTTTAAATGCTTTTTTTTAATCGAAAGAGCTGAACACCTAAGATTTGAGACTCAAAACCTTGGGATTGCAATAGCCACATCTTGGGCGCTCAGCACGCCCGAGTTGGAAATGCGGCTTCTCCAAACTAGAGTCGTATCGCATTCGTAAATTTTGAGTCTACTTGGAACGGCTCGGCACCCAAAATTTTTTCCGTGTAGGATAGCGCTTTATGCGTTCAACCAAATCATCACTTGACTTCACAGGGCTAATTTATATATTATATATTTCATTATATCTTTGAGGATTTTTGGAAACTTCCAGGAAGTTTCTATGACAAGCTTCCAGGAAGTTACCAGGAAGTTACCAGTAAGTTTCCATGGGAAGCTTTTAACCAGCGGACATTATTGTATTTCCTGGAAATTTCCAGAAAGTTACCAAGGGAACTTCCGAAAGTTCTCACGGGAAACTTCCTGAAAGTTTCCTGGAAGTTTTTGTGCTATGTGGGATGTAATATTCAAGTATAGAAAATTTAAAAGCAATCCATAAAAAAATGTAAAATTTTGAATTTTTTGATTTTTTTTTAAATTGAATATCTCCCATTCTAATTAATATTTTTTAAATATGTAAATTGATAAACTTTCCTTAAGTCAATATCTAACAATGTGCCAAATTTAGTTTCAATCAGTAAACGCGTTTTTGTGTGACTAGACCTATCCCAGATCTCTAAAAGTATAACATCTTTTTTAAAGGTATATCTAGCAGTGTACCAAGTTTTATCAAAATCTGTTTGTCATTTCTATTAACGAGACAACCCCCTTAAAGCAAAAAAAGAAAAAGTAGAAATAAAAAAATTTGTAAAGGACTTTATTGCGAATAACTTTAGGAAATATTGAAATTGTAATTTCTAAAAATGCAAAATTAAAGATTGTAATCAGAATTTCTGCGGTTCTTCTGGAAAGTTATTCGGATGAGAGTTGTTTATGTCTAGTACACCCGTAAAATGAAAAATCAATAGGTTTTTAATTTTTCCGCAACCTCCATTTTAAGACAGAAACAACTTTGTCTAGATTTTGTAGATAATATGGTTCCTGTTTATGTGTACGTCCACATATTATTCCTGAACTGCTCAAAAACTAAAAAAAAAGTTCTTGGATTCCCTTTATACTTTGGTAATATGTTTTCCTAGTAGGTATTAGTTACTACACCAAATTACAGGTCTAACCCCCCACCCCTAATTACTGCAAGAAATCACTTATCGACCTCTGACAACGGCAATTTTTATTTTTTTTCAGGCTTGTGTTATCATTGTTATTAACAATTATATAAACAATAATCAAGTTTCATTTGTATTTCTAAATATTTTCGGCATTTTTTAAACTTTAAATATGTATATCATATGTACATTCTTTCGAAAACTTGAAAAATTTATTAGCTTAAACAATTACTTTAGTTATAAACAAATTATTCCTTTGTTAAACAAATAAATAGCTTACTTTACAAATTAATTTTTTTTATATTTACTATCATAAAACAAAACTTCTTAATGTTATGGGAATAAACTAAGTAATTCACATAATTTTAATAAACAAAACAAGTTAACAAATATTTATATTTTTAATGGAGTATACCATTTTTCAGTTAAGACGGTATAAATTTAAATATATATAAATAAAAAAATGTTGTCTGACATACATTTAAATACATTTTAACTTATCTTTAAAAAACAATTTTGTTTATGACGAAGGCTCAAAGTAATTTATTTGTGAATTAACATTGTTTACAACAATTTAAATAAATTAAATTATGCATTATTAATTATCCGATGGTCAAACCAGACTAATTTAAATTTATTTCGATAATGTGCAATGAAAAAATAAAAAACTGAAATTGATTTTTTCGAAAAATATTGCAATTTGTTTACTTTTAGAGTAACAGGTAAAAATAAACAATTAGGAATTCAAAAATCGACTATGATACATCTCTTAGTACTATTAGGCCAAGAACATCAACATTTGATAAAATTTGTAGGTTCCAGACCATTTTCAATAGTAAATTGTTAAAAAAATTCCACTGTGCATCGCGCTGGAGTGCGCGAGAGAACGAACAAATTTTACTTTATTTATTTATTACACTTGTTTATGACAAGGGAGTTTATGTCTACAAGGGAGCCACGCAAAAAAGTAAGAAATAACAAAATAAAAGAAAATATACATAATTCTGTCATTCCGAGACATACAAAGGGTCGTCGATAATAGAAATAATACTTCTCACAAAACGCTTGACTAGTGCAAGATTATCTGAAGATAAAACATTCAGCCAGTTCTCAATAGGGGAATGATTGTGAGAAAAATCAGACACAAAGACCCGCAACAAATGTTCGCAAGCTGGGCAATCGATTAAAATATGAAATAGATTCATTTCTTCCAGGTTACAACAGCTACAAGTAGTTTTCGGGCGGAAGATAAACTTTTTTTTGTTAAAAGAAATACGAGTAATATGTGGGTTTAAAAGTCTGCATTGAGCCAAATTTTTTTTGAAATAAAAGGGGATATGTAAGAGAAAGTTCACTTGGGTTCCAGGTGAAATAAAAAGCTGCGATTAAATGATCAATCTCTTCGAGGCAGAAAGGCAAGCTTTATCGCGCTCAACAAACAATTGCCATAAGTTCTAAGGACGAGCTCTTCATAAAGACCGAAGGACTGGGAGGACATCGCGTTCCACACGTCTGATAGACCACTAGAAACGAAAAAATATCTTTTCAATTGCAAGGTCCAGTTCGATCTGCGACCTGAACCCCCTTTAGCTAATGACAACAGCTTGACGAAAAAAAAATTTATGTTATGTTTCGTGCAGATAGGAAGGCTCAAAAGACTTTTAAGGAAAGTTAGCTGAACTCTCTCTATATCAACAAGGAAAGCCAACCCCCATACCTGACAATTATAAAAAAGAACACTTAGAGCCAGACTGCGAAACAATCTGGCGCAAGACTCCCAGGACTCAGCCCCAGTAGAATAGATCGTCCTCAGAACCGCTCCCACCGCCGTATTGGACAAGCTAATGAATTTACGCGAAGCGAGCTCGAAGGAGCCAGTACAATGGAAGGTAACACCCAAGTAAACGTATTCATTTACTACTTTATCACTACGCTCGCCAAACCTGAAAGACCTGAATCTCATTGCCTTAGAGTTGACAGAGTTCGTGAAAATTACAATTTTTGTCTTGTCCACATTCACAACAAGCTCATTACGCTCGCAATATTTAGCTGAAGTTGCTAGCTTTTTAGCCATTTCAGAAGGTGAATCCCCCTGCAACTAATTAATCCCATCGGAACCAGGGGCTTTCCCATTTGTACAATTATTGAGACAAATTATACTTTCATCAACAGTAATATCTTGATCAAGTTCAGGGACGGATTAAGACAGAATACAACAATCAGTCGGCGATATGATACGAAGAGGGTGGAAAAATTCACAAAGATAAGAATCCCAGGTGTCAATATCGATGTCAGAACGAGAGTTAACACGTGCCTGAGAGGCATTAATCACTCTCCAAAACTGCTCCGAGGATCAACAACTATTAATAATTTTCAAACGATCAAGAGCAAATTTTTTTAACTTTTAAAAGTTTCTTGTAAGAGGCTTTTATTTGAAAATAATTATCGCGAGTCAGAATAGAAAAAATATTTTCTTTGCATAATTTAAGAGTTCGCGTTACATCTTTTTTGGAAAGCCTGCAATCAAGATCATACCACGGATTTGTTTTGCCTTCTTGTTAGAAAAGTCATTACCACACATGCCAAGACTTAAAGCTACATCCCAAATCGTGGATACAATCGTGGAGCTTAAATTATCAATGTCGCAGTTTACATTAGCCACTTCCTCTCTGAACGCCATAGTAGATGTAAACAATTCCGTCTTATTGACATTAGAAAAAAGTGGAGGACAGAGGACGAGCACCAAATCAGATCAATTACACTAGCACCCCTTGAATTAAAAAACGTAAACTGTGAGCCGGTACATCGCCGAGACAACGACCGTTTAATAACACCAGATCTTTAGATTCAATTTTGTTAATAGTCAATTTACCTTTAGAATTTAAAACTTTATCCTCTGAAAATCTCGTGTGAAACACATTGTTAACATTATAAAAAATACATTGATCTAACTGGTTCAAGTCCGCTACTCTACAATTGAAATCGCCTCCTATAACTATTAGGATATCGAGGCAAGACGAAATTCAGTTAAACATATTAGCATTAAAATTATCAAAAAAATTATCAAAATTTTCGTCAGGAGCTATATAAAGTAAACACATAAAGAAACAATATTTATTAAAACGAGAATTAACTTTGACAAAAATTTGATTGTAACTAGTATAAAGCACTGAAAAAATATAAAGATTTGAGTTATATGCTGTAAGCAAGCCCCCCTTCACTCTACCGTATTAATGCGACCTTGATGCGAGTGCTTCAATGAGTTTAAAATCACTACCAAACAACGAGTTGGACACAAACGATTTATACCATATTTCACTCAGGCACACTATACCTTGAGAATTAAACTGATCCTGGATTTCCGCGACATTGACAAAGCCATGCACATTCCAAAAAAAGATGTTGCTTATTCATTCATTCTTGACTGAAGACAAACCCTTGTAGAGTGTCTGCTAATCACTCTCTTCTTTTGTGCGATCGCTCGTAACTATAATGTTTCTATCTCTTAAAATCTTAGCCTTATTAAAGACCAATCTGACCCAACGCGCAGAAATAAATTTCACTTTTATAGAACGATTGCCTTTAATTTTTCCTAGACGAAAAATGTCATCGACAGCCAAGTCCGAAATGCTAAGACCCACATCAACAAATATTCTACTTACCGATTGAAACAAATTCTCCTTAACTGTGTAATGGGAGGGATGAAAAAATTAAAGTAAGTGAGATCTGTATACTTAAGGAAAAAAATTTAATATCTGTAAAAAAGGAGCAATAGTGTCAAAAGAAAATTGACTATTATAATAATGATAATAATAATTGACTATTATTATAATGCATAAAATTTTTTAATTCAAATTCTTGCGATATTTATATTTCTAATTTTAAAAACTATTATAATTCGTTTTAATTTTTTACATCCACGATATTTGACACGCGAAAATATCTTCAAGCCATACTAAGTCCCGCGAGATTACAAGCATATGAGTCTTGTATTTAATTATTTATTTAAATATTAAAACTATTTTCTACAACATTTGCAATTTTTTTAAAGAAAAAAAAGCTTTAATATTCATTTAAAATAAAAAACAAAACCATATATATTCATTTATAATTTTTAAACCACTTGGAAGTATGACTTATACAAAATTCCTCGATAATACCCACACTTACCCTATTATGCACATTCGTTTCGTTCACTAAATTTAGTGTAGAATTGTTATTTTTAATCCAATCGAGGACCACAAGGGCTTAAAATTTATGTAATGATATAGTATATCAATAAAAAAATTAAAACCCAAACATTATTTCCTGTTTGATGTAGAAAAAAATAGTAGAAGTTACTCAAATGTCTAAAAATCATCAAAATTATCTTGAAATTTCATCTTTAATCGACTGTAACTCTCTCAATTTTTGTTGAACTTTATTCGGTCACCTATGGATCGAAAGGAAATTTAATTACCTTTCCAATGATACCTCATTCATTATATTTTGACAAGCTAATTTTCCTACAGGTAAATTTAAGTGGCGTCGCACTATGAAAATGCAAAATTTGAAGCTACAGAAAAACTGCACGAGGGAAAAAAATTAAAACTATGATTTTCTTACTCAAAAAACACCTACTATTCGAGAAAGAAATGTTTTATTCTTTCAGAAATGCCATCAGATGGCATTACAGCGAATTTATTATTATCAATATTCCAATTTTCCACAACGTCACAAGAAACATTTTCATAAGTTGATATTTTTTTAAAACAGTCAAGACGTCATTGTCACTGTGTGATTTTTTCGGAGGAGATAAACTTGATTATTCTTTAGCAAAGACTGTTGAATTCATCTACATAGGTTTCCAGCATTTAAAAATAGTTTCACTTCTTACTTCATTCTGTTACCGGTCACCGTGAAAGGGAAAGGGACCGGACAAAGAGTGGATGGTTATTTCACATAAAGGTTTGTTTGGAACGCAAGGGGAATTGTTTATTTAAAAAACGGCGCGCTATATCGATCGCTCGAGATTCGATCTTGACGTACACTCACAGAGAGCGACTGTGACGTCAGCGCGGCTAGGCCTTAAGGATGTAGGAATATCGTTACTTTTATTTAATATTTATTTATTTAACAGAAGAGTTTCTCCCACTAAGACGTAAACACTCATTATAATTTAAATAACCTTATTTATTTATTAATACAAAATATAGATAATACTCGCAAGTATAAATATACGACTCTTCACAACTGGCTGATCGGTATAAGAATGAAACTATACATATCGTATCCCCACTCATGACATCTAAGGGAGAGGGGCAAGCACTGCAGTTGCCAACCCCCACATACTTCCCCCCGAGTGATAACGAAAAAAGGCAGAGAGTTTGTTATAAACGATTCTAAAAAAATTTTACATAATACATAATACGTAAACAAATGTAATTTTAATAATACTGTGTGGATTCGCAAATATCAGTTTTTTTCTTTTTTTGTGTGTCGCCTTATTCTCGAAAAAATAAAATATTATTTAATACAAAAAACGTCAGTGCTAAAAGTAATTATTTACATTATACTAAACCAATTTTACTATTTAAATTTTACATTCCGATCAAAAGAAACTTGTTTCTTTCTATTTACATAAGTTTTCAGAATTTGTTGGTTTGCAAGGTTATTAGCACTTTGAGTAGATTCTGCAATAGTCAATGCAGTTTTATTACTAGAATTTTCGGAAAAATCATTTTCGTCGCCGCGTACAAAATATGCGGGTTTGAGGTTTTCTACCGATACTACCCGTTTTTGTCCGTTAACATTTATTTCGAAAACACGGTCCGAATTTCTACTAAGAACCTTGTGTGGTCCCGAGTATGGGCACTCGAGTGACTTTTTCACAGTTTTTCCTATTCGCAGGAATACATGTGAACAGTTTTCAAGATCTTTATGTTGAAAAATTTTTCGTTTATGCTTATGTAATACTTCAAACTGGTTTAATCAAACGCATATTTTCCCTGAATTCTTCCAAAAAGAATTGCGGATTTACAGAAAATTCCTCGGGAAGTACGAATTCTCCCGGAATTCTTAATGTTTTTCCATAAAGAAACTCGGCCGGCGAAGAACCAACATTGAGAACATTATTTCTAAGTCCTATTAATACCATAGATAATGACTGCAACCAATTTTTCTGAGAATGACACATGATAGCTGATTTTAAAGTACGATGCCACCACTCAACCATGCCATTAGCGGCTGGGTGATAAGGGGTTTTACGAATTCTTTGGCAACCGGTCAATTGAAGTAAGGCCGAAAAAAGCCGCGACTCGAATTGTTTTCCCTGGTCTGTGGAAACCGTTTCTGGGGTGCCAAAACGGGAAATCCAACCATCCACGAAAGCCCTGCAAATAGTTAACGCCTCAATATCTTTGAGTGGAATGGCTTCAGGCCACCTTGAGAATCTATCAATACATGTTGAATAGTACATGTATCCTTCACATTTGGGAAGAGGGCCAATAATGTCTATATGAACATGTTTGAATCTACTCTCTGGGGCAACGAAATGAGACGGTTGTAGAATTGTATGTCTGCCGACTTTTGCTCTCTGGCATTCGATACAACCCTTACACCACTTTTTGATATCAATATGCATGTTAGGCCATACATAACTCTTTCGAATTACTCTATCCGTAACCTTGCACCCGGATGTGCTGGATTATGAGCCAAATCAAAAACTTGCTTGCGAAGAGACTCTGGTACAAAAGGGCGAAGAACCTCTCCCGAAAGATCGCACACAATTGTGGTGTAATCAGTACCACAACGTATGCTTTTTAAATTCAATGAACTTGTTTTGTCCTCGAGAAAAGTTTTAAGCTCCTGATCATTCGCTTGAGCTTTTGCAAGCTTTGGAAGATTGTTGTCAAAAGCCAAATAAACAGAATCTATTCGAGAAAGCGAATCAGCGACCACATTTTCACTACCAGCTATGTATTCGAAATCAGTAGTATACTGAGAAATAAAATTGAGTTGTCTAATTTGACGCGGTGATGCCTTACTCAATTTTTGGAAAAAAACATATATTAAAGGTTTATGGTCTGTTACGACTTTAAAATTTCTAGCCTCGAGAAGATAGTCAAAATATTTAATTGCTTCGTAGATAACCGTTAACTCCCTATCATAGGTACTATATTTTTTCTGAGCCGAAGAAAAACCATGTGAGTAAAAAGCCAACGGTTTCCAGTATCCATCCTTATATTGTTCAACAACCGCGCCCATTCCTGTATCGGAAGCGTCGGTAACAAGACGCAAAGGAAGATTACAGTTTTGATGAACCAAAAGGACTGCATTTTTTACACCCTCGCGAACCTGTTCGAACGCTCTATCAGAAATCGGATTCCAAACAATTTTTCGTCGATCGTTCTTTTTTGATTCATGTAGATATTCATTAAGAGGTTTTTGAGAGCGAGCCGCTTGTGGAACTCTTTCTATAAAAATTTACTAGTCCGAGAAATCTACGCAGTTTTACGATTGTTTTGGGTTTCGGGAAATTTATTATCGATTTAACTTTTTCTTCGATTGGTCTGATGCCCTGCGCGTTAACCGTATAGCCTAAAAATTCTACTTCCGGTAAACCGAAAAAACACTTCTCGGCATTGATGCGTAAGGAATATTCGACTAATCTTTCGAACACTAGACGCAGATGTTTCCTATGTTCTTCTTCTGAAACGGAAGCAATTAGGATGTCATCAATGTAACAAAATACAAATTCAAATTCTCCAAATGCTGAAAAAATATATCTTTGAAATGTTTGTGCAGCATTTCTTAACCCGAAAGACATAACCTTAAATTCAAAGAGTCCAAAAGGTGTTGTGACTGCAGTTTTATGTACGCCCTCAGGGGCGATCGAAATTTGATTATAAGCTGCTCGTAAGTCTAGTATCGAAAAAATTTTCTTTCCGTGCAAATATGTCGTAAAGTCCTGAAGATAAGGGACCGGGTATCTATCTGGTTCGGTATTTGCGTTTTGACCTCGAAAATCTCTACACGGCCTCCATTCACCGTTTTTCTTTTTCGTCATTTGTAAAGGAGCAGCGTGAGTACTTTTAGAAGGTTGACATACACTTGTGTCACACCATTCTTTAAACTTTTTCTTTGCTGCTGACAATTTATCAGGGGCCAACCTACGAGGACGTTCCGCGACCGGAGCACCCTTTGTGACGATATGGTGATAAACACCGCGTGCGGAAATTTCACCTGGCTGCGACAAGCCAATCAAAGCCGGAAACTCAGACAAAAGGGACGCCTAAGCAGAAGACTTGTTTATTGAGCTGATACCGTGAACTGAAATTCGGCCAATACTTCCCCGCGTTTCAATGTTGGTGGATGAATCAATTAACTTTTCACTACGAAGATCAACATTTAACCCATAAAAAGCTAAGAGATCGGCCCCTATGATTGGATAGGGCACCGATGCTCTGCAGAAATTCCAAGTGATTGGACGTCTCAACCCTAAATTCAAAGTAAGTCTACTCTCACCAAAAGTATTAATTTGCGTGTTATTTGCTGCAAACAACACTGTTCTGGAGGGATGTGACCTAACTTTGCCTTTAGCCGGAATTAAGGAAATGTCTGACCGCGTGTCAATAAGGAACCTGAGGCCTGAATTCCGATCTCTCATGTGGAGACGTTTTGAACCACCCCCTCCGTCGATCGTCTCAACTCGATATGGGGTAGTTAGTTTTCCGAATTGCTATTATTATACTAAGTACAACCCTGTTTACATTTTTCAGCTTTTTTACTGAATTTGGAATGGTAAAAACATAATCCTTTACTATCGCGACTAACTGAACGATTTCCCCTTTGTCTATTTCTAGAATGATTTCTTTTGTTGTTATGATAATCGCGAAATTTTGAACGAGAACGAGATTGAGCTGATAAAGCTTCAACTTTTTTCGTCAATTTTGTCAGGTAAGTCATCGTTTGAAGAAATTGTCGCTACAACTCGCTCTTCGGATTGAAGAGCGAGTTGTTTTTATTTTATTATTTTGTTTATTGCAAATCACTCTATTTAAAAATTTCAGTTATATAATAGTCTCTTTTAATCATTATTAATTACAACACGGAAAAATGTTTGGGACAGTATCTGTACCTTTCGGTGCATTTGTTATCCCTGTCTAAAAATTTTACTATTCAATTCACTTCACACTTATTATTTCTTATTGTTTTTATATGAAGTGAAGTTAATTGTTGGATACATTTTTTGAAAGGTATAGCATGTGCACCTTACATTTTTCCGTGAACATTTCAGTAAAGTTCAATTGCCTAATAACTGGGTGCTAATTTCACACCTCACTCCAATTTAAATGTTTCTTAATTTTTTTCTTCCATTCGTTTTTTGTTGGTTTGATATTGTTTGATAGTCAAAAATCAGTGTACTACTTCATTTTACAAATTACTTTGTGAATCTTAATGTATTCCGCTGTGGAAATATAGCTATTACTATTTATTAAAATTAGTCAAATTATTTTGTTTATTATAAATCACTCTATTTAAAAATTTCAGTTATATTATAATATCTTTTAATAATTATTAATTACAACATTTCAGTAAAGTTCAATTGCCTAATAACTGGGTGCTAACTTCACACCTTAATCCAATTTAAATGTTTCTTAATTGTGTACTACATTATTTACAAATTTTTACTTATATTATAGTAAAATATTTTGACATTTTTTTGATGAATTTTTTTTGTACCATTAGTCGCATAAAGTCACCTTTAAGCTACGGTTACACCTATGTAGGCTGCCTGCCTGCGCAGCAGGGTTGTGCACGTAATATACCTCAGGTAGGTTACATAGGTTTTCTATGTATGTTACATACGTAATATACCTCTTCGGTTTTCTATAAAATGTATTATACATATAGCACGGGTGTGAGATTAAGCTACATAACCTTAAATAGTCACGTGTTCATATCCTTAGGTCAGATTTGTTGTTATTGGAAATCTTTTTGAATTGTTTTGTAAATAAATAAATATTACGTCGAAAATTTATTATACGTCAAAAACCGCCAGTGACGCGTCACTGCGCAACCCTGCTGCGCAGGCAGGAGCAACGAGAGTAAGGGAGAAGTTTAAAGTCACTGACTCTCTTACTCCTGTACGTTACCATGACAACCTGTAGGCAGGCAGGCTGCCTGCATAGGTATAACCGCAGCTTATCTGCGCAACCCTGCAATATACTATAGACATATGTGACGGTCCAGGACAAGAAAAACGTGTCTTAGGTCCCAAAAAATTAATGTTGATTTTTAATAGTACTTTATAGATTTTGAGTTCCTCTTTCAAGTACAAAAGTCAAAAATACTTTTTACTTATATATTTTTTTGTTATAAATGTTCAATCATGAGCATAATTTGAACAAATCACTAAGGCTCATCTTTTAATACGTTCCCCGTAAAATTCACATTTGAGAACTAAGGCACGTTTTCTCGTGGACTGTCACATATAAGAATAGACTACGCGAGTTTCATGATTCCCTTGATGTTTTTTCTCCAATAGGTTTCTAAAACTCTGCGTTGCGTCGGTTGCTATGTCAACATTTGCTAAAATCAACGCAACGCAGTTATTCGCAGACAAACGCAGATTTTCAACGCAAATCGCTACCATGAGACTCCAGCCTAAGGGTTCAGGCTTTTCTACTTGCAGATGCCACCTCCAGCTTTAGTGGATATTACTAGCGCAGTAAATGCAGTTTGCTTATTCGCTACAAATTTATCCGATGGCAGCATACCTGCATATGATAATGATAATGCAATGAAGGCAACAACTGCTGTTACTAAAGCTGTTGTTTCTGAAATCAATCAATCAGAATCTCTTCAAATGACAATTTAAATTTAATAAATTTAGGAAAGTTTCGGTGCTGTGGGGTCAATAATTAATAATTATATTTTTTTATAATAAAACAGTTGAATAATGTCATATGCAAAGAATAATATCTCAAATTACAGTATATTTCTAAACACAGTAAAATGATTTTATTTGCAGACTAACTGGGATAATCCACAGCAATTTGCAAGAAGACTACATAGCCTTATGTAGAAGATTGAACGTAAATTGAGAAAGGCACAACAATTTAGAGAAAAAAATTCACCCATTCACACCCAGAGACTATAACACAGAATATACACCGTCAGTTGCAATTTATATAAAAACATATTATAAGAGACGAGTATAATAAATATCTTAATTCGTTTTAAACTTTTTCTATTCTTATACCAAAATGAAACATGTGTATAAAGTAAAGATTTTTTATATAATAGAATAATAATCAGTTCTTATAATATTGTTAAATAAATTGTTATACTCACTTACCTCTGCTTGAGATGTTTATGTTTGCAAACAGTACCTGCAAAGGAAACAGCGAGACACATAAACATTCTAAGCTGAGGCGTGAAAACATTTAGTGAGACCTAAACCTCTATTGTCCGAAATGGTGACAGCGCTCTGGGAAAAACCCAAAAGCGTCTGGCGCGCGCGGACCGGAAAAACCCGTGACGTCAGCCGCACGGTCACAGGAACAGCCTGCGTTAATTTCTTTTCTTTAAATTTTATTAATTCATTTATTTATCATAATATTATGTTATTATAAGAGTTTTTTTATACTGTTACCCATATTTATATTGTAGTATTATCCTTCAAGTTACAGCAATACTGTTTATATTATTATTGTTATGTTCTAATAATAATATTCTTACTGTCGCTATTTTTACTTTTTAATATTCTTAAGTTCAATTAATATTATTACTCTCCGTATCATGAATATTACTATTATTAATGTCACGATCTCTAATATTACTATTACTACTCTCAATATTATCAGTGCTATTCTTAACATTATTATGACCAGTATTATATCTCCTTTTTTATATATTGCCTTTTCTATGAATATCAGGGTGTTCTGATTATTATATTATTTAACATTCTGATTACATATTAATACTGTATACTTTAATTATTTTGAACAAATGTATCGGGGCAAGGTCATAGCATTGGTTTGGGGCATCGAGGCCGTCATAGAGAGCACCAGAGACACGTCTGTCGCACCGCCTAGTTCCCGCTCAACTGGCTCGCGCTCCAGTTCTCTCCAACGCACCGCGCAGGCTCCAGCCCGTGAGTCATGATTGCCGCGCGCTCTCGCCGCTACTCTTGGCCAATTGCGCGCTTTTCCTATCTCTCCGCTCAGCACAGAGCAGGGTGGGAGAAATCGTGGCAGAGGAGCATAAATATGCCGCGCTTTCCCTGACTCGACAGAAGATCTCTCCTGGACTCAGCAGCGACAAGACGTCTCTGCTCTCGCCTCTCTCCAGCCGACTCCGCCACCTAACCAGTGCCTTGTCGTTCCCCTTAGGGAAATATTTGGAAAATAAAGAGGACTAAGAGTATACGATTTTGTTTTTCTGACTCTTCCTTGAGAGATTCTCGCTACAATCTGCCCTTCTCAGGGCAAAAGAATGACGTAAGGGTACTTTTGCTATCCAAGGTTTTGAGTCTTTACATACGTGCATTCGGGTATCTTAAGGCCTTGTGACCTTCTGTGCCACTTTGAGGGTTCGTCATCCGGAGGTAACCTAAGGCCCGTATCCGGGACCTTCTGTGCCAAAAGTAGACTGCCTTTCTGAGTAAAACGAGCTCCCGTGTCGTATGGCCAAGAATTCTCGTCAACGTCGCCGCCATCGTCAACGCCGCGAGGGAGATCATCGTTGGACCACTGCCGGGTCACCACCTGCGGACGACACCCAGATACCGACCATCGCCAGCCAGGAGGCCGACGACGCCCAACTTTTGCAGTGTCTTGACACTCCTCCAGGTCATCACGCCCCGCTGCCCCACGGATCCGTGTCTCTGCACAAGGTGTGCAGGATACGCCGCCGCACCTGGGCAAAGTTCGGTAGCGTCCGTCGTACGCTGTCGTACGAGCTACCATCCTCACCTTGGACCTGGACCTCGCCGTGGTTACGGCTAACCCGGAACCAGATAACGCCCTCAGCTCAACCCGTCAGCCTCTACAGGAAGTGAGGCTACACCGAGTCCATCCCCTAGTGCGATAACATCAAAGTTGGATTGAGACCTGTCGGGCCCTAGTTACGGACACGGTTGCAGCCGCGAGGATAACCGCCACCGTGTCTACCAAGGACGTGTGCCCGAATATCTACTTCTACGCCTGCGTTTGACCTCCTAGCCATTGCGTGGATCTAGTAAGCCTTTGAGCCAGTCACTACCCTCCACGCAGTGACCGGTATCAAAATATTTGTTTCTATCAAACCATCATAAGAAAATATATAAATTATTTCCTCAAAATACAGTAGATATAAATAAATTATTTTTAAAAATTTACTTATTTAAATGTTAGGTAATCCCATATCATGATAAAGCATTTTAATGCAACTTGGTTAATTATTAATAAATTAAATCTAATTTAATTAATTAAAGAAGTAATTATAAAAAAAGTAATATAAAAGTTGAAACAAAACTTTTTGCAATGAAAAACAGAAATTGGGCTACTTTCAATATAAATTAAGTTATAGTTTTATTCTGACGGCGTAATACATGCTGATCAACAAAGTAATTTGTAAATATTGTAGTACACTTATTTTTGACTATCAAACGATAAAACTAACTATCAATCAATATCAAACCACCAACAAACGTATGGAAGCAAAAAATTAAGAAACATTTAATTTGGATTGAGGTGTGAAGTTAGCACCTAGTTATTAGGCAATTGAACTTTACTGAAATGTTGTAATTAATAATTATTAAAAGAAATTATAACATAACTGTAATTTTTAAATCCAGTGATTTGCAATAAACAAAATCAATAAAAAAAATTAAAACCCAAACATTCTTTCCTGTTTGATGTAGAAAAAAAAAGTTGAAGTTACACAAATTTCTAAAAATCATCAAAATTGTCTTGAAATTTCATCTTTAATCGACTGTAACTCTCTCAATTTTTGTTGAATTTTATTCTGTGACCTATGAATCGACAGGAAATTTAATTACCTTTCCAATGATACTTCATTCATTATATTTTAACAAGCTAATTTTCCTACAGGTAAATTTAAATGGCGTCGCACTATGAAAATGCAAAATTTGAAGCTACAGAAAAACTGCACAAGGAAAAAAAATTAAAACTGTAATTTTCTTACTCAAAAAACACCTACTATTCGAAAAAAAATGTTTTGAAAACTAATGTAAAAATTGCAGGGGACGTGTATATACCGAGTACCTCCTCCCTAATGATTCATACGCTCAGGTAAAAATGACTGGGAATCTAAGCATTGGTGCGTATCAATTTTTCATCATCGGATTGGCTTCAAATTTGTTACTCGGGGGTTTTTGGGGTCGCTGATTCCGAATCCATAGTCAGCTTTTAAAAATTAAAAATGGCGGCTTCAACAAAAACCTCAAGTACCAAGTCTCGAACGAATCCGAACGTTTTTTAACATTTTATCCGCCATATTAAATTTTTGAAAGCTGACTTTGGATTCGTAATCAGGGAAACCCAAAAACTTCCGAGTAACAAAATTTACGCCAATCCGATGATTAAAAATTGATATGCACCAATGCTTAGATTCCCTGTGATTTTTATAAGGGCGTATAAATCATTAGGGGGGGGTACACGGTTAATACACGTCCCCTGCAATTTTTACATTATTTTTCAGTTTTAATTCTTAAAGATAAAAGTTTGAGCTTTCTTTTAAGCTATATTAAAGCTTTTTATGTCTTCCCATTTTATTTTTACAGGACTTTAAAAAGTGCAAAATGCATGAGGATTTATAAAGTAATTTGTAAATATTGTAGTGCACTTATTTTTGACTATCAAACGTTAAAAACTAACTATCATTTACTATCAAACGACCAACAAACGTTTAGAAAAAAGTAAAATTGTTTTTATTGCATTTGTGGTACTAACTTCACAGGCATAATTTAAACACACAAACGTAAACAAACTTGAAGGTTATGAAGGTTTGTTTACATTTCTGGTGTTGGAAATGTGCAAATACAAAATAATTAATTAATAAATCCGTAAATAGATGCTGATTAATGGTTCACTTATAAAGGAAGTTTGAATTTAACGAAAGTTTAAAAGTTCAAATTTAATTTATTATTTTTAATATCAGAATTTACAAGAGCTGAAAATAAAATTCGTACTGCAGTGGGAAGGAAGAGAAATTTCGCAATGATCATACTGGTGTCGTCTCGAGAATTTTCCTTCCGCACAGAGCTAAAGGTACTGTCCTATGACGGCGTAAAAGCGTCGGCGTAAAGCAGAAACCATGTGAGTGAATAAGTGAGTGAGAACGTGATATCTGTTCAACACCTAGTTATTAGGCAATTGAACTTTACTGAAATGTTGTAATTAATAATTATTAAAAGAGATTATAACATAACTGTAATTTTTAAATCCAGTGATTTGCAATAAACAAAATCAATAAAAAAAATTAAAACCCTCCCCGCCGATGGTTGTCCACTACCAAACATCATCGATGTCTTTGATGTGCTGGGAGAAGCGGATGGTTATCCTCTCCCTGTCGCGGCTGCCGTCTTTGATGGCATGGGTGTGCTGGGCCTGGATGCATATCCTTAGCCGGACATTACTGCCATTCTTGACGGCGTTGGTGCTCCGGGGTGGGATGCTTATCCGCTGCCGGACATGACTGACGTCATGGATATGTTCGGTAGACCTTGTCGTGGTGGCGGGGCTTTTTACCAAAGGACAACCAACAGGGTGGTTCTCGGATTTAAAAAAAAAAAAAAAAAAACAAAAAATAAAATGATAATGGATAATAAAATAAATAAATTACCCCAAGGAGGAACCCCGAAAGGGGACAATACTCCTGACTGTCCATCGAGGATTGTCGCAGGCCCCACGGATTTTGGGGGGGGGCCAAACCGAAACGATTAAGGAAGGGGACAGCAGCAAGTTCGAAACAAACGTTGCTGAACAGTTCGTGCTTATCCCCCAAATTTTTGACATTATGAGTCTGGCTTGCAAGAAGCAGAAGAACGTCAACAGAGGCGTTCAGGATGGAATGGCTGACTTGCGTAGGGCGTTCGAAATAATTTGCAATAATTTGCGCTTTATTCCCGAACCCTTTAAGAAACCAGAACAGCCAAATTCCAATCCTGAAAAGCCAATGCAGAAGCCGAGCGATGCAAATCTGAGTGGTGAAAAAGACGGTAAAAAACGTCGTAGAGTGGGTGAAAGCCCAGAAACAAGCCCTCGACTGGAGACTCCGATAGAAAAAAGACCTAAGTGCGCAGAAATTTCCGCGCAAAGCCTTGTCTTTGAGAAGGATTCCACAGCGTCATACGCAGAGGTTACCTCGAGAAGCGTAACCGCTGTGGATAGTGACTTTAAAATAGTCACAAGTAAAAGACAAGAAGGTAGAAGGAAACAAGGTAAGAAAAAAGAGCTCCAGAATCACCATCGAAGGCTTAGGACAACGGAGGCTGTCAGGATCTCGGCAAAAGACCCAGAGACTTATGCCGAGATTTTGACCCTGATGAAAAAATCTGTAAAACCGGAAGAAACCGGTACCGAAGTCTTAAAAATTCGAAGAACCGTAAAAAAGGAGGTTCTTCTGGTTTTAAGGAAAGGAGGAGAGACCTCTAAATTCGCAGGAGCACTGGCGTCGGCCTTGAGTGACAGGGCCGAGGTTGTTGCTCTTCTTAATAAGAGGTCCCTCGAGATTAAAGATCTTGACGAAACCACGACCGAGATGGATGTTATTTCGTCAATAAAAGAGAAGCTGGGTAAGCCCGACCTGGATATAACGTGTCGAGTTTTGCCCAGATTCGGTGGAACAAAGGTGGCATTGGTCCGCTTGGCTGAAGTAGAAAGTGAATTTCTACTTAAGCTTGGCAAAATTCGAGTTGGGTGGATTAATGCCCCAATTCGAGAGCATTTAGAAGTAGCGAGGTGTCAAAAGTGCCTAATTTATGGACATGTGACCCGTAACTGCAAGGGCCCCGACAGAACTAAAAACTGTCGGAGATGCGGCGGTGAGGGTCACATAGGAAAAGACTGCACCGTTGAACATCCTAAGTGTTTAACATGCTCCGACTTGGGAAAGACGGATATTTACCACGTCGCCACTAAGAACTCTTGTCCGGTTTACAGAGAGGAGTTGCAGAGACTTAAAAGGGCAAACCTCTAAAGTTTTTGCAGGTCAACTTGCACACCTGCAGAGAGGCACAGGCCCTCCTGATGCAGACGGTTAGGGAGAAGAACATCGACATTCTGTTCTGCAGTGAGCAACACAGAAGAAACGATTTAGCTCCCTGGTACCAGGATAAGTCAGGTAGGGCAGCCGTGCAGGTGTGCAAACCTGAACTGCGGGTTGACCGTTTCCTGGAGACAAGCAGTGGATTCGTGTGGGTGGAAGTGACAAACATACGAATGTATAGCTGTTACTTCTCGCCCAACGATCCACTGACGGACTTCGAAGTCGACATTGAGGAACTCGAAAAGAGCCTTAGAGAATCCAGGTTGGATGTACTGGTCACAGGTGATTTTAATGCGAAGTCACCGGAGTGGGGCGATTCAAGGCTCGATAAACGAGGCAGAATGATCGGAGAAATGGTTTCCAGGAACAATCTAATGATTGTGAACCGGGGAAGGACTTGGACGTTTAGGAGAGATAGAATCGGATCAATAATCGACATAACGATATCATCATCTCTCCTATTCAAACGCATAAGCGACTGGCGGGTCTCTGAGGAGTATACCGCAAGTGACCATCAGTACATCGAGTTTTCAGTCTCAGTGGGAGACACGAGAGGTGGTAGAAGACCGGAAGTTCCGTGTCGAAAACGCCCCTCTTGGAACCTGAAGAAAATTAATAAGGAGAAATTTGGCCGTTCCCTGGAAGAATCCCGCCTCATTGAGGAATTGGGATGGGTGCAGAGGCCAAATATCCTGGATAGAGAGGTGCGAGCGGTGAGGAAAACCGTCATCGCTGCCTGTGACGCATCTATGCGGCGTCGCAGATGTACCCCTTCACGGAAAAGCTCGGTGCACTGGTGGTCGGATGCGCTGGCCTCCTTGCGCAAAGCATGCTTTAAAGCTAGAAGGACATATACCCGTTCTAAGGGAGATCCTTTGCTGAAGAAAGCATTCAAGGAGGCCAAGAAAAACCTCAAGAAAGAGATTCGTGCGTCGCAACGCCGTTGTTGGAAAGACTTAATCGAGGATGTCGATAAGGACCCATGGGGTCTGGCTTTTAAAATCGTTACTAAGAAATTAGGAACGAGGCAAAAGACCCCCGGCCTGGACAGTCCCGATTGGGTCAAAAAGATAATACAAGCTCTCTTTCCTCCTGCGGAGCCATGGCTTAGGATGGACTGGAATAGCTGTGAAGTCGGTGAGGATGAACTCTTCACTCTTACTGATTTACGAAATGCAGGTAAAAGATTAAAAACAGGCAAGGCGCCTGGAATCGATGGGATAAGTAACGAGATCCTAAAACTGGTAATCGAAACTTCACCCCAAATTCTGCTTCGATGCTTCAATCTTTGCCTTGCGAGAGGAGAGTTCTTCCGCGACTGGAAGCGACAGAGGTTAGTCCTCCTAAGGAAAGGTGAAAAACCCCTAGATAAAGTCTCGTCCTACAGGCCCATATGTCTGTTGGATACGATGGGTAAACTTCTAGAGGACATGGTTCTGCAGAGAATGCAAAGCCACTTGACAGGAGAGAATAGTCTATCGGATCACCAATTTGGTTTCCGTAAAGGCAAGTCTACAGTTGATGCCATACAGGCAGTTGTGGACATTGCCAAAGCCGGAAAGAACAAGTTGGGACCACAGAAGAAAAAGAGCTTCTGTGCTTTAGTGGCCATAGATATACGCAACGCGTTTAACTCCGCGCGATGGAAAGCTCTCATCGAGTCGATGATGAGCAAAGGAATACCGCCCTATTTGTTGCGGATAATGGATAATTATCTTAGCGACAGGTGGGTGATATATGAGGGGGACACTTGGACTCTGAAGGAGGAGATGCAAAGTGGTGCCCCTCAAGGCTCGAGGGTGGGACCATTCGTATGGAATGTATCTTACGATGACTTCTTGCGAATGGATCTACCCGAAGGCGCGGTTATCATCGGCTTTGCGGACGACGCGTTGGTCGTGTGCAAAGCCGAAAGCGATGAAGCCCTTGGGACATTGGTGAACGAATGTCTGCGGCGAGTCAAGAGCTGGCTGGATGCCAGAGGTCTTCAAATGGCCCTGGAAAAGACCGAAGCTCTGCTCGTCACAGACAGACGTGGTTATACAGTCCCACGAATCGTGATAGACGAATTCGAGGTCAAGTGGAGCAAGTATATAAAGTATCTTGGTGTGGAGCTCGATGGAAGGTTAAACTTCCATCACCACATAGCAACGGCGTTGAATAAAGCGATTGAGTGTGCGGCAAATTTGGCACGTATTATGCCGAATGTTAGCGGACCACGCGAGAAGAAAAGGAGACTAGTGGTGAGTGTTGCCCATGCTAAGCTCTTTTACGCAGCAGCAGCATGGGCTTCCTCGCTCAAGTTCAGAAGCAAAACAATTTGCGAGAACATGCTGTCGGCCCAGAGAGGTATCAATGCCAGAATCGTATCTGCGTATTGTACGGTCTCGACAAGTGCTGTGCAGGTCCTTGCAAGTGTCCCGCCGGCCGATCTTATGGCGAGGGAAAGGGAGGAATTGTTTCTCCTTTTTCAAGATAAAAATAATCTCCAGACCCCAGAGTCAGTAAGACTCAGCAAGGCCTGCATCCGCAAGAATGCGAGGAGCAGACTCGTCGAGACTTGGCAAGACAGATGGGATAGGGAGGAAAAAGGCCGATGGACTTATCGGCTTATTCCAACGCTCACCACCTGGATAAACCGAAAGTATGGAGAAGTCTCCTATTATTTGACGCAAGCGTTTACAGGCCACGGGTGTTTTAACGCGTACCTGTATCGCTTTAAATTACGCGAAAACGAGGTGTGTGCGTACTGTCAGTTCCCTGTGGACAACGCAGAACACACCCTCTTTTCATGCAAGAAGTGGGACTTGGAGAGGCGGGCCATGTTCGAAGGTGTAAACAGTGAAGTTACACCGGAGAACATGGTATCGCTGATGACCCAGTCAGAAGAGAATTGGCGACAAGTTGAGAACTTCATAATCTCGGTCATGTCGAGGAAGGATCTCGACGGCCGCAAAAAAGCGTAATTTAAGCAGCTTTTAATTTGTTTGTTCGTCTTTTTTGTATTAATTTATTTTGTTATTTATTCGTCCTTATACACTTTTAATTTATTTTGTTATTTATTTGTCCTTATACAATTTTAATTTATTTTGTGATTTATCTGTCCATATACAATTTTTTACCTATTGACTTTTTTTTATATATCTGTTTATTTTATATGATACTCTTTTACACCTGTTTAATATTTTATCTTTTGACATTATACACCATTTCAGCATTTGTTTTAACATTTATTTTTTGTTTATTATTGTTGTGCTGTTTATTTCGCTTTTATATGGAAATAGTTCAAATTGTTTTTTTTTTTTTTTTTTTTTTTTTTTTTTTTTTTTTTTTTTTTTTTACTATTGACGCAGGAGAACCGCAGGTAAAGAACAAAGTCGCAGCAGCGACAGAGTTGGAGCGCCACCCTCGAAGGCTAAAGTCTTGCGACGGTTCCGAGGGAGGGTAAAGGGCTCCAAAAGAAGGGTTACGGGTTTTAGTGGGTCGGGCTGGCAGTAGGTCGCTAGTATTCTAAATCTACTATAATACTTATTTATTTTCGTTTTTTTTTTTATTTTTCTTCTGTTTTATTATACCAACCCCACATAACCATGGAGTGCGGAATCCAAGGTATCTGTAGGCAGATTTCCCAAAAGTCCCTAAGCAAAAAAAAAAAAAAAAAAAAAAAAGTACCAAGTCTCGAACGAATCCGAACGTTTTTTAACATTTTATCCGCCATATTAAATTTTTGAAAGCTGACTTTGGATTCGTAATCAGGGAAACCCAAAAACTTCCGATTAACAAAATTTACGCCAATCCGATGATTAAAAATTGATATGCACCAATGCTTAGATTCCCTGTGATTTTTATAAGGGCGTATAAATCATTAGGGGGGGGTACACGGTTAATACACGTCCCCTGCAATTTTTACATTATTTTTCAGTTTTAATTCTTAAAGATAAAAGTTTGAGCTTTCTTTTAAGCTATATTAAAGCTTTTTATGTCTTCCCATTTTATTTTTACAGGACTTTAAAAAGTGCAAAATGCATGAGGATTTATAAAGTAATTTGTAAATATTGTAGTGCACTTATTTTTGACTATCAAACGTTAAAAACTAACTATCATTTACTATCAAACGACCAACAAACGTTTAGAAAAAAGTAAAATTGTTTTTATTGCATTTGTGGTACTAACTTCACAGGCATAATTTAAACACACAAACGTAAACAAACTTGAAGGTTATGAAGGTTTGTTTACATTTCTGGTGTTGGAAATGTGCAAATACAAAATAATTAATTAATAAATCCGTAAATAGATGCTGATTAATGGTTCACTTATAAAGGAAGTTTGAATTTAACGAAAGTTTAAAAGTTCAAATTTAATTTATTATTTTTAATATCAGAATTTACAAGAGCTGAAAATAAAATTCGTACTGCAGTGGGAAGGAAGAGAAATTTCGCAATGATCATACTGGTGTCGTCTCGAGAATTTTCCTTCCGCACAGAGCTAAAGGTACTGTCCTATGACGGCGTAAAAGCGTCGGCGTAAAGCAGAAACCATGTGAGTGAATAAGTGAGTGAGAACGTGATATCTGTTCATCTCTTTCTATCGCATGGTTTCTACTTTACGCGGTCATGGGACGGTACCTTAATAACAGGATAAAATCCCGCAAAGTCCCGTCAAAAGTGGTAATTTTTCTCGGCGACGTCAGACCCATTAACCCCAAAAGCCGTCGTCCTGTTCGACCACCTCACGCATTCAGCAGTGCAAGGAATTTATTCCCGTAGTGCTGTACTCAGTGTGGTAGTAAATTGAGGTTAAATAGCTTATGGGTGTAAGGGTTTCGTCGAGAATTTTGCCTCCTGCACAGAGCCAAGAACAGGACAAAATTTCCCGCAAAGCACTGTCAAAAGTGGCAACTCTCCGTGACGTATGATTGTGCGTAACTTTCGTACGGGGTGGAGTGAGTACTATAGTCACCCAGATGCATTAATGCTGCCCTTCCGCTTCAAAGGAATTTTGAAAAGTCGTGTCATTTCTATGAAATATTCTTAGTTTGTGACAAACAAATGTGCTCATATCATGAACTGAAAACATTTTTACAGAAATCATACGACTTTGCAAAATATCGTCAAACCGGAAGGACAGCATGTTAGAGTGATAACAACAGACAAACTTGCTAGTCAGCTTACAAATAACTAAAAATTTAATGTTAACATTTAAAATTAACTATCTTAAACCTAAAAATCTTAATTCAACATTCATATTTTATTAATTTAGATTTAAGTATGCATAATTTACAAAATGTTATATAATTATATTATATATAATAGTATATATTTATCTGTTTTACTTAATTTAATAGTGGTTTATTAATTATTAAATTATTAATGCTTTATTTATTAATTAAACAATTAAAAAATAATATTAAAAGACTGACTAATTTAATAATAATAACCAAATAATATTTTTACACTTAATCAGTCAAATATTGTTAAAATAATATTAAGTAAAACAATATTTGTATGAGAAACCTAAGGGAAGATACCACATTTTCACGAAGTTGAGACCTTCAAAATAAAGGTTCTCAACTCGAGCAGTGATGTTTTTTCGTTCGCGGAATTTTCACATGCATGTGACCGGTATCAATTCCAAGCAAGATTAATCCAGTCAATGACGCTTTTAATGGTAACTGACTTTAAAAAGTTAACAATGTCAATTCCGTTTTCTTGATTTACTAATGTAGTAGAAAGCAATTTGCATTATTAGCAAGGTGCATTATCTAAGCAGAGTAATGCTCTGTGTGGAAAATCTTGTTCGTCTAAGAAGGCTTTTACAATTGGCACAAATTCATTCTTAAACCAAGCTTAGAAAATTTGTGAAGTCATCGATGCACTGACTTCATTGGTATAATACACGGGAAGAGTATTTTTAGACATATTTTTAAGTGCTCGACGATTCTTTGATTTTCCAATTACAACCAATGGTAAACGACAAGATCCAAGTACATTACTGCATACTCTAACCGTATACCGGTCTTTAGAACCTTTAAAAACAAGAGCCTGATGTTAATTTATTTCGGCTAAAGTTCTCGAAGGTAGCATCTTATAGAAAATGCCGAATTCATAAAAATTACAAATTTGTTTGAGTGTAAGATGTTTTTCTTCTATTATTCCTGAAAATTTTTTCTTAAAATCTTCAGCTGCGGAAACATTTGCGGACATTTTCTCCCCAGTAATTGGTATTTGACGAATTTCCTGTCGAATTTTCCAATTCCTAAGCCAGCCATCACTAGCCGAAAATTTCCCACTGATTCCCATTTCCTCGTGCAATTAGATCGCTTTCGCTTTAAATTCTTTTATTGATTCGCCTGCTGACAATCTTTTCAAAATATTTAGCTTCACAGAAGAAGTTAAATTTGTACATTTTCTCTTAACACCTTTAGAAATTTTCTTTTTATTTTCTTCCATTCTCACTCAAAACAACAACAGAATCTCACATGTATAGTATAAACTTAACCTATAAATTATGATACCGGCAGCTACATTGGTAAAGATGAAAAATATAACTATTTGCGCAGGCGCAGCAGTTTCTCGTCAGCTGACAGTGGGGGCATTAAGTTCCCAGTAGACACAAAAATCGCCGTACGTTTTAAGGACGTTCCTAAAACGGTTTTAAAACGTTTCATGTCCCTTACCAGACATGAAACGTTTTAGGGACGTTCTAAAAACGTTCCTGATGTTCTGTGCCGACAAGGTTGGTATATTTTTGCATATGTGTGATCACGAAATGAGAGGAAGTGAAGCTTCTCGGACTTCGACTGTATAGTGATCAGAAAATTAAAAAAATTATTATTATTTATGAAAACATAAATAATATTATTTAAAAACAACAACAAACTATATAATGGTATAAAAAATTAAAAATCCAATATGTTCGTTAATTATTGAAAATTTTCAACCTACAGATTAGATCGGTCGGATAAATGCCTGGCTCGGCGGACGCTTAGGACCAAGGGAGTACTTTGTTCGCGCCCATTAGCCTAGCATTTTTCTGGCACGTGAGATAATCTGAGCGGGAGGTTTGACGTCGAAGTATAATGATGTGCACCGTCGATTATTGTCCGGTACACTCCATTAGAATTCGACTGTCGATAAAACCGGTTGTACTTGGAGAGGTTTTCTACAGTTTCCCTCTCTACTGGCGAGAAAACCCATTAGACGGGTGGTCCAGACAAATGCGAATAAATAAAAAAATAAATATTGAAAATTTTCAAAATAGTTTAAGGATTTTATTTATTACCCCTATAGGATACAATGTATATATTTTTTAACCGAATTTCAAAACCTAGTAAACATTTTTGTGCTGAATTAATGTGAAATATGCCTGGTGCAATATTGAGGCTATTTTGTTTGGTAGTGTTTTCAGTTAATTAAAATACATAATAATAATTTGCTATTCCGTGAACAGAAACTGTCGTCTTTTGTTTTTCTATAGTAATTAATGTTTTGATAGAAATTTTGGTTATTAAAGTGTTGTTTCTATTTTTGTGGTTAAAAATTAGGGGCGCATGACTTCCCCCAAATTCTACTTTATGCAATTATAATTGTTATTCAATAGAATTTTAAAATTTATAAACACCAATTACTCTTAAGGTGAGTGGCTATAATTTAATGACAACATTATTACAATTCTTAATATTTTAATTTTTAAATAGAATCGTTAAAAATATAATATTTATTTCTCATAATTTTTATGAATTATTTTTATTTTTTTGAAATAATGATGGTTTTATAGGATATTTTTTAAATAACATAAATTTAAATACGCGAAATAATATTTTACATAATTTTAATTTAATGGAATATTTAATTTTTTATAATCTCTATTATAGGTTTTCATTAATTCATTAAATATTCTACGAATTCCGTATTCAGTGAAATAAAATAAAAACTAAGAAATAATGTTAGCATTAAATTTTAGATATATATATCTTTTAAGTAAATAATAATTATAAAGTTTAAAATTTCTATGAATGATAAATAATTCTTTTAGCGAGTTTCTTAAAATTTTTTGAAAATAATGTTCTTTTAATAACTTTAATTGAAAATTTGATTATTTAATTTTATTAAAATGTTATTGATAATAATTGAATTTCTGCAAAGAATTTTACTATTTATGAAAGTAATGGAATACTTCCAAAGAATGTTATTACTTATAAAAATAATTGAATGTTTGCGTAGAATTTTATTAAAATTTTTGAAAAAATAAATTGTACAGAACAATTTAATTATTTATAAAAATAATTAAAATTTTGAGAGGAATTTAAACAAATTTTTAAATATAATTTAATTTCTGCAAAGAATTGTATTAGATTTGAAAATATTGTTTTCGAATAATAAATAAATAAATAAATAATAATAAATAATAAATATTGTTTGTTTAAGAAATTCAATTGAGTTGTTTTTTAGAATTTTATAGAAATTTATGAAAATAGCTGAATTCTAGTAAAGGATTCTTTTTAAAAATAGTATTCAAAAGAATTTAGTAAATCTAAAGAGTTTTGCAATTTATAGAAATAATAAAATTCTTGAAACAATTTTTTTACTGTTTCTAGAAATAATTGAATTCTTTCGACGAATTTTAATAAAATTTTTAAGAATAATTACATTTTTCCAGGAATTTGATTAAAATTGTCTTAAAAATAATTCATATTCTGCAATGAGTTTTACTATTTATGAAAATAATTGAATATATTGTGAAGAAATTAAAAAAAATAAAATTATAATTATGGTGACTAACTTCCCGAACTGATTATTTTCAACAAATTTAAATAAAATTCTTTAAAAGAATTTGAAACATATCGATATTATAATCGATATGTTTCAATTTGTAAAAGGAACACAGAAAAATGTTGTCTCACAAAAATCGAGAATTTATTCTAAAATGGTGAATACGGAAAATTTTTTAGAGAAGTTATAAAAAATTACAATATATACCAATATTAATTAGTAAAAAAGAGAAAACTGAGAGACAATTCTTTTAAATTTTGCGATTGTTGAGTAGTTCAACAATTTATTATTCTATTTAAAGTTCAGAAAGTTTCCATTAAATTCATTATAATTTTTATCGAATACTCTTAGCACACGGAAAACATTTTTTCAGTCAAAGTTCCCGAACTGTACCTGAACGGTGCATATGAGAAAAAGTTAAGGTCTAATTCTGCATTACGCTAAAGAAGTCCCTGCATTTTTCAAAAATCTGCTGTGAACTTCGAGAATTTCTCCTGCTCTACACAGTAGATTCCTGAAAAGTTCAAGAATTTCTTTAGTTTAATGCAGGATTAGACCTCAACTATTTCTCATGTTCTTTTTCTCACTGTTCAGGTGTTCAGGTACAGTTCGAGAACTTTCCCTGAAAAATTTTTTCCGTACATTTTCAACCTACGGTTTTGTAGGATTTTCAAAACTTTTTCCGTATCCATAGTTCTGAAATATATTCTTCATTTTATTAATCATGAACATTTTCCCGTATGTACTTTTTCTGTGGTAAGACAGGCAGGTAAATTGCTACCGTGATAATTCTTTAAATCATTCACGCGCGCATCGCGCGCGTAGGATTTTGCTAGTAAAGCAATTATTGAATAATAATTTTTGATATTTTTAATATTGAAAACGGTTCAATAAACAATTATTAAATATTTAATAATTACTTAAAAATTAGTTACCTTTTGATCATTTATTCGGACATCATCCATGTCATCTAATTTACTTGGCATAGAAATACTAGCTTTTCGAATTTTTGATCCGAGACGTATAGTCTCCGTTGTGGTAGGTGAATTTGTAGAATTTTCACTAATTTTGCTCGTTCTTAAATTTGAGGCAACTATTTCGATCTCATCGAATGGGGTTAAGAGAACGTTTTCATCTGTAAATTTTATTAAAATTAGATTAAATCATTTTCTAATCACAAATAAAAAAATAAAATTTGACATCTATACTGCGAGAATAGTAATTTATAAAAATGATCCCTCACTACATTGGGACATCTACGAACATATTCAAAATCCAGATAAAAACGATATTCTCAATATTTCAATGCTTTTCGAGGTTATCAAAATATTATTATAAAATACTCATAAATTTATAATATTTTTAATAATATGGTCATATCAGGGAAATTTCTACAAAGGATAGTTTATAGTATTATACTATACTATATTATTGCTTCCTCATACTGAGGAAGTATTGTAATACCAAAATTTTTCAGGTTCGATTTTTTAACATATCTTTATGTTATTTGACCTCAGGAGTTCAAAAATGACATTTTTACAAAATGTCATTCCGTATGTGTGTGTGTGTGTGTAAACATCACATTTTCATAAATATCTCCAAATTATAAAAAGCTTTTGTGTTGATTTTTTTAAAATTGTAGGTCTCATCTGCGAACATAAAATGAGAGTACTTTGAGATAGATTAATAAAGTTTAACTATTTATTTTTTTTATTTTTAATTTTTCAAAAAAACATTTTTTGCCCATAACTTTAAAAAAATGTTAGGACACCTATAAATGTTTTTCTCTAATTTTTTAAAGTTTTTTTAGACGCATCCTTTGAGCCCAGAATGAACATTTTTTGTTCATATTCACCGGAGATATTAAACTTTTAAAAATCAAAAATTTTTGAAAATAAGACATTTTTGAGAATTTTGTTGAAAAATGTAGAAATAACATTAAAACGATATAGTTACCAACTTGTAGAGCATTAAAAAACCCTTCGATTGACCTATTTTTAAAGCTATTTTGATTAGAAATAAAGAAATAAATACTACATTCTGCAGTATTTTACTGTACAGTGATGTACAACTCTGTACTACATTATATGCTATACTATATATAACACTATAATCTAATAATAATTATTTTTAATTGTCAAACATTCTTATCTCAATATAATCAGTATTGTGAATATTTGTTTTTAATAATCTAATAATAAATTAACATTATAAACTTAATAGTATTTATTTCAAAAAATTCCGTTAAATAATTGCATATTTTCAAATTCGTTTACGTGTGTTCGAGACAGAGCGAGCGTACGAGCCGAAGGCGAGTGCACACAATATACTATTTCCTTCCGTTACTCACGTCATTAACGTAAGTAACGCCATTTACGTAAATCACGTAAAATCACAAAACATTTCTGTAAATTGACCTGTTACAATAGTTACGTAACATAGTTCATTACGTAAGACACGTAACTTAATTCAATACGTGAGTTACGTAACCTAATTCATTACGTGAGTTACGTAACTTTATTCATTACGTAGGATATGTAATTTGTGTAATTTAAATTATGTATTATAGATAATGGTAATTATGCAGAATCGTGACTTCTGCCAATTTTGAAGATAAATGATTAATTTCTTTTGGAAAAGCTTTAATTTAACTAGTTATTGAAGAATTCAGTGGGGAAGGATGAAAAAGTTACTTACAGAACGCCAGGGCTAAGAAACAAATTTTTTTTTGGTTTTTGACGTTTTACTCGGTAAATATTAAAAACTTTTGAAAATGTTCTACATAAAAGTTGTAGATCTTGCTAAGGGGAGGGATCGCTGAAAATTCAACTCATCTAAATATTTGTTGTTTATGGACGTTCAATATTTTTTTGACAAAGTTTGATATTTAAAATTAAAAATTGCTTCGAAAAATTAAAAAAAATTAATTAGTTAATAATTTTTTTTATTAAATATCAAAAATTTTCAAAAAATAAAAATTTAAACTACTGTCGTAATTTTCAATATTTTGCATTGCCAATTTTTTTACATACTTATTTCATGATTCTAAGCAATCAAGCGTATGGATTTTCAAAAATTTTAATTTTTTTAAAAAATCGAATTTTTTGAAAAATAAAAAAAATGTTAAATCAGTTAAAAATTACTTTTATTAATTTTTTATAGTGTAATATAATTTCAGGTATTGAAAAAGTGTGAAAAAATGTTTGATACCGCTGAAAATAGCCAATTTTGATTGGTTTAAATTTTACTACTAGTACTGAAAAAATTCAACTACTTCTACATTTTTAAATATTTTTTGTTACAAATTTTTTATAGGCTCTTTTTACGATTCTGATTAATCAATCGTATGAATTTAAAAAATTTTAATTTTTTCAAAAAAAAAAAAATTTCAAAATGATCAAAAAATTTTTTTTTTTAATTTTAACATTATAGAATAAATTTAGATCCTTAATAATGTCAGAAAATAAATTGGCACCTCTCAACAGCGTAAATATCGTAGGGTTGAAATTTCACCGGTCCCTCCCCTTAAGATACAGTAGAACCTCGATTATCCGAGGTAATGTGGGGAAGAGGTACCTCGGATAATCGAAAACTCGGATAACACGGAACCAATGAAAATTTCAAAATTTTAAATTATTTTTCAAGTGTTTAAAGTGTTAGAATAATATTAAATGACAAAAATGGACGAAATTTTAAATGGAATGATCACAAACAGTGGTTTTGTAAAATTTACTTTCCAAATTTAGTCGCTCGATCCGTTTTATCCGAGTTATTCCGTATTATCTGAGCATGTTTAGTGCCTCGGATAATCCGGAATCTCGGATAATCGAGGCTCGGATAACCGAGGTTCTACTGTACACATTTTATGTTTTATACAATTTTTCATAAATTAAATATTTTTCGAGAAAAACACAAAAAACGGAAAATAACCATAGAAACGTAATATAGTAGAAGGGCTTTTCTTGCATTTGGAAATTTCCTGATTTCTTTCAACGTTTTAATGCAGAAGGGAGACAAATTAACTTTCTAGATGGTACTAGAAGGTGTCCAACTTAGACCAGAGCGTTAATCCAACTTAGACTCCAGCGTTTAAAAAAAGGCGTTTTGATGGTGCATCAACAACACATCACTCAAAGGCGGGCGAAGCCCGCTGCACCTAATTTCCTTCAACGTTTTAATGCAGAAAGGGAGTCAAATCCGCTGGAGAGGGCTCTGGACTAAGTTAGACACTTTGTAGTACCAACTAGAAAGTTAATTTGACTTAATATGTTATAACTCTTATGCATTTCAACAAAACAACAAATAGTTTGGCTTGATTTATTCACTAGTCAGATTTCCAAAATTCAAAATGGCGGATCCAATATGGCGGACTTACTTTTTAAATTGCTTATTTTTGATCGAAACTCATAACTTGGGGGTTTTTAGGGTCGCTGATTACGAATCTGAGGTCAGATTTCCAAAATTCAAAATAGCGGATCCAATATGGCTGACTTTTTTCAAAATCAGGCAAGTCACGTTTTCAAATTTCAAAATAGCAGACTTTTTTCTAAAATTGCTATTTGCTTGTAGGTTTACTACTCAAGGGTTTTTGGATACGCTAATTTTGAATTTGAACTTTAATTTAAAAAATCGATATTAAATAGAAGCTTGATATGTGTTTTATTTTAGAATCACTCATATTTAATTATACCTGCAAACAACGATGTGGACATGGAAGAATGAATATGGTGAGAATCATGTCAAAAATCCACCAAAAAAAATTTTTTTGTTCAATTATTCTCAAATTTTTTTTATGATATGTCGTATAGGTTAGTAATTTTTTTACCAAGTATTTTTGAATTTTATAAAAAATTGTTCGAGGGGGGGGGGGTAAAAATTATGAACTTTTGCGTGACACGCTCTACTTTGAATATTTAATATACTGAATAGAAACAATTTAAAATAGGGTTCTTGACGAAGGTTCACTAATAAAAACCTAACGCGCCTCTGACGGAACCTCTTAGGTGGCGTGGAAGACCGTGAATAGATAATCAAATATCGTATTCTAAATATATACTACCTCAAAAACCCCAAAGTTATCAGTTTCGAACTAATCCAATTAAGTTTTCAAAACAGCATCCACCGTATTGGTTCCGCCATTTTGAATTTTGAAAATATGATCACAAATTCGGAATCAGCGACCCCAAAAACCCCCAAGTGATGAGTTTCAAACAAATATAAGCAATTAAAAAAGGAAGTCCGCCATATTGGACCTGTCATTTTGAATTTTGGAAATCTGACTTTAGATTCGGAATCAGCGACCCCAAAAACCTCCAAGTGGTGAGTTTCAAACAAATATAAGCAATTAAAAAAGGAAGTCCGCCATATTGGATCTGCCATTTTAAATTTTGGAAATCTGACTTTAGATTCGGAATCAGCGACCCCAAAAACCTCCAAGTGGTCAATTTCATCAAAATTTATTCACTGGTTTCTTGGGGGGCACGAAACGGTTAAAACGTGTAAGGAAATTAGGTGCGGCGGGCTTAGCCCGCCTTTGAGTGATGTGTTGTGAATGCACCTTCAAAACGCCCTTTTTTAAACGTTGAAGGGGGCTCTGGTCTAAGTGTGAAGTCCCATGGCAGCGTTTTGCGTTGCGTTTTGTAACTAGGCCATGAGTGCAAATAGAGCAAACATATATCTGTATCTCTCTCACACTCATGGCCTAGTTACAAAACGCAACGAAAAACGCTGTCATGGGACTCCAGCCTAAGTTAGATAAATTGATAAGTCAATGTGGCTCTCTTTCTATGTTATGAAACTATTAAAAAAATTTTTTAGCGGAGATGGGATTCACCCGTCTCCTTTGTAGTTACTGTTATCTATTTATTGTTTCCCACCCCTGTGATTTTTAAAATATATTTGATCTTTCTCCTCCACTAAAGGTCTTATTTTTTGATAAAATATAGGATTTTCCTAAACGTAATAATCACAAATTTTCAAATGCATAAAAAGCCCTTCTACTATATTACGTTTCTATTGTTATTTTCCGTTTTTTGTGTTTTTCTCGAAAAATACTCAATTAATGAAAAAATTGCATTAAACATAAAATGTGTATCTTAACAAGATCTACAACTTTTATAAAGAACATTTTTCGAAATTTTTTAAATTTACTGAGTAAAACGTCAAAAACCAAAAAAAATGTTGTTTCCTAGCCCTGGCGTTCTGTAAGTAACTTTTTCATCCTGCCCCAACGAATTCTTCAATAACTAGTAAAAATAAAGCTTTTCCAAAAGAAATTAATCATTTATCTTCAAAATTAGCAGAAGTCATGATTCTGCATAATTACCTAGATAATTTACGTATTTAACGCTATTTACGCAACTTACGTAAGTTACGCAGCTTGTGTAGTTTACGTAAATTCAGTTAGTTTAGTTAGTCCAAGCTTTTTGTACACCTCAATTTTCCTCTAGTTGTAACTATACTACCACCAGTCACAACTATACAGTCAATAGTAACAATCAAACTGCCGCGTTTGAACTTTTAGTATATACGTGTGTTAGAAAAAATAGTATGTGCAACTCCCGAGAAAAATGGTTTCCACTTTTGGAAATCAACAATTTTTCTCCCTAGATCCATATACTATTTTTTCTAATACACGTTTATACTATAAGTACAAACGCGGCAGTTTGGCTATTACTATTGACTGTATAGTTGTGATTGGTTGTGGTATAGTTACAACTAGTTCATACTTTCCGTGCAGGTAGGATAAAAAAATTATCATTAGAATTAGGGGAGACCGAGGAGGAAAGTAACAAAATTCAGATTTTTTATTTTAGCGTTTAAACTATTTAACGAATAATTTTAGTTTATGTTAATTGAAAGCTTTAACTTTCACCTGTTAAATAAAATTTGATTTAGACATTTAGATTAACCCTTTAATGGCCGAATTTTTTGCTGTTATTATAAATGTATAATGTTTAGTAAAATTCGATTATTCTATTATTCAATATGAAAAATTTTTTTTTAACATGTTCCACCCCTTAAAACCACCCCTAACGTATATTACTACCCTAAAAAATTGATAATTAATCGAAGTGATAAATTAAATATTTTTTAGCTCCTGTTAGCTTTATAATTATTTATAAATATTCTCTGGTTGTTAAAAAATGAAAAATAATTATAAATAACCACTTAAACACCACCCTCAAAGTCAAATAATCACCTCTTGATGATATTAATTTTTGTGAATATTAAAAAAAAATCTATAGATTCTAAATGCATCTAAATTATTAAAAAATGTTTCTTAGTGACACAGGTATGGATAGTATTGTTAATCACCCCCCCCCCCTTGGAACTCACCCCTATTTAATAATTATTCTTACATACTGTCAATAGTTTTGAAAAATTAAAGAAATCATTTTCATTGATTCTATACGTTTCGAAAATACGAAAAAAATATTTTTATGGTGACTGGGTAATGATAGTAAATATAAACTACCCATCGTCCATAATATTGGATCCGCTATTTTGAATTTTTGAAATCTGACATCATATTCGTAATCAGCGACCCCAAAAACCCCCGAGTAACAAGTTTCGGGTGAATATGATGAATTTTTAATTTATCGGCCGCCATATTGGGTCCGCCATTTTGAATTTTTGAAAACTGACATCATATTCGTAATCAGCGACCCCAAAAACCTCCGAGTAACAAGTTTTAGGCGAATATGATGAATTTTTTATTTATCGGCCGCCATATTGGATCCGCCATTTTGAATTTTTGAAAACTGACATCAGATTCGTAATCAGCGACCTCGAAAACCCCCGAGTAATAAATTTTAGGCGAATTCGGTAGATTTTTAAATTGTTTGTTTTTTGGGGGTAGCTTTCATTAATTTTCTTTTTACCCTGAGGAAAATTTTTGTTATTAATTTTTTTACAAAGTTACTGCGTAAGCCGAAAAAAATTTTTTTTTCTGAAATTTATACCTTTTTTCAATTTTTGTCATTTTTTGCGTTTTTAAAGGGGTGTATTTCAAAAAGGGTAGTTTTTTGGAAATTGGCAAGCATATGTGTTTATTACTCTCGTTCACCCCTTCAAAATGAGACCTCAGTGGAGTTGATCCGTTAAGTTTTAAGAAAGTTATGATTTTTTGAAGTAGGTGGTACGTATGTGTACCACTGGCCTTAAAGGGTTAAATAACTAGTTCACAGCATGAATTTTTAACGACCTCTGCATTTATTACTTTCCTCCTAACCACCGAGAAGGAAAGTAACAGCACCTAGGAGAAAAGTAACATTTTTGAATATTAAAAACAGTGTTTGTAATACTGGATAATTATTTATATGCAGACTATTGTTAATAATTTTAAATATATAATAATTAGCAAGTATTGTATAAATAAATAATATGATAATTTAAAATAAATATAAAAATTTTAATTATAAACAGGATTACAAAATCGTACACTTTCTAACGAAAAAATAATTGACATATTTATTAAAAAGTTAGTGTGATTTCAGGCTTTTCACTTTTCGGGTCGGGGCGAGTCGGACTATGAAAGTTGGATATATTTAAGTGCATAATTTTGTAAAAATTAAAAAAAAAACAGAATTACACATATTCGACACATTGTCAAAGATTCGCATACTCAAAATCGTTCCAGTTATCAGACTTTTCAGGTACCTGAATTTTTAGAGAACTGGAATGCACACGAGTACCCTATAAATCGAGAACACTCCAACTCGGTCTATCTAGACTTTTCGGACTTTTTGCACACCTCTATGGATCCGCCATTTTTAATTTTTGAAAATTAACTTCATATTCGTAATCAGCAACCCCAAAAAAGCCCGAGTAATAAAAATTAATCGAATCCAATGAATTTTTCGAAAATTCGTCTACCATATTGGATTCGCCATTTTTAATTTTTGAAAACTAAGTTCATATTCGGAATCAGCGACCCCAACAACCCCCGAGTAATAAATATTAATCGAATCCAATGATTTTTTTAAAATTCGTCCGCCATATTGGATCCGCCATTTTGAATTTTTGAAAACCAAATTAATATTAGTAATCAGCGACCCTGAGAACCCCCAAGTACATAGTTTCAACTAAATTTGAGCATTTTAAACAAATTTCGAAAACGAGATTGATATATTATAAAAGAATTGACTTTTGGGCGCCATTTTTTATCCGACATCTTGAATTTTAAGCAAATAAACTGTACCATTTGAAAGCTTGAACATTTTGGTCGCGATATTTCATAGTTTTACTAACTTCTTCGCACTCAAACCCTTCGAAAAAATTCATTTTCGAAATTTTTTTTTCAAAAAACACCGTTTTTTTAAAATGTTCGTAACTGTTTGGTTTTTGATTTTTTCAATTTTTAGTGCAGATTCTGAAAGAGTGATGTCGAAGATGTAAGAAATAGTTTTGACGGATTTTTTTAAGTCCCTAATACACGAAAAAACTACCGTCAAATATTGTCTCTAAAATGTGTCCGTCCCGTCCTTAAAGGGTTAATTTTCGATTTTGTAATTTTGTTGTAAATCTTGCCATGAACATTATTTTTTATTATTGTTAGAATTACAAAATTGTTAATTCTTTATTACACTATGAATTTTTTTCACAAAGTAGAATAAATTTGTGGGTGTTTGGAAATCAAAAATATTTTAATTTTTATTAAAGTTATGAAAGTTTTATGTCAAAACTTTTTTTAGTCAAAATCTAAATCGCGGGGCGTTAAAGGGTTAAACCAACAAAAATTTTATGTAATTCTTTGTATCTTTTAACATTTCCTTACTTGAAATTGACTTTTTCTTAAATTTTGCATGAAATAATCAACTGTTTCTATTTACCCTTAAATTTTAGCGAAGTTGAAAAATTTAGGAGTATCGAAACAGTTGATTATTACGATTTAATGATTCCCATATTTTCTACTAATCCATAAAATTGTTCCACGGATTAATGCGAAGAAATTTATAAAAAAATTGTAAATAATTGAATTTCTCTGAAATTTTTATTATTCAATTCATTCATTCAAAATTGTAATTTTCTAAAATTTTAATTTAATTGAGTTCAAGATTTGAACATAGCTGAATTCAATAAGAAGAATTTTTTTAACCCTTTAAGGCCCGACTTTTTTCAGTCATGCGATTTTCATCATACTCTGTACTTAAGGGTTTTCGGGGTCGCTAATTACGAATCCGAACTCAGATTTTGAAAATTCAAAATGGCGGATCCAATATGGCGGAGAACTTTTTTAAATTTTCATCGGATTCACTTGAAATTCGTTACTCGGGAGTTTTCGGGGTCGCTGATTACGAATCCGAACTCAGATTTTGAAAATTCAAAATGGCGGATGACTTTTTAAAAATTTTATCGGATTCACTTGAAATTCGTTACTCGGGGGTTTTTGGGGTCGCTGATTACAAATCTGATGTTAGTTCTATAATTCAAAATGGCGGATCCAATATGGCGGATAAAAATATTTGAAAATTGAGTTAGGCTCATGAATATTACTACTTGTCGGTTTTTGGGGTCGCTGATTACGAATCTGATTATGGTTTTTTAGAAATTCAAAATATCGGAACCAATATTGCGAAAAAAAGTTTCAAATAATTGCTTTAAGCTCTTAAAAAAACTACTCAGTGTTATTAGGAGATTAATCCTACGTCAGCGTTGTCTGTAATTAGCCTACAAGCTTGTAGTTACCATGACCAACCACGAGTAGGTTACAGAACATAGATCCCATTTTATTTATTTTTGTTTTTTATTTTTTTTTGTTTTTTATTTTTTTGTTTTTTATTTTTTTGTTTTTTATTTATTTTTATTTTTTTTTGTTTTATATATGAGGAGTTTCATATGAGATTGAGGGGTCAACTCTCAGATTTCTTTCAAATTTCATTTTTCAATAGAGTTTGTTTGCCTATGTAATTATCCCAAATTTTAATTAAAAATATTTAATATTTTGTTAGATATTTGCATTAACAAATTAATGCAATATTTTTTTAAAACTTGAATAACTTTTTTATTTTTGCTTATAGAAAAAAATTGTCTGAATGTTTTTTGTTTAGAATGAATCAAATTTTTTGAAAAAAATACTTAAATAAAAATTAACTTTTTTAGTAAATTTATTTAAAAATAAATTTGTTTTTAATATTTAAACCTGTTATCGGCCTTCAATCAAGCTGAAAAAAAAGATAAATATTGCTTACTATACTACAAAATAACATGCCAAATTTGGCGAACACGTTATTTTTTGTTTTTGAGAAAAATTTTTTCAAAAATTGAAGTGCAGGTAGCGAGCCGACTGAAAAATGAAATTTGAAAAAAATCCGAGAGTTGACCCCTCAATCTCATATGCAACTCCTCATATATTTTTTTGTTTTTTACTTTTAGAAACTATTTTGAATGGAATTGACGGAAATAAGGATCGAGGCATAGTGGAACTTTGCAGGTTGTACAGGTTGTTCTAGTTCTAGAAACCTTGCCTTTCACACTGCAAAATTGGCATAGTCGACTGTTGTGATTTTTCTGCGGCAAATGCTTATTGTCACTTGTTCTTTTTTCTTTCGACACCTTAATTCTTTTACTGTCAAGTGCAATAGGACGTCCAACCTTTTCCCTTGAACAAAAATTGACAATCAACTGTTTTGCGAAGTTTAGTCGAAATTGGAGTTGATCTATCGAATTTTTGTTTTTGTGAATGTTACACAAAATATACGAATAATTTATGAAAATATTAAGGAACAAAAAAGTTATTTAAAAAAAATACAAAAAATTTTTTTTTTAAATTTTGAAAAAATTGTATAAAAAAAATTTTGTTGATAAATTTGAAAATCCTTGTGTCAGATTTTAGGTATTAATGACTGCAATAAACCTGCAAAATTTCAGGGCGATCCATTAAAATTTGTTTGAGATAATTTGTACACAATTTTTTGTGATATACACACACACACCCACACACATACATCTGGACATTTGCTCAGAATTTAATATACATATATCCTAGATGAAAATGAGTCCATATAACCATGTTTTGAAAAATTGAAAATTGTCACGAATGCAAAGCTTCCTTATGAGGAAGCAAAATAGAATATTCTATGCCACCACTTTTTGGATTTTTACCTATTGCATAACGTTCCTTCAATTGATCAAACCGATCTACACCTCCCATATACTTATTATAATCTGAAATTAATTCAGGACAGGAAACGTTATTTCTAGAACCATCTTTATTTTTTCTTTTCACTTCTGTGACTGACTCAGGATCATGTGCAGTGCTTAAAAGTGTTACAGGCTTAGAATCCATCCACTTTATCGCCGTTACACAACCCTGAGTTCGATACACATGTTCCCTCCTGACCATCTTCTTTTTTTCTTTCATGATATCGGGTAAGCCAATTCGTTTCGCCCTGACTGTACCAACAGCAAAAATGTGCTTGGCTCTTAGTTCTTTCATTACTTTCACTGAAGTGAAAAAATTGTCGAAGGCTAATAAAACACCAGAGTTTCTCAACTGTTCAGACAACTTAAGAACAACACGTTCTTAAGTTCTTAACTTCTAATTTTTTTAAAATTTAACTAGTAACTTGTACTTGCGCGCTACGCGCGCCCCTTTTCTTTTTGCTATTCAATATTCAATATGGAAAAATTTTAACATTGAAAAAGTTTCTAACATTATTCTAAAGATGAACACATATTTATTGAAAGAATTTTATCTTAAAGGATTAAATTTTGTTTTATATTTTGTATTCCTAAATTGCACCAAGCAATTATTCAACAATCTTGAAACATGCTTATATAAGCTTACGTATAAAATTCCTTTAAGCTTTAAATGTTTAAATTATTCAAATTTTTCTCATTTTTATTTATATAAAATATTTAAAAAATTTTAATTGTTAAAAAATTATGATTAACAAATAGGATATATGCATAATTTTTATTTCTCAATAACAATATTGTTAACCAACTCATTCTTTTCTTTCAAGAAATAATTTGCATAATTTCTACTTTAAAAATAATTTAATTGAATCAAATAAAAATTAAATAGTTTAATTGTCGATTTTTTAATAAATATTTATTTGAACCAAGTAAATATTTATTAAATCTGTGTATTTTATTCGACGGTATGAAATAAATATTTATTTGCATCAATAAAATAATATTTTTAAGTAACTAAATCTTCATTTGTATCAAATATTTAATTATTTATCACAATTAATTTTTTTAATTAAGACTTATATTTCTTTAATTAAATAAAATAATTAATTTTTTTTGCTTACGGATTTTGGGAAATCTGCATACAGATACTTTGGATTAGAGGGAAAAAATTTGCATTTTTGAATTTTGGCGAAAGCATGGGGAAAATATGGGAGCAAAAAATTTAAAGTTTTCTTCCTTTAGAGTAAAAAAATATCCAAATTTGAATTTTAGACAAAATATGAGGAAAATATGGGAGCAAAAAATTAAGAAAATTTTTTAGAGCGAAAAAATTTGCATTTTTGAAATTTGGCGAAAGCATGGGGAAAATATGGGAGCAAAAGATTTGAATTTTTCTTTCTTAAGAATGCATATGGCCAAAACATGGGGAAAATATGGGAGCAAAAAATTATGATTTTTTATCTTTTAGAGTAAAAAAATATCCAATTTTGAATTATAGCCAAAATATGGGGAAAATATGGGAGCAAATAATATAAATTTTTTTTATTTTTTAGAGCAAAAAAATTTGCAATTTTTGAACTTCGGCGAAAGCATGGGGAAAATATGGGAGCAAAAAATTATGATTTTTTTATCTTTCAGGGTAAAAAAATTCCCAAATTTGAATTATGGCAAAAATATAAGGAAAATATGAGAGCAAATCCAAGGCAAACTTTAAAAATTCAAAATGTCGTATCCAATATGGTTGGAGATTTTTTAGAAAATGTTCTAAAATCAGAATGATGAATTTTATCACTCGAGGATTTCTGAGGTCGCTAAATATAAATTTAAGATGAGAATTTACGAATTCATAATGGCGGATGTAATGGAGCTAAAGATTTTTTTTAAATTGCTAAATCTGCTAAATATTGTTAGTTGGGCGTTTTTGGGATTGCATAATACAAAACAAATACCAAAATTTAAAGTGATGGATTATTACGACTACATTTTAAAAAGGTTGAAAAATAAATTGCTTGTAACAAAAATGTTCAATTGATTTGAACCATCATTAAAATTTTTATTACTATTTTAGATTGTCTGTTTTAAATGTATAAATAAAAATTTTAGAAACATTTAATAACATATTCATTACATCCTTTTTCTCAATAAAAATGAAAAAAATATTATCAAAATAAAAAATTTAATTTTGAACAGGTAATCCTAAGACTTTATGTAAAGTTTTCCCGTTAGGAAGCAGGGTGGCAGCTATGCCTGTAAATTCCATGTTGCAAACATTTATTCCTTTACTCTTTAGTAAATGCCATAAGGTAGTATATAAAAAAGTCTTTCCAGATCCTCTACAACCATTAATATATAAGCATTTAGAACTATTACAAGAGAAATCTTTTATTACTTCATATATATAATCAACAATATTTTTTGTTTAACATTCAATTTAGTATAATTCTCCTCTCCTATCTTGATATGTTCCATAATACTTATATCATCAACCTGCTCAGGAAAATTTTCATCTATATCTAATAAACCCTGAAAATCAGTTATACAATATCCTTCATTCAATGACATTGATTTTATATTCCTGTAAGCTATTTTTTCAGCTTCAATATTGTCAATTTTTCAATAGTCTTCTGACATTGGACCCTTAAATTTCTCCCAAAGTTTTTCCGGATGTACAGGATGACAATGAATGAGAATTCTTACAAATAATTGTCGAAGTGAATAAGGCATCATCCATAAAGTAGCTTCTTCCATTGTCCTAATCCACTCAGTATTATCTTCTATAAGTTCTAATGCTCAACATAATATTTCTGAAAGTATTGGACAATATGGAACCACATTAGAATTGTCGAAAACAAATCCATTTGGTCGCTCATACGTTTTATTATTATTTCTTCGACAACAACGAACATAACAATTGTCTTCAATTGTAGTTTCTTCTTGGTAACTCTTTGGAAAATGATGAATATGTGGCAATCCTCTTTTTTGAAATTCAATAACATAAACGTAAGACTTAACTTCTCAAAATAACTTTTTTTCTACAATAACATTTAAAAGATTTTTCACCTTCAATGCAAATACTCCAGTTACTTGTATTTCTTTCCAGTTTGGATTACAGGTTATTGTAATATATAAATCTGGTTTACCATGGCGACCAATCATAGCCATAGCATCCTGATATTGTTGCATCATATTAAGAGGTGATCCTATAAAAGTGGAAAGCGATATAAGCCTTTTTCCAACATGTACATCATTTTCTAACTCATGATTTTGTAAATAATCGATTAGTCCTTGATATGTTTCACTTCTCAATTGAGCTTGATTATTTGCACAAAATTGCAATATATCTTTCTCTATTTTTACATAATTATCAACTACCCATTGTTGAAACAATCTTCCTCCATATAAAAATTGATTGAATTCCTTATCTCTAATAGCAATTTTGTACTTACAATAGGCAGACCTAGAAATAGTATGGTTTTTACTTCTAAATCTAAAATCACTATCACTACGAATCATATTAATATTATAACCTTTATTTCCAAGAGGATAAAATATGGGATAGATCCATGGTTCAAAATTTAGATCTAAATTACTAACTGATTTCAGTTCCTTTGTAGACTTATTATAAACCGTTACATAAGATTCTGGTATTTCTCCTTCTGAGTTTGTATCGAAAATTGCAGCAACTTCATTGTAACTTTGAAAATTATATCTTTTCTTATTAAAACCTTTTTTCAACCTAAACAATAGTTGTAACTCAGTGATTTCTTCATTATTTTGTTTTGCTAAATCAGTTTCTAATTTAATTACTTCTGACATCATCATAAAAGACTTTGTGAATGTCCTCTTCCTACATTATTAAAATTAATTACGTTAGCATTTAAAGATGCAAAAGAAAAAAAATTATTATACTATCTAATATTCTTTTTAAAATGACCTGATTTCGTATGAAGTCCTTCTAGCAATATTCTTAAATCTTCTAAATATTGCACTGATAGTAATATAACACCATAATGACCACAACAATCATTGAAACTGTTTTGTTTGCCACTATCTCTTTCATCTTTAAAATGCTTAGCTTGACAATGATTGTAATAATAATTCATATTTCCCATATAATTTTCATTAGAATTTGATTCATGAATAATCTTGTCTTTTGCTATACTTGGCAGATAAACAATTGATTATTGTGTATTAAGTTTCAATTTTTTACTTTCCCGATAGTTTTTCTGAATTTCATTCCTACTTTTTCGAATTTTTTCAATTGAAGAGCTTTTCTTTTTCTCACAACTATCCTGTAATTGCGAAGTTGTTATTGCTGCAACAGAAGATATTGCATTTATTAAATCAGCACATTGATTCGAATTTACATTTTTTAAATAAAAAGAAGAGTTTATTTTTATTTTCCCGTTTTTTCAATTTCATTTTTTCCCTATATATTTTTTGATATTCTGCCCGACTCTTTTTTGTGTTCATAAACAAGTGATCTACTGCATCTGAAAGATTTATATTTTCAATATTCCTTTTTAATTTTTGTCTGGCACGATCATTTCTTTGATTTTCCGCTACACTTTTTCCGACAGTTTTAGGTAAAAAATTTGTTTCCCTTACAGTATCATATTCATTTTTAAATGTGGGAATGGAAGCAACGATATTTTCTAAATTAATTAATTCATTCATGTTATCATCATTTGAATCATTAACTTGACTCAACAAATTTTTATGCTTAAGTAATTCTTCTTCATATTCTTTTTGACATTATATATTGCTTTTCTTATGCAAGAAATCTATTTCATTATTGATAACTTCAATCTTTCTTTTATCCGGATGTTGTCGTTGGAAATCTAACTAATTGGTTTGAATTTCTTTAGAGAAAACTTCTACTTTATCTGAATGAAATAAATTTGTAATTTTACTTTTGGATTTGAGTATGGCAGAATATTGTTGCGTTTTTGAAACATTATTGATTATCTTTGTACTATTTAAAATTGTCCTACAATGAATTCAACATTGCATTTTTAATATCAATTATATCATAATTTTCATCACTTAAACTAACTAATTCTCTTTTATTAGCCATGGTTTTATTCCGTAAAGTTGACAGATATAATGAAACTTACTTTTAAATATATAGGGGAGAGGGCCCTAAGGTGGTCACCCATCTTTTGAACGATTGTAGATTTCAAATGAAATTATACATAAAGGTCAATAATACGGCGTTTGAAACTTTGTCTTATTACCTAACTTCTTATCATAAAGTTTTTTCATTTCATTAATAAAAAAATAGTTATGGCACTTTTTAAAAAAAGTTGAAAATTCGACTTTTAAAAAAGTGGCCCTAAGGTGGTCACCATACAAAAATTCACTGAAAAAGTTTTTAAAAAATGTAAAAAACGTATTATTAAGTTGTTTATTTAATATTAATTGTTTTCCAGGATCATATTACATATTACATTTTTGTACACTTTGTCCTTTCTTCAAAAATGATAATTTTTGTGTATGTATTAGACAGGTAAAATTTTGAAAATAATTCTATTTCATTATTATTCATTATAAAACTTAAAAATTGATAAAATTCACATTTACAGTGATAAATGTTGATAAATATAGCGTATAAACACATTTTCATAAAAAATCAAAAGTGTCCACCTTACGGCCAAGACACAAATTTTTAAACGTTAATGAAAAAAATTTTTAAAGCATAATATTAATTATATTCTTTTGGAATATCTTTTTTATTTCAAATACCTTCAAATACCTTCCTCTTTCGAAGGTAAATACCATTAGAATGTCTGTCTTTACCTAATTTGCATATCTACTCGTTTCATATAAGGAAATACTTTCACTTAATGGTCTCAATTTAAATAGAATTTACATTACTGGACCTGAACTGTAGCTAGACATGGTGGCCACTGGTCAGGGAAAAGTCAGGGAAAAATAAATAGGTCAGGGAAAAGTCAGGGAATTTTTTAATTAGTCAGGGAAATTGTAAAGATTATAAAAAGAAAAAAAAATTATATAAGGGAGACTAAGGCTAAATATTAAACAGCCAAAACAGTCAAATTGCATTATCTTTCTAACGGAAATAGTTAGATATAAATATCAAATATTTTTTATTTATATCAAATATCCAATTAATTGAGTGAAATAAATAAATAAATTGTTTCAAATAACTAATTATTTGCATTAAATAAATTCGTTTATTAGAATCAATTAATTATTTAATTGATCCAATTAAGATTTATTTGAGTTAAACAAATGTGATTCACAAAATTCAAGTTATTTGAAGCAAATAAATATTTATTAGATCCAAATAAAATTTTTGCAAATAATTCGAATTAATTGAATCAAATAATTTTTTTCAGTGTATTTATGTCATTAGGCAAGTACACGGCCGAAAAACGAAACCGCCCACAACAATAAATTAAACCCATAATTTTGTTTTTTATTTATAAATAAATTTTAGTTTATTAAATTTATAATTGTTAAATGTTACAAAATCAAAGTTTTGAAAAAAGAGCAAAACATTTATTTTACGCTAAAATATTAGAAGCTTTTTTATTAAATGTTGGTGAGGACAATTGGCCTATACAAGATTGATCTATTTATGTATTTTTGCATCTAAACGGATTTATTGACTAAAAAACATCTTTTCAAAATTTAAGTTTTAGCCGCAGTCTCAGCTACTCTAAGATTAAAGATTTAATTTTAAAAATAAAGAATTTTATCTACTTTTACAAATTGATTCAAAAATCCTTAAAACATCCTTCTCAACTGTTTGAAATGAATAGTAGTTATTAATAATAATTTGAAAGATATATTTCTTATTTAAATTATTGTTCATTAGAAACCAAGTTAAAAACACCCAGAATATTGGTCAGGGAAAGTCGGGAAAAAGTCAGAGAAATTTTTTGTCATAAAAATTAATTTAATTCACAATTAATAAAAAAATAGCCACAGCCGGTAACCAGCAGGAGGTGAAAAATTAGTTTTTGAGCAATTTTTATCTTTTACATTGCTTATTTTAAACAATATAAAGCCATTTTAATTTAAATATACTTTTAATCATAAACGTAAAGAACAAAAATTATAATTTATCTTTAAAAATGGTTTATTTATATTATTTAAATGTTTATAAATATTTTCATAATTACTTGATATATACACAGCCTTCACAACATTTTCAAACATTCTTCAAGTTTTTACTATATTTCTTCCAATCTGGCAGCACTGTACAATAATAACATAAACATTGAAAAATTTGACATTTAAAAATATAAAAAATGCTAATACTTAACCCACAAAAATTAATTTTCAAAACAAACGTATAAAAAACAAAAGAATAACCATAACTAACTTCAAGTGTGGACAGAGATCCGGAAATCTGGAATCACGACGATTATTATATATAATTATTACAGTAATATTGTTGTAATATTTTAGTATAAAATTACAGTAATCTCACAGTAAATTTTTCAAAGCAAAATTAATTTAACATTCCAGTACTATTACTCGAACATGTAAAGTAAATAAAAATAACTTAATGAATAAACAATAATTTTATTCATATTTTATCATTAGAAACAAAATTTCCAAGCAGAACGTAAGCTTATAGTAACATCACTGTAATATTACACTGGAGATTCGTAATTTCCACTGCAATATTACAGTGATCTTACTGGGATATCAAAATGTCTGTCTGGAGGTAGACTTACGTTTTTCTATTAAGGTAATATTACAGAGTAATGTTAAGATAAAATTAGAATAATTTTATAATTTAGAAAATAACATTTCACCAAGCTGGACTCGAACCCTGAACCTTGTGTACAGTAAGCAAGAGTTTTACCAGTGAGCCAATCTTACTTGAACTTACTGAACACAAGGTTCAGGGTTCGAGTCCAGACTTGGTGAAATGTTTTTTTTTCTAAAATATAAAATTATTCCAATTTTATCTGTATATTATATTAACATTACGCCAATATTACAGTGTAATATTACCTTAACATTGTGAGGTAATATTACCTTAATATTCCCATTAATTTACCGTAATAGTACAACATAATATTACCTCCAGGAGAACATTTTAATATTCCAGTAATATCACTGTAATATTACAGTGGAGATAACGAATCTCAAGTGTAGTATTACAGTGATGTCACTATAACCTTACGTGCTGCTTGGGAACTGTTTTGCAATTTTTCCATAAGCGTGTAATATTAAAGTAATGTTACTGTCATGTTACAGTAATATTAATGGATAGCTGTCATACCCGTCTTCGACGGGTTTTAGTTTCTTCAAATACATTGAATAGAGTGTCTACCAGTCTCCAAAAATGGGAAACAGTAAGGAATTTAATTTGACCGGAAAAAATAATAATTAGCTAACATTAACTATTTCATTAGAAAAATATTACTATTTTAAATCAGTGATTGACTTTTAATAATCAAATAATTTATTTTTAATTAATTAAAATGCATAAAACAATGTTTGTCAATTATTTGTAGAAATTTAATTATAGTAACATAAGTTAATCCGAAATTTCCACTAATTTTTGGAGTTACACTACCGTCCGAAATTGTGCGAACGCTAACATCTCGAGCTATTAAAAAACACACCCGCACAGAAACAGTGATAACTCGGTTAAAAATGAAGCTAGATGCTTTTTTTAAATTGCAATGGAAAGCTTATTAAATTTCCAATGAAATGCTGCTATGTTAAGTTGTATTGCATAAATAGGAAGCGAGATATCATGTTATAAAGACAAAAAAATAATTATATATTTTTCGGAATTTCTTACTCTGACTTTGACTCCCGGCACAGTTTAGCAAAGTTTATGAAAAAAATTGTTACTTTTACAGACAATTCCTTGTAACCTAAGCTTTAAATAGAGACCAAGAACAGCAAAAAATATTTACGGGTTCGCGAGATATTAAAAAAAGAGTCGGACCGTGCAAAGCAGAATTTTCAATCATCGATTTCTCTAATTCGCCGTTGAGTCATTTACTTGTCTATGAAAAAAGTGTCGAAAATTAATTTTACCAAGTACATTCTTACTGGGATCCACTTTTTAAATATCGATATATAATAAATTAAATTAAAAAATGGATCTCAGTAAGAATGTACTTGGTAAAATTAATTTTCGACACTTTTTTCACAGACAAGTAATTGACTCAACGGCGAATTAGAGAAATCGATGATTGAAAATTCTGCTTTGCACGGTCCTACTATTTTTGTAATATCTCGGAAACCCGTAAATATTTTTTGCTGTTCTTGGTCTCTATTTAAAGCTTTGGTTACAAGGAATTGTTTGTAAAAGTAACAGTTTTTTTCATAAACTTTGCTAAACTTTGCCAGGAGTCAAAGTCAGAGTAAGCAATTCCGAAAAAAATATAATTATTTTTTTGTATATATTGCAAGCTGAATTCACAGTTTTTCTCGATTAAATTAAATTCCTGCATATTTCCCGTTATTTACCAGTTGGTAGAACCCCTGTTAAAAGTATTAGTAAAAACAAAAACCTGTCGTAGAGTATTTTTATAAAATAAGTGAATTTTTGTAGCCATTTGTAGTTTTATTTATCGTTATTACTTATCAAAAAAACTTATGTTTGATAAGAAAAGTTACACCTTGCAAAATTTTGACAAAGCTGGGAATAACCGGATAGTTTGTTAAACAAAAATAATAATAGACACCCTGTTTAACTTTTCCCTTTACAATGCTCAAAACATCCCTAAAAGTTAAATCTGAAATTAAAATAACAAAATATTTTACCATCAAAGTTTTTTCCCAATAGCATAATGCAAGTATCGTATCATACAGGTCTCCATTTTTAATAATTGAAACATAATTTTAATGCTATGAATTAATATTTTTCAATATCATTTACCATTTTTAATATTTTCGAAGTTTTTCAATTAAAAAATGTTTGTTTAATTAGATAAACAAATAATTCTAGATTCCATTATTTTGACGTTAAAAGTTTATCAGAGACCCCAAAAATACTACTGAATTAAGCTTGATAGTAATTGGTCTGTCAATTATAATTTTTCAATTTTTTGATATTAAAAACATTTTTATACTTACTTCCATCTTATAGATATAGTTATAGGACAGTATTTATTTTTAAATTATGCTAAAATATGACTAAATAACATGTAATATTTAATTACAGAAAGTTTAAAAGTTATACATTCAAGAATATAAAATTTGGAAATTTTCCATTTTTAAAATTTAAAAAAAAATTTAATATCTCCTGTTCTAATTAATATGTTAAAAAACTGTAAATTTATTGTTTAAATCTTTATGTTACAAAAGTCTTAACTGATTAATTTACTGCAATCTGTCAAAATTTAAAAAAAATTCTTTTTTTGTTGAAAATACATAATTTTTTTCATTTTAGTACCTATTATTTTTTAATTCAATTTATTATTATGTATCTTTAAATTACTTATGTTATTACTAAATTTAAAAATTTATGTCAATCTAAAAAAATTAAAATTTTTTTTTTAATTTATTGAAAAAATCATAACTTTTGTTCAGCTAAATATTTTTTCATCAAATATAGCTAATATTTTAAGTTAGACCAATACCTAAAAGATTGACAAATTTTATTTTAATCGGTCAAGACGTTTTCAATACAGACAGGAAATTTTCTATTACCATTTTTGGAATCTCCGTTGCTCAAATAAATAAATTATGCTAGAAAAAATTAATTTCGTGCAATGTACAGACAAAAGTCTGATATTATTAATATAGGTAGATAATATTACCCTTAGACAGATATTTAATATGACTATAATATTACTGTAATGTTACGTTTATATATGGGGAAAGGATATTTGCGTGTAACTGAAATTTTGTTTCATAGCGTTTGCTTTTTCGAGTAAAAATTAAAAATCTGTACAAAGTAGTAATAATTGCTCTGATAGGGGAGACTGGGGTAAACCCGCGCAAAGGGTAAACCCACTCACTAGCAGGGTTGGAAAATGACGCGTCATTTTCGGTTTCTGATGTAGATTACGTAGAATAAGTAATTTATGTAGACAACGTAGAAAACCCATGTAATTTACATTTTCAAGATTGCGGCTATTAAAAGACTAAAAAAACATAACATAATCTCTTGAAAAGTTTGCTTTTCAGGTTATATCACGTGACAAAATACATTAAAGTAAATTACGTTGAAAACTCTTGACGTAAATTACCAAGTAATCTACATGTACACAACTACGTAGATTACCTTATGTAGTTTACGTTCCCAACTCTGCTCACTAGCGATTTGACGCTATAAACTCAACTTAAGATGGAGATATTTGTACTGTGAATTGTACTTAACAAACAACTAATGTTAACGAACTTTCGTTTAGTTTCATGAATTCGTCATAGAATCAGGGAGGGTCAATTGTTTTTAGAAGTGCAAAAAAGAAAAAATGATCTTCGGGTTTTTAAGTTTTTCGATTATTAGTTTTGAGACTTAATTTATTCGACAAATTTTTTTTTATGCTATTGGATGTCCTTTTTCGAAAAATATATGTAGTTTTGTTTGATTTCAAAAAGATTTATTTAAATTTATTCGAAAATGTGAGAAACAGATTCGGGGTAAAGCCGCTCACTTATTAAATTTGTGTAGGAAGCCGAGTCAGTATTAACAGTATTTGCGTTTTTTTGGCGATCTTAAAATTTTTAAAATTAAAAATATTTATTAAAAGAGAAATAATATTCATTTCCTAACAATGTTATTGAATTATTGGGTAATTAGTTGAATATTTAACATTTTGAATGTCCCGCATTTCGCGATTTGTGGCGATTTTTTTTCAGTAGATGGCGCCGAACTATCAATATTTGTTGGCCACATTGAGCGGAATCATGTCTATATCAGTCATTATTAGTGATTATTAGGTCATAACGGTTATAACAAACAACGAAACAAATAATCAAAATTTGTCGCTGTCTTTTTCGGGTAAAAAAGACATAATTCTAAGTTTGTTGTCTTCGTTCAGTTCACGTTTTATCATTGTTTATTTTTAAATTTTAAATTTTAAATTTCATTTGTTATTTTTTATCAATAATAAAATCTATAACTTATTACATCCAAAATTGTATCTACATTTTAATTTTTTCTAAATAAAATATTATTTAAATTCACAGTTGCAAATCATAAAACCTATACTTATTATTTAATGAACCAATATTTATTGTTTATAGAACTCATAATTTATCATTAATAAATCATACTGAAGACGGAAATAAGGAGAAATTTAATATATACAAAATGAAACTGTCGGGATTACCTTAAATTTAAAAAAAAATCAAGTGATCGGGTTTACCCCGAGGGGTGAGCGTACTTACCCTGGAAAATTGTCATTTTGAAATTTGGTATATGTGTATTAAAATTTTTCCCTAAGTAAAACTAAAACAGATAAATCAACAATTTTTTTTATTTTGTTAGTAGAAATCCTAAGCTTTCAAATTATATAAATTAACTTGGATTTAGAGAATAATTTCCTAGGTTTTTACCGTTCTGAAAAAAAGTGAGCGGGTTTACCCCAGTCTCCCCTATATAATAAAAGTTGCTTCGCTCAAAATATTAATTGATGGTCATTTTAGTTGGCCTATGAAATACACAAATACAATTAAAAAAAACTTTTTTCTTGAATTTCTGTCTTACAGAAACTTAAAATAATGTAATTAAATTTTTTCAAAAATTTTCTAAGTTTCTTTGTGCGTGACAAAGGCCAACTAAAATGTCCATCAAAATTTTATGCGTGGTTATACTATCCGGCGGCTCATATATGGGGCGTTCCACGCCAAATCGGACAGAGTTTGACTTTTGCATCTCAGATTTTGTTTCAAATAATTTTTTTCTGTTAGTGCTCATTGAAATAAGCTACCATTATTTTTTTCAAATTTTTTCATCAAGCCATTAAAGAGATACAGGCTTTTGAAAAATCACGTTTTTTACGAAAAAGTTTTTTTGAAATGGTTATAACTCGGTCCAAATTTATAACTTTTAGGCGTTGTCTGATTGTGGGCAAACGATGGGACCTATTTATTTAGAATTTTTTAATTATTATAAACGCAGTAAAAACGGGTACTGTCGGTAATCTTCTCTTGCCAAAACTTTACCGACAGCAGATTATCTAATATTCACGGTCGGTAAAGTAAAAGGTATTTATCATGATTTAAAGAACATCATATCTGTAAATAATTTCATATGTTGTTAGTAGTGTCATAGTTTTATGCCATGGCAAGTTTTGGTATTTACAATTTGTGCTGCAATCCGTTAAAATTAGAAAAGCACAAAGTTAAAAATGGATTGCGACGTGCTTCAATTAATCATCAAAATTTGTATAATTTAAGCAATTCTGATTATCTATGCACTTCGTGTAGAAAATCTTTGGATGCAAAAAAATAATCCTGATTCTCTTGTTGTCGTCGATAACGAAAGTAACGAATCTTAAAAAAATGACAAGATTGTCTGTATTAATTAGTCAATATCAAATTCTCCATCTGGTACAATTAGGCAAATTATATTATTTTTAGCTATAAGATAAAGACACCAATTTTTGAACGATTTCATAATGTTCTCACTATTATAAAACAAAATTTTTCATTATTCTGCATTATTCTTACACTATAGGAAATGTGGTTTTATAATTATTTACTTAATTAGAATTTGTTCTTTGTATTTAATATTTTATAGTTCATATTCAAATCTCTACCAAAATTATACATATTAACAGTCTTAATTAAAAAAAATTGACCATAAAAATTTAATTAGCTTAAAAAGCGTCCCATATTTGGTAACAACGTATCAATTATTATTTTGTTTTTTAGAAGGAATAGAACAACTTAGTCAAGAAGCATTTACTTCAGAAGGTTAGCCTTTCTCAACTAAGCGTAGGGACAGTTTTGCCTATTGTGAACAATGCAATTGGATTATTAACCAAAAATGGGACGCTTTTTAACCCCTTGACTGTCGCGGACGCATATATGCGCGGATTTAAAACTGGCCAAAAGTGCTCTTGACGCATATATGCGCAACTTAAAAAGGATGGTTTAAAACTTCTTAAAAATCGCTGAAACTGGTTACTCGGGGGTTTTTGGGGTCGCTGAACACGACTCCGGCGTTAGTTTTTCAAAATTCAAAATGTCGGATCCAATACGGCCGTCATCATTCTCAAAAATTCATCCGATTTGCCTGAAAATCTCTACTCGGGAGGTTTTCGGGTTTGCTGTTTACGAATTCGAGGTCGGTTTTTCAAAATTCAAAATGGCGGATCCAATATGGCGGACAATTTTTTAAAACTGATCGGATTGGCTTGAAAATGGTTACGTGGGGGTTGTGGGGGTCGTTGAATACGAATCTGGCGTTAGTTTTTCAAAATTAAAAATGGCGGATATAATATGGCAAGCATTACTTTGAAAAATTGATCCAATTTACCTGAAAATCTTTATTCGGGCTGTTTTCGGGGTTACTGATTACAAATCCGAGGTCCGTTTTTCAAAATAAAAATGGCGACTTCAATGTGATAGAATCATGGAGCAAAATTGTATGGATTTGCTTGGAACTCACTGCTCATCAGTTTTTAGCCTTTCTGATTAAAAATCTCAATTTACATTATCAAAATTGAAAATTAAGCTGATACCCAATAAATTGAGTATCAATTTTAATTAAAATTTAAATTATATTATTTCTAGCCAATCCGCCTATTTTCAGTAATTTTGAACCGCCATTTTGAATTTTGAAAAACAGACCGCGGATTTGTAATCAGCGACCCCGAAAACCCCCGAGTAACCATTTCAAGCAAAACCGATTAGTTTTGAAAAATTGTTCGCCATATTTAATCCGCCATTTTGAATTTTGAAAAACTAACGCCAGATTCTTGTTCAGCGACCCCGAAAACCCCCGAGTAACCATTTTCAAGCGAATCCGATTAGTTTTGAAAAATTGTCCGCCATTAGAGGTGTGCAAAAATTCGAATCGACAGAAATTCGAATCGAACTAGCTAATTCGAAATTCGAAGTTTCGAATTGGCCGATTCGAATCGAAAGTAAATTCGAATCGAACTAGCTAATTCGAAACTTCGAATTCGAATTTCGAATTTGCCGATTCGAATCGAAAGTAAATTCGAATCGAGCTAGCTAGTTCGAAACTTCGAATTGGCCGATTCGAATCGAAAGTAAATTCGAATCGAACTAGCTAATTCGAAACTCCGAGTTCGAATTTCGAATTGGCCGATTCGAATCGAAAGTAAATTCGAATCGAACTAGCTAATTCGAAACTCCGAGTTCGAATTTCGAATTCGCCGATTCGAATCGAAAGTAAATCGAGTCGAGTCGGCCAATTCGAAATTCGAATTCGGAGTTTCGAATTGCACAGCTTAACTCGGTTATTTAATTAGCACAATTATTTTGACAGAAATCCTAACCTAAAATTAGTAGACTGGTATTCATAATATAGCTATCTAGTACTTAGAAACTTGTTGAAAGTGAAGGAAATATTTCGCTTATTGTCTCTATTACATAAGGAAAAAAAACTCATTTTGCAAATCTTTTGCACAATTTTTAATAAATAAATAAATTTAATGTTTCAAGAACAATTGAAGAATTTTTTGATAATTTAAAAAAATCATTTTTTTGGGGAATTTTAATTTATAATTTTGAATCTTGTTTGTGTATGTATTTTAATTTTCAGGTAATATTGAAAATATTATATATCGAACATATTGGAAATATTTAAGGGGAAGGACCGCTGAAAATTCAACTCATCTAAATATTTGTTACTTATGGACGTTCAATATTTTTTTGACAAAGTTTGATATTTAAAATTAAAAATTGCTTCGAAAAATTAAAAATAGTGTAACAGTGTAATATGATTTCAGGTATTGAAAAAGTGTGAAAAAATGTTTGATACCGCTGAAAATGGCCAATTTTGATTGGTTTAAAATTTTAAATTTTACTACTGGTACTGAAAAAATTCAACTACTTCTACATTTTTTAATATTTTTTGTTACTAATTTTTTTATAGACTCTTTTTACGATTCTGAATAATCAATCGTATGAATTTAAAAAATTTTAATTTTTTCAAAAAAAAAAAATTTTCAAAATGGTCAAAAAAAATTTTTTTTAATTTTAACATTATAGAATAAATTTAGATCCTTAATAATGCCAGAAAATAAATTGGCACCTCTCAACAGCGTAAATATCGTAGGGTTGAAATTTCACCGATCCCTCCCCTTAAATTCTTTGCAAGAATTCAATTATTTTCCTAAATAATATCAATCTTCGTAAAATTAAATTATTTTTAAACAAAATTTTAATAACATTTTACAAATAAATACAATTATTTTCTAAAATTTTAATAAATAATTCAAAAAAATTTAATTATTTTCTTAAATTGTAAAATTTTTTAAAAAATTCAATTATTTTCAAAAAATTTCACGAAAAAATACATTTTTTAATTCGTTATAGAGTATATCTAATAAGAAATTAGTTATCTTCTAAAATTTTAATAAATCCTTTTAAATAATTTTATTTTATTTATAAACAGTAAAATTCTTTGCAAAAATTGAATTATTTTTAATAAAATTTTAATCAAATTTCTCGAAAAATGTCATTATTCTTAAAATTTTTTTAGAATTATGTCACGTCATCGCGACGTTCTTGTTTTGATATTTGTAATGTTGGAATGTGAATCCTCCCTATTTTCTTGTAACCCAAACAAATCGATCCAATTGTCAGACACCTGAACGACCTTTACCATATATGGTCATCCACGATTGTCGCCCTTCTACCAGGTGGTTCACCTGTCTAAAACAAGGGTCAACAACGCGCGCCTAATTTAATCGATAAATTAAAACTGACCCAAAGGTAATAAAGGTGGGTGGCATTATCGTTTCTTTCCATTGGAAGCCAAGGTATAAAAGGTGCCACCCTCGCCAAATTCGGTAGTCCAGGAAACGCCGCCAACTTAACTAGTCTACAAGTCACCCTCGAAATATCAAATCTACGTTCTTCGCGTCAGTCTAAAAATCGCCACCAAGTTAACAAGTCGTGTTCTATCCCCGTGTGTCTTCTTCGTATAAGTCAAACAACCGCGACCAAGTTAACTAAGTCAAACTCTTTCAAGAAGAATATTTCTACTACGAGGCACATTTCTAAATTTCTGAAGACTGCATATTATCGACATCGAGTTAATATAAATATTTCGGTCACTCCTAAGCTGAGGGGTGCACATCTAATTTACATTCGACACCTGGACTCCGGACCGTACGTTTTTCAGGCCCGAAAACAATTCAAAGGGAAAATATTGCATTCTCTGTTTCCGCTAGACAACGTCAATTCTTCGACTTCATTGTGAAGGTGGTTTTCACATGTTGGGTCTACGACTCTAAGAATAATTTTAAAAGGTAAGTAACTAATATTCTAAAAATATTGTCCCCATTTAAATTCTCGATTTCTTCTACAAGTGATAATTTTGTTTCAGTGTCCTTGAAGACATCTGGATCTACTCTTTCTCTCTGATACTAATTGTAAAGGATTCAAATAAATACTCTAGTAATTTAACATCAATTAAGCAGTTACTCTTTCTTAAAACCTGTCCCTTAAAATCAGAGCTTTATGCTCTGTGAATAAATCAGGTTGAATCACCGATGCCGGCCGAATTAAATATGTAAATTATGATTATGTTTAGTTTCATACTTTGAGACGTAACAATTATCTTATAAAAATTAATTTAAAAATGAATTTCAGTTAAGAATTCAGATTACAATTAAATATTAAAAGCAATATAGCCTGAATTTTTAAAAACAATTCGATTTTGAATAAGTTTAATTGAATTTTGCAAATATTAATTTAAGTTTTTATTTTCTAATATTTATTTAATTGAAGAATTTAGGAATACTTGAAATTTCGTAAAATTGAATATTGTAAAGTAATGGATTTGAAAATTCTCAAAGAACAATCTATTTAAAAAAAATTTTAGTTAAAAATTCTTGCAAAAAATAATTGAATTGATAATGATTGTATCACTCGGTTATTTTTAATTATTAGAGACACCTTATTTTAACACATTATTGGTATTTGTATGTTATTTATATATTAAAATTATAGAATTAATAAAAAATATATTGACATTTTTAAGAAAAAGTTTCTAAGTACTAGATAGATGCACTGTAAAATTTTTTTTTGTAGATTTACAGTTTTATTTAGAATTTTATAGAAACTTATAAAATAACGTCTTTAAAAGTAGTGAATTTAAAATTCTATCTATAAAATTAATACTTTTAATGTGTCAATTTTACAATTTTCTGTAAATTTACTACTCTGAAAGTAGGGAATATTTTTGTCTTTTTATTACCTAAATCTACAGAAATTTTTTTTAGTGTGTATTATGAATACCAGCCTACTAATTTTAGGTTAGGATTTCTGTCAAAATGATTGTGCGAATTAAATAACCGAGTTAAGTTGTACAATTCGAAACTCCGATTTTCGAGTTGGCTAGTTCGATTCGAATCGGCCAATTCGAAATTCGAAACTTCGAATTGGCTAGTTCGATTCGAATTTACTTTCGATTCGAATCGGCCAATTCGAATTCGAAGTTTCGAATTAGCTAGCTCGATTCGAATTTATTTTTGATTCGAATCGGCCAATTCGAAATTCGAATTCGAAGTTTCGAATTAGCTAGCTCGATTTGAATTTATTTTCGATTCGAATCGGCCAATTCGAAATTCGAATTCGAAGTTTCGAATTGGCTAGTTCGATTCGAATAATTTTCGATTCGACTCGATTAAATGCACACCTCTATCCGCCATTTTTAATCCGCCATTTTGAATTTTGAAAAACTAACGTCAGATTCGTGTTCAGTGACCCCGAAAACCCCCGAGTATAAAAATTTACAACACACTTTTGGCCAAAACAGTGGAAATCTCGTCGACAGCCAAGGGGTTAAGCTAATTAAATTTTTATGAATAATTGAAGCACGTCGCAATCCATTTTTAACTTTGTGCTTTTCAAATTTTAACGGATTGAAGCACAAATTGTAAATACCAAACCTTGCCATGGCATAAAACTATGACTCTACTAACAACATATGAAATTATTTACAGATATGATGTTCTTTAAATCATGATAAATACCTTCTACTTTACCGACCGTGAATATTAGATAATCTGCTGTCGGTAAAGTTTTGGCAAGAGAAGATTACCGACAGTACCCGTTTTTACTGCGTTTAAAATAATTAAAAAATTCGAAATAAAAGAAAAGGATAAATGACGGCCTTACGTTACGTTAAAATCTATGTCAAAATTGACATTTTTTTACCTATAGGTCAAAAAAAGGATAAATGACGACCTCACATTACGTTAAAATCTATGTAAAAATTGACCTATTTTTTTACCTATAGATCAAAAAAAGGATAAATGACGGCCTCACATTACGTTAAAATCTATGTCAAAATTGACTTATTTTTTTACCTATAGGTCAAAAAAAGGATAAATGACGGCCTCACATTACGTTAAAATCTATGTAAAGATTGACCTATTTTTGTACCTATAGGTCAAAAAGAGGATAAATAACTGCCTCGCATTACGTTAAAATCTATGTTTAATTTGACCTATTTTTTTACCTATAGATTAAAAAGTGGTCTCCATGTGGGACGAATTTAAAATAAAAAATCACAGGGGGTTGGCGCGCGAAACCCCCCTAGTATATATATATATATATATATATATATATATATATATATATATATATATGTAAGAAGAAATATTTGTATTTTATAATTAGAAAATTCATACTTTAAAAATAATTACAAGTAGGTAAAAATAAAATATCAATATTTAAAATAATTCAATCTTAATTTATGAACAAATATAAATGTCGAATAACAAATATTTCAAAACAAACATAAATAATTTTTAAAAAGAAAATGAAAAAAAAATATTATTTACATACACATGTATATTCACACATAAATACAACACACACACACACACACACATATATATATATATATATATATAAATTAAAATTTTTTAAATATATATATTATCAATGGAGATACTATTTAATAAATTTATATAAGTGGAAATAAACAAGTAAAATCTCTTCCGAGCGAGCGTTAGCGAGCGAGGACAACGACGCTAGTATTGTTATAATTATAAGATTGTTGTAAATTTATTGCACTATAATTTTTTTTAAAATAGTAAAATAAATTTGTGAATCTTTGGCGTTTAGAACTGAGAAATTGATTAATTTTTGACAAAGTTATGAATGTTTGAATACAAAAGTGATTTCGATCGAAACCGCTGGTCCTTAAAGGGTTAAAGAATTTTTGAAATTATTTTTAAATTCTACAAAGTTGAAGTTCTTTAGTATTTTTAAAAAAATTTAAATTAGAAATTTTCAAATTTTATTATTTTTAAAATTGCTAATTTTATTTTAAAAAGGTAGTAAAAATTTAGCAGCGCTTTAGCGCGAAATTTGTTGTTGTTTAATAAATTTGTCTCATTTTGTGAATAATTTATTCAAACAAATTGAAATTATTAACAAAATTTTAATCTCAACAATAATTTAATTCTTATTAAAATATTATTTATATTCTTACTGTGAAAGAAAGATTAAATAATTAAAAATTTACTGTAATTTATTTTGTTTTAATTTATTATTTATAACATATCTCTATTTTTTCTCAGCTTTGATTCAATAATTGCAAGTATGAATGATACAGAGAAATTTAAACTTTTGTGTACACACGCGTCGTCAGCATAGTGGTTAGAGCGTTAGTCTATAAGTCCGTAGGTCGTAGGTTCAATTCCTCTCGCGATTATTTTTTTTATTTTTAATAGATTTACTATATAATATTCTAGATTTTAATCGTAAGGTACTAAAATATAAAAATCTAATACGCACATACCATAATTATCTACTTTTTAATTTTTAAATGTTATAAACAATTTTATTCTACATTATTTACTATATTCATTGTTATGTCTTTATTTTTAATACAATTAAATCAAGAAGGCCAGCGCTGAACAGCGTTATCATTTCAGCGTTATGCCAGTGTTATCTGTAAGCATAGCTGCCAGTTACCAATAAGCTGGCGTTTGCAGCTCAGCCCAATGTTTTTAACATAGATACCAGAGAGAAACTGAGAGTACGCACGTAATGCAAAGCATGCTTTCCTTTGAAAGTCTGCCCCCTCGCGACCAAAAGTCCTAAGCTTAGGTGGTTAGCTATATATATTGCCTAAATAGGTGAGATCGCACACATATGTGAAATGTAATGGCGGTAATGGCTAAGCCGAATTATAATCGGAATCGCTCGTGATCACTCGTAAAATGCAAGGAACGCGAGGAATACCGAATAGTCTAATAAAACTAAAAAAGAGGTTATGTCAATGTTTTATTATAGACTTTTCTTAATGTGCTCGCTTAGCACAATTCAGCCCAAATTTTATTATTTAACTTTTTAAAACAATCGTTTGAGACTTTATTATTGTGCTCACGAGCACAATTTTTTTTTGAAAAAATTCTTTTTACTTTTGGCTATCACTATAAGAAAAATTGAAAAAAATCAAGGGGGGGTGTTTTCAACAAATTAAAAAAAAATTTTTAATAATAAAATTTTTTTTTATAAAAAATTTATTATTAAAAACTTTTAACTATAGTTAAACTGAGAATTTTATTTTAAAAATTTTGAAAAAATATTGAAAATAACCGAAGTTATCTTAATTTGAAAAATTAGTACATAAATTTTCAAATTTAAATATTTTCAAAAAATTTTCAAATCTTTCAAAATCGTCTTCACTTTATCATATTTTATCCTTATAGCTATACCTATAAGGATACAAGGAAAAAAGTTTCAAAAAAATTGCTAATAATGTCGAAAAATCGTCGATCATTTTACATGGAATTGCTCATTTATTTTATCATTTTTAATATAATTAATTTTTTAATATGAATTATTTATTTATTAACAATTATTTATAAAAAAAATAGTTAAAATTATGCTACTTGGATAAGGAATTTAATAAGCTACAAGATGATAAGCCCAAAATTAAAAAAAGCGTTATTGTTTGGAAAAAATTTAATTTTTTAATAATTTTTATTAATTAATTATTTAATAATTCGCAAACAATTAAAACAGCATTTATTTCTTTTTATGTACTAAAAATGTACGTATTTAGATTTTAAAAAAAGATAGAAAAAATGTTCTTTTTCAAAAACAAATTAATTAATCATTTATTTAACAATTATTATAACTTATAAAAATAGTTAATATTATACTTGTTTGATGAAGAATTTAGTAAGCTTTACGATGATATGCCCAAAATGAAGAAAAGTTTATTTGTTTGTAAAATATTTAATTTTTTATTAATTTTACTAATTTTTATTAATTAACCCCTTGGCTGTCGACGAGATTTCCACTGTTTTGGCCAAAAGTGGGTTGTAAATTTTTATTTTTTTAATTGTTATGAAACTTGGTATCCTAAGGTTTTAGGGATCGCTGATTACGAATACAAGGTCGGTTTTTTAAAATTCAAAATAGCGGACAATTTTGTTAAACTGATCGGATTCGCTTGAAAATGGTTACTCGGGGGTTTTCGGGGTCGCTGAACACGAATCTGGCGTTAGTTTTTCAAAATTCAAAATGGCGGATTAAATATGGCGGACAATTTTTCAAAACTAATCGGATTCGCTTGAAAATGGTTACTCGGGGGTTTTCGGGGTAGCTGAACACGAATCTGGCGTTAGTTTTTTAAAATTCAAAATGGCGGATTAAATATGGCGAACAATTTTTCAAAACTAATCGGTTTTGCTTGAAATGGTTACTCGGGGGTTTTCGGGGTCGCTGATTACAAATCCGCGGTCCGTTTTTCAAAATTCAAAATGGCAGTTCAAAATTACTAAAAATAGGCGGATTGGCGAGAAATAATATAATTTAAATTTTAATTAAAATTGATACTCAATTTATTGGGTATCAGCTTAATTTTTAATTTTGATAATGTAAATTGAGATTTTTAATCAGAAAGGCTAAAAACTGATGAGCAGTGAGTTCCAAGCAAATCCATATAATTTTGCTCCATGATTCTATCACATTGAAGTCGCCATTTTTAATTTTGAAAAACGGACCTCGGATTTGTAATCAGTAACCCCGAAAACAGCCCGAATAAAGATTTTCAGGTAAATTGGATCAATTTTTCAAAGTAATATTTGCCATATTAGATCCGCCATTTTTAATTTTGAAAAACTAACGCCAGATTCGTATTCAACGACCCCCACAACCCCCACGTAACCATTTTCAAGCCAATCCGATCAGTTTTAAAAAATTGTCCGCCATATTGGATCCGCCATTTTGAATTTTGAAAAACCGACTTTGAATTCGTAATCAGCAAACCCGAAAACCTCCCGAGTAGAGATTTTCAGGCAAATCGGATGAATTTCTGAGAATGATGTCGGCCATATTGGATCCGACATTTTGAATTTTGAAAAACTAACGCCGGAGTCGTGTTCAGCGACCTCAAAAACCCCCGAATAACCAGTTTCAGCGATTTTTAAGAAGTTTTAAACCACCCTTTTTAAGTTGCGCATATATGCGTCAAGAGCACTTTTGGCCAGTTTTAAATCCGCGCATATATGCGTCCGCGACAGTCAAGGGGTTAATGAATTAATTAATAACTCGAAAACTAAAAAAGGCATTTTTTTGTTTTGTGGCATTGAAAGTACATATAGTAAGGTTTATTTTAAGAAAAATGAAAAAAATAATGTCGATTTCCTAATAAAAGTCAAAAATATTTTTGTTTTTCGAGAAATAAAGTAAAATTTTATATTTAAAAAAAAAATTTGCACCATTCGGAAAAGGAGGAAATAACATTTCGAAAACTTTAACCCCTTTTACAATTTTTAATAAAACTTCTTGAAATTTTATGGGTAAAGTATAGTACTAAAGATACTGCAAAAATCAGCCGTATTTAAAAACTTTCAATTTTAAGTTGGGACACTTGAGGAATTTTACTCCATATCCCTCTATAATATAAAAAGATTTCGCCGCCGGATTCAGTGCCCTGAAATTGGCTACAAACGGCTTTAGTATATTTAACATAATTTCCTGCCATAGACGAACATAACCTCAAAATCAGGTGAAAGATCCTCGCTCTGAAGTTGGCCACATGTAGCTATTGTATATTTAACATAACTTTCTACCGTAGACGAAAATAACCTCAAAATCAGGTCAAAGATCATCGCTCTGAACTTGGCGTCAAATGGCTATATAGTATATTTAAAAAAGTATTTATCTATTCCTATAATATACATAAATTCTTACCTATTTTTTAACCTACAGGTCAAAAAAGACCCAAAATCCTTTGTAAAGGGTAGTTACTCTAGGTGAAGATTTGGGGCACATCTGACCTATTTTTTAACCTATACATAAAAAGCGTCTTCCTTCCAGGAATCGTTCCCTTACATTAAAATTTGATTTAAATTTTTACCTGTGGTGACGGCCTTTTACAGAGGCTTTATGGGATGTAGGATAAAAAATAGGTCGAATTTTACCTAAATTCTAACGTGAGTGTCATGATATCATATATAAGATTAAAATATGGATTCAGTTTAGAGGATTCAGCATTGCATTATGATTAGGGTGTACGTACAAATCTATGTGGGTGATTATCAAATAACTGTGATTTTTTGAATAAGACGTTTTCCCGTTAAAATAGTGAACCAAATGTAACTTTCTTAACATAATTCTGTATTTTTTTATTATTTAAGTATATGTTCAAAAGAAAACTGCAAAATTCGCATTTAAAAATAATGTCAATAGAAGTGAATAAAAAATAAACTTGAGTAATAAAACCATGATTTCTTTAACATGTGTTGCTACAAAGTAGTTAACAATTGAAAACATGAAAAATCAAATAACAATTTCGGAACAAAATTTAAAAAAATCGTATACCACGCACCTGACAATTTTACTTAATTTTTTTAGTTTTAATTGTAATAATGATTAGTTAATGAACTGAATATTAAGTTTCTTTAAAAATAGACTTCCAGTAAGTGGTTAAATAAAGAATTGTCTAAGAAATAATTTTAATTGTTATTTATCTTTGGGGACATGCAAAAATCACAGTTATTTGAAAATCACCCATATTTATTGTGACCTATTATACGGTCGAATAAGAGCCTTTACATTAAGTCCTTATTTGTGTCAAATTTGACCAATTTTTAAACCTACGTGTTAAAAGGATCTTAACCCCTTGACTGTGGATGACGTGTATACACGTCATAAGAAAAACTGACCCAAACTGAGGATGACGTGCATACACTAGGATGTCCGTTAAATTGCAACTTTCAAATTCGGTGTACGCCACCCTCCAGTTTGGTTTGGTTAAAAGCTAACACCGGATTCATAATCAGCGACAATGCAAATCCCTAAGTATCGAGTTTTAAGCAAATCCAATGAATTTTTCATAAACGAGTCCGCTATATTGAATCCGCCATTTTTAATTTTTAAAAACTAACAGCGGATGCGTATTCGGCGACCCCAAAAACCCTTTAGTACCAAGTGCCATGAAAATTTATTCACAAGAAGGTCTTACACATTTTAGGAACATTTTTTTGTATTTTAGCTACACACTGAAGGAGTTAATAAATACCTTTACTATACGAATTTAGCTACCAACCTAATTTAAAAATTCAGATTCCTCTTTTAATATTTTCTTTTATCATTTATTACAACATATTATGATGCATTCGTATTAAGAAAACATGATTTGAAATTTATAAAATATTAAAATAATTTGAAATGGAAAAAATAAATTTTATTCTTTCCTATTTTATTATTATAAAATATGCATATTTAATTAAATAACACAGGTCTACAAGGATTTTTTAAGATATCGGAGTGGTTTCCCATGTATTTTTACGCGCTGAATATGTCCCGGTCTCCAAAATTGCGTGTCATGTCAGGATTTTGAGAAAAGTGGGGGTAAACACTAACATGAAAAATAAACACTACATGAACATTTTGCTTCCTCTTTACGCTAAGCAAAAAATTTGCTTTAAAGTGAAATTTTTCATTTTATTTTATTCTATTAATGCTAATAAAATATATTCTTTTTATACATCAATCGATTCGTCTTGATGAAATGAAAATTTATAGTTTGTTTTTAAGTCAAGAGTAACATTTTATTATAAGGCAACATGATTTTTAAGAAGGAAATAAATTTCTAATAAAAGTGCGAATTTTTGGTTTTAATTATGTTTAATAATTCTATAAATTCAAATACAATATTTATATATACCAATCGATCCGTTTTAATGCAATGGATAAGATTATTGAAAAAATGAGTAAAATTTTATTGTAATGGAATTTAATTTTGATGAAACAACTAAATTTTTGATAAAAAAAAGTAATTTTTCTGCAAAGAATAGGATTTTATTATGTATAAACTTTAATATTCAATTTTTAAAAAATTTTTGAAATTTTTTTTTTTAAAGTAAAAAAAATTTTTAATAGATTTTTTAATGTCCATCAATGCATTTCGAGATATTTTTATGATAAATATGCTTAGCAATTTTCAGCCGAATTCGTTGAAACCTCTTCGAGTTATTGTGTTCACAAGAAACGGGATCCACACACAGACACACACACATACACACACATACATCCGGACAATTGTTTAGGGTTTTAAATAACATAGTCCTATATAGAAGAAAATTTATTTGAAGGATTTTTGGTTGTCAAGGTTGTTACTCAATAAGTAGACAGCGAATTAATTTTAAACAAATATCTCATTTATTCATTAATTAATTAGATTGGTTAGCAGCGTGTTGTGCTCTGCTTGATATCACGGCAAAGACTAATTTTAAAATGGCTACTGCAAAAGTAAGCGGCGATTGGGAAAAGAGAAAAAAGATAAAAATTTGGCAATTTCCTCTACATTAGAAAAAGACGAAAATTGGTAACGAGTGGGAAAAAGAGGTACGCATTGCAAGCAATGCCGATTACCCTGCCTGGACCATTTTTTATGATCGTTACCCGAGTAGATATAAATTGATCGCCAAGTTAGAGAAAAACTAAGAAAACTGCACCTTATAAGATTTCTAAAATTTACACTTAGAAAATTTAACAGATTTGTTTTAGCTAGAGCACAACTAAATACTTAATATAATTATACAATAATGATTTGTATGTGTGATACATTTCGTGTGTGTATGCATGTTTAATAATGTTTGTAAAAAGGCGCGTGTGTGTGAATTTAGTTGCCACAGATTTTTAAAAATTTTATAAATTAAACGACTACAAAGCTTCCTCACGAGGAAGCAAAACAAGTTTTTGATGTTTTTCAGTATTTTTTTCTCATAAACCTGATGTACTAAAGACTTCTATTTAGTCTCAAATTAAAGCTGTATTCGTGCACTTTAAGACCTAAATTCGTAAGATCTAAAAAATGTAAAAGATTTTAAGAAAAGAGGGGGTAAAGACTTACAAAAATGTACTTTTGAGTAATTTAAGTATTTTTTTTTCTCCTCAACCTGACGTGCTAGAAGCTTTATTGTAGTCTTAAATTAAAGTTTGAATCTTTACATGCTAAGCTATTTTGAAGTACAAAATCGTGTACTGCGCATAAAACGTGATACGCAATTTTGGAGACCAAAATCGTATTCAGCGCACAAAAATACATGGGAAACCACTCCTATATCTAAAAAAAAGTCGAATTTTGTAGACCTGTGGAATCAATTATGTATATAGTATTCACATTTGATTGATCTTATTATTACTCATATAACATCTTGTTATCCATTTTATAAATTGAGCAATGATGGCAATTCATACCACTATCTCTTTCTCATCTTCTCTTTCGCGGCTAGGTGCATTGAGTCATGCGACACAGGTACTATACACACACAAACGTAATCTATCTATAGTTGTTGATAATGTAACTGGAGACTCTTCAGAAGCATTGCACTATGCATATGTACCAATCTTCCCCTATTTTTCTTCCTTTTAATCCTTTATCGGAGAGGTGTTGGAACATAAAATATAAGTTACGTCTTCAAAACTAACTACCACATTGCAATGAAGTTTAAACTATGTAGGGTTAGTCTCATATTCATATAACAAGAAAGAGACAAAAGAGACTATAGTTGTTCTTTAACATCGATACTCACATTTAATTCTTCGAATTACAGTTTGTGAAATTCTATACTGATAGTCCAAATATGGTATTCTCACTTCTGATTTCGTATACCCCCATCTCATCTATTCCATTTTTGAGTTATCCAGAACTTCTATAAAAGCCAGGGCACAAGCTCTGGTCTCCAGTCTTAAAGTTTCTTCAGTATTCTTTGTGACGCGTTTAGGCGATAATTTTTACTCGTCTTAAAAAATAAAAGTTTAAGACTTAATTCGCAAGGCGTTCTAGAATTATTATTCTATTGTATCACGATAGATGTTCACTGAGCTAGATAACATCGGCACACCAAAAAAAAATTTGGATTGCCAGGACTGCCATGTGGAAGGTTTTCTTCCTTAAGGAGTATCTAAAGAGAAAAACATAGTCCGACCTAAAAGTTAGTTCGTGTTCTCTTTTCACAGGCTTGGTGGGGGGGGGGGGTGAATTTTGAGAAACTGATTTTTATGGAAATTTACTTAACTTCTATAAATAAAGCTAAATTTTTGCTTCTTTTGAATGTTTTTTTGAATTCAGTGACTTTAATATCGTAAGAATTAAATATATAAAAAAAATTAAAAATGGCGGATTCAAAATGGCGGATCTAAAAATGGTGGATTTAAAAAAAATTGTTCAGATTTTCTTGAAACATCTTACTTAGGGGTTTTGGGTCGCTGATTACGAATCTAAACTAAATTTTCAAAAATACAAAATGGCGGATCCAATATAGCGGATAAAAATTTTAAAAAATCCCTCGTATTTATTTTGTCCTCCATATTGGATATGCCATATTGAACTTTTATAAACTCACATCATATTCGTAATCAGCGATTCCGAAAACCCCTGAGTAACGAGTTTCAAGTAAATACGAGGGATTTTTAAAAATTTTTGTCCGCTATATTAGATCCGCCATTTTGTATTTTTGAAAATTTAGTTTAGATTCGTAATCAGCGAACCCAAAACCCCTAAGTAATAAGTTTCAAGAAAATCTGAACAATTTTTTTTTAAATCCACCATTTTTAATATTTTTTATATATTCAATTCTTACGATATTAAAGTCACTGAATTCAAAAAAATATTCAAAAGAAGCAAAAATTTAGCTTTATTTATAGAAATTAAGTAAATTTTCATAAAAATCAGTTTCTCAAAATTCACCCCCCCACCAAGCCTGTGAAAAGAGAACACAAACTAACTTTCAGGTCAGACTATGTTTTTCTCTTTAGATACACCTTAAAGAAGAAAACCTACCACATGGCAGTCCTGGCAATCCAAATTTTTTTGTGTGCCGGTGTAATAGATCGGGATATTGATTTAAATTAAAAAAATTATCATATTTTGTTGTATCCCGATAGACTTTTGTGTTTATTTTGGACAGACGACAACTTAAATTAAATCTTAAACCGGCAAGTTCCTATCGGTGATGTGATGTAGTAAGACATTGTTTAAACAATTCAATATATTAATTAAATAATTTCTTGTTTTTATAACCGGCCAGTTGTTAGAAAAAAAGTTAAAAATAACAGTTTCATAAATGTAGTTTTAGAATCACTCATACATTTATTGTTAAAAACTTTAATAAATATGTTTGAGGTAAAGTATGTTAATATGAATTATAAATTGTAAATACATTGATTTAACATTCAGCATTTGTTATGTTAAGTACATTTTAATGTTAAAAGCATTCAATGTTTGGAAACGTTAGTTTAAAATCTCACGCATACATTTCACTCTTATCCGAGAAAATGCATGTTAAGAATAAAGCTGTTAATTCGCACAACATTTTTAGGTTAGGAGTTTCAATATAATTTTGTATCATACTTGCATTTATAGTTTAGAAAGTTTAAAATATTGTAATTTAATAAAGTATATGTCAATTAACGTAAATATTCGAAGTTTACAACATTCATTTAAGGGGGAGCCTACTTTACATGGTAAAAAAAATCGATTTTTTTGTTGCTTAAATCTTTAGAAAATACATCCAAGAATATGTACCTAAAGTTTTAGAGACCAATCTAAATTATTTTTCATGTTTTTCGTTGATTTTTTGTCGAGTGTAAAAAGTTAAGTTAAAAAACATTGAAGGTTACTACCAATTGTTGAATTGTTATAAATAAACTAGAGGAAATGTAAAAAAAATTAATTTTTTTATTTTTCGAAAGTAGATAAAATTTTGTTCAGTGACTTAAAATCGCGATTTTTTATGCAAAATTCGAGCAGGTTTATAACATTAATAATTGCATGGCCACCCGCTGGGTGTCCCGTCGGTAGCGCGAAAGTTAAAGCGCGTTTTCTCGAATTTCACTTTTTACGAAATTTACTAACTCGTGGGCAGGATTGACAAAAAACGCCTGGACCGATTTTAATGAATGATGGCTTGTTTTACTCAGTATTAATCCCTCTTCTACTTGAACTACAAAAATTTAAAAAAAATTTTTTTTACAATTTTGAGAACCAGTTTAAGTCATTATTTTTTTTCAAAAAAATGATTTTTCTGTTTCTATCACTCAAAATTATCGAATTTCACTATTTCTTTGGAATTTTTTTAGTTTAAATAGAAACTGCATTTGTAAACTTTAAAATTTTTCTTTATTTTTATGTTTCAAACAAGAATTGCGGTCTCTATCGTGCCCACCGTTTTTTAAGTCCAGATGTGCACCACTATCAACAATTAATTTTAACTTATCTATTTTTTAATATTTCATGTCAAAATTTTTTTCACAAATGCTTTAAATATGTACAAAAACATCTCAAACAAGTTGTTCATTTCATGACCATTTAGCTTCCTCAATATATATTATTATATATAATTTTAAAAGTTAAATAATTATAATAGTTTATTAAATATAATTAATAAACCGGGTAAACTACCCTGAATAAATATTAATTATTTAATTTTTTATTATAGAATAATTATTTTAAAGTGTTATGATAAAATGTCAAAAAATACAAAATTTTAATTTTTTGTGAAAAATTATAATATTTATTAATTCCATAAATTTTCATGAAATATATACTTTATATACATGAATCGATTCGTTTTCATGCCAGGAATATAATGCTGAGAAAAATTAATAAAAATTTTAATAAATAAAGAAGTTATTTCAAAAAATAAAAAAATTCATTTTTTTCGAAAATTAAAAAATTGCTAAAAAATTTTTATTTTTAGATATTTTTGAAAATCCTTCTGTCTGATTCAAGATATTCGTGACCGTAATACACCTACAAAATTTTATCAAAATCCATCAAGATGTGTAAGAGAAAATTTGTCCACAAGAATCGGTGACATACACACACACACACACACATACACACACACACACATACACACATACATCCGGACATTTGTTCCTCTCGACGAATTATATATACTACACTTGAAAATTTGTAAAAATAATTGATTTTAAAAAATTCGGAAATCGACATCACTATAAGGCTTCCTTTATGAGGAAGCAAAAGCCCGGAGGTCAAAGTTATTTTTCTCCTTTCTAAAAAAATTCTTAAAAAAGCGCTATTTTTAAGCCTTCCAAAGTAGGCTCCCCTTAATATTTTAGAACGCTTCGTTTTAAGTAATATTCATTTGTAATGTACTTTTTTTAAAAAAGTAGAGTTGACGGATTTTAAAATTATAATATGGGGTTTTTCGTCTTGAATTGCACTATTTGAATATATTTTTTGTTTTTAAATTTTTTTTATTTTTTATATAATCTGTTTATAAAATCTTAATAAACAAGTGTAAAACCGTTTCAAAAAAATGAGCCTCAATTAGAAAAAAAGTTATTAATTAAATACTGCAGCTGTGTAAAGCTTTATATGACGTTAAACTCGCCCCGCGCACATTGGCATTTTTTACAATTTACTGTTTAAAATTGTCTGTAACCCACAAATTTTATCGGATTTTCATGGGCTTGGTCTTAAATTAAAGGGGTTAAAATTTCTAACAGATCCCACTAAATCAATTTTTGAATTTCAAATTGTTTATATTTGTTTTGTTATTCAAAGTTAACAATTTACAATATTATATTATAATAATCGATATCATCTGTCCTCACTTGAAGTTAGTATTGTTTTATTTCAATGTTTTGTTTTATAGTTTGAAAATTGTCATTTGAAACTAATTTGAAAAAGGTTTGGAAATTAAAGTCAGCGGAAAAATTAATTTTTGAAGTAAGGCATCTTAATAATTATAAAATTATAAAAAATGTATAGTATAGGGTCAATCTATTTTATTTCAACTAAAGTGTACGCGAACTAATTTTAAGAAATTGTAATATTCTGCAGGAATGATACTGATGTTACTAAAACCACCAAATAAAAACATTTAGAAAAAAAATATTTTATATCTTCTGTAGAATATGAATTTTAAATATTAGAAATGCTGAAACCTGTCTATTTTCTCACAGTAGAAAGTAATTCAAAAGAAATAGGGGAGGATGGGGCAAGGATAGTTAGGTAAAACCTTTTTAGATCCAGCGGCCAATCTTGAATATGTATCTGCAAATAAGAAGTATTTTTGGAAAGCCTGGTTATTTGGCTACAATTTTGCTGTACATTATTTTACTGTAGACTCAAATCCCTACGAGATAGAAATTAAAAAGTAAACAAAAATTTTTAACTATCTTTGCCCCAGTACCAGGGCAAGGATATAGTTAAAAGAATTCGAATGCTAAAAATGTTATAGAAAATCAGTAAATTTTTGTTTTCTTTATTTTACTTGATTTAGACTATTCAATATTGATATCTCAAGTACTAAAAATATGTATGGAATATTTTCTGAATTGCAATTATTGTATTAAAATTCATCTGAACTACAATCAGAGATTTAACCAATTTTTTCAAACGACCACTAATTTCTTGGTCATAAGCTTCGTTTTCCGTATATATAATTACGCACCGTTATGTATATCAACCTAAAAAGAACAATTAAACACTTTTTAAAATTTGCAATGGCATTAACACGATTTTACCGTGCCGTATTATCTCTAACTATTCTTGCCCCGTGAGCGCATATTTCAGTTTTTTCTAAATTTTAAGAAACGACGTGAATTATTGTTCATGATAATTTTGATAACAATAATAATTTTTAAATTTAAAATCATTTTATATTAAAATCGACATAGATTACTTAAATAAGTATAAATTTGTCTGCAACAAAATTTGTTTATAAAAAAGAACTAAAGTTATATATTTTTTAATTAACATTGTTTGCAACAATTTAAATAAATTGTATTATACATTATCATTTGTCTGATGGTCATTTGGACTAATTTAAATTGATTCCAATCATCTGCAATGAAAAAATAAACATAATTTATTCTAAAAGTATTGTAAATTGTTAACTTTGAGTGACAAAAAAATACAGTAAACCCTCGTTAACACGAACTTGAAGGGACCGAAAATTTTGCAGTTCGTGTTAAAATATTTCGTGTTATCGAGGCATTCATAATGAATAACATAAAATACCATAATTCTTTATTTATCATATTTACTTGTTTAGACTTGAAATAATCTGTTATGTTTTTTGTTTATTTAAAGGTTTTAAATTATCTCTACACTCAAAACATATCTTTTCTAAACTTTCCAAAAATGAAGTGGTAACGTTTATGGTAGCTGCGTATTTTTCCATAACAATTATAGCTGCTCTGACATCGAATCGACTTGGTTAATAATTAATATTAATAAAGTAATAATTTTGTTTTAAGGTCGATACTAGTTTGTTTTCTTTTACTCATTGTAAACAATATTACTTGTGTCACTTGACGGAAATACGTTTTCATACTAATTGATCAAACGATTAGCAGAATTATTACATTATTAAAAATATTTTAAGGAGTGGAAAAATAGGTGGAACAGAGAATTCTAAGTGGGAAACTACCAATTTTGACGCGTTAACCGAGCTAAGAACGAAATGAGGACTACTAAAACTGTTCGAGTTTCGTGTTAACCGAGGAAGTCTTCATACAGTTTATATCCATCTCTGCCGGGACCGCAGTGTTTGTTCGTGCTATGAGATAATTCGTGTTAACCGAGTACGTGTTAACGAGGGTTTACTGTATAAACAATTTAAAATTCAAAAATTGGTTTAGTGGGATCTGTTAGAAATTTTATTTTTTATCATGACCAAGCCCATGAAAATCCGATAAAATTTGTAGGTTACAGGCAATTTTGAATAGTAATATGTAAAAAATGCCAATGTGTGCGGGGCGAGTTTGACATCATATAAAGCCCTACACAGCTGCAGTTTTTAAATAATCACTTTTTTTAACCCTTTAACGCCCAAATGAACAAAATTTTGGCATGAAGTTTGAGGACTTATTTCGATACTTAAAAATGAATACAAACATTCACGAATCATAATTTCTTATGTTTTCAAATGCGCTCTATCTAAAGACTTTAAAAAAACTTTAAAAATTTATAAACAAAAAAGTTATTAATGTTTTTTTATAAAAAAAGTTCGATTTTTTACTAATTTTTGTTTAATTTTCAATTTTTTCTACTATGAAATAGCGTAAAAGAAATTCCAAATGTTACAAATAACGTGACATAGATGGGTGATTCTCCGCGTAGCGCACGATTTAGTTTATGAAATTAAAAAAAAATTTATCGTTATGATTATTATCAATATATTTTTTTAAAGATAAAGGCTCCAGAATGAAAATTCCATGGCGGTCCGGAAAAATGGTACATAATTTTTGTTGTAAAAAATATAGTAATTAACCAATTCAATGTTTGGGCAGGTTCTGTAAAAAAAAATTTTTCTGTAATTTAAACAATATTATAGAGTAAATCTCATTTAATAATTTTTTTTCTAATTTATGGAAATTTAATGGAATTTATGGAAATTTGAGAAAGTTTATAGAAATTGTCGCGATAATTAATAAAAGTATGTTAAGTTTACAATATTTTAAAAAATTTGGAATTTGGTAATTTATGGAAATTTTCGAGGTAATTTATCAAAATTCATAGAAAGTTGTGCGACAATGAACAGTAAATTGTTGAAAAATTAGTAATTAAGAAAAAAAAATTCGGTATTATATGGAAATTTATTCGGTAATTTATGGAAATTTATGCGGTAATTTATGGACCATGACGATTCTGTGATTTCCTATACAACTTTCATGCTTATCACACATATAAAACAGAAAAAAAAATTTAATTGATTTCTTTTTTAGTAATTTACTTAGGAGAGTTTATTAATGCTTTTTATTAATGTTTAGTAAATTTTCGATTTGATTATTTATGTAAATTATGCAATTTTAAAAAGTAATTAGACTATGACGCGAAAACGGGTGAGAAGAAATATCTACAAAAATATTTTTAAAAAAATTTGTTTTTCCGCAAGTGTTTTGTTTTTCTCAATTCTACTAACTTGGACAATAAGAAAATGTCAATGTTCATTATATTCATTATTATATTTTACTAAAAAAAACATTTTATATATGAATGGTAGTGGGGACTGATTAGACCATTATGTTTTGGTACCTTAAAACAGATTTTTAAGTAAAATTATAAGCTTTTAATTAAAAATGACTATAGAATTTTATTTGTTACCATGGTAATAAGTTATCCACGTTAAATTTATTAGAATATATAAAACTGATTTCTTAAAAAACATTAGGGACATTAAATTGTGCGCTACGCGGAGAATCACCCAGATATACAACCTAGAAGATAGGACTATAGAGAAAATTTAAAAGTAAAATGGCGGCTTAAAAATGGAGTTTAAAGTTCAAATTTTTTTCAAAATTTGATTCGAAAGTACAAAGTTGTTAAAATTGTTTTGAACGTTTGAAATTTGTTACTCGGAGGTTTTAGGGGTCGCTGATCACGAATCTAAAATCCAATTTTCTAAATTCAAAATGGCGGATCCAATAGGTTAGACAATTTTTTAAAAACTCATTAGATTAGCTTACAATTTGTTACTCGGGGGTTTTTGGGGTCGCTGATCACGAATCAGGAGTCCAATTTTAAAAATTCAAATCGGCAGATCCAATATGGCGGACAATTTTTTTAATAACTAATTAAATTTTCTTGAAACTTGTTACTCGGGGGTTTTTTGAGTCTCTGGTCACGAATCTGGAGTCTAATTTTTAAAATTAATCATGGCGGTTCCAATATGACAGGAGAATTTTCAGTTAAAAATAGATAATCATCACCTGCACGGGCAGCTTAATTATTTTTTTTAACTCATTAAACTTGTCAGGCTCACTCTGAAACTTTTTGCAAAACCTTCTTATCATTTACAGGTATGTTTTGAAAAAAGAAAATTAAAAATTTATCATACCCAAAGTTAACAAAAATTAATTTGTTTATAAAATTTTTTTTTTTTTAATAAAAAATTTAAAAAAAAATTTTCTTTTTATTTCCTAAAAGTCAAAAGAGAACTAAAGCTTTCTTTCTTTGACAACTTTTTTCTAAACTCAATATTTTCGGACATATAAGCTACTGAATATAGGTCTACGATTAAAAGTGCAAAATTTCGCAAATTCATAACTTGAAAATTTTGACAATTAAACAAAAATAAAGAAATACATATCTGTTTTTTTTCGATACAGAATAGAAAAAAATATTTTTGGCCGATTTTAAGAGGTCGACTAAAATCTCACGTGGAATTGCCCAGAGCTGTGTGCATAATTCTATGGGCTCAACTATAACATGTAAGGTCTTAAAATGTTCGTATTGAAGTACTCTATCAATTACGATCTGGTCTTTTTAAAAATCCGAAATGGCGGATAAGTTATGACACATTATATGACTGAAAAGTAGAAAGTGTCTAATTGAAACATCAGTTAAGAAGAAAAAAACGTTTCAATTGGCCTTAGACGGATCACCAACAGTGTTGGAGGTATAAAAAATCAAAATATGTTGAAATTTTTCAAAATTTTTAGAAATAAAAAATGTTGGATCCAATATGGAAAACTATTTTTTTTAAAATAACCCAATTTACTCAATCCCAGCTGTTCGTCCTAGCGTTTTTTAAAAGAAATAAGACTTTCATTTAAAAAAAATTTTATTTTCTAAAACCATTTTCATTACGTTTTTTATATCAATTTAATTTTTATAATTTGAACATTTTTTAATAATTTGTTATATATAAAAAAATTAAAAAATAAGCAATGGTGAGTGCATATAAAAATTAATAATGAACAATTGATCGCAAATAAGAGTGGTATTTTGTTAATAAAATAATTACAAATTTGTATAATTAAACAATTTATACTTTGTAATACGATAAAACTGCTTGTACAAGAATGCACAATATACATATATACATATTCAATGTATATTTACAAAACGTACTTTAAATATTCAGAGAAGGAAATTGTGTAACTGCACTTTTCAATTTTTCTAGGTATGCAGGGTGATTTAAATCGTTAACTTTATAACTTTACCCAGATTCCAAAAAATGTTGATGAATAGATTCATCTGCTTGCTCAGAAAAAAGTCGTAATCAAACGACACTTACTATACCCCCAAGTGATAACATACACACACACACATATATGAGCGATTCCATCTCAAGTGATCAAGGTGGAGAAAAATTTTTCTCCAATCGTAGCAAAACTTGGGGCTTTTGTAGTACTCATAGATAGTGATTTTTCGCTAAAATATTTTTTTACCTAGTCCAATATTTTTCGAGGGGGAGGGGGTTAAATTTTTGGGTTTTTCAGTACAATGTTTATTTCAATAATTTTTTACTCTTAAACAATTAAACATACAAATTTGACAAAGTACATTTTGGAAAGGTTTTTTCATCCTCTTTCGATTGAAAATAAGCATTTTGAAAAAAAAAAAATTTTTGACCAAAAAAAATCAAAATTAAAAATAAATTTCAATTTTTGAGGGAGATGGATACGATTTTTTTTTTTTTTTTTTAAACGAAAGCTGAGGTTTTTTCCTAAAAGGACATATAAATGATAAAGTGGGACTAGAACGTTTAAACATTGAAAAAAAGAATTTTCTCCAAAACGGAGCTAAAAATCGGATTTAGAGCGCTCCGGCGAGTAGAAAACTCTTTTTTTCAATGTTTAAACGTTCTAGTCCCACTTTATCATTTATATGTCCTTTTAGGAAAAAACCTCAGCTTTCGTTTAAAAAAAAAAAAAAAAAAAAAACGTATCCATCTCCCTCAAAAATTGAAATTTATTTTTAATTTTGATTTTTTTTGGTCAAAAAAATTTTTTTTTTCAAAATGCTTATTTTCAATCGAAAGAGGATGAAAAAACCTTTCCAAAATGTACTTTGTCAAATTTGTATGTTTAATTGTTTAAGAGTAAAAAATTATTGAAATAAACATTACACAAAAAGACACCTTGATTGTGTAATGTTTATTTCAATAATTTTTTACTCTTAAACAATTAAACATACAAGTTTGACAAAGTACATTTTGGAAAGGTTTTTTCATCCTCTTTCGATTGAAAATAAGCATTTTTAAAAAAAAAAAATTTTTTTCCAAAAAAAATCAAAATTAAAAATAAATTTCAATTTTTTTTGGCGTTGTATTATTTTTTTTTTTTTTTTTTTTTTTAAACGAAAGCTGAGGTTTTTTCCTAAAAGGACATATAAATGATAAAGTGGGACTAGAACGTTTAAACATTGAAAAAAGAGTTTTCTACTCGCCGGAGCGCTCTAAATCCGATTTTTAGCTCCGTTTTGGAGAAAATTCTTTTTTTCAATGTTTAAACGTTCTAGTCCCACTTTATCATTTATATGTCCTTTTAGGAAAAAACCTCAGCTTTCGTTTAAAAAAAAAAAAAAAAAAAAAATCGTATCCATCTCCCTCAAAAATTGAAATTTATTTTTAATTTTGATTTTTTTTGGTCAAAAATTTTTTTTTTTCAAAATGCTTATTTTCAATCGAAAGAGGATGAAAAAACCTTTCCAAAATGTACTTTGTCAAATTTGTATGTTTAATTGTTTAAGAGTAAAAAATTATTGAAATAAACATTGTACTGAAAAACCCAAAAATTTAACCCCCTCCCCCTCGAAAAATATTGGACTAGGTAAAAAAATATTTTGGCGAAAAATTACTATCTATGAGTACTACAAAAGCCCCAAGTTTTGCTACGATTGGAGAAAAATTTTTCTCCACCTTGATCACTTGAGATGGAATCGCTCATATATATATATATATATATATGGGACGTTCCATGTCAACCGGATCAGAGCTCTGTGCATCATTCTACGGGCTCAATTATAAAGTGTAAGGTCTTAAAATGTTCCTATCAATTACGATCTGGCCTTTTAATTCCAAAATGTCGGACAAGTTATGACATATTACATGAATGAAAAGTAGAAAATGTTTAATTGAAACATCATTTAAAAAGAAAAAAACGTTCCAATTGGTATTACACGGATCACCAACAGTGTTGGAGGTTTAAAAAATCAAAATATGTTGAAATTTTTATAAATACAAAATGATGGTTCCAACATGGTGGTCTATTTTTTAAAAATGACCCAATTTACTCAAAACTTGTTACTCGGAGATTTTTGGGGTTGCTGATTACAAATATGAATTTAATTTACAAAAATACAAAATGGTGGACCCAATATGGCAGACTATTTTTTATTTAAATGTCCTAATTTACTCGAAACTTGTTACTCGGTGATTTTTGGGGTCGCTGATTACAAATACACAGAAAAACTTTTTTCAAGAGTCATTACTAAACTTATTCAAGAACTCAGGATATGGAAATAAAACAAGAAATGCTACAAAACCATAGATTGAAACATTATTTTAAGCTGTTCGGGGATAACTGTAGTACATTTCTGAACTACTTATTGAATTTTTTTGAAAAAGTCCTGAACTGGTTTAAGAATAGAAAAATTTAAAATTAGCGAAAAAAATTTGCCCGCCTGAGTAGTCGAACTTGAGACCTCGAGACTCAAGATCGCTCCGCCTTATGCCACTCGGCTGCAGGGACGCGTTACGATACTTTAGTTTTAGATCGTTTTAAAGCGTTTAAAGCCAAGTGGCGCTGTATACCTATTGGTTACGCTTCGTCTTCTTTCTTAAATAGTTCGAGACTTTTTCAGGGCGCAGTGACTGAAGAACTCAGTCGCAGCGTCAAGAACAATTATTTCCAAGCCATTAGAAAAACTCCTGAAAATTCTTTAATGAATATTTAACTTTTCTAAAAGAAGTTCTAAATTTTTCCCATATACTGAGTTCTTGAATAAATTTAGTAATGACTCTTGAAAAAAGTTTTTCCGTGTATGAAATCAATTTACAAAAATGCAAAATGGCAAACTATTTTTTTTAAATGGCCCAATTTACTCGAAACTTGTTAATCCGGAGATTTTAACACTTCTCCGGAGATCCAGGAATAGGATAAAAATCCGTAGGGTTGGCAACGCTGCTTTAGAAAGTGAAGATGCTGATCCAAGTCCAGAAAATCTAACTAGTGAGCAGATCAATACTATGAAAAGGACGGAATTAGTCAACACTCAAAGAGGACCTGGTTAGAAATCACGATCAAATTTCTTGGGACCTTACAAATACTTCAGCAACGTCCGTGCCGTTGATATAGTCAAACATTTAAACTTTTCGCAATGGTTCAAATTATATTTAAAATTATATGAGTCGTTGCACAGAGTTTTATTCGGTTTTTACAATTTTTAAAAGATTAACCTTCAAAAACAAAAGAAAACGAATGTTTTGTGGTTAAATTCTCAATTTCCTTCTCTAAAATCTGTGCAACGACTGATATAATTTTAAATATAATTTAAACCCTTAAGAACACCACTTCGGCATAAGTGGTAAAAATTTCTTTATTTATCAGTAGTTGCAATTAAATAAAAAAATCGAAAATCAATTTCTTCGCTTTTGAGAAAAGTTACTTTTTAGACGAAATTTCAATTTATTTAATGTTTTCGCTTTATTAACGTTATTTTTTATTACATATTTGAAATATTCAAGAAAAAACAAGTCATTTTCATATATTACATTATTTTTTATCTTTTGATATAAGAGAGAAAAAAGCGTTTCAAAAGTTCTTTGCTTCTCAAGATGTTAAATTTCAAAACATCGTAACTTTTATAATTTTCATCAAATAAAAAAATAAAAAAACACGTATTTACTTATTTTTCATATAGAATTCGAGAAAATTGTTTCAATCCAAAAAAAATTTTGAGTGAAAATCTCACGGAGAATGCCCCAAATGTAATTTGTCAATGTTATATTTGTTTGACAGGACGACACAAAGAATCAACAAATAAGAAGAAAAAATTAAAAGTTGGTGAAAAGTTGAATTTATCTTCGAAAATATTGAGAGAAATACCGGACAATTTGGATCACAAAATTCGAAAGTGGAACACCGAAAAAAACAAACACTGAAGGAACAGAACAAAAATTTTAAAACTGTATGCAGTCAATGTCTTTAAGAAATTGGATTTAGGGCAAGAAATGAAAAAAGTTTGGTTGGTAACTATGTCATCAAAATAATGGCAGATGGCGGTCAGGGATTTTTTAAAGAGAATGAAGACTGATAAATTAATCAGTGTTCATAAATTAATTATGCTTTTATTGTCCCCCAGATCAAAGATCAAATCAAATCACTCAGTGATGTAATTTGTGGTCATATTGGTGGCTCGCTAGCTCTGCTTTTGTATGTATTACCTTTTAAAGCTCTTGATAAAATAGTTCATAATTGTTTTTCTAATATTAGGTTTGACGGAAATTTAAAAAAGTACATAACTGACTTAAGAAAGTCTCTCGCGGCCACAAACGAAAGTATATCATTGAAGATACATATGGGCAATTCCACGTGATATTTTAGTCGATCTCTTAAAATCGGCCAAAAATATTTTTTTGTCCTACCTGCACGGAAAGTATGTCATTTCGGGCACTTAGAGCGGGTGCAAAGTAACTCATTACCACCCAGGGGTAGGGGAAGCGGGCGCAAAATATTTTGCGCCCGCTTCCTCAACCTCCGAGCAGGCAGAAGAGTATTTTGCGCCCACATGTTAATTATTCGATTTTCTTCATTAAAATATGATATTGTCGAGTTTTTTTATATTGACTATAAAAATGCAAACATTTTCAACTAGTTTTATTTTGTTTAGAAAAATGTGCAATTTTTTTTCGATTTTCTCTAAAAAAAATTATGCCACATTTGGTTTTGTTCACATTTCGGTTATAAAAATTGGCAATTACTTTATTTCCAGAATACATTGTTGTCTTATTTCTATATTAAAACTTGTATCATTATAGACTTCAAAGAGTTAACATTTATATAGAGTTTAATTTTTAACTAATATGAGCGTTTAATCGTTCGTGCTCTCAATGACATGCTTTCCATGCAGTTTGGACCAAAAATTATGTTAGCATCATGGGCGCAAAGGTGATTACGACTCTGGCAAAATTTCGGGACCTCGGGGACACTTTCGCTCCCTCGGCTTCTCCTCGGTCCCTTCATTTCGCCATCGTCGCAATCACCTATTTTGCGCCCTTGATACAAAAATAACTATTTTTCTATTCTGTATCGAAAAAAACAGATACGTCTTTTTTTTTTGTTTAATTGTCAAAATTTTCGAGTTATGAATTTTTGAAATTTTGCACTTTCAATCGTAGACAAATATTGGGGATTATGAAGGCGTGGTTAGATTGCGCCAAATATCGTGTTTTGATTCTGCACTTCTACTCACACCCATTAAACTTGTCAGGCCCACTCTAAACCTTTAGCAAAACTTTCTCATCATTTAAAGGTACGTTTTAAAAAAAGGAAATTAAAAATTAATTATACTCAAAGTTAAGAAAAATTAATTTTGTTTATAAAATTTTTTAATTTTTTTAATAAAAAATGAAAAAAAAATTTTTCTTTTCATTTCCTAAAAGTCGAAAGAGAACTAAAGCTTTTTTTCTTTGACAACTTTTTTCTAAACTCAATATATCTGTTGGACGATTTTAAGAGGTCGACTAATCTCAGTGGGCTCTATCGAGAGCACTGCAAAATCTTACAAATTAGAAATCTCCATATTTTGGTGCCCTCTACGAATCGTAAATAATAGTTGAAAAATGAAACAATTTTTTTTGTTTTAATGTTGTATTTTAAGGTACAAAAACAGTTTTAATCTTTTAAATATTATGACTGCGGAAAAAAAAATTAAAGTGGGCCAGTTTTTTTCCTTCGCAAACGCAAGTACACCTCAATCAAAATAGTATTTAGTTGAAAAAACGCTTGGACGAGCAGCTAGGATTTCAATATTTATTGATTTTGAATCTTGAGATGAAGCTTTAACAGATTGTACAAATGATTTTTTTGTCGACGTAGAAAAACTTCATTTTGCTTCAAGACCACAGTGAACAATAGGAAAAAAAATTTATGAAGTAAGGAAAATTTATACACTACCTGGATGATCAATTTTGAATGGAGTTTGAGAGGACAGAAGTCTTCTCGATCGCTTACAATGAGATGACGTTGGTGTATATCTAGAAATAAGTAAAAGAGAAGCATTTCTTCATTCCTTTTCTTAGCGATTATTATTAATTTTTATTACCTTGACTGCACCAACTCTTGAACAATAGACTTCAATTGATTATTTTCAACATTTGTTTTTAATTTATCGCTGATATTTGTAGGTTTTTCATTGTTATTGTCATAATAATCCTCAACTGTTATTGTTATTGGAAAATTCGATTTAAAATCAGCAATATTTTCTCTGTTATCGAAAACACTATTATCATTGAATTTAGGTGCCGTTGGATTAATAAAGTTTTGACTTCTCTTCCTGCTGTTTGCAAAGCGTTCTTGTGATGATGTGTCACTAGGTGTATTAGTAACATTTACAAAGGCTTCAAATCCGATTGAACAATTGCTATCAATTTTTGTATTGTTATTGGTTTTTATTGCTGCATTTGGTTTATAAGTTCCATCTGAATAAAATACGTCTTGATGCAGTCCAATAGTTAGTCTACAACAATAAAATTTTTTAAGAATAGTTCTAAAGTGAGTCAAAATTCCTGAACTGTAGCAGAAAATTTTTAATTTATCGTATTCTATTAAAAACACATAAAATGTAGACTTCGATATGAGTTTATTTACCAGTTCAAAGGATTTTTAAAAAAATGTAAATTTCACTGAGTTATAAATAAATAAAGTTTTTCACAATGCTTAACTACAATTTTCATATCTCGTGATAGAATCAATGGATTTTAATTAACCTTGAAGTTTTGTAAACCTTAAAAATTACAAATTGATTTGAAAAGAAAAAATTTACTGTTAAATATTACTAATTAAAAATTTTTTTTTAAATTTATTTGTTGAGTTAAAAAATAAACAATGTTTTTAACGTTTTCGAAAGTTTATTTAAATTCTATTCACTATTAAATAGTTTGTTTAAGAATTTGTAAAAAAAAATTTTATTTTCATCTAAAAATTTCTAAAACAGAGAAAACCAAAATAGGGATGGGCGATCTCGATTCGATTTTATGTGAATCGATCTTTTACTTTCGATTAATCGATATTTAGTCGATTTTTGGAACTTTCGATTAATCAAGAAAATCGATTCTTTTGAACAATCTTGTCAAACGATTCAAAATAAATTTGCCGAACTGTATTCTTATTCTATGCAGCAAACGTTTTAAATACGTTAGCAGCCAATGATCAGCTAGTATAACAGAAAGTAGGAATTGTACCGAAGTAGAATTCATCCCGATCGCTTATCAGAATTAACATTTATGGCTTCTCTAAGTGAAGAGCAGTGAGGATTTCCTCTTGATGTGATATCAAAAACATAATAATACGTATAATTTAGTAACTTTCAAGACTGTTTTTATTTAAATTCTTTATTATTTTATTTTTTGTTGTTTATTTAAAAAATTGAAAAAGAAAGCAATATTTTTCTTTGGTCATTAATTTATAGGGAAATCGAAATGAATCGATTCTGGAAACGATTTTTTTTGTCGATTAATCAAAAAAATCGATTTTAAATTTTAGAGATCGATTTTTTTAAATCGATTTTTTTTTTCGAGATCGCCCATCCCTGAACCAAAAACGAAGTGACATTCTCTTCGTTTGATATTTCTTTAGGTGTGGAACCTCAAAAAAGTGGAATTTTCTTTCCCCCTCTTTTTAGAGTACTTTTTCCCTAAAATATACAAAGAAAAGTTGTTTTTATTCAGAATTTCTCTTATAAAAAAGTAGAGGTTTGAAATTTTCCAGTTTTTGATGTTCCACTTATAGGCATGATGACGCTGAATCAAAAGCCGTTTGATTTTTTGAAATCGCTTCAGAAGAACTCGAGATATCACTCTTACCAGATAAAAAAAACATTTTGAGAAAATCGCATTTAATGTTTTTGTTCATAAGTTTCGAAATTTTTATTTTAAAATCATCGGATTTGCGTGAAAATCGTTACTCGGGGGTTTTTGAGGTGGTTAATTACGAATATGAAATCAGATTCTTAAAATTCAAAATATCAGATCTAATATGGCGGATATTTTTTTTCAAAATTATTAGATTTGCTTGAAAACCGTTACGGGTGGTTTTTGGGGTCGATGATTACAAATATTACATCATATTTTTAAAATTTTAAATGGCAGATGCAATATGGTAAACGAAAAAAAAATTGAATTGAAAAATGTTCTGATCCGCCATTTTGAATTTTGAAAATTTGATATCTAATTTGTGATCAGCAACACCAAATACATTTGTGTTTGTCTTTCCCGTGTGGAAATTTGTCACGTATCTGTAGCGTAACAGTATAGTTTTACTATTTACTGTATAGTTCCGGTATTGTGAAATGTTATAGAAACTGTCTAGAAATGTAACGTTACGATCATCAAGTTTCCAGATAATTTTACTGTATCAGAACAATCTTGTGAATCTGTATTAAAACTATATGTGGATGTAGAACAATTTATGTACATCCGAGACAAATGTTGGAATTTCCAAGCCTTGATTGTTCATTGACAACAAATATTAGACCAATATTAATAACCAATTATTTTCCAGCGCTTTAAAATTAAATTAATGAATGGTTACTTCTTGGTTATCAATATTGAACCAACGTTTGAAATTAATATTCTATTAATACAACACATGTCAAAAATTGTTCAAAGAAATAAATGTAAAAATAAAGTACTAGTCTAAAGAAGGAAAAGGAATTAATTTAATTGGAACACCCTATTAAAAATAGAGTGTGAAAAAAATCAGACAAAAACAATATTTGTCTTTAAGTTTAAGAATGAAATCGTCTTTTCTTATATAGAACTGATAAAACAACTTGTTAACGAGAAAATAAACTTACGCGCCCTCATATTTTTTTCATATTATTTATTATCTAGTTTTGTTAAACAGAACTTTTATGGTTGAACAACGTAAAGTAGTTATTGTAGTGAAACTATACAGATCCTAGAACGTTTAACAATATAAATCAGTTAATGAAGTGAAATTGTACAGTAGGGTAGCTCTATGCCTAAAAAATCAAAGTTGTACCCTAGTTCTTCTATTTTTTTGAAACTTCGGAATTTTGAAGTGGAATACATGCCAGTAAAAAGCCTAAATTCGATTGTGACGAACCGACTTCGTCACTAAATATCCCTTCGTGATAACAAAATATAAATATAATGTTTATAAGAAAATATTAATTAATACAAATACAAATATCCATGTTAAACACAATAACGAAACATACTTAGTTCATCTTTACGTTATAATCTCGTTTAAAAAGAGTTTAAATATTAATAAAATATAATATCTCTCAATTATTGCAGTTAATTATATTTCAGATTTTTATAAATTTACATTGAAAAAGATTAAGAATTTAACTTTAATTAAAAGAATGAGGCTTCAGATACCAATTTATTGTGAAACTTAAGGAGTGGTGTGTCTAGGTTATTGAACCATGATCACACCACTGCCTAAAACTGCAAGCTTGCAGAAAAGCGCCTGGCAACGAGCAGGTGCAATAAACTGAAGTACGATTTCACCACTGTAATGTCGATTATTAAAATCGATTGACACCAAGAGAGGTGTAAAAAATGATGGAGTATCGTTAACAGCAGATTCTTCCTTTGATAATAGGTTGCAATGCCAATGCGCACCACGTAGTTTGGGGTAGCACTGACATTAACGACTGAGGCAGAAATCTACTAGATTTTCTGATAGATACAGATTTAGAAATTTTAAATCAGAGTAATGAGCCAACCTTCGTTACTGTTAACAGAAGTTAAGTGTTGGATATAACGATCTGCTCCAGGTCTGTGTGGGGTGAAGTGAGGGACTGGAGAGTGTCTGATGAAGATTCACTCTCGGATCATAGACTTATCACATCCAGACTAGAATCAAAAGATCAGGTACATAAGTGGAGAGGTAATCCTAGGAGTGCTAACGGGAACTCATTTACTGAGGACCTCAAGACCTCCATGGATCAATTCCCCACCTCTTACGGGACGCACGAAGAGTTAGAACTCGCAGCGGCATATCTGCGAGATTCGATTGTCGGCTTCTTCGAGAGAAACTGCGTAGCCAAAAAGGTGGAAACCAACAGGTGGGGGAACTCCTGTTTAGACGGGCACAGGCAAACAGTAAGAAAGCTTTTTAATTAAGCCAAGAAACGTATGAATCAGCAAATATGGGATGCTTACCATGCGGCTCGTAATTCTTGTAAGAAAGGGGTAGAGAAAGCACGGGGTGTTAGCTGGATGAGTTTTTGCGAGGAAATCGAAAGAGTACCAGAAGCATCAAGACTCCATACGGTTCTGGCTAAAGACCCTTTGGAAAAATTATTTACTATTAACCCATTTAGTCTCAAATGTCCGTATTTCTTAGCACAAGTTCGAGATTTCCGTTCCACGAGCTACGATTTTCAAAAAAATCGGGAGATAGGTTTTTTCTATGGTTTGAGTATCCTCTTTCAGAATCTGAAGAGAAATTTCAATTTTAAATTTATAGTAAAAAGTTATAATTGTTTAAACAAATAAAATGCCGTTCTTTAATTGTTTTTTTCTTTAAAATCCGATTACTTAATCAAAATCAATTAAGAAAAATCCGGGATATGAAAATATCGCGTCCAAAATATTGGGGCTATCAAATAGACATGAAACCGAAAATAAATTTTTTCAAATTTCAAAATGGCGCCTCAAAAATGGCCGCCATAATATTCAAATTTGAAAAAAAATTTCAAAAAATGCTAAAAATTTTTTTAAACTTTTATACGTCATTTGAATAAAATAATGTTCCTTTAACAAAAAATATTGTTAAATGATGTTAATTTACAATATTATACAAAAATAAAAAGCATTTTATGATTATATAATGCACTCTTGTAATCAAAACTTTTATTAAAGATACAATTTGAAATTTCTTACTATTTAGAAATTTTTAAAAATGTTTTAAACAATTTTTGATAATTGTTAAAAACATTTTTTATAAATAAATGGAAAAAAGTACTTTAGCCGGTTAAAATATATCTGTTTTTACATTTTTAGTGCTTTTCTGGAAGTGATGCGAACTACAATCTTTGCGCATGAGCAGTGAACAGGGTTCCCACCACTGTACAATACTCACTTAGTCTTATTATCCCTATTTTTTGAGACGCCTGTTTATTCCTAATTTCTAATTTTAAAGTGTTTTAATTTTTATAAATCTCATATGATCTAATGTTTACTTTAACAAATGTTGATTGAAAATAATATTAATATAATTTAAAAATCACTTTATCTTCACTGAAAAAAAAATTTATTTGAATCAAATCAAAAGTCTATTAATTAGACTTTTATATAAAATCTCATTATATTTTATGTTTTTTAGATCGTTTTAACAATTATAACCTTTAAATTAGATCAAATGACTATTAGAGCATTTGCACAAACGGGAATAAACAGGTGTCTCTACTTTTTCTGTCTTAGCGTGATCTATAGTTTTAAATTTCTTTTAGGCAAGTATTTTTAACACTGTTCGACACCATTGTTTATCTTTTTCTTTTGGCATTTTAATTAAACATAAAAGTTAATACTTACCTAAAATGAATGCGAAAGTGTAATATAATACTATGAGAAAATAATATTTACAATGAAATGCAATGTTGTCGAACAGTGTAAAAAATACTTAGGGGAGAGTGGTCCCATACCGACCCCCCGTACCATACCGACACCCTTATGTTTCTTAAAGATGGTACCACTAAAAAATTCGCCAGTACTATAAATGGAACACTTTCACAACACCAACAACTGGGCCACAGGTTTTGTCAATGCGTTTGATTTCATTTTGAAGATTCAAGCAATATTAGATTTTAGCATTGGTTAGATTAATTTTTGACCTATACGGAATTCGAGCTAACAGTGTTTTTTGAATACAGGAAAATTTTTACGAAATTAATTTTGATTGTGTATGACCTTAATTTCAACTCACAACATTCAAATTAAATTGATTCTATTGATATAAGTGATTGGTAAAACATTTTGTGAAAACAGTGGGGGTGGTCCGAAACCGACCCTAAAGGGGTGGTGCCAACCCGACCCCCATACTTTTACATTGTAATTGTTTATTCTCTTCTTTTTTATTGTTCACATAAAGTGAGGATAGGTTTTGCATTTTTACTTTTATTTTTTAGGAAAAAAAAGGTCCAAAAATGTATTTAAATTGAGTCAAAATAATTTAATAGTTAATTACAGACTGTTGAATTTTATTTTAATTACTATCAGAATTTGATATCTTGATTTTTCGTGAGATTTCCCCCCAAAAAAATGGGGGTCGGTTTCGGACCACCCATTTTGAAAAAGTTAAAAACGTAAATTTTCGTTTTTTCTTTAGATCTTTCATTAATGACAATTAGAAACCTTGGCAATCTTCAGAAAACATTAAAAAATATTTCCTTTACTAAAAAAATTTTTGAGGATAACAAAGAAACACATTTTTTTGATCTAAAAAACATAAAATATAATGAGATTTTATATAAAAGTCTAATTAATAGACTTTTGATTTGATTCAAATAAATTTTTTTTTCAGTGAAGATAAAGTGATTTTTAAATTATATTAATATTATTTTCAATCAACATTTGTTAAAGTAAACATTAGATCATATGAGATTTATAAAAATTAAAACACTTTAAAATTAGAAATTAGGAATAAACAGGCGTCTCAAAAAATAGGGATAATAAGACTAAGTGAGTATTGTACAGTGGTGGGAACCCTGTTCACTGCTCATGCGCTGTAAGAGATCACACGCATGCGCAAAGCGCAAAGACTGTAGTTCGCATCACTTCCAGGAAAGCACTAAAAATGTAAAAACAGAGATATTTTAACCGGCTGAAGTACTTTTTTCCATTTATTTATAAAAAATGTTTTTAACAATTGAAGCGTTCAGTCAAATAACTCGATCTTCGCTCGGCTGAAATTTGTGAAGCCAGTCAATGGCATGAAACATAGGGGGAAAAAATTTCGATATTTGAAAAACGCTATCTTAAAGAAACTCAAAAAGCACAACTTTTTTCTTATTGTCATTTTTTTATAGAACAATTATTTTTTACAAAAAAAAATAAAAAGTGAAAAATTTTTATTCTGAAATTTAATGAAATTTTAAAACATAAATCGCATTATCAGTACAAATATAAATGAATTTGATTGCAATTTGGTATGTATACTCATTAGGATCTCCTGAAACTGAAAAGTCTTAAAATTTTGAAAAATTATTCATTGTTTATATTTTTTTTATTATAAATGATGACGTGTCAACAATGAAGCTTTGTAACTTTCAACGAGAAAAAGTATGCGGGGAAGTTTTGAGTTCAGCAAAGTTGCAGTGAGAAAGTTGTTCCTCAATATTTAAGGACGTTTTTTGGAAAATTTCAAATAAATTAGTTAACAAACAAAAAAGTCAAGTAATTTTTAAAGAATGCGCGCGCTGCGCGTTGACTTCAACTTAACCTATGGAGACGTGAAATATGTCTATTTTCACAATTTTACCACTCACATATTATGCAGTTCATTTATTTCCATGCTTTATTATTTGAATAATAATAATTTTATTTGTTTACAAAAATTAGCACATTCAAAAATTTGACAATTTGTTTTTGTTCAACTAAATATATTTTCAGCAATTTTTATTTTTACAATTATTTCACACAATATTTAATATACTGAGAAAATTTGTACTCTTTCAAAATATACTATTTAAAATTTCTAATATTAAGTTCAACGAAAATGTAGAAGTGATTATTTACATTTCTTGCTATTGTGATTATTTATAAACAAAGCAATTAAGAAATTTCCATACAATAAACTTTTAATTATAACTAGTTTTCGTTGTCGCCTGCGACTGAACTTTTATTTTTCCTCTTTTTTCGTTAGAAACAAAGTTTTTGACACCTCCTTAAGTCAGAAAATGAATTTCTGTTGCAAGTACGCTTCGTAATTGCAATATTTTAGGCGGTTCAAACCCTTACAACTCCACCTGGCTCAACGCTAACTCACGCGTCGTTTTGCGACATACCACACAGAAAACAAACGCGTCACACAAAACCCCTAAATTTCTTTTCACATTTTCGTATAACATCTTAATAAACAATTTCAATAAATTTACTTTGTCTTTGACATATTTCTTCTACATTTACTTCTCTTTTTTTGACACCACAAAAAAGTTTCTGTTGAGCGTATAACAATGACTCGCAAAAAATAAAAATATACGTTCGTATACTTAACTGAAACTCATGTGAAAAGTTGACTGGCATTAGTAGCAAGAATTTAAGTACAAAAACAGATGGCGCTAGTGTGATAGATCAAAATAAACGCGATGGCTCAACCCTAACACCTGTCCAACCCTAACAGCACTCCCCTACGTAGTGATATTTATTAATTTTTTTAAATAGGGAGAAGAATACATTTCAGTTACTGGAAAATTAATAGTTGCAAAAAAATTTGGTGATGTTACATCTTGTTGTAGAAAAAAAAATGTTTCGAAACAATAGAAGTTCCTGAACAAGAACATTTTTTAATAAGTTTTGGAAGACTACAGGTGATTACAAATCGCAAAATATATTGCTAACTGGTCTAATGACACAAAAAAATCGAAGCTCGATTGACTCTTCACTGCGAAGATGTAATGTTTCCTGCTGACGTCATAATGTTAAGCAAATTGGTAACGTTAGCAAGGTACGTTCACATCGCGCCACCATGGAATGAAGATCCAACTTTACTGAAGGCGCCGAGCCGTTTTGGAACAACTATCTGCGGTGGATGACTACCTGATAAGCAGAAACTGCACAGATAACACAGGCCTACAAAATTTAGAATTTTGTCAGACCCAGAAACGGGATAAGTAATTTCCGATGTAAAAAAAACCCCCCGAGTAAAAAGTTTCAAGCGAATCCGATCAATTTTTTATTTTGACAGTCGACATATTGGATCCGCCATTTTGAATTTCAAAATCCAACATCGGTTTTCTAATCAACGATCCCAAAATATTAAGAACCAGATGCTTAAGTAAAAGTACTTTCCAATTATTCAATTTTTCCTTTTCTCATTTTTTAGGCCGTATAACCGGAACTTTCAAATTGTTGTACTATAGTGAAAACAGTCGGATCGGATTGGGTGTAGAATATTTTGAAAGGTGATTAATTAGACTTTTTTTTAAAATTTGTTCTAATGATAAAAAAAATTTTTTGTAGATTTTATTAAGAGTCGAATGTTGCCAAAAACGGCCTTTTTCACTCTTTTAGGTTAGAATATCTCAGAATCATGACGTGATAGAGCAATTTCGCTGTCAGTTTTGGATTCAGGGTGATAAATTACACAGGAAATGACTTATCCCGTTTCTGGGTCTGAAATTTGTAGGCCTGTGTAAAAATACAAATACAGAAGGATGTTTTTATGATGCTGGAATTGCAGATTAATGGTAAATATTTTTCAATATTAATTTTTTTAAACATTTTGCTTCCTCGTGAGGAAGCTTTGTAGTCGTTTAATTTATAAAAATTTTTTAAATCCTTCAAAGAAACTTTCTCCTATATAGGACAATGTTATTTAGGACCCTGAACAATTGTCGGGATGCATGTGTGTGTGTGTGAGTGTGTGGATCCCGTTTTTTGTGAACACGATAACTCGAAGAGGTTTCAACGAATTCGTTTGAAAATTTCTAGGCATGTTTATCATAAAATTATCTCGAATTGGATTGATAGACATTAAAAAATCTATAAATTTTTTTTTTACTTTTTTCAAAAAAAAATTTAATTGAATATTGAAGTTAATATTTAATAAAATCTTATTCTTTGCATCAAGACGAATCGATTGGTATATATAAAGTATAAATTGTATGAGAGTTTATAGAGTTAATGACAATTAAAGCAGAGAAATTTTCTTTTTTTTAAATAGTAATATTGTACAATAAAGTTTTATTTTTTTTTAAGAAATGAATTTGAATTTTGAAATGTTAGACTCTTTTAGAAATTATTTAAAAATGAAATATATTTAATAATTATTATTTTGTTATATATTTTATTTATTAATAACTTTACAAATATTTTTAAAAATATTAAAATCTCTTTAAATTAGATTTTAGGAAAACAATATGGAATATGTTTAAAACATTTTTTTTATGATTAATGCTTCCTCCACGAGGAAGCAAATTTTTGTCTTATCGTAAAGAGGAAGCAAAATGTTCATGTAATGAACATCTTAATTCACAACTTGTTCATAAATATGTTTTATATATTTCAAAAGTTTAAACTTTTTTTTGGTCTAAAAATAATTTTTATAAAGATTTTAATTTTTTTGAAAAGTAAAAAAATTAATATTTTTAGAATCCCTACGTGTTTCTTTAACTATTCTCATCTAGATAATGAAAAAATTAAATATTTTGTTCCAGATTTAATTTTGCACCAATGTGCCGCTAAGCTTTTCAAAGAAAAAGCACTTTACAAAAATGTCTGTAGTTTCGCCATTTTGTAATATATTTTATTGTTAATTTGTATTCTTTAATTTAAATATAGGACTAATAACATTTCACATAACTATAATTGTATTTCTTTTGCTTACATCAAAAAAAGTCTTGAATTTAATTTAATTGAAATTGATTTATGAAAATTTTGAAGCAAACTATTTATTTAGTTTAATAGCATTTATTAATAATGCCGTATTGTCTTATAAAAATGTTCTATTAAGAAAGCCATATGGCAAAAGAAACGACATATCTTTAACTAATTTTTCAAAACGATTTTTTTTTTATTTTTGAATCCATTTTGATCAGAGAACAATCATTATAGACAATAACTATATAATTATATAGAGGCCTGTATAAACCCTATGGAGGATTAAGAACCTTTGAACAATAGCCTTTGTAAATGAGGATTAACTTTGCAATAGAAGCTCAAAAGGTAATCTCTCGGTAACGGCTACCTTCCTTTCTTTCTGGAAGGCAATGTAAATAAGAATATCTCTCTTTACCGAATTTGTATATGTATCTTATTTAAAAAATACTATTTTTTAACGTGGTTGCTTTAATTTTATCAGTAATAACATTCTTCTTTATATTTACTGATATGGACATTTTAATTTTTAAAAGAGCCTAAAATATTTACAAATGCAAAACAAACTTGATTATTGTTCATATATAATTGCTAATAACAATGATAATATTATTAATTCTACAATTATTTTTACCAAAATTGATATAAATTAGATAAATAAAAATTATTATTCCTATCAAACTTGTTAAGCCCATTTTGAATCTTTTTAAAAACTTTCTTAGAATTTTCAAACATGGTTTTAAAAACAATTATCATACTCTAAGCTAAACAAAACTTAATTTATTTTTAACAATTTATAACAATGTATTGTTATAACAAAAAATGGAAAAAAAAATTTGTTATCATTATTCAAAAGTAGAGAGAAAAAAAACTTTCTTTTCTTGTCAAAAAATAAAAAAGCAATATTTGTTGTGTATTCTGACATTAAAAATAAATTTATATTTAAAAAACGAAAATTAAAAAAATGCATTCTCTAAAATGAAAAAATGAATAAGTGAATTTGATGAAATCAGCAAGTTACTATAACCTATATTTGGGAAATTCACAAGAAATTTCATTCGACGTTTTAAAATCGGCCAAATATTTTTTTGTCTGTATTGAAAAAAAGCAGAAAAGTATTTTTTTTAATTTTTTTAGAGGTCAAATTGAGCTCTTGGATCAAAATACTCGATTTACGCTCGAACGTACTGGTTGATTCCTATCAGGTAGCAGTCTGCGCCTGTCTGTGGATTGTTCACTGCTACCCGATTGGCATAAGCGTCTACGTACACGGAAAAATGTAAGGTGCACATGATATACCTTTCAAAAAATGTATCCAACAATTAACTTTACTTCATATAAAAACAATAGGAAATAATAAGTGTGAAGTGAATTGAATAGTAAAATTTTTAGACAGGGATAACCAATGCACCTAAAGGTACTGATACTGTCTCAAACATTTTTCCGTGTACGAGCGCAAATAGAATTTTTTTATGCGGAAGCTCAGTTTTTCTCAGTTTTTTTATATTTTCTTTCTTTAAATATATAGGGGAGAGTCACTACGGTCGGGCCACCTCGGGTTTCTTAGTTGTAACAAACTGGTGCCATTTACCATTGCATGTAAATACTTGTTAGTTATGCTAGATAACTTTTCACGTCATTTTCATTAAGGAACTATAAAGAACGCGAGCAGTATAAACGTAAAACATAAATGTGAGGTGAATTTTTCAAGCAAAACTTTTACTTAATGTCGAGAAAGATTAATTGAACAAAAGGGAAGATGCAAACAATAAAGTAATATGATGAAATTTATTCATTAGAGAGTGCTTTAATACTTTGGTATGTTATTTGGTTTTTATATCGTGCGTTTATGTTTGTGTGCTAAAAAAACCAAAACGACGCGAAACTTACGGTCGGGTCACTTTATATCGTGCAGGTTGGGACACTTAATTCGACCTAGAACGGAAGTTATGGACACAAGACAAAAAGTGTCCAGACTGTAGTGACTCTCCCCTATGTATTTTTAATGTCCATTATAAGAAAAATAATCAAGTTCCATTTACATTTGTAAATATTTTAGGCATTTTTTTATGCGTTTGTTTTAGCTAGTTTTGTTATTAATCAAATAAAAAATTATAATAAAAGCAGACAATATTAAAAATTAAAATAAATTTCAATATCTAACAATGAGAAAATAATTTTTATAATAAAAAATTAAATTATAATTAATTTTATGAATTAATTAAGGGTTTAAATATAGCAAAAAATTTGATTTGTATGATCACTAAATATCTAATTTAATATACTTTTTTTCTACTAGGTAGCCATTTAATTTCTATTAGAAGAATTGAGTAATTTAATTTATTTAAAATTAATTAAGATATAAAAACTGTAAAATACAATAAACGATTTAATAAAATTTTCAATAAAAAAAAATTCTAAAAAGTATCTTATTTCCTTTGAGATGAAAATTTAACACTTAATATTTGACAGAAAGTAAAATTTTAATAAATGATAAGATTCACAATTTAGCATAATTAGATCTATTTATTAACATCAAAAATAAAATTATAATAATGCTTGCTTGATACAATAAGAAAATAATGAAAAAGAACTATACATTTGTATCTTACTTACAGTATACTCATGCACTCTACCGCCTGAAAGATGGAGAGTAGGGAGGATAACTTTGACTCACCGTTCTTCCGACGGGCAAAATGAATGAAAGGTGAACGTTTACGCGTACTATCCACGCCTTGAAACGCGGTATAAGTGCCCGTTTAAGTGTAGACGGCGTAGGTACAATCCGCACAACTAGCCGGTTATAAGAACAAGAAATTACTTATTTAGAATATTAAATTATTTTAATAATTTCTCACTACATCAAATCGCCGAAAGGGACTCGCCGGTTAAGGATTTTTAATTTAACGTCCGCCCAAATAAAACTCAAAAGTCAAAATTTGAAGCCAGCACGCGGACGGGTCTAAAGTAAACTATTATTCGGATTCTACGAATAGCTAATGTGATACAGCGAGTAAAATTTTTTTATAAACTGTTAATCGGATTCGACGAAAAGCTAATGTGATACAGCAAACAATAATTTTTTTAACCCTCAAAATTATTATCTGGCTCAACGAAAATCTATCGTGATACAACGGAATATAATAATTTTTGAGCAATATCCCGAATTATTATCTGGCTCAACGAAAATCTATCGTGATTCAGCAGAAAAATTCTAGAACGCCTCGCGAAATTTACTCTAGACTTTTATTTGTTTAGACGAGTAATTAGTACCGCACAAACGCGTTATAAGGGATATAGAAGCTACTTTAAAACTGGAGACTAGAGCTTTTGCCCTGGCTTTTATAGAAGCTCTGCACAATGCAAAAATGGAATAGATGAGATGGGGGTATATGGAATCAGAAGTGAGAATACCATATTTGGACATGCAGTATGGGATTCTGAGAGATTTTCAATAGCACATCTTCCACAAACTTTAATTCTAAGAATTAAATATGAGTTGCAATGTTATAGAGTAACTATAGGGGAGACCGGGGCTAAACCGGACGGATTTGGCCTTTGACCAGAAAACTCATACAAAAACATACTTTTTGCTAAAGTGTAATATACCGTTTTGAAGCTTGTACTTTCACCTACAAATCGCACTTGTTCGATATAAAAAAAGTACAATAGCTTTAGAGATATATTGCTTCGAAGGTGACTACCTCAAAAACTAAAATCCGAAAATTGGTGGGGCTAAACCGGACACCCCATGGGGCTAAATCGGACACGGCCAATTAATTAAAGAATGAGATACAAATTTTCTATTTTTTGGTAAAAAAGTCAAATCAATTCTTTTTTTATTTATTTGTAGATAGTTCTATACAAAGAATATAATATAATATGTAAAATCGGTAATAATTATAATATAAAATAAATTACAGTTTTCAGGCTTGTCTGTTTGTAGCAACTCGCTTGCGAATTCGAGTTTTAAAATAAATTCTTTATTTATTTCTTTATAAAGTGGTTCTAAGCAAAGAATATAATATAAAATAGTTAATTAATATAAAATAAATTAAAGAATTCAAAGATTTGGTTGTTTTTAATCACGATGTCCGATTCAGCCCCACACCGTCATCTAATAATTAACCTGCAATATATTTTTTCTTTTTCATGTTATCCATTAAACTTTTTTTCTACTTAACTCAGTACACCTTGAGCTAAAAGAAAAATGGCCGTATGATATTTGCACTTTAATTTTAACGATAAAAACCCAAAAAAATGAAGAAATTTTTTTTTTACTTTTACCTCAAGAAATGACATTTTCACATATTAACGGCAACTATTATTACAAGAAAATTGACACATCCCTAAAACCTCATGCAGCATATGCATCACGAAATTGCGCGTTCATAGGTTATTTACACGATTTGAAATTCTTCACGGTTTCGGAAATATTTCACTTGTCCGGTTTAGCCCCGGTCTCCCCTAGCCATCTTTCTTTTTTCTTTCTCTTATATGAAATTAACCCTGCACGTGTTAAACTTCATCACACTAGCTATTCTACTATTTTTAATTTTAAGAATTAAATGTGAATAGCGATCTCAAAGAACAACTATAGCTTCTTTCTGTCTCTTTTCTTTATATGAATAAGAAACTAAACCTACACCGGTTAAACTTCATTGCAATGTGATAGTTGGTTTTGAAGATGTAACTTATATTTTTAATGTTCCAACACTTCTTTAATTTAAGTATAAAAGGAAGGAAAATAGGGGAAGATTGGTATACATGCATAGTGTATCGCTTCTTAAGAGTTTCCAGTTATATTATCAACAACTACAGATTATGCTTGTGTGCGTACAGTACCAGCGTCGCACGACTCAAGGCACCTAGCCGCGAAGAAGAAAAGGAGAAAGAGATAGTGGTATGAATTGAATTGCGCAAATATCCTCCCCTATTCACATCTTATATCTTCTTTTTCACCAAAATTTTGTATTGATATTTGGCTATTATTTTAATTATTTACTCACTACATACATTACATTAATTGTCGAAATTATTTATTACAAGACAAATCAATTATAGTCTTGTTTATTAATATTAGAAAAATTAATTATGAAATATGAATAATCCTAATTATAATAAGAATAAGAATAATCAATTATGACTACTATATATACAATTGATTATTAATAAAATTTGCATATTTTATAATAATAAATAAGAAAAAATAAAAATTATTCTTTCTATTTTAATTGCTTTAGTGGAATGAATAAATAAATATATATATAATGTGTATCTTCGAGATATCATTGCATATCGGTTTACGTCTGTAATCGCACGTGGTTGCCGGGGACTGTAGTAGATATATGTCTATATGCAATGAGATTTTAAGCATTTGCACTTTACTACTTTTATATTCAATTTAATATTTTTTTGTTTTATATGTTTTTTTATAATTTATTACTAAAATTATTAACGTTACGATTGTACGTAACAATGTTATGAATTTAAATGCTGAAAAATTCACTTGTTTATTACTTGTTTTACAATGCTGAGGTTATACATGGTGCTAATAAAATGTAATGCAAAAGAAAAAATCATTTTTAATTGACATATCAGAAATTCTTTTGAATTCTTTCTCCAGGAAATTGTTGTCTGTGATTCAAGCCTTCATTTGAAACCAGAATCAAAATTCTATGACCTCTTATTTTTCTTTTAATCATAATCAAATTTAGCCGAAAACATGCTTTTATCACTTTTCAACGCTAATTTTCTCAAAAACTCGACGTCCTGGAGCATTTTTCTTTTCAGATTCGTAATCAGCGTGAAAAAATCTATTGAAACTGATCAAAATTATTGAAGGGGCATAATTAGTGTCGGACAGTGTTATTAAAGAAACTCCATTATTTGACAAAAAATTTAAAGACATTCTGCAAAAAGAATTTAATTAGAATTTTTTAAAAATTTAACAAAATTCTCAGCAAGAATTAAGATATTTTCCTAAACAGTGAAATTTTGTAAAGGAATTCTATTATTATTAAATTTTGTGATAAAATTCTTTGCAACAATTCGATGATTTTCAATACATAATTTAAAAATTGTGTTACAAAACTTTAATTTTTTTGTATAAAAAATTAAAGAACTTCGCGTGATGTTGATTTATCGATTATTATTACAAGATTATAAATTTGTTTTGAAAGAATGAAATGAAAGTTAAAGTAAGTAAGTTAAAGTAAGTAAGTAAGTAAGTAAGTTAAAGTAAAGATAAAAGTTAAATTTGGCAAAAAGAAAAATGTATTATAAAAAGAATAAAAAGAACAATGAATTAAATTTACCTAGAAAATAATCTTTAATTATTTGGTTCGATCTCTTTAATTTATAAGATTTAAAGGAATATTTAGGAGTCAAGTGTAGTTTAGTCTTCTGACCCTAGAATTGAAATTTCTAAAAATCGTTCATAATTTCGTCGTGAAATAAAGTTAAGAAAGGAAAAACATTGGATTAAAGTGAGAAATAGACAGAATTACCGAGTATTAATACGTATTATATTTCTACGCTACGGTTTACACACATTACACTTTTTATTCACACATATACAGTGCCGGCCAAAATTGTCAGTCCACCCATTTTTAAAAGAATAATAAAATTTTTTTAAAATAAAATTTATGAAAATTAAAATTTTTTTTGGTTTATGTTTTGTAAGACGATAAAATTTTAAAAAGAGTAAGACCTCACAGAAGTCATTTGACAAATATTTTTTCAAGATATTCTTAAAAAATCGCCATTTTCAATGTTTTACAAAAATTTGAATAACTTTTAAAATAATAAACGCTTTTTAATAATCTTAGGCTTATTTTAAAGGTAATTTTCTACGGAATAAGAATTACTTGTAGTCATTAACCTGCAATTTTTTTTTTGAATAAGCATGACGTCAAAATTGGACAAAAAAATTGAAAAAATTTGAAATCATATTTTGTACTAAAAACTATTCTAAAACATATATAAAACATGATATGATGTAGATTTTTCAAGAAAATTTAATAAAAAAATTTATTTAAATTTTACAAATTCTTTTTCTTTTAATAATATTATTTCAAATTTTTCAAATTTTTTTGTCCAAATTTGACGTCATGCTTATTCCAAGAAAAAAATTGCAGGTTACTGACTATAAGTAATTCTTATTCCATAGAAAATGACCTTTAAAATAAGCCTAAGATTATTAAAAAGAGTTCATTACTTTAGAAGTTATTCAAATTTTTGTAAAACATTGAAAATGACGATTTTTAAGAATATCTTGAAAAAATATTTGTCAAATAACTTCTGTAAGGTCTTATTCTTTTCGAAATTTTATCGTCTTTCAAAATATAAACCGAATGAAATTTTAGTTTTCATAAAATTAATGTTAAAAATTTTTTTTCATTCCTTTAAAAATGGGTGGACTGACAATTTCGGACGGTACTGTAAGTACTCCTTTTTACACAAACACCATCATTTTATTTTCTTACAAACATAAAAAATAAAATTTATTTGTATTAAGGAATTTCTTGTGTAAAATATATTTATCGTCATTTTCAACTTAATTTGTTCATAACTTTTATAACTTAAAAATGATCTTTCCTTCTTCATTTATTTAAGAATAAGGATCTTAACCTATTAATTGAATAATAGTTAATTAATTGACGATAGGGGAGGGTGGTCCCATACCTACCCCCTAAAGTCAAGTGATCAAGGTGGAGAAAAATCTTTCTCCAATCGTAGCAAAACTTGGGGCTTTTGTAGTACTCATAGATAGTAATTTTTCGTGAAAATATTTTTTTACCTAGTCCAATATTTTTCGAGGGGGAGGGGGTTACATTTTTGTGTTTTTCAGTACAATGCTTATTTCAATAATTTTTAACTCTTAAACAATTAAACATACAAATTTGACAAAGTACATTTTGGAAAGGTTTTTTCATGCTCTTTCGATTGGAAATAAGCATTTTGTAAAAAAAAATTTTTGACCCAAAAAAATCAAAATTAAAAATAAATTTCAATTTTTGGGGGAGAAAGACCCAATTTTTTTTTTTTTTTAACGAAAGCTGAGGTCTTTTCCTAAAAGGACATATAAATGGTAAAGTGGGACTAGAATGTTTAAACATTGAAAAAAAGAATTTTCTCCTAAACGGAGCATAAAACCGGGTTTTGAGAGCTCCGGCAAGTAGAAAACTCATTTTTTCAATGTTTAAACATTCTAGTCCCACTTTACCATTTATATGTCCTTTTAGGAAAAGACCTCAGCTTTCGTTAAAAAAAAAAAAAAAATTGGGTCTTTCTCCCCCAAAAATTGAAATTTATTTTTAATTTTGATTTTTTTGGGTCAAAAATTTTTTTTTACAAAATGCTTATTTCCAATCGAAAGAGCATGAAAAAACCTTTCCAAAATGTACTTTGTCAAATTTGTATGTTTAATTGTTTAAGAGTAAAAAATTATTGAAATAAACATTACACCAAAAGACCCCTTGATCACTTGACGCGGAATCCCCCAAATATAAATTGTTAAACAGTATCTAAATTTCCAATATAATAGCAGCAATGGTTTTGCCTGTTTTAATTTTCGCCCTATTTTTAGTAAAATATATACGAAATTTGTTATTAATCTTTTTTCGTTTCTGTACTTAACTGCTTCTAAAGATGTCGAAAAGTACAACGTTTCTTAATTCATATCGCCTTACAAGAACATTTTACAACTGACAATGAATAAAATATTTAACTAAAAGAGAATTAAAGTTAAGTAATATGTGCTGTGATTGCTAGTAAAATATTTTATAAATTCCTAAAAAATAAAAGTAAATATGCAAAACCTATCCTCACTTTATGTGAACAATAAAAAAGAAGAGAATAAACAATTACAATGTAAAAATATGAGGGTCGGGTTAGGACCACTCCTTGAAGGTCAGTTACGGACCACCCCCACTATTTTCACAAAATGTTTTGCCAATCACTTATATCAATGGAATTAATTTAATTTGAATGTTGTGCGTTGAAATTAAGGCCATACACAATCAAAATTAATTTCGTAAAAATTTTTCTGTATTCAAAAAACACTGTTAGCTCAAATTCCGTATAGGTCAAAAATTAATCTAACCAATGCTAAAATCTAATATTGCTTGAATCTCCAAAATGAAATCAAACACATTGACAAAACCTGTGGCCCAGTTGTTGGTGTTGTGAAAGTGTTCCATTTATGGTACTGACGAATTTGTTAGTGATACCATCTTTAAGAAACATAAGGAAGTCGGTATGGGACCACCCTCCCCTATAATTCTTAAATTTTTTAAAATAATTACTATAAAATTTAAAAAAATTTTAAAGTAATTTACGATAAAATTTTTAAACTTTTTAAAATAATTTTGACTGAAACATTAAATTTGTAATTTCTTCTTATGTACAATCCACCGAGGATGCACGATAGGTAGCAGTACGAGTTTTCTGCCAAAATCGTCCTTTTTCTCCAAGCGTCACCGAATTCGAATTTCCTGTATTGAACTCAAACCGCTGTCCAACTTTACATCGCTTGTCTGCTATTATCATAGAGGGCCAATTACAAACAAAATGTTTCCGTTATATCTACCAATCAGAGAGCTACTGTCAAGTTTAAAGAAAACTTTCTTGATTTTCGCCTAAAAAGGGGAAAAGTTACCACGGTTACGCTCCTGGTGACCATAAAAAAATCCAACAAAACCGGAAATTACGTCTCGCTGAGTGCCGAGGATGAATGACTTGCAAGTTTGTTTTTCCCACGGATTCCAATTCAACCCTTTGGTTTTCTTTTATTATTTATTACAAGAAGTTATTGCCGACTGTCATTATCTTATTGGACGCCTTTGGGACCCTTACTAACTACGGACCTTGATGTTTGGACCATATGGCTAGTTACGCGCTAGGGAATTTTGAACTTTGGTGACCAGAGAGGATAAAGTGGGGAGGATTCATGGCACGCCGACGAACGAAGCGAGGCATCGCTCTCATTCCTGCAGCGGCCATCGAGACAATCAGCTGGAAGTTCAGTAGAGACAATAAAAGTTTATTTAAAATTGTGTGGTGACCAGTGGTTTCGTGGATGTTCAACTGATTAATAATATAAGGTATGACTCCTGTTTTGTGTTTAAGTGATTGGTTTCCCAAGAATAATGCCCCTGCCTGGCTGAGAGGTTACCCAGGTTTTTTATGTAGTATTGGTGCTGTGTAGTTGCTGGTGGATTAACCTGGCGGTCTCGTTCCACCAGAGCTATTTATTATTTTGCTGACGGTATATTTGCGGGGCTCATTCCTCGGGCTTAACTTTTGTTAAAGTGGGATCGATCTCGTCTGATAATTTACGGTACTTGTGTCACTTTCTCGGTCAGTCTTGGGCTTGGGTCACACATAATTTTGAATTCAATTGTACTTATTGTACGGGTTATGCTGAGTGCTGGTTTTTCTCCCCCCCCCTCTCCGATCTACTGTAAATTACGCGATCTCCGAGTTAGCAGGAGGAGCTCCTCCCCATTAACTTATTTTTATTAACAAATTTAACTCTATATCATTGTGAAAATTGAATTGTGGTTACATCCGATTCTGCCCTCTTTTCCCCCTTTTGTTGTAATTTCTCGATTGCTAAACCTGTTTAATCCCGTGTGATTTATGGTTACCAATTTAGTTTTAAGTCATTTATAACATTACTGAAAATTGTTATAATCAACGGAAAAATTTATATAAATAATTTGTGCACTAGTTTTAAACCGATTAAATAAATATTTGTTACTATGTAAATTTCAGTTTTTTAAATTAAGAACCACCCCTCCTCTCCGCGATGAAGCTAGATATGTTTTTGAATTGAGAAGTTTTAGAATAAATTAATATTGAGGTTTCGGCTTTCGCTGTTAATTTTTTGTGGTGTTGACGATGTCCCAAGAAAGGACTGGCGCCCAATAAAATAAAATATTCGCAAAATTCGAATCTTCTCATCTCCATTTGAACGAGAAATATATAAGTCTTTGGCAAAAATAGTTTTATCTTTTAATTTTGTTGTTGAATAAAATTTCTCGTTACACTTTATATTATACCTAATTTGCGTCTACAGCCGGTTTTATTAGGAGTACTCGCATTTGCCTGGACCACCTATTAATTAGGTTTTTTCGCCAGAGGACAGAGAAACTGTAGAAAACCTCTCTTGAGTACAACCGGTTTTATCGACAGTCAAGTTCAAATGGTGTGTACCGGACAATAATCGACAGTGCACATCATTTTACCTCAACCTCAAACCTCCCGCTTGATAAATCACGAAAGTAGTGAGAAACACATCGGGCTATAGCGGGCACCAAGGCGGTCACCCATCCAAGTACTAACCGCACTGAATGTTGCTTAACCTCGGTGATCGCAAGCCACAGAGTCTCACCATTGTGATTTACCATCGATCAATATAATTTTATTTCTTACAATAAATGTATAGATCAATTTTTTAAATAATTTTTTTCGAAATACTAGCACTAAATTAACAACTTTTAATCCTTGTCTGATTGTGAGCAAACGATAGGATCTATTTATTTTGAAAATTAAAAGTATTATAAAACAGTAGGTAGCAAAATGCCTAACTTGCGATTTGACCAAATCACACAAATGTTTCACATTACAATTCACGGTGGTCTGGAAGGCGGAAAGTTCCGAGCAAAAATGTCGCCAAAATCGACAAACGGGGATGTTTTAAGGAAGGTTTGGGCATCACAAAACCGTTTGATATGAAATCCTAGCTGATCATTTAAGTGAGATATCGTGATATCAATCTCAAATGTGCAAATTTAGACCTAAGTTTTCTTTAAATGCAACTTAACAGAAAGTATTGGTACAAATATTAGCGTATATATATATATATATATATAGGGGAGTGCTGTTAGGGTTGAGCCATCGCGTTTATTTTGTTTTATCACACTAGCGCCATCTGTTTTTGTACTTAAATTCTTGCTACTAATGCCAGTCAACTTTACACATGAGTTTCAGTCTAGTATACGAACGTATACTTTTGTTTTTTGCGAGTCATTGTTATACGCTCAACAGAAACTTTTTTGTGGTGTCAAAAAAAGAGATGTAAATGTAGAAGAAATATGCCAAAGACAAAGTAAATTTATTGAAATTGTTTATTAAGATGTTATACGAAAATATGAAAAAAAATTTGGGATTTTGTGTGACGCGTTTTTTGTTCTGTGTGGTATGTCGCAAAACGACGCGTGAGTTAGCGTTGAGCCAGGCCGTGTCGTAAGGGTTTAAAACCGCTGAACCAGTTTAGCTCTAATTTTCACACAAGCTCAACAACTACTTTTTGCTGTCCTTAATCGTTGGTTTTTCAAATAAAATTATAATTTTAATCAACATTTAAAGACGATTTTTTTATTCATAAAAATGAACTTTTTTTGTTTTTTGCTGCCATTTTGTCAAAAAATGATATTTTTTTAATTCCTTTAATTAAAGACTACATTTTTAATATAATAACAGAATCTTTTTGAATTTTTGATTTTAGATGATTCTGTCAAATGTTATCATGTTCACTACGGGACACTTTTATTCGAAGACCATTGGGAGATATGATATAGAAGCCAAAGGGTATAATATTTTTACAAATGAAATATATTTTTTTAAACTTTAAAAGATGTAAAAAATTATAGGAAAACTTTTACATTAATAAGTAAATATTCCTTTTAAAAAAATCCCGAAAAACTGCATCTTTCGACCGCCTAGCTGTATATAACCCCTTAAATATACTATAGCCATTTGTGTGGCACAAATATTTTTTTTCTATTTTGTAATAAAAATCCTTCTATAAAACGAGTAAATATGCAAATTAGGTAAAGAGAGACAGTCTAAAATTTTTTATCTTCGAAAGAGGAAGAAAACTATAGCTTTAGATTTTCTGCATTATAAACATGGACCACTTTATGTTATTTATTTAGAAAGAAGAAGACAGAAAGATATTTGAAAAAGATATATATCTACCTATATTATAAAAAGATATTGCCGCCGCTGTTTCAAGATTCCGTAAGGGCGCCCTATCTCAAAGGGTCCGTCAAAACTTATGTCAAAATTGACCTATTTTTTGACCTATAGGTCAAAAAAAAGATAAATAACGGCCTCACATTACGTCAAAATCTATGTCTCATTTGACCTATTTTTTGACCTATAGGTCAAAAAGTGGTCCCCGTGTAGGTCCTTACATTATGTCACAATACAAGTTTAATTTTACCTATTTTTTAAACTACGGGTTTTAAAAGGGGCCTTGATGTGGGCCATCACATTACGTCAAAATTTGGTCTGTGTTTTACCTACAATCTTTATATTATCCAGAAATAGAGTTAGGATTTCTAAGGGCTGTTAAATCTTATGTCTAATTTGACCTACTTTTTGACCTATAGGTTAAAAAGAGAATAAATAACGGATAAAAATACATGTTTAATTTTACCTATTTTTTGAGCTACGGGTTTTAAAAGGGGCCTTAATGTGGGCCATCACATTACGTTAAAATTTGATCTATGTTTTATCTACAAGTCAGAGCTTGCCCCCTCAAATAGGAGCACCAAATAGGACGTCAAAGCCTGTGCCAAAGACAATTTTTTTACTTGCAGGCTGTTATGGTACTACAAAATTTAAGTACCCTCAAAATTTAAGTCAATTTTGAGGTCAGTTTTGAACTAAGCGTCAAAATTTGACAAACAATTTCCGCTGCTCTCAAAATATAGGACAATTTTGAGGGCAGTTCTGACCTAAACATCAAAAAATGAAAAACAATTTCTGCTACTGTCAAAATTTAGGTCAATTTTGAGGACAGTATTGACCTAAACGTCCAAAGTTAAAAAACCATTTCTGCTACTGTCAAAATTTAGGTCAATTTTGAGGGCAGTATTGACCTAAACGTCCAAAGTTGACAAACAATTCATGCTACCCTCAAAATTAAGGTCAATTTTGAGGGCAGATTGGACTTAAACGTCAAAATTTGACAAACAATTTCTGCTACTCTCTAAATTTAGGTCAATTCTATGTAAGTAATGTTTTTATTATTAAAATGTTCTTTTCAATTTTTTAAAAATTTAAGTGGCTTTGAAATCAATAAGTTTTTTTCTTCTGTTTATTCATTTTGTATAATTATTATTAAAATAATGAAAAATAATGATATTAGTAAGGAATAGATATTAAAATGCAATTTTTTTAAAATACTATATTTTTAATTTTCTTTAATTAGTAAAAAGTTAATTTTTTCTGTCGATTTTCTTATTATATTAGTATTTAAAACAGTTATTCGTTAGGAATAGATGTTAAAATGCAACTGTTATAACAAATTAATTTTTTGTTTTCGTTTAAAAATTAAAAAGTTATGTCCACATAGTAAATTGAATTTTTTTCCATTTATGAGAGATTCCGCGTCAAGTGATCAAGGGGTCTTTTGGTGTAATGTTTATTTCAATAATTTTTTACTCTTAAACAATTAAACATACAAATTTGACAAAGTACATTTTGGAAACCTTTTTCATGCTCTTTCGATTGGAAACAAGCATTTTGAAAAAAAAAATTTTGACCCAAAAAAATCAAAATTAAAATCAAAACCCGGTTTTTAGCTCCGTTTAGGAGAAAATTCTTTTTATCAATATTTCAACATTCTCGTCCCACTTTATCATTTATATGTCCTTTTAGGAAAAAACCTTAGCTTTCGTTTAAAAAAAAATTGGGTCTTTCTCCCCCAAAAATTGAAATTTATTTTTAATTTTGATTTTTTTGGGTCAAAAAATTTTTTTTTTCAAAATGCTTATTTCCAATCGAAAGAGCATGAAAAAACCTTTCCAAAATGTACTTTGTCAAATTTGTATGTTTAATTGTTTAAGAGTAAAAAATTATTGAAATAAGCATTGTACTGAAAAACACAAAAATTTAACCCCCTCCCCCTCGGAAAATATTGGACTAGTTAAAAAAATATTTTCACGAAAAATTACTATCTATGAGTACTACAAAAGCCCCAAGTTTTGCTACGATTGGAGAAACATTTTTCTCCACCTTGATCACTTGACATGGAATGCCCCTTATAGATAGTAAAATTTTCTTTTTTTTGCAGTTTTTATTTTTTTCTATGATAAGAAATTGTCTATAGATATATTTCATATAAGTGATTTACATTTTGTAATTTAAAGTTGTATTAATTTGGAAATGATTGTTGAATGATGAAAATTGTAAATGAAAATTAGAAATGGAAATTGAAAATAGATATTGCAATTGGATACAAGGGAATTTAAAATATAGAAAAAAGGCAGAATTGGAAATAATGTTAGTTGGAAATGGAATAGGATATTTTAAATTAAATTGTTCTAAACGCTTCATTTTTTTAAATAAAAAAGACGTTATTTATTTTAAAGTAATTTTCACTATATTATAATAGTAATAATAGATAATAAAAAACATAACAACCGTTAGGCAGTGTTGATTGTGGAGAAAATCAATGAAAAAGAATGATAAATCATTTGATTTTACAAAAAATTTTAAAAACAATCACTTAAGTCGTTTTCCGACTAAATAAATTGTGTTAATTCACGTTTGATTGTTAAGAATAATTGGGGTCTATTTTGAGTGATTCAGTTAAAGAACTCATATGTAGAAAAATAAACCATAATAAAATTATTGATCAAGAAATTCCTTGTGGAAGAATTTAAAATAATGCTATGATAATTAATCATTCTTTAAAGACGCAACAATATAGCGCTACACTTCAATCCAATAGTAAAATTAAAAATATATTTCATTCAGGTAAAGTAGACGTTTCCTTTAAAAAATTCAAACAAGTTAGTTTGAGTTTCAACAACAACATTCGGATATAAGAAAGAATGAAGTTATAAATAATGAAGTAGACTCCTATGAAAAAGTAGTGTACAATGTTAATAAGAATATAGAGGATAACTGAATCATACCAATTTTTTCTGTAAAGTTATCGATTCAAATGATGATACCAAAGACGTAAGACGTAAGACCTTCTTATACCAAAGGCGTAAGACATAAGACTTAAAAACTACGGACGGACACCGAAGTCTCGCTATAAGGGTTTTGGCCCTTGGCCACGAAACCCTAAAAAGAGACAGGTCAAATAGAAAAAAATATAGGGAAAAAAAGAAATTAAAAATATAAAATAAAATAAGATCTTTGTTTGAAAACTCTAAAAGTGTTAATTCTAATCAATCTATTGATTTAATAAATACATTTAGTTCACAAAAATCAATTGTTCCTCTGCCAAGCATCTTTATCCCATTAAGGACCAAACGGACGAAATATTAGTGTTGAATTCGAGGAGTTTTCTTTATATGAAAAAGATCCTTAAAAAACTAATATATACCATACCTAATGTAAAATTTATCGCTCTTTCAGATTCCGTTGTCAAAATTTGTTTATAACAATTATGAAAAAAGTTATGATTAATTTATAAAAAAACACTATTTTTCGAGAAAAAAAATTCATTTAATGGATATTTTCACACAGAAAAATTAAGGATATTGTCTCGAGAGCTCAAAATATCGCGTCCATGGACCCTCAGCTACAAAGAGTATCAAAAAATAAATTTTAATTCCAAGATGGTGGTCGACAAAATGTCGGCTGAACCTCGAAAAATGGTCCACAAAAGTCCCAACGTGTTAAATAAATGAAATCTCAAATGCACATGCATGAAAATAAGTTTGGTTGAGTTTTTCTGATCGCTGATTACAAATATAATTAGAATTTTAAAATATAATTGTAATTTTAAAAAATTCAAAATGGCGGATCCAATATAGCGAACGAATTTTTCAAAAATTTTGCTGAATTCACGTGAAACTTGTTACTCGGGGGTTTTTGAGGTTGCTGATTACGAATCCGATGTCAGTTTCACAAAATTCAAAATGGCGGATCCAATACGGCGGATGAATTTTTAAAAAATAACTGAATTCACTTGAAACTTGTTACTCAGGGGTTTCGGGGTCGCTGTTACGAATATAAAGTAAGTTTTCTAAAATTCCAAATGGTAGATCCAATATGGCGGACGAATAATAAAACATTTTCCTGAATTGGGCGAGACTATCGACGGCTAAGGGACAAAAACATTAAAAAAAAAGAATAACTTGCTACTAAAAAATAGACAATAAATTTGTAAATTCATCCGCCATATTGAATCCACCATTTTGAATTTTTGAAAACTAATTTTATATTCGTAATCAGCGACCTCAAAAACCCCTGGGTAACAAGTTTCAACCCAATTCAGGAAAATGTTTCATTATTTGTCCGCCATATTAGATCTATCATTTAGAATTTTAGAAAACTAACTTTATATACGTAATCAGAGACCCCGAAAACCCATGAGTAACAAGTTTCAAGTGAATTCATTTATTTTTTAAAAATTCATCCGCCATATTGGATGCGCCATTTTTAATTTTGTGAAACTGACATCGGATTCGTAATCAGCGACCCCAAAAACCCCCGAGTAACAAGTTTCACGTGAATTCAGCAAAATTTTTGAAAAATTCGTTCGCCATATTGGATCCGCCATTTTGAATTTTTTAAAATTACAATTATATTTTAAAATTCTAATTATATTTGTAATCAGCGATCAGAAAAACTCAACCAAACTTATTTTCATGCATGTGCATTTGAGATTTCATTTATTTAACACGTTGGGACTTTTGTGGACCATTTTTCGAGGTTTAGCCGCCATTTTGTCGACCACCATCTTGGAATTAAAATTTATTTTTTGATACTTTTTGTAGCTGAGGGTCTATGGACGCGATATTTTGAGCTCTCGAGACAATATCCTTAATTTTTCTGTGTGAAAATATCCATTAAATGAATTTTTTTTCTCGAAAAATAGTGTTTTTTTATAAATTAATCATAACTTTTTTCATAATTGTTATAAACAAATTTTGACAACGGAATCTGATAGAGCGATAAATTTTACATTAGGTATGGTATATATTAGTTTTTTTGAGGATCTTTTTCATATAAAGAAAACTCCTCGAATTCATCACTAATATTTCGTCCGTTTGGTCCTTAATGGGTTAAATGACAATGTAATTAATTTTAATAACAGAAGAAGAGGACCATTTTTTACGTTAAAAAAAGGTTTCGATAAAAATAGATCCAATTTTCAAAGTTTTTATGAAATTGCTGCTACTTTTAATACAAATTCTGCCCACATAGCACAAAAACTTAAAGAATACTTCTAGGAAGTTTCCCGGGTGAACCTTCGGAAGTTACCCTTGGTAACATCCTGGAAATTTCCAGGAAATACAATAATGTCCGCAGGTCAGAAGCTGCCCATGAAAACTTCCTGGTAACTTCCTGGAAGCTTCCCATAGAAACTTTCTGGAAGTTACCAGGAAGTTTCCAAAAATCCTCAAACATATAATGAAATATATAATATATAAATTAGCCCTGTAAAGTTAAGTGACGATTTGATTGAGCGCATAAAGCGCTATCCCAACAGCACACTTTTAAGGCTTATGGTGGTTCGAGTCCTATTTTTAAATAATAATTTCACTAAAAAATTTTTTAAATAATTTTCTATGGGAAGCTTCCAGAAAGTTTCCATGGAAAGCCTTTATCCTGCGGACATTACTGTATTTCCTGGAAATTTACAGGAAGTTACCAAGGGTAACTTCCAAAGGTTCCCACGCGAAACTTCCTGTAAGTTTTTGTGCTATGTGGGTGAAGGAGAAATACCAGAATCTTATGTACCGTTTTATAATAAGTCTAAAAAGTAATTAAAATCAGTGAGTAATTTAGATCTGAATGTTGAAGCGTGGATTTATCCTATATTTTATCCACTCGGAAATAAAGGTTATAACATTAATATGATTCGTAGTGATAGTGATTTTAAAAGTAAAAACCAGACTTTTTCTCGGTCTGCCTATTGTAAATTCAAAATAGCTATTAGAGATAAGGAATTTAATCAACTTTTATATGGGGGAAGATTATTTCAACAATGGGTTGTTGACATTTATGTACAAATAGAGAAAGATAAATAACGATTTTGTACAAACAATAAAGCTCAATTGAGAAGTGAAACATATCAAGGGCTAATCGATTATTTACAAAATCATAAGTTAGAAAATAATGTACATGTAGGAAAAATGCTTATATTGCCATTAACTTTTATAGGAACACCTCGTAAATTATGCAGCAATATCAGGATCCTATGGCTATTGTTGGTCGTCATGGTAGACAAGATTTATTTATTACAATGACGTGTAATCCAAATTGGAAAGAAATACAAGAAAATTTATTGCCTCATCAAACTGCTTCTGATAGACCTGATATAGTAACTAGAGTTTTTACCTTGAAGGTTAAACATCTTTTAACAGTTATTGTTGACAACAAGCTATTTGGAAAAGTCTTATGTTTATGTTATTGAATTTCAAAAGCAAGGATTGACACATATTTACTTGTTAGTTATATTGAAAGAAAATTCTAAATTATTAACAGTTGACAGTGTTGATCGTTATATTTCTGCAGAAATTCCTGATAAAAATATTAATTCTTCTTTGCATGAAATAATAATGCAAAATAACATTCATGGTCCTTGTAGAGATTGGTGTTTAATTGATGGTAAATGTTCAAAAAATTTTCCAAAATGCTACCAAGAAGAAACTACAATTGAATAACATTGTTATGTTCGTTGTCGGCGAAGAAATAATAATAAAACGTACGAACAACCAAACGGATTTGTTGTTAACAATTCTAATGTAGTTCCATATTGTCCTATACTTTCAGAATTATTTAATTGTCATATAAATGTGTAAATAGTTTCAAGTATCAAATCTGTTAAATATTTATACAAATATATAATCAAGGGTCATGATGCTGTATCCATTATTATTACAAATGTCAATGGTGAGGTGACTGTTGATCACAATGAAATTAATCATTATGAAGAGAATAGATATGTAGGTCCTGTTGAGACAGTTAGGAGAATTTTAAGTAAACCATTGGGGAAAAAGAGCCATAGTATTAATCGTTTACCCTTAAATTTACCAAATGAACAGAATGATATTATTCGTGAAAGGAAAGATAATAACAATGTTACATTTGATTTGCAGAAAAATATAAAATTGCTTAATTTTTTTAACCATAATAAACGTGATGTTTCTGTTCGTCAGTATTATTATTCAGAAATACCAGAACATTTTACGTGGGTAACGAAATCTCTTGAATGGAAAAAAAGAATTCGTAAAGAAAAAGTATTAGGAAGAATGTATTCAGTTAATCCATGTAAATTGAAGTTATTTCACCTTACATTATTGTTGCTCACAGTAAGAGGAATAACTTCTTTTCAAAGTAATGTATATTCAATCTTTTTGGTAATTTATATTTTGTTGTATGAATTCTTTTTTACTTTTTATGTATGCACAAGACTATTCTATTTAATATTGTATTATTATTTTTTAATTGCTGTTATTAAATTATGTTTGTGAAATTGTTCTTGTGGTTTCCTTAAACAAATAAAGAAATTCTAATTCTATTTGAAATTTTAAAAATAATTTTTAATTAGTTAAAGTAAAATTTTGAATTTTTTTAAAATCTTACTACCAATATGGAAAAATAACACATTAGGAAGAATGTATTCAGTTAATCCATGTAAATTGAAGTTATTTCACCTTACATTATTGTTGCTCACAGTAAGAGGAATAACTTCTTTTCAAAGTTGAAGAACAGTTAATGGAGTTATTCATGAATCTTTAACATCTGCTAGTTTAGCAATAGTGGAAGAAGCTGTCTTATGGATGATGCCTCATTCACTTCGACAATTATTTGTAAGAATTCTATTTCATTATCATTCTGTACATCCGCAAAACTTTAGGAAAAATTCAAAACTTGACTATTCAAAACTTAACAATATTGATGCTGGAAAAACAGCTTATAAAAATATAAAATCAATGTTATTAAATGAAGGATATTGTGTAACTGATTTTCAGGGATTATTAGACATTAATGAAGATTTATCTGCTCAGGTTGATGATGTAAATATTTTTGAACATATCAAGATAGGAGAGCATATCATATCAAAAGAAGCACTTTTTAAAAAAATACTGATGATTTTATTTAGGATAAAGCACTAATGGCTCCAAAATATGCTTTAGAAGTTATGGATAAGTTATTAAGAGATAAATGAAGTTTTTGGTGGAAAAATTGTTATCCTAGGAGGAGATTTTCGACAAATTTTACCGATAAAAGAACGAGGTACTAGATCAGAAATAATAAATTTATCAATAAAAAATAGTAAATTATCGAAACATTTCCGAAAGTACTCATTAATAGAAAATATGAGAGCTTTACCAGAGGAAACAGAATTTGTAGATTTTCTACTTAAAGTGGGTAATAGTGAATTAAGTAATATAGATGATAACATCCAAGTACCAGAACATATTATTCAACAAGGCAATATTGATACTGCTAAAGAAATGTATAGTCATTTAATACAACAGAATAAATTTAATGAGTTGTCGAGGTGTGCAATTTTAGCATCTGCAAAACGTTGATGTTGATGATATTAATAAGAAAGTGGTGCGTCTCTTAGACTGTAAAGGTGAAAAAATATATAAAAGTATTGATTCTACTAAAAATTGTGATAATGGAAAATTTACTGATGTGTTCTTACCAGAATATTTAAGCACTCTCTTTCTAGGCCAGTCGTTGGGTCGAAAAAGTGCACAAGAATGCAACCTAAAAAGTCTCCGTGGTTTATTGTAGTTTGGGGGCTCCACATAAGAGCCCCACAGTTTGCTGTCGATTATCAGTTGCGAAAAATAGTGTAAACAATCGTCAAAGTTTGGAAAACGTGGTTTTTCGATGACCGACGCTTTGGGTTACATTTTAGAGGAAAAATTTGTTATTGAAAGTTGTAGAGCTTGGAAATAGCTTTCTAATAACTGGTCATATGTTAAAAAACATTAATTAGTTTAGTTGCCAAGGAATTTAAACCATTAAAAATAGCACTTTTTTAATTGTTTAATAACTTTGTTAATACTTATCGAATTTGTTTATAATTCAATAAATCTAAAAAAAATTCAAGTCGATCGGATCGGACAAATAGTTTATGCATAATTCCATTTGTTAACTAAAAACATGTAATTTTTCAACGGAATTTTAACCTTGGTAACTTCCTGTAAATTTCCTACAATTTAAAAAAAAATTCAGTCCGAAAGCTCTTCATAATTTGGAGATATTTATGAAAATTTGATTACATTATAATTATTATAAGTAATTGACAATAACTTTCAATTATGTTTTAAGTAAACAATTAAATGAATTCCTCTTAAAGCATGAAATAAAATTTTTTTATTTTTCAGATTCGCATTTTAATAATAAAATTATATTAGGTAACAAAACATTTAACATTAATAAAAGATAGGCATTGACAATGCGACTTTTAAATTGCTTTAATTTTTTTTCTATTTCGTTGTCCGTCTAATTTATTTTTAAAGACTCTTTTTATTATTTTTAAAGCTTTAAGTAATAATTTTAAAGACATTTTCGGTTATTTTCCCTTTTTAAACCATTTCTGAAATTGTTGACAACAAAATATTTAATACCTACAATATATAAACATGTATTAATGAAGAATAAAACTTACACTATTAAAAGTTAATAATTAGAAAGAAAAAATACAATTCATATTAAAAATTAAACGATAGATAACCTGATATCAAAATATTCCATAAGCTTTTTGTACAAATAGATATAAAAATAAAGGTTTAGGTTAAAGAATACGAAATAAGTTCTTACACTTTTCGAATTAACAATTTGAATAATAAATAGTTTACATAATAAAAATTTCACACGAAAAAAACTTTAACGGGAACAGCGATAACTATCGCTAAAATAGCGAAAGTGTTTGGGGGAATGACTAAAAATTTCGCTAATATAGTGAAATTTTTAGTTGTTCCAGGCGAAGATTTTTTTCATGCACTGTAAACAATTTATATATATTATAATTTTGATATATCCAAATTTTTAACATTTGGAAGTTTATATTGATACATTAGGTTTATGCTCTATCATGCGTCAGAAAATAATGATTTTCATTTGTGGCATACAAAATTTTTAAATTCGGGCTAAATCAAAATTAGCAAATGTAACATGTCGAATTGATATAGATTATCCCAAATAATTAAATCAGTAACTTCATTGAAAAATTGATGATTCCTTCTATTTGAATGAGATCTCCTTTAGCAAGTTCGAAATAAAATAAAATTTTCTATTATGATTTTCTAAATTAATTCATTCTGATATAAATAAAAAGTAAGTATTTTAAAATGTTTATATCTCTACAACTCAAATAAAAATCATATAACTGGGTATCTATTGAGGAACCGAAAAATACCCCGACTTTTCCCTAAAATTATTTTACTTTTTCCAGACTTTTTATTAACCTTATTTTCTAACCGTTAGACACCCTGTATAAAAACATTTTGAATTAAAAGAGATTGTTATAGTCAGCAAAAATATACATCTCCACCTGTATTGTTTCATATTCGACAGGAGCTGTAAAACGTATTTGCAACTCAGTCTTATTTCTGCCTTTAAAGTGTATTATTAATTTTATTTATAAATTGTCACTCTCTGAAGTTATAAAAAGTAAATTGTGTCTATTAAATAAATTAGACGGTAACATTTTGGCGATCCTGCCAGGACAGCAACAAACGACGTAGAAATAATTAGTCAAACTGTGCTATTTTCGATTGTGAACCTGTTTTTCTACGGAAAATATTCGAGTTCAAACAAAGGAGGAAAGGTTGTTGAGCTTGTCGATCTGGACAATAAGACTCAGAAGAAGACGACTTCTGGAGGAATTTCATTCAATTGGAGATCCAGGCAGATACGTCAGTCGCTTACTACGGGTGCTTTGCAGCAGTGTCTACGGCCACTCTTCACACATCACCAGGGTCCAAAAGAAGCAGAAATACGTCAGATTTATTCCACGAATAAACTACATTTGATATGTTACATTAATTAAATGGTAACTACACTACGAGTGTTAGTAAGTCTTAGTTTCCTTAATAAAATAAACTATTTCGCTGAATAACCTTGTTATAAGTGTGTAGCCACTTGAAGAAGTGAAGAGAACTAAAAACACATAACTTTTGTTACGCGAAACATTTATTTCCACCCGACAAAAGTAAATTAAAATGTAGCATTCTGACATATTACACATGAAGGTGTTTTAAACGCATAAACTATACATCTGACACAAACTCTGACTCGACTGACGAAAGTTTAAGTATGGAGAACGCATCAAAAACTACCCTTAATCTACCTGGAACATCAACAACGCCAAACATGAAACAGATTCTTTCATCTATTGTGGATCACCTTTCAAGAATAAATATAGGAGTTATGAGTTTTGTTCATGAAAATAATAACAGAAAAGATAAGATAGTAAAATTAGGCAGAGAATTAGGGTTAGATTCTATGGAAGAAACAGATAACGAATCAGAAAATGCATCCCATAACGAAAGTTATTTCGGTGATAAAGAATCGCAATCCGATGTTCAACAAGAAACAAATAGAATAAATAATCAAATAATAATACAAAATCAACATTTAGGAAAAATTGCCGCGAAAAATATAATTAGAACTATTAAACATATAAGTGATTGAAATTACGGAAAATCATAAAAGACTCAATATTAAAGGTAAACTTTTTCACATTTCTATACTATAAAACGAAAAAATCAGCACATAATGTGAAAGTACATTGAATGTAATAATTAATAATCAGTAATACATTTTTTAATATTTATAAAGTTCTTAGAAAAATTTAATTGAAATATGGTGACTTTCGACATTTCATAGGTAAGTTTTAAAATTAATTTTTATCTATTATTTTGGGTATGTTTACGTAACAATCTATCTATAAAAGTAAATTAACACATTTTTAACAAATATCAATCAAGAAATTTGTTTTACCTAAATCATTTACATGCTTCTTTATTAAATTTTCATAGCTGTGAAACTAGACTACGATTAATTTTTTCTGTGCATCTTAATTTAAAAATTATAATTATAACATTAATTAAAACATTTTTCGAAAATCATTATCGAAAGTGAATTCTATAGACATTAACCATTACACAGGCCGACAAAATTTCATCAACTGCATGTTGCCTATAATGTTACAGCCGATGTTTACAGGATTTTGTCCGTAGAATACGAATTTGACCTTGAAAATATTAGATTGGCTATAGTTTTTAATCAACTTACGTTTCAATACGCAAAATACGCATTTTTGACATTTTTTGAATGAATGTTGAATCATAAACTGAAACAGTAAATCTGACGGCATAGGGCCAAATTAAAGCATAAACACTGCTATTTAATATCCAAAAACAAAAAAATTTATTTATGTACAATTTAACCTATAATGTCCAAAGAGACAAACGTTGTTCCATAAACATATTGAAAACAACAGTACTTTTGACCATCTAAGTCAATTTAAATAAAAATTAGTCTCTCTAGGGGTTTTTATGGTCGCTGCTTACTGTTCTGTATTCAGATTTTAATATTCAAAATTGTAGATCCAATATTGCAAATTTTTTTTAATTTTACATTTTTATCATAAAAGGTGTAAATTATTTTTAAAAATTGGTATGCCATTTGTAATTTTTATATTTCATAGCAGATTTGTAAGCAGCGATCATAAAAAAACCCCAGAGAGACTAATTTTGACTTGAATTGCCTTACATGGTCAAAAGTAATGTTATTTTTAATATGTTTTAGAACAGCGTATGTTTTTTTGAACATAATAGGTTAAAGTGTACATAAATTAAATTTTTTGTTTTTGGATACTCAAGAGCATTGTTTAAGCTTTAATTTGGTGCTATGCGGACGGATTTAATGTTCCGGTAAATTGATTAAAAACTAGAGCCAATACAATATTTTCAAGGTCAAATTCGTAATCTACCGACAAAATCCTATAAAAATCAACTTCTATTGGTTAGGCCACAAAATTTTGTTGGCCTGTGTTATTTGTAAAAATTATGAGATTTTTCTAAAAGTAGGCCGCAACGACTTTAGGTGAAATAAAATATTAATTTAATTTTTGAATTTGTTATTTAATTGAAAAATGTTCGAATTATCCAAATATCGTAAAATTTAATTGAAAAGAATTTATCTTAAGTAAAAATTAGTTTTCTCAAAGACATAATGAAATATATAATATATATTTACCCTGCAAAGTCAAGTGTCGATTTGGTTGAGCGCATAAAGCGCTATCCTAGCAACACACTGTTAATTTGCAGGAAACTTCCAGGAAGTTTCCATGGGAAGCTTCTAACTTGCGGAAGTTTTTGTGCTATGTGGACAGTTAAAAATTGACCCAAATGTTCAAAGAGTTCCACAGTGTAGAACTAGTCAACATCACAATTCTTTTACTGTCGCTGTTGCATCATTATGGAATTCTCTTCCCTGCTCTATAACAAGTTCACAGATTCTTTTCGTGTTTAAAAGAAAACTTTGTACATATTTATTGTTCCTTAATAATTAATAAGGTTCTTTTAATGTATATTCAATCTTTTTGGTAATTTATATTTTGTTGTATGAATTCTTTTTTACTTTTTATGTATGCACAAGTCTATTCTATTTAATATTGTATTATTATTTTTTAATTGCTGTTATTAAATTATGTTTGTGAAATTGTTCTTGTGGTTTCCTTAAACAAATAAAGAAATTCTAATTCTATTTGAAATTTTAAAAATAATTTTTAATTAGTTAAAGTAAAATTTTGAATTTTTTTAAAATCTTACTACCAATATGGAAAAATAACACAGGCCTACAAATTTCAGACCCAGAATCTGATATCACATTTTCAAAATTTAAAATGGCGGATCAAATATGGTATTTAGTTTGAGTAAAAAAATTAAATGCTTTATTTTTCTTTAGGAACATTTACAAATTTTTCTTTAAAGGATCTTTGTATAGTTGGTTTTGTTTTTAAAATATAATACAGAATCACCTCTTTGTTTATTTCTGGACCTGTAAATACATCTTTTCTCAATTTAGATATCGATAGGTGTGGAAATTATTTTTTCAAGCAATCAAAAGTGATTCTGTTTTACATTCCAATAAACGAAAGCCACTACGAAGATCCTTTGAAGAAAAACGTGTAAAGTTCAATAAAGAAAAATAAAACTTGATTTTCTTCTCTAAAAGAGTGTATGAATCATGCCCTAAATGTTCGAATTTCATGTTTCTCGATTTTACTAACATCTTTCGATTAAATAGACTACAAAATTTGGTAATAAATGGCCGGACAAAAAAACAGCCTAAAAATTAAAAGTTCCCAATTTTTTAAAATTCGACATCAGATTCCTAATTAGCTAACAAAAAAACCCCGAAAGAAATGAATTATAATCAATTTAGATAAATTGTTATAGACTACCCACCATATTAGATTCGATATGTCGTCATATTATATCCGCCATTTTAAATTTTGAAAATGTGACATCAGATTCGTAATATGCGACCTCAAAAACACCCAAGTGAAGAGTTTCAAGCGAATTAGTTAAATTTTTTAAAAATATGTCTCCACATTACATCCGCCATTTTGAATTTCGAAAATCTGACATCGGATTCGTAATTAGCGACCTCAAAAACCCCCGAGTAAAAAGTTTCAAGCGAATCCGATCAATTTTTTATTTTGACAGCCGCTATATTGGATCCGCCATTTTGAATTTCAAAATCCAACATCGGTTCTCTAATCAACGATCCCAAAATATTAAGAATCAGATGCTTAAGTTCAAGTACTTTCCAATTATTCTATTTTTCCTTTTCTCAGTTTTTAGGTCGTGTAACCGAAACTTTAAATTGTTGTAACATAGTGAAAAATGTCGGATCGGATTGGGTGTGGAATATTTTGAAAGGGTATTAATTGTACTTTCTTTTAAAATTTGTTCCAATGATAAAAAAATTTTTTTGTAGATTTTATTGAGAGTCGAATGTTGCCAAAACAGCCTTTCTCATTCTTTTAGGTTAGAATATCTCTTAATTTTTCAAATTAATTTGTACCTGGAATGAAGCATTTAGATGTAGTATACAAATGAAAGATATGTTCATCAATTTGACATTTTTAATCAAAATTATAGAATTTTAAAAATATATTAATTTTAATGAAAAAAAAATTATTATTTATATTCTAGCAGACAATACGATTTTTCTTATTAAATGTTATTCTTAAAGTAATAGTAACTGAGAAAAAATCTATTAATAATGTTGAATTTTTGGTAATGAACAAAATTCTTTATCAAAAAATAACACAGGCCTGCAAATTTTGGCTTAGTTCTGTTACAGAAAAAGTGGAAAGTGATTCTTATAGCTTTTTTGACGCAGAATATGAATCTGACCTCCAAAATAGCCCATCACGTCAGGATTTCTTGTAATACTGCCATAAATGTCCAAAAATAGCTATTTTCGGTCATTTTTCGGAATTTTTTTTTGTCAGCCAAATTTTTTTTTTCAGTTTGCAAAATTGAATCGTATAGTACAATGGCTAAGCTTTAAAACACATTTTTTAAATAGCTTTAGAATTTTTTTTTAAAAAGTTATGTAGATTTGAAAATCTTTTTTTATTAAGGCAAGTGTAGGTTTTTAAAACTAGGAAGGCTGATATAAGTATATTTATAAAAAAAACCGGACAAGTGCGAGTAGAACTCGAACTAACACCGAGGGTTCCTTTTTCTTCTTTTGAAACCCTCTTTTGCTGAAAAAATATGAAGATCAAATCCATTTATATTCGGTGTATTTTTTTTTAAATCTACACATAAAAATACATAAAATAAGCAAAACTGTAGTCCAATAGGCCAAAAATTGTGAAAACCAAGGAGAGGATACACTTTTTTCTAAATCAAAAAAATTTCTAGTTTTTCGCAAAAAAAATATGAAGATGAACTCCAATAATTTTTTCTGTATGTTTGTTAAAATTTGCACAAAAAAATAAATAAAAATCTATAACGCCAGTCCACTAGGTTAAGAATTGAGAGAACTAGCATATGTATAGGAGGCATTCCATGTCAACTGATCAAAATTAAGAATAAGTTAAAATTTATTCTTAATTTTGATTTTTTAAGGTAAAAAATTTTTTTTTTGAAATGCTTATTTTCAATCGAAAGAGCACGAAAAAACCTTTCCAAAATGTACCTTGCCATATTTTTAGGTTTAATAGTTTAAGAGTAAAAAATTATCAAAATAAGCATTACACCGTAAGATACCTGGATCACTTGACATGGAATGCCTCATAGGGGGGAGTGGGGCAAACAGGACCGGTGGGTAAACCGGATCCCCCTTAATATTTCCGAAATAGCGAAATTGTCAAAAATGCTATTTAGAAATTTGAAACAACCTTGTGTAGTATACCTTATTTTTTCAATTTGACATTTTTTACTTTTGTTTGTGCAACGCTGGGGGCGAAAGGTTTTTTTCTACACTTTTCCGAATTTTTTCTTAAGGAAATTTTTAGGAAATCGTGTAATATTTCCAAATATTAGGTCTTGGGTTTTGAAGGTACACACCTCAGGAATATTTACCACCAAAAACTTTGATGAATTTGCAAAGCGTTTCTTTTTGACAAACATTTATTCTCAAAATAAATTTCCATAGGATATTTCCATTCAATTAAAGTTTCATAAAAATTATTTTTAAATAAAATGTTTCTTTCATTAAAATATTTACTTACAATGAAAAATAATTTTCTTCCAATGAGAATTGGACCCTTTAATATTGTTTCTCTGACAATGACAAATATTGGTATATATAAGGTATATATTTTATTTGAATCTATAGAATTAAACATAATTAAAACCAAATATAATATTGTATTAATAATTTTAATTCCCAACATTTATATCAGTATTTTTACACTAAGCGATAAACTCATAATATTACATAAATTAGGGAAACATTTGGGAATTTTATCAAAAGTACTGAAAAAATTTTAAATTTCTAAAATTGAGAACAAAATTCTTGTTTCTTTCATAATATGCTAAGTTTCGAAGGTGAATTGAAAAAATTATATTTTTTTCTATAAAAAGAATTTTGTCAAGGAAAATAATTTTAATGTCAGTAAATTATCAGGAAAATTGATAAACTGAAACTTGTGGCCACCCTGCTTTAGACTTCTTTTATGTCTTTCAATAAATAATTGAACTTTATAACATGTTAAATTAATTAATTTTAAATAATTAAATTATTGAATTTTTTAAGATTTGTGATTGCAATTTTTAAAAATGATTGAGTTTTAGAAAATTGTATGTTTATAATAATTTTTGTAAATCCAAAGTCATGTAAAAAAATAATAATCACTAGTTCAGTTAAAAAGAAGTGAAATTTTTTTGCCTTTGAGTTTCGGATTTTTCATTAAATATTAATGAAAGAAAAAATTATTAATGTTTCGAATAAGTTTAGAATTTAAAATATTCTTAAAAAATAAAAATTCTATATCTGGAAATCAGGAAAAAACAAGAATGAATTAAATACAAATTATTAGTACTGCTTACTATAATTTGAATTATTGACTGACTTTTTAATAATAAATTTTACGTTAATATAATAACTAATTAATAAATTGATACATTTTACTAATAAGTTAGTAAAAATTACTATTTATTGGTAAAATAATTATTTTATTAATTAAATTGCAAGGGTTTCTGAAGTTAGAGCCGTAGTAGAGAATCGAAAAAAATTGTTTTCACAAAACCAAAAAAATGAAACATTTTTTAAAGGTTGTAGATTGGAAAAGTAAAATTTTCCAACTAAAAACCAAAATATTACTCAGTAATTCAAAGTTAAAAAGATTTAATTTGAAAAATTTTGTAGTGCATTTAATTTAACCCTTTAACGACCAAATGTGCTGATTTCTAACTTCGATTTCAAACTTTTATTATTGAATGAAAAAAATTATTAAAAATTCTGCAGGCACATACCCATATGTTTTTGGGGTCGCTCTTTCGAATGGCGTTGTCAAAATTCCCAAAAAGTGCCATTTAACCCTTATTTTTTTCAAAAATACTCAAAAAAACAAAATTTTGGAAAGCAATTTTTTTTAGATCCAATTTTAGTTAGTATATTAATTTTTCTAGGTCACCTAAGGTATCCAAAACGTGTTCCCGATAGTTCTAGTTTGAAAATATGCTTTGCGTTTTAAGATTTTTTGTTTTTATTAATTCAAAATGGCGCCTGAAAATAAATTTTTTTTCAAAATTTAACACAGGATGGACAAAATTTTCAAAAATTGTTGAATTCGCTTGAAACTTGTTGCTCGGGGGTTTTTGGGGTCGCTGATTACGAATCTGAATTCAGATTTTCAAAATTCAAAATGGCGGATCCAATATGGCGGACGACAAATCTAAAACTTTATCGTATTGTCTTTAAATTTGTTACTCGGGGGTTTTCAGGGTCGCTGATTACGAATGTGAATTCAGATTTTCAAAATTCAAAATGGCGGATCCAATATGGCGGACGACGAATCTAAAACTTTATCGTATTGTCTTCAAATTTGTTACTCGGGAGGGTTTTGGGATTTGAGAATCATTTTTTATTTAAAAAAAATTTTTTTGTTTAATGTTTAAAGTTTTTTGTGTTTTAAAACTTTAAAAATTAACCAAAAAAATTTAAAAAAAACTTTAAAAATTAAACAAAAAAAATTTTTAAAAAACATTAAAAATTAACCAAAAAAATTTTAAAAAAACTTTAAAAATTAAACAAAAAAAATTTTTAAAAAACATTAAAAATTAAACAAAAAAATTTTAAAAACTTTAAAAAACAAAAAAAAATTTTAAAAAATGATTCTCAAATTCGCCCACCTCCTCGTGGTGAGAATCGGGAAACTTTGAAAGCTCAAAGGCTAAGGGCGTTAATTGTATGTTTGATACAATATATTTGTATTTCGTCATTCATATTTCAATATTAACACTATATTGAGACCACCATGTTGAATTTTGAAAATCTGAATTCAGATTCGTAATCAGCGACCCCGAAAACCCCCGAGTAACAAATTTGAAGACAATACGATAAAGTTTTAGATTCGTCGTCCGCCATATTGGATCCGCCATTTTGAATTTTGAAAATCTGAATTCAGATTCGTAATCAGCGACCCCGAAAACCCCCGAGTAACAAATTTAAAGACAATACGATAAAGTTTTAGATTTGTCGTCCGCCATATTGGATCCGCCATTTTGAATTTTGAAAATCTGAATTCAGATTCGTAATCAGCGACCCCAAAAACCCCCGAGCAACAAGTTTCAAGCGAATTCAACAATTTTTGAAAATTTTGTCCATCCTGTGTTAAATTTTGAAAAAAATTTTATTTTCAGGCGCCATTTTGAATTAATAAAAACAAAAAATCTTAAAACGCAAAGCATATTTTCAAACTAGAACTATCGGGAACACGTTTTGTATACCTTAGGTGACCTAGAAAAATTAATATACTAACTAAAATTGGATCTAAAAAAAAATTACTTTCCAAAATTTTGTATTTTTTGAGTATTTTTGAAAAAAATAAGGGTTAAATGGCACTTTTTGGGAATTTTGACAACGCCATTCGAAAGAGCGACCCCAAAAACATATGGGTATGTGCCTGCAGAATTTTTAATAATTTTTTTCTTTCAATAATAAAAGTTTGAAATCGAAGTTAGAAATCAGCACATTTGGTCGTTAAAGGGTTAAAGGCATATAGTATTTCTGAAAACTGCATATTTAATTGTATAGAATTATTTGGTGTTTATTAACGTGTAGTTAATAATAATTAAATAATTTTTGCTGATACAAAATTATATTTTTTTCTACTTATAATTTTACGGTATCAAAATTTATTCGAGAAAAACTAAACAAAATAAAATAAAATTTTATTTAAAATCAATTTTAACAAACAGTACCTCATTAATTTTTTGAATTGGAATGCTCATAATAATAATTATTTTAAAAAAATTAATTTATTTTAATTTAACTTTTGTTTTTAGTTCAATTAATTTTAATTTTTTCTATTACTTTAATTTTTATTATGATTGTTTTACTTATTACTTATATTAATTATTGATATAATTATTATGTCGCAATAGTGTAAAAATGAATAGAAGAAGGAAACACAAATTTCGCTATCCTCCTCTTTTTCAATCTCAACTTTACGATAGATTTACTTTTGGAACTCAAAATCATTTTTCGGCCTATTATCAGATTAGTTCAGTTCGTTCAGTTCTATTCCTCGCGTTCCTTGCATTTTACGAGTGATCACGAGCGATTCCGATTATAATTCGGCTTAGCCATTACATTTTACACATGCGTGCGATCTCACCTATTTAAGCAATATATATAGCTAACTACCTAAGCTTAGGACTTTTGGCCGCGAGGGGGCAGACTTTCAAAGGAAAGCATGCTCTGCATTACGTGCGTACTCTCAGTTTCTCTCTGTTATTAGCATTAATAGAATTAAATAAAATGAAAAAATTCACTTTAAAGCAAATTTTTTGCTTATCGTAAAGAGGAAGCAAAATGTTCATGTAATGAACATCTTAATTCACAACTTGTTTAAACATTATGACCACTGTTATATCTTACCCTTTCTGGTTCGTTTAAGAAATAACAACAATAATTTGTTTAAACAAATAAAAAAATTATTGTAACATCAAAATATATGTATTTGTTGACATAAAATAATTTTACTGTAAAACTTTCATTATTTTACTTTTTTTGCAATATATATATATATAAAAAACGCGTAGACAATTTTCAGTACACTCGTACATACTTTTTTAATTGTTATAAATAAACAAGAAGAAATGTGACATTTTTTTCTATTTTTCGAAAGTGAATAAGATTTTGTGGAGTGACTTAAAATAACGATTCGATTGATACAAATGTCTAGCAGATATACAACATTATGTATTGCTTGGCCACCCTGGGTAGCCATCCGGTAACGCGAAAGTTAAATAATGTATAATTTCATCATATTGCATTGCCTGACTATTATTATCCTTATATCCTATTATTGCACAATGATGTTACTTATAACAATATTTAAATCAATATTTGACTCTTAATAGACCCATCCTGTTTTAAAAAAATAATTTGTTTACCATCATTGCTTTGTCTGTATTATAGATAATTTTAAAAATGATAATTTGTTTTCAAACAAAACGGTTTTGGATAATATTTTGTACAAACTTTCTTCTCAGGATCCATACAAGGTGTATACACATTTTTAATCCTGCAAGACCCATGGACTTAAGTCTTACAATACTAAAGAGCTCTGGCGTGCGTTCGCGTAGTTACACTTTCACTTTTCCAAAATTTAATTAAATTTTCACTCTCACTTCACTTTCACTTTTACTCTTATTTTCACAATCACTTTCACTTTTTCAAAATTTATTAAATTTTCACTCTCTATACACTTTCACTCTCACTTTCACTTTTCCAAAATTTAATTAAATTTTTACTCTCTCATCACTTTCACTCTTACTTTCACTTTCACTTTTTCAAAATTTATTTACATTTTCACTCTCAATACACTTTTACTCTTACTTTCACTTTTACTCTCACTTCACTTTTCCAAAATTTAATTTAATTTTCATTGTCACTTCACTTTCACTCTGGCATTCACTTTTCCCACATTTAATTAAATTTTCACTCATTTCACTTTTACTTTTACTTTCACTCTCGCTTTCACTTTTCCAAAATTTAATTTAATTTTCACTCACTTCACTTTTACTTTCATTCTCACTTTTCCAAATTTTAATTTAATTTTCATTTATACTAACACTTTTACTTTTCCAAAACGATTTCATCTGCATTTACACTTTCACTTTTTTCAAAAGTAAATTTAATATTCACTTACACTCTTACTTTCCCATTAACTTTTTCCGAAACTAAACTTAAGTTTTAATAAAACTCATACACGTTTCCTAGAACTTGAATAACTGTAAAAGGTAAAAATACATTTTTTAAATATCCTAAAGATATCTTAACAATGTCTTAAAATAGTTTTCAAATTCTATGACTGGTCTAAAGACGTCCAAATGTGTCATATGGAAATGTGTCCTGAGAATGTCCTCAACATTTGCTGCGAAAGTCTCAAATACTTCATAAAAATGTCCATATAACACATTTGGACGTCTTTAGACCAGTCATAAAATTTGAAAAGTATTTATAAATATAACTATTACATTTGCAGACTGACTAGTCACAATATTGATATCGAACTTAAACTTTGACAGTTACCTTCTATCACTGTATATGTCATAATATAAAAATATCTTTATTTATTAGAATTAATTATTTGAAGAGAATTTCTTTTTAAAAATAAATTAACAATTAAAATGGAGGAAAGTAATTTAATAATAACATATTTTTTTAGAACTAAAATGGAAGAAATTATTTTCATATTACTTTCTATCTTTTGGATTCATCAACAGATATATGAAAAACCTTTAAATACCAAATTTCGTAGACACTAAACAATTTTTAAAAAAATTTGACGCCATATTGGAACCGCCATTTTAAAATTTAAACCCCTTGACTGTCGCGGATGCATATATGCGCGGATTTAAAACTGGCCAAAAGTGCTGTTGACGCATATATGCGCAACTTAAAAAAGGTGGTTTAAAACTTCTTAAAAATTGCTAAAACTGGTTACTCGGGGGTTTTTGGGGTCGCTGAACACGAATCCGGCGTTAGTTTTTCAAAATTCAAAATGGCGGATCCAATATGGCCGACATCATTCTCAAAAATTGATCCGATTTGCCTGAAAATCTCTACTCGGGGTGTTTTCGGGGTTACTGATTACGAATCCGAGGTTCGTTTTTTAAAATTAAAAATGGCGACTTCAATGTGATAGAATCATGGAGCAAAATTGTATGGATTTGCATGGAACTCACTGCTCAGCAGTTTTTAGCCTTTCTGATTAAAAATCTCAATTTACATTATCAAAATTGAAAATTAAGCTGATACCCAATAAATTGAGTATCAATTTTAATTAAAATTTAAATTACATTATTTCTAGCCAATCCGCCTATTTTTAGTAATTTTGAACCGTCATTTTGAATTTTAAAAACGGACCACGGATTTGTAATCAGCGACCCCGAAAACCCCCGAGTAACCATTTTCAAGCGAATCCGATTAGTTTTGAAAAATTGTCAGCCATATTTAATCCGCCATTTTGAATTTTGAAAAACTAACGCCAGATTCGTGTTCAACGACCCCAAAAACCCCCGAGTAACCATTTTCAAGCGAATCCGATCAGTTTAAAATAATTGTCCGCCATATTGGATCCGCCATTTTGAATTTTAAAAAACCGACCTTGGATTTGTAATCAGCGATCATTAAAACCTTAGGATACCAAGTTTCATAAAAATAAAAATTAAAAAATTTACAACACACTTTTGGCCAAAACAGTGGAAATCTCGGCGACCGCCAAGGGGTTAAAAGTATAACAAATGGCATAAAAATGAATTTTTAAATTGAATATTCAAGCAATAAATTTAAGCTTAATTAATGAAATTCATAAATTTTTAGAACAAATTTATATTCTAAATTTTCATTTAAATATATATTATTATACAGTTGAATCTGGATAAGTGACATTTCAAGGAACCGAGAACTTTTTGTCACTTACAGAGGTTTTCACTTACAGAGGTTGAAGAACGGACTTAGCCATTACTTGATGCAAAGTTCTGAATTCCTAATTTATTTGCCTTCCCTTTTAACAGTGGCCCATCTATTAGGTTATTTTTATCAAAAGTTTGTGGAATACTTTTCTCTTATTATTCTATTAAGAGTTTATTACCTAATGTAAATATTTTAAGTTTTTGTTTAGACATTATGACAACGCGAATTAGAAAATATTAACACAAACGTTTCTTGTTAGGGATCGTCCATGAACTACGTAGCCTTAAAATTGTCACTTTTTACCCCTCCCACTTACTACGTAGACCAGCGTTGATTTTTCAATTCTATTAAAATGCATTTTTACTACATAAAAACATAGCCTAAATAGAAATATGTCAATTAAAGCACAATAATTATTATTTTTTGCATATAGCAACTCTATAATCATAAAGCTTCAAAAGTAGTCAGGTTTTTTAAACGAAGTCGACACCCTCTTTTACCTGGAAAAAGGTCAACTGACCGTCATAAAATTGAAAGGGAATCTTTTTATTTGTTTATGTTCATATTTATTTAAACATTATAATTGTTTTTGATCTACTTAGAATTTATCAAACAATATGTTCGTATGTACAACAATTTATAGTTTAGAACTTCAATTAAAAAATGATATCAGTGTTATTTATCAATTACGGTTTTAGAGATATGTTAGTTTTCTAAAAAAATGTTTTTTAAATTAAATTTTAGATATTTGTAATCGTGGAGATTTCTAGATTCTGAATTTATATTTATTTCACTCGAAATTTTCAAATTGCAAAACTTTTGAGTAATAAAAATCAGATTAGAGACCCGAAGCTCCAAACAATAGACCCAAACTTCTATAATTGTGAAAAAGGGCTACGCAGAAGTTTAAAGTTATAACGTTACTTTACATTTACCAACTATATTTCGGTGAGTGGGCTGTAAATAAAAAAAGATTAAATCAATTGGAAATAATCACAATCCATAAACATCAGAATTCAACAGGAGCATAAAAACCCTGTAGTTAGAATTAATCAAAAGCTTCAGAAAACGTTAAAGTAGTCACAAAACAAAAATATTTCTTTCGTTTTTTCATTATTCCTGATTTTATTTTTAGCAGAGAACAACAAAATTTTCCAAGATAAATCTTATTATAATTTTTTTCATGTTTGGAACTACTCGCGCTATTTAAAATGTAGCAAAATAAACAATATAAAAAAACTACGTAGTCATGGCTTGAGTCTCTCCACTCCCCCACGTAATTTACCGTAGACTTTCGCTGAACCCCCCTCCCCCTAAGCTGTCTATGCAGTTTATGGACGATCTTTTATAGTAGGTTTGAATCTGAAATTTTCTGCCTACAAGACTTATTAATTATCATTAGAACATAGCACATTTGTATCTATATTGCTATTTAAATTTGAATTACTATTTACTTACTTATATTGCCCAGTAAAAGATTTATATGAGGAGAAGATTTTCACTTACAGACGTTGGAGACATGCTCCTGTCAATTATAGAGGTCTACTTAAGAAAAACAATGACTTATAGAGGTTCAAGGAGCTCTTCATTCGCTTATAGAGGTGTAGCGAAAAAAAATATCAGACACTTACAGATTAGTTCCTACAAAGTTATAGAACATGGTTTAACAACGGTTACAGAAAATTTGTTACATTAAAATTGTACAACTCTTACGTCACTAAATAGAAATTTATTTTATTATTACGAAAATAATTGAATTCCAGAAAAAATTTTATCATTTATGAAGATATTTGATTAATTAAAAAAGAAATTTATAAAAAAATTTGTAAAGAATAAAATTCCTGTGCAACTTTCATTATTTTTTTTTAAATATTTCAAAGTTTGTGTAGAATGTTATTAAACTTTTTTTAAATAATTGAATTCTTTTGGAAAATTTTATGAAAATAGTAGATATTGCAAATCATTTAATTGAGGAAATTTTTTTTACATAATTAAATTTCTGCGAAGAATTTTATTACAGATGTAGTTCGAGCCCTTACACCCTGAAATAAATATTTGTTAGATCTAAATAAAAATTATTTGAATCTAATGTTTTTCAAATAACTTAAAGTAATTAAATAAAATAATTTTTAATTCGATATAAATCTTAATCACTTAAAATCAGTGAAATTTGTTTATTTACAAAAAAGTAACAGATATTTCAATCATTGCGTTGTTGATTTAAATTTTTTTTTTGAAATTTAATGACATTTCTTAATTTTTTAAGAAATATGATTTTTAGGGCATTGTGTTTTCAAATTTGGTAGAACTAAAGAATTATTAAAAATTATTATATAGGTAATAGTATTTTCTAAAATTGTGACTAATAATATTTATAAAATCAATTTATGTCACAATAATATAACAACGAGAATATTGAACTAAGGTGAAAAAATAATATATTTTAAAATATAAAACTTATTTTATTGAAATTTGACAAAATTTCCAATTGCTTCAATTTTGGAACATTATTATTCTCAAAAATCTAACTACATTCAAATAATTTTAATTACCGTTTTCCAAAAACCTAATTTTTTCATAATTTAAACATTAAATATTTCGAACTTTAATAATATTTGTATTTCCCGTTGCAATTCCTCATTGTCAGCAGAAAGTCTAACTTTTGCTTCCGTTGACCTACACACTCGCCCTCTATCAAAGCGGGAGCAAAAAATTCTCTGTCGGTAACGACGAAAATTGCCAGTTCAATAAAAATTTAATAAATAATTTTTAGTATTTTATAAAATGAGAACAAATTTACAGGAAAACTTTATATTCCTCTGTGATGCTTTCTTCTTGAGGCGCTTTAAAAATGATATTTTAAAAAACGTTGGAGAGGGTCGGGTCTGGGATTGGTACCTTTTAGTACCAACTAGACAGACAATCTGACTCTCTTTCGTTATTAAAAAAAAGAAGGATACAAGATGCAGGCCATTTCGCTCGCCTCCGTTGTGGTTTCTTCACGAGGTACCTTAAAAAATGCTTTTTTGGCAGCCACATTAGATCGGTCATTTTTAATTTGAAAATCTGATAAAAATTTAGAAACATTGTATGCATTATGTATTTTTGCAACACACGCCCCAATGGAACCCAGGTAAAATGATTCGTACACTGAGAGAAAAGAGGGAACACTGCAGTACATTTGGAGGTTGTGTATGGCAATATAATTTTGGTTCTACTGCGTTCTCTCAGGGGCGTGTAACGCGCCCCTGAGAGCGCACTGCTGACTTTTTCGAGAGCCTGCTGTTGACTTCATTGGTATGACCGCGAGAAAGGGTCAGCAGCGCGCCCTCGGGGGAGCGCTACAACCCCCTTTCAGAGTACGCAGTTGAACCAACTTTGCAGTGGCATACATAACCTTCAAATGTATTGCAGCGTTCCCTCTTTTCTCTCAGTGTATGAACTTCGTTCGCAACTCCGACCAGATTCGATTAGATTGCCTGTAGAATTCGTATGAAATTACTAGTAAAACTCGTGTGGTGTTTTGAAACGTTTTTTCGCACGAATATTCGAACCAATAATACCTAGATTTTTAATATGGATTTAAAAAAAAAAATTTGTCACCGAAACTCGTATGGAAATTCGCACCGAAATTCTTTAAAAATTTTCAAACTAATTCAGTACGAAATTCGAGCGAATTACTAACGGATTAGTTTAAAAGATTAACTGGATAATTCTGCACGGAAATTAGTATAGGTTTAACTGCGAAATATCACCTAAAAATTGTTTTAAAATATTCGGCAAGATTTGCTTACGATATTCGTTCGAAATTCGAGGGAATTACAAACAGGTTTATTAAAAATTTTTTTTACAAACTTCTGTACGAAAATTCGTTTGGATTCTGCACGAAATGTCAAATAAAAATGTCTTTAAAAATATTCAGCCAATATTTAAAACGAATTCCCAACAAAATGCGAGTTAATTACGAACGAATTGTTTAAACATTTTTTTGAAAAATATTTTCAAAAATTCGTATGGATTTCCGCACAAAATTTCATCGACAAATATTATAAAAATCTGTTGTTTAATTTTTCTAACAAATTCCGAACGAAATTCAAGCAAATTAATTAAAATCTTTTTTTTAGAAAGTACTACTGGGAAATTCTAGCGAATTTCGTAAGAATTTTGTAAGCAAATGTGGCAGAATATTTTTGAAGAATTTTTTCCCTGATATTTCGAACAGAAATCTATATGAATTTCCGGGCAAAATTTTGTAATAATTTGTTGCTTCCTCATAAAGGAAGCCTTATAGTGATGTCGATTTCCGAATTTTTTAAAATCAATTATTTTTACAAATTTTCAAGTGTAGTATATATAATTCGTCGAGAGAAACAAATGTCCGTATGTATGTTAATTTTTGAAAAAATTAACTTTTTGGTTTTTTGAAATAACTTTTTTCTATATTAAACTTTTTAATAATTCTTGTCAAAATTGCATTCTTGACATAAATACGAATCGATTCATGTATATAAAGTATTATTTTATCAAAATTTATAGAATTAATAAATATTTTAATTTTTCACAAAAAATTAAAATTTTGTATTTTTTGACATTTTATCATAACCCTTTAAATAATTATTCTATTATAAACAAGTTGTTCATTTCATATCCTCAATATATATTATTATATATAATTTTAAAAGTTAAATAATTATAATAGTTTATTAAATATAAGTAATAAACCGGGTAAAGTACCCTGAATAAATATTAATTATTCAATTTTTGCTTCCTCATAAGGAAGCTTTGCATTCGTGACGATTTTCAATTTTTCAAAACATGGTTATATGGACTCATTTTCATCTAGGATATATGTATATTCAATTCTGAGCAAATGTCCAGATGTATGTGTGTATGTGTGTGTGTGTATGTCACAAAAAATTGTGTACAAATTATCTCTAACAAATTTTAATGGATTGCCCTGAAATTTTGCAGGTTTATTGCAGTCATTAATACCTAAAATCTGACACAAGGATTTTCAAATTTATCCACAAAATTTTTTTTTTACAATTTTTTAAAAATTAAAAAAAAAATTTTTTTGTATTTTTTAAATAACTTTTTTATTTCTTAATATTTTAATAAATTATTCTCAAAATAACATTGCTTACAAGAAAATGAATCGATTGATATATACAAAGTGCATATTTCATCAAAATTTATAAAATTAATCAATATTTTTCTTTTTCACAAAAAATTCAAATTTTGCGTTTTTTGAAATATTACCTTAACATATTAAAATGAAATTAAGCAATTGGTTTATGATATTTTGAGGAAGCGAAATGGTCATGAAATGAACAACTTGTTTTATTATAGAATAATTATTTTAAAGTGTTATGATAAAATGTCAAAAAATACAAAATTTTAATTTTTTGTGAAAAATTAAAATATTTATTAATTCTATAAATTTTGATAAAATATATACTTTACATACATGAATCGATTCGTTTTTATGTCAGGAATGCAATTTTGACAAGAATTATTAAAAAATTTAATATAGAAAAAAGTTATATCAAAAAACCAAAAAATTAATTTTTTCAAAAATTAAAAAAATGTTGAAAATTTTTTTTTAAATATATTTTCGAAAATCCTTTTGTCTGATTCTTGGTATTCATGACCGTAATACACCTACAAAATCTTATCAAAATCCATCAAGATGTGCAAGAGAAAATTTGTTCACAAGAATCGGTGACATACACCCACACACACACACACACATACATCCGGACATTTGTTCCTCTCGACGAATTATATATACTACACTTGAAATTTTGTAAAAATAATTGATTTTAAAAATTCGGAAATCGACATCACTATAAGGCTTCCTTTATGAGGAAGCAAAAATTGAATAATTAATATTTATTCAGGGTACTTTACCCGGTTTATTAAATTATATTTTATAAACTATTATAATTATTTAACTTTTAAAATTATATATAATAATATATATTGAGGAAGCTAAATGGTCATGAAATGAACAACTTGTTTAAATTAATCCGTTCGCAATACACTCGAATTTAGTACGAAATTCGTTTGAAAAATTGACCGAAAATTTTTAAAGGAATCGTCAAAAGGATTTCTGGTATTATTCGTACGAATATTTGTGCGAAAGAACGTTTCAAAGCGCCACTCGAATTTTACTAGTAATTCGAATTTTATACAAATTCTATAGGAAATCTGTACGAACCTAGTCCAATTTGCAAAATTCATACGAAATTCGTACGAATCATTTTTACCTGTGAATGGTTCAGTTTTTGTATTAAGCGGTTAAATTAAAAAAAATTTATGCATAAATCCTTAGAGCATTTAATTAGCACTAAATTTTACTGCAAGATAGAGGTTTCTAGACTTATTAGTTTCAGAGATATCGATAACGGAGTGCTGAGTTCAGCTGAAGTTAGTACTTCTACATATTTTTCATCAAATTTAAGCAGCCCAAAATTGTTTTTTTTTTGCATAAATTAGCACTAAATTATGCTATAACTGTCATGTTATTCCATTGAAGTTGGAGTGCCAGCTTCATGGAACTAATTTATCAAAGGTTGTTATATAATTTAGACGAATTGTTATATAATTGTGAAGAATAATTTCACTTTAACTTCAAACACGCATGTGTAACGTTATCCTCAAAATAACGTTTTCCTTAAAATATCTTAAGCAGTTTGACAATTTTTCTCCAGTTTCCAACTTTCCTTTTTTGAAGAACAAATTCTTTCAATCTCTGGCCACCCTTGGCTTTGACTAGTAATGCTTAGTCAGTAAAATACAAGTCTACGGAACTGTCGGTTATATAATTTTGTCTACGGATATAATTGTGTTCATACTTACTCAAATTAAGAAATGTATATGAGCGATTCCATGTTAAGTGATCAAGGTGGACAAAAATTTTTCTCCAATCGTAGCAAAACTTGGGGCTTTTGTAGTACTAATAGATAGTCATTTTTAGTGAAAATATTTTTTAACCTAGTCTAATATTTTCCGAGGGGGAGGGGGTTAAATTTTTGGGTTTTTTAGTACAATGCTTATTTCGATAATTTTTTACTCTTAAGGAAAGGTTTTTACATGGTCTTTCGATTGGAAATAAGCACTTAAAAAAAAATTTTTGATAACAAAAATTAAATTTTAATTTTTGGGGGGAAAGATACGATTTTTTTAACGAAAGCTAAGGTTTTTCACATACATGTCCTTTTAGTAAAAAAACCTCAGCTTTCGTTTTAAATAAAATTATATCTTCCCCCCCAAAAATTAAAATTTATTTTTAATTTTGATCTTTTTGGATCAAAATTTTTTTTTCCAAAGTGCTTATTTCCAATCGAAAGACCATGTAAAAATCTTTCCAAAATGAACTTTGCCAAATTTTTATATTTAATTGTTTAAGAGTAAAAAATTATCAAAATAAGCATTACAACGTAAGACTGCTTGATCACTTGATGTGGAATTGCTCATATATTTGATATCAATAGGTATCAAATATTAAGAAAATTTAGATTCGTGTTATTTAACTAGACCCGTCACATTTTTGGCGATCCTACCAGGATAGCTTGATATGATTACGATAAAAAATCAGCTATTTTAGTGAGAACCATTATCTAATTGTCAAAAAAAATGAAATTTTTTGTGAATACTTTTGTGAAAAATAATAATAAATGACGGTTTATATGGTGATATTGTCACTGGAAATTGCCGGAAAACACATACATAGGCCGAATTGAGTAAGTTCAATATTAATTCCGTGGGTATAAGGCCTAGAGAAGGTGAGACGTCACCCGACCAAGTTGGCAATGAGTGATTTCAATGTATTTCCAACATATAGTGTCTCCCATCGACTTGAGGAATATCAACAGGAATAATTGCAGCAGCTTATCTACAGATCCGCTTTCGATTTTTAGTAAACTGATTGAAGTAAGTTTTTGTTAACAAACGTTTAAAAAATTTGTGAAATTATATATATATATATATGAGGTATTATTTCTGAACTGCCCCAAAAATAAAAAAAAGTTCTTGGATTTCCTTTATACCTTAGTAATATGTTACTTTAGTAGGTATTAATTACTACAGCAATGTACAGGTCCAACCCCACACTTCTATTAAAAGGGTAGGGGTTGAAATATCAGCTTCAACTCGAACATGCGTTTTCTGAACATTTATAGTTTCTACTTAAATTATTAGCTTAAAAAAAGTAAGTAGTGTGTTAGAAAGGTTTATTGTGTACTTTTAAAATATTTTATTTATTTAATAAAAAATGTTATGCAAAATTTTTTAAAAATAAATAGTTTTTTGCAATTTTTTGGAAGTTTAACAGTTTTTATTTTCTTTTTAATAATCTCAAATAAAAGCTTGGGATTTCACCTAAAAGAAAACATATGTCTGAAAATGGGCCGATAAAATTTGTCCGTCCGCTCGAGCACTCTAGCGCGATGCACAGTGGGATTTTTGTAAAATTTACTATTAGAAAAATCTTATAATTTATACAAATAATCACTGGCACACAAAAAAAATTGATGCTCTGAGCTTTTGATCAGACTATGACTACTTTATGTTTTTGGGGTCGCTGAAACCGAATCTGAAGTTCATTTAACCCCATCACGTCAGGGTTTTAAGATAATCTCAAAAAACTCAAAATATGACACAAAAATTTTTTAATCATCAAAAATATTTATTTTTAAGTCTCACTATCACTACTGTATGTTTGTGGAGTCGCTAAAACCGAATCTGAAGTTTATTTAACCCTATCACGTCAGGGTTTGGAAATAACCCCCGAAAAATCTTAAAATTTGACCCTAAAATTATTTTAACCAGAAAAATATTTATTTTCATGTCTTACTATCACTACTTTATGTTTTTGGGGTTGCTGAACCCGAACCTAAAGTTCATTTAACTCCATCACGACAGGGTTTTGAGACCTGTCGACTCAAAAAACTCAAAATTTGACACAAAAAAAAAATTTTCATTTTCTACTATCACTAATTTTTGTTTTTGGGATTGCTAAACCCGAATCTGAAGTTCATTTAACCCCATCACATCAGGGTTTTGAGATAACCTCAAAAAACTCAAAATTTGTTTAAAAAAGTTCTTGATAAAAATTTTTTTTGTCATATTTTAAGTTTTTTTTAAAGTCATCTGAAAACCTTGACGTGATGGGGTTAAATAAACTTCAGATTCAGTTTCAGCAACCCTAAAAACATAAATTAGTGATAGTAAGACATGAAAATAAATATTTTTCTGGTTAAAATAATTTTAGGGTCAAATTTTAAGATTTTTCGGGGGTTATTTCCAAACCATGATGTGATGGGGTTAAATGAACTTCAGATTCGGTTTCAGCGATCCCATAAACGTACAGTAGTAATAGTGAGACTTAAAAATAAAAAATTTTGTTGATTAAAAAATTTTGGGGTCAAATTTGGAGTTTTTTGAGATTATCTCAAAACCCTAACGTGATGGGGTTAAATGAACTTCAGATTCAGGTTCAACAACCCCAAAAACATAAAGTAGTGATTGTAAGACATGAAAATAAATATTTTTCTGGTTAAAAAAATGTTAGGGTCAAATTTTGAGTTTTTTCGGGAGTTATCTCAAAACCCTGACGTGATGGGGTAAATGAACTTTAGATTCAGTTCCAGCGACCCTAAAAACATGAAGTAGTTGTAGTAAGACTTAAAAATAAAAATTGTTGTTGATTAAATAATTTTGGGGTCAAATTTTGAGTTTTTTTGAGGTTATCTCAAAACCCTGACTTGATAGGGTAAAATTAACTTCAGTTTCGGTTTCAGCGACCCCAAAAACATACAGTAGTGATAGTGAGACTTAAAAATAAAAATTTTTGATGATTAAAAAATTGTTGTGTCCAATTTTGAGTTTTTTGAGGTTATCTTAAAACCCTGACGTGATGGGGTTAAATGAACTTCATATTCGGCTTTAGCGACCCCAAAAACATAAAGAAGTCATAGTCTGATTAAAAGCTCAGAGCATCAATTTTTTTTGTGTGCCAGTGTAATGTTTAATGTCTATAGAATTCACTTTCGATAATTATTTTTAAAAAATGTTTTATTTAAAGTCATAATTATACTATTTAAATTAAGTTGCACAGAAAAAAGGTTAGTTTGACAGCTATGAAATGTCGAAAGTCATCATATTGAAGTCGGACCTTCTTTTCCATTCTATCCAATTTTGGCGATAGAGAACAAGCTACTTTTAGTTTTATTTATATTTAAAAAATAAGTTAATCTTCATAGCTGTCAAAATAACCTTTTTTCTGTGCAACTTTATTTAAAAATTATAATTATAACTTTAATTAAAACATTTTTTGAAAATAATTATCGAAAGTGAAATCTATAGACATTAAACATTATTTGTACAAATTGTGTGATTTTTCTAAAAGTATGCCGCAACGACTTTAGATTAAATAAAATATTAATTCAATTTTTGAATTTGTTATTTAATTGAAAAATGTTCAATGGTCCTAATATTGTTAAATTTAATTTAAAAGAATTTATCTTAAGCAGACATTAGTTTCCTCAATGATATAATGAAATATATAAAATATAAATTAACCCTGTAAAGCCAAGTGTCGATCTGGTGGAGCGTATTAAGGGCTATCCCAGCAGCACACTTTTAACGCCTATGGTGGTTCGAGTCCGCCTTACCCTGATGCGTGTTGTAGTTGTGAAGATCATTTTTTTTAATTAAACCCACATTTTTATTCTAAAAGAATGCAAAATTTGAATCATTTAAATCTTTTTAAACCTTTTTAAATACTAATTTTACTAGAAAAAATTTTAAATAATTTTTCGAAACTTCCTTGTAACTTCCAGGGAGTTTCTATGGGCAGCTTCTAGAAAGTTTTCATGGAAAGTTTTTAACTTATTATTAGCTTCTACTTATTGTATTTCTTGGAAATTTTCAAGAAGTTAACAAGGGTAACTTCTAAAGGTTGCCATGGAAAACTTCCTGGAAGTTTTTGTGCTATGTAGGCGGACAATTAATAAAACATAATTCAATTTATTTAAATTGTTGCAAACAATGTTAATTAACAAAAAGATTACTTTGGATCTGTGTCATAAACAAAATTTTTTTTTGCAGACAAGTTTAAATATATGTCTATTTTAGTAAACAATTATTTAACAGTTAAAAATTATTATTATTATTAACAATTATATAAACAATAATCAAGTTTCATTTGTATTTGTAAACATTTTCGGCATTTGCTAAACTTTAAATACTTATATCATATGTATATTCTTTCAAAAACTTGAAAAATTTATTAGCTTGAACCATTACAATATATGTGTATGTATTGAGTGTATATGTGTGAGTATACATGGTATGTATTCAGTGTATAAGTGTGAGTATACATGTGTATGTATTGAGTGTATAAGTTTGAGTATACATGTGTATGTATGAAGTGTATATGTGTAAGAATACATTTGAATGAATTGAGTGGGTATATGTGAGTATACATGTGTATGTATTGAGTGTATATGTGTGAGTATACATGAGTGTGTAGTGTGGATATGTATGAGCATTCTAAAATATAGTTAGATATATATATATGGGTAGTTCTACAAACGAAGGAATTTTTGATGTTTAAGGTTGTTTCTTACATTAAATTTGAAAAAAATAAAATTATTTTTAATTGGAATTGTAAAACTTAATGGTTTCTATTATGTCACAAAATGTAACCCGATTTCGAAAAGTCATTTTTTGACAAAAATGAGCATTCAAGTGCTAAATTCTGCTAAATTCTCAGTTTCCTGGCATGTCCCAATGCGAAAATGAAAGTTAAAAAAATGGATAAATATTATTTTTAAGCATTTAAGTACAAATGAACACTTGGATAATAATTTCAAATAGTTGTACTTTACAAAGATTTAAATCATTGTTACATTAGTTTAAATTTTATTAAAAAAATTTTATCTTGAATGTTGGTCCTCGAATTCATTCTTAGTTTCCTGGCACAACAAAAAACGTTAAAATTATTAAGAATTTGTATTCCGATTAATTTACCATTTTTCACACTGATTAGTAAAGGTTAACTAAAGATGATAGCACATAAATTATACCTAATTTGCAGTTCAATTAACTAAAATTGTGTCTTTTGTGGTCGAAATTGACATATGGTCAGACAAATTCTCAGTATCCTGGCACGCATTTAAAAAAATATATATATTTTATATTTTTATAATTTTGTTTCTCTAGGTGTCGTAGAACCTTATTCCCTTTTGACCAGTAAGATGAAATTCCTTATTAAACGTTATTTTTCAATTTTTTAGACGAAAAATGACCAAAATTCTCAGTATCCTGGTTCTCAGTATCCTGGCAGATTCTGCCAGAATACAAACGTGCTTATGTTTAAAATAGCGTAAAGCCAACCATTTGCAATCCATTCAAAATTTTTTTTTTTTAATAATTCTAATTAAATTTGTAAAAGGTTGTAAAAACTAATATTTAATTTTTACTTTGCATAAATATTTATATTGTTATTAACAAATGAAAAAAGTACTTTTTTCATGTAAAACGTTTATTTTAATGAATGTAAAAAAATTTTTTTTGTTAAGTACTTAAATTCACTTTTATAGATAATTTAAATTTTGGAATTGTGCTATTAAGCAAACGCAATTGGTTATAAAAAATGTCATAAACAATTTATTAATTTAGACTTTATCATTCATGAATCTCTATAACTTTTGTTACTCGGGGGTTTGAGTACACAAAACTTCGAAAATTTGTCAAATATTTGTAGTTATGCATTTTCTCTAATGTTTTATTACTAAATTAAGAACTTGAATACTTCCACGTTATATAAATTCGAGAATTTGAACTTTTTAAGGCTTAGAGCATTCCCGAAAATTTCGATAACCCGAATGTAGTCGGGTGCCCGAAAATTTCGAGAACCCGAACTGTCTAAGCCGACCCGACCCGAAAAGTGAAAAGCCCGAAATTACCCGGTCGGGTTTCGGGTTTCGGGCTTTTTGCACACCTCTACAATTTGCACAAAACTTGTTACCAGGTGGTTTTTGAGATCGCTGATTACGAATCTGATTTCAGATTTCCAAAATTCAAAATGGCGGATCCAATATGGCTGACGAATTTTCAAAAATTGTATGCAATTTACACAAAACTTGTTACCAGGTGGTTTTTAAGATCGCTGATTACGAATCTGATTTCAGATTTCCAAAATTCAAAATGGCGAATCCAATATGACTGACGAATTTTCAAAAATTGCATGCAATTTACACAAAACTTGTTACCAGGGAGTTTTTGAGATCGCTGATTACGAATCTGATTTCAGATTTCCAAAATTCAAAATGGCGGATCCAATATGGTTACCAAATTTTTATTAATTTATATACCCATATACCCATATATATATACTTGGTGTGAAAACTGTCGGTCGGTCGGTCGTTCTCTAACTTAATATAATAGATGGATTTTAAAATTTAATCAAAAACAAAATTTCGTTGTTCTATATATTATCTTTGTAGAATACAGTCGACTCTCGATAATTCGAATTTCGATAATTCAAAATTTTCGATAATTCGAAGTGATAGACTGGCGTTTGCCATTCTTATCCTTAACCAATGTAAAAAACTCTCGTTAATTCGAAATTGAAATTTTTGAACTCTCGATATTTCGAAATTTTAAAGGTTTTCAAACAGGCGCATGTACATAGAAGGCAATGTAAAAACCGCTCGATAATACGAAATCTTCGTGAATCATTTTTCCATAATTCGAAATTTTCTCTTCCGTTGTTACGTATCAATTCGATGTTTTTATTTACATTATTAAACGATTTGAAAAGTATTATCACAGTTTTAGTTTCTTTCTCAGTTTGATTTCTGTCAGTGTAGCGTAAACCTCGTAATTAAATTTGAAAATTTAATCTCTATCATGTCAGAGAAAAAATACAAGACTTTTACAATGGCTTTTAGATCTAGATCGAAAGTTTGAAAAAAAACAGGACTATACTACTTTTCATTGATAATTGCTCTGCACATAAAAAAATTCCTAATTTGAGAAATATTAAAGTAATATTTTTCCCTCCAAATATGACTTCCATTGTACAGCCTATGGATCAAGGAATCATTAAGAATTTAAAACATTTTTATAGACAACAAATTGTTATGAATCTTTTAGCATCGATGAATTCCAATAAAAATTTCAAAGTAGATTATCTAGTCGCTAGTAGATTTCTAAAAAATGCTTGGCAGAAGGTAGAACAAGAAACAATAAGGCCAGAGTTAACGAAAAAGGTGTCATATAATGCGTATTTGAATGTTGATGAAAATTTATTTACGTTCGGAAGTATGACTGATAACACTGTCCGACAAAAATGAATTTTTTTTCTGCCCCTTTAATAATTCTGGTCACTTTCGATAGATTTTTTCACGCTGATTAAGAATCTGAAAAGAAAAATGCTCCAGCACGTCGAGTTTTTGAGAAAATTAGTGTTAAAAAGTGAAAAAAGCATGTTTTTGGCTATATTTGATTATGATTAACAGAAAAATAGGAGGTGCTAGAATTTTGTTTCTGGTATCAAATGAAAGCTTGAATTACAACCAACAATTTCCTTGAGGAAGAATTCGAAGGCATTTCCGATAAGGCAATTAAAAATGATTTTTTCTTTTGCATTAAATTTTGTTATTAATCAAATTTTATTAGCACCATGTATAACCTCAGCATTGTGAAACAAGTGATAAACAAATGAATTTTTTTTGCATTTAAATTCATAACATTTCAAATTATTTTCAGGTTACTTATATTTTATTCCAAAAAAAATGTTTAGCAATCTAATTTTTAGAAATCCCTACAAAAGTTTTTAATTAAAATTTTATTCAAGCTTTCATTGTATTTTACTGTTTTTATATCTAAATTCTAAACAAATGAAATTAATCAATTCTTCTAATAGAAATTAAATGCCTAACTAGAAGAAGAAAAAAAAGTATATTAAATTAGATATTCAGTGATCATACAAATAAAATTTTTTGTTATATTTAAACACTTAATTTATTCATAAAATTAATTATAATTTAATTGTTTATTATAAATATTATTTTCTCGTTGTTAGATGTTGAAATTAATTTTAATTTTTAATATTGTCTGCTTTTATTCTAATGAATAAAAACAATTTCTGAAAACAATGTTTTAATTTTGGAAAAACAAAACGTTAAATTCACAGGAATATTTTATATTTCAAAGACATCAATTATATGTTCAAATTATTTATTTATTTTGTTGAGTATATACGTCAAGATTGCTAAACATTTTTTTTTGGAATAAAATATAAGTAACCTGAAAATAATGTAAAATGTTATGAATTTAAATGCTAAAAAATTCATTTGTTTATCACTTGTTTCATAATGCTGAGGTTATACATGGTGCTAATAAAATTTGATTAATAACAAAATTTAATGCAAAAGAAAAAATCATTTTTAATTGCCTTATCGGAAATACCTTCGAATTCTTCCTCAAGGAAATTGTTGGTTGTAATTCCAGCTTTCATTTGATACCAGAAACAAAATTCTAGCACCTCCTATTTTTCTGTTAATCATAATCAAATATAGCCAAAAACATGCTTTTTTCACTTTTTAACACTAATTTTCTCAAAAACTCGACGTGCTGGAGCATTTTTCTTTTCAAATTCTTAATCAGCGTAAAAAAATCTATTGAAAGTGACCAGAATTATTGAAGGGGCAAAATTAGTGTCGGACAGTGTAATGAGATTGTTGCTGAACTTTTAAATAAGAAAATTTGCTCAGATGAGTCTTCCGATGAAGAAGAATCAGATGTAATAAAAAATAAAGAAATCCCTACAGTTTAACAGGCATTGTTTTGACATTTTTACACAAGGTTTAAGCAATGTTTTTTTGTGATTTTGATGCTGATAAAATTTTTTATTTACACCAAAATTTGTAATAGTTTAATGTGATAGATTGTTATCTATAAATTCCCAGTTTAAATACGGCACTTTTGTCTATTTAAAATTTTGTGGTTTCAAAACTATACGAATTCTAATACACCAAAATTTCAGATGTATTATTCGCCAAAAGGCTTTCATTTACATTGTTCATATGTTCATATTTAGGTATACATTTTTCTAAAGAGAAATATATAAATTACACTGCAACATAAGTTTTCTGTTCATTTACAGTTTTTTCTTACAGAAATTTGTAAAATAACGTCTTTAAAAGTAGCGAATTTACAATCCCTATTTAGAGTGTCAATTTTACAATTTTCTGTAAATTTACCACATACTCCGAATGTAGTAAATAAATAGTTCAAATTATTACTGATTATTACCTGCTTTATTAAGTGTAGTAAATTTACAGAAAATTTTTTATAATGATATTTCAGAGATTTGAGCGTATTTAAAATTTACAGTAACAAATTCTCTTTAAAAAAAGAGGAATTAAAATTAAAAAATAAATATTGTAATAATCATTTTAATTTTCAACATTTAGGGTCATTTGGGGTAAATGTAAACAGTAGATGTTTCAGCTAAATTTAGAAAGGACCCCGCACAAAATACATTGTAAAAATGTCTCGGTGGAATTTCTTGGAATTTTGTAGATTTGTAGTTTTTGGCATTCTGAACAAAAAATCTTAATGGCAAAATTCAAAAAAATGGACAGATATTTTGTAAAGTTAGATTGAAGTTATGAAATTCAGTGTAAAAGGCAAAAGTACATAAATGGTGAAAAATACCTAAAAAAAGTAAAATAGTTAATTGAAATTGTCCAAAACTTGTTACTCGAAGGTTTTTAAGGTCGATGATTAGAAATCCAAAGTTATATTTTCAAAAATCAAAATGGCGGATCCAATATGACATACAATTTATTTTAAATCAACTACAAATCGCTTAAAACTAGTTCCTTGGGAGTTTTTGGGGTTGCTAATGAACAATACAATTACAGTTTTAAAAAACTCAACTCAACAAAATAGAGAATATAATTAATATTTAAAAAATATAACATATAACACCAACCCCCAAAGAAAAAATGGTTGCTTCTTTGGACTAATAAGAAACAAACTCCTCCTATTTTCAAAATCATTTTTTTATTTGTTGGTTAAGTTAAACAAAATGAAGAAAATAATTAATATTTAAAAAATAAAACATACACATAATTCCAACACACAAAAGAAAAAATGGTTGCTTCTTTAGACCAATAAGAAACAAACTCCTCCTATTTTGAAAATCACTTTTTCTATTTGTTGGTTAAGTTAAACAAAATGAAGAAAATAATTAATATTTAAAAAATAAAACATACATATAATTCCAACACCCAAAAAAAAATGGTTGCTTCTTTGGACCAATAAGAAACAAACTCCTCTTATTTTCAAAATCACTTTTTCTATTTGTTGGTTAAGTTAAACAAAATGGAGAAAATAATTTATATTTGAAAAATAAAACATACATATAATTCCAACACCCAAAAGAGGAGGAGCGCGTTAGTATCTGCGCGTTCATACCGACGTCGACTCTATTCTGGACTCTCCTTTAAACCGCTGTTATGCACAAAAGTGACGATTGTGGATAGCAGACGACAGGAAGTAAAAAATATTCACTTCTTCGGCTTGTATGGAAAAGGCAGTCATTTCATTTATTTTTACCTGTCGTCAGCTATCTAAAAGGGCCATTTTTGTGTATACCATATTTTTGTGTATACAATCCATACTATTATCTACGGAAATGTTAGGTTATATTTGACATAATAGTCATAATGGTCTCTCGTTATATTAATATTGATCTCCTATGTGAGCATCATTTTATTTTTTGAATTGTGTGTTTTATTATTTCTTTGTTTCTTTACGTTTTAAAAGTTGCTGCAAATCATTGTAGCATTAGAATGAACATTTATTAGGATGAATATTTTTCAAATATAAATTATTTTCTCCATTTTGTTTAACTTAACCAACAAATAGAAAAAGTAATTTTGAAAATAAGAGGAGTTTGTTTCTTATTGGTCCAAAGAAGCAACCATTTTTTCTATTGGGTGTTGGAATTATATATATGTTATATTTTTCAAATATTAATTATTTTCTTCATTTTGTTTAACTTAACCAACAAATAAAAAAAGTGATTTTCAAAATAGGAGGAGTTTGTTTCTTATTGGTCCAAAGAAGCAACCATTTTTTCTTTTATGTGTTGAAATTATGTGTATGTTTTATTTTTTAAATATTAATTATTTTCTTCATTTTGTTTAACTTAACCAACAAATAAAAAAATGATTTTGAAAATAGGAGGAGTTTGTTTCTTATTAGTCCAAAGAAGCAACCATTTTTTCTTTGGGGGTTGGTGTTATATGTTATATTGCTTCCTCATAAAGGAAGCCTTATAGTGATGTCGATTTCCGAATTTTTTAAAATCAATTATTTTTACAAATTTTCAAGTGTAGAATATATAATTCGTCGAGAGGAACAAATGTCCGGATGTATGTGTGTGTGTATGTGTGTGTGTGTATGTGTGTGTGTGTGTGTGTGTGTATGTCACCGATTCTTGTGGACAAATTTTCTCTAGCACATCTTGATGGATTTTGATAAGATTTTGTAGGTGTATTACGGTCATGAATACCAAGAATCAGACAGAAGGATTTTCAAAAATATATTAAAAAAATTTTTTTTTCAAAATTTTTTTAATTTTTGAAAAAATTAATTTTTTGGTTTTTTAAATAACTTTTTTCTGTATTAAAATTTTTAATAATTCTTGTCAAAATTGCATTCCTGACATAAAAACGAATCGATTCATGTATATAAAGTATTTATTTCATCAAAATTTATAGAATTAATAAATATTTTAATTTTTCACAAAAAATTAAAATTTTGTATTTTTTGACATTTTATCGTAACACTTTAAAATAATTATTCTATAATAAAAAATTGAATAATTAATATTTATTCAGGGTACTTTACCCGGTTTATTAATTATATTTAATAAACTATTATAATTATTTAACTTTTAAAATTATATATAATAATATATATTGAGGAAGCTAAATGGTCATGAAATGAACAACTTGTTTTTTAAATATTAATTATATTTACTATTTTGTTGAGTTGAGTTTTTTAAAACTGTAATTGTATTGTTTATTAGCAACCCCAAAAACTCCCAAGGAACTAGTTTTAAGCGATTTGTAGTTGATTTAAAATAAATTGTATGTCATATTGGATCCGCCATTTTGATTTTTTAAAATATAACTTTGGATTTGTAATCATCGACCTTAAAAACCTTTGAGTAACAAGTTTTGGACAATTTCGATTAACTATTTTAGGTATTTTTCACCGTTTTGCCTTTTACACTGAATTTCATAACTTCAATCTAACTTTACAAAAAATCTGTCCATTTTTTTGAATTTTGCCATTAAGATTTTTTGTTCAGAATGTCAAAAACTACAAATCTACAAAATTCCAAGAAATTCCATCGAGACATTTTTACAATGTATTTTGTGCGGGGTCCTTTAAAAATTACAACGTCAATATTTTTACCTCAGCTCACCTACAAGATGTCCTGAGTATTGCCAATTGGCAATGCCATAGTACAAGTTATTTTTTAATGCAAAAAAGATTGAAAATCAAAATTTTACTGTTTAAGTAGTTTGTCTCGCATTTGCATAATTCAATTACGTGGCGTTTTTTCGCGACGCCAAGAAAAAAAACACAATCGAGAATGTCAAATTGTTTTTAACTTCTCAGGTTATCTAACCAAATTATCAAAATTGATTCGGAGATATTGTTAACTTGTTTCACCTTTATTAAATTATCAATCAAAAGTTCTAATTAGAAGTAAAAATAAAATTTGTTTTCGAACGGACAGTATGATATGTATTAATATTATAGTTTTATTTTGTGTCCTTTAACCCCTTAAACCGCCTCTCAACAAAAAATTTGCATAGTTTTTCGAATTTTAAAGTAATCTTACACGCATAGAAAGATTGGTTAGTTGAAATAGGAACATAGCTAACAAGTTTGATGTCATATCAAATAGGTTCGAACCTATTTGATATGACAGCAAACTTATCAAAATACTGATGATGGTTGACAAAACGAAGTGGTCCGCTGTCATCGCAAACTTCTTAGTTGTGATAGATAATTATTAAAGATTTGACAGCAAATATCAATTAAACTATGTACATAATCCTGTTTAAGGTTTTTGTGCCTTGAAGTTTATACATGATTGATATAACAATTTTATTAACAATTTTTAGTTAATTTTTTTCTATAAAAAGAATTTTGTCAAGAAAAATAATTTTAATCTCAGTGAATTGTCAGGAAAATTGATAAACTGAAACTTGTGGCCACTCTGCTTTGGACTTTTTTCATTTCCTTCAATAAATAATTTAACTTTATGGCATGTTAAATTAATTCATTTTAAATTATTAGATTATTGAATTTTTTAAGATTTGTGATTGCAATTTTTATAAATAATTGAGTTTTAGAAAATTGTATGTTTATAATTTTTGTAAATCCAAAGTCATGTAAGTGTGTTTAATTTAAATGCAGAGTTTTTCTGAAAACTGAATTTTTAATTGCATAGAATTATTTTGTGTTAATACGTGGAGTTAATAATAATAAAATATTATTCGAGATAAGATAAATAAAATCAAAAAAATTTTTATTGAAAATCAATTTTAACAAACAGTAATTAATTTTTCTATTTGGAATGATCAAAATAATAATTATTTTAAAAAAATTAATTCAACTTTTGTTTCTAATTCAATTATTTAATTTTTTTTTATTATTTTAATTTTTACCATTATTGTTCTACTTATTGATTATACTAATTATTGTTATACTTTTTATATCGAAATAGTATAAGAATGCATAAAATAAAGAAACACAAATTTCACTGTCTTTCTCTTTTTCATTCTCAGCTTTACGGTAGATTTACTTTTAGAACTCAAAACCATTTTTCGGCCTATTATTAGATTAGTTCAGTTCGTTCAGTTCTATTCCTCGCGTTCCTTGCATTTTACGAGTGATCACGAGCGATTCCGATTATAATTCGGCTTAGCCATTACATTTTACACATGCGTGCAACCTCACCTATTTAGGCAATATATATAGTCAACCACCTAAGCTTAGGACTTCCGGCCGCGAGGGGACAGACTCTCAAAGGATAGCATGGTTTGCATTACGTGCGTACTCTCAGTTTCTCTCTGCTAGATATTCACTTGCTCTAAGATATGTAATTTTTCTGAATTTTCTATTATATTGTATTTTTCAAATTGCTGTGACAAAGTTTATAATTTATAATTTTTTTAATTTATCCTTCTTAATGTATTTGATAAATCATAAAGTCTATAAATATTTTTTTTATATATATATTTTTTTAATTTTTATATTTATTTCAATCGAACAATACATTAAATATTTTTTACTTTTAATAATTCGAAAATACATAATTCTATAAAATAGAAATTTGAATTCATGACAAATTATTTTTTGAAGAAATTTATAGTTTTAAATGTTTTCTTTAAACGACGATAACAAATTTATTTATAATTTAAATCATCATTTTTCAGAATACATTTATGAAATAGTTTTACATAGGTTGCAGAATATTAAAATAATGCTATAAAAATACAGTTAGTGCAATAAGGACATTCCATGCACAGGACAAACTTTAAATCGTAGATTTTCGGCATAATTTGCCATTTTGTTGTCTTAGGGGACACACATGAGCTGTAAAAAAAAGTTTTGAAAAATATTGAATGTTCTGCAAGGTATTGTTTTTTAAACTTTTAAGCAACTTTTTCCCCACAATTTTTATTTCGAAATGTGTGATGGTTGCAAAAAAACGATATAATGAAAATTGTGAGAAAACTATTGAATTCTAATACTATTTTATTTAAAAAAATGTTAATAACTTTCTTTCAGAAGAATGATAATTTAGAGTTCTTAGACAATATATAATTGACAATGACTTTTATGTACGCCTATTTTTAGAGATAATTAAGTTTAAACTTTTTTATTTTCTTTTAATATACCTTATCAATAATTGTTTCTATTAACCTTTGTAGAACACATCTTTTTTTTAGATCATTTTTAATGATCAACCAATTTTTAACTGTTAATCTGATCAACCAAAGGATATTCTAAAAATGTAGTTTAAACTATATGTAAAATAAGTCTGTATATCTTAGAAAACTTATAAAAAATATTTAACAATAGAAAAAAGCCTTTTGTAAAAAATCGTGGGGTCAGATTGACCCCATCTTAGGTAGAACAGTCGGTCGAAATCCGAATCGTTTTACCATCTGGGATCTGCGCTGGTTGAATGTTTATAAACATTAAAAAAATTAATAATTTACTTTTCAATTATTCATTTTTTTATTGAATTTAATAATAATAAGACATAATTTTCTAATGTTGTGAATAATAAATTATATAAACAAATTAAACTTATAAACAATATTTATTGATTCAGTACACTTGTTTATGACCTACAATACAGTATATTTATTTAATAAACGCGTCTGCGCAAAAATTCTTTTGTGTTCTAATGACAACTAAGTAAGAAGATAGCTCTGTGTGCCTCCTTGTATAGAAATATTAGAATAAAGCAGTAAACTCTTAGCCTTAGCAAGGCAACTGCGATCTGAAACGCTCCGCACTGTCTCCAGGGATAGGTCCTGCTATTGATTGAGTTAGCCATAAGAGACACACAAGAAGTCCCTTAATTTCGTAGTCCAGTTAAAACGGTAACCAGGTAACGTCTCCGACATGGCACTCAGTCTCTCAAAACACAATCTAGAATATCTAGGAAGCTCACTGCCAGACTTTTAAAAAGTTTGGTGTAAGACTTCCAAGATCCCTTCCTTAGAGAGTACGAAATTTACAGTATACTTCCAACTGACGTATTATCAATAATAATAATAATAATAATAATACAATGCTTTTAATTTTCTGGCTAGTTCGATAGGGGTGTCTGATAGAAATACCAGGTCATATGCGTAAACCAGATGCCATTTAATTAGTCTGTTATTAAGAATATGAGAAAATATTTTTGCAATGCAATTAACTAACGTGATCGGTCTATAATTCGAGGAATCCTCAGCGTTTCCATTTTTCAAATGCAAGAATATGGCTAACTTACGCCAGATATACGGAAAGATTTTTGAGGTTAAAATAGAATAAAAAAAAATGCATATATAATATCCAGTTTTTGGAGTAAGTTTTTATAAAATTCATAACTTATTGTATCTATACCGGAAGCCTTCCCATCTTTACATCGAGATTTAGTTAGACCGAAAAAACATTTGACATTATTTTCATTTGTCCAATTAACTGTTTGAACTAATTTTCGATTTCCCGATATTTCATCTGTTATAATTCCTATTTTCTAAATCATTAATTAAAATTTTTTTGTATTCGAAATGTTTTTTAACCTATATATAAATTGCTCTAAATTTAAAGAGTTATAAATTTCATTAAATCGAATAATTATTTACCAGTATTTACTTTTCACAGAATTGTCAAATGAACTATATCTTATTTGCTCTATTGTTTGTTAACAGAAATTAACTTACCTCGAAGTAGCATTCAGCCAAATGTTTATTTGTCAAAGAGATTATTTAACATAATTTTTGTTTTGCGGATACTTTATTTCACCTAATTTTAAATTGTTATATTAATTGTTTAACATAAATCTATTTCTACCTTATTTTTATATGATATATTGTTCTTTTATTCGAATTGTCAGTTTGTCTAATGCTCAAAAGGTCGAATAAAAAAATTTTAATTAATGATTTAGAAAAATAGGAATTATAACAGATAAAATATAGGAAAATCAAAAATTAGTCCAATTAATTAATTGGACAAATGAAAAAAATGTAAAATGTTTTTTGGGCTTACGAAATCTCTATTAAATAATGTATCTGCAAAATAAAAATTAAAGCTAATGAATCATTGGGAAAATAAAAATTAGATTAAATAATAATTCTAAAAAATATAGCTTATGGCAACTGGTGATTCGGCGAGTATCGAAGGGCGATTCTGATTTTTCATCCTCTCCTGTATCTGTAGTCTTCTGATCAAAACTTCAATCTCCTTTGAGGAGAGAAGGACATAATCTACGAAGTCCTTATTTCCCTTCAATTTAACTCGGTACCCCGCATCTCTGAGATTGTGAACCTTGGATAGTAGGTCACGTCTTAGGTCGCGATCGACTTCTGAGACGTCATTTGAGATGAAAACTCTACTTATAAACAATATTTACATTTTGATCTCAACAATAATTTGGTTCTTATTAAAATATTATACTTCTCACAATAAATAAAAATTATTTAAAAATTACAACTGATAAAAATGTTCAATTCAGTAAGTAAAGTTACTTAATTTAATAATTAAAATCAGGCAGAGAAGCAGGCGCAATGCGCCTACATCATAGGGTTTTGTGGCCTAAAATGACAAAAATGTTGATAATGATAATGAATGAATAAAAAAAACTATTACTATAGTTGCAATGGCAACTTTTTGAAAAGTATTCTGAAAAATTTGACATTTTTACTTAATTATTATTAATAATTAATTAATAATTAATTGATTATTAATAATTAATTTAATATTATAGTTTGTTACAGAATTCCAAGATTAATTTTAACACAATCACAATGGGATATAATTGTAGAAAATACTAAACTAAATTCATATAGTATTTTGGTGGGTGATTTTAATGCACACAGTGAGTCGTGGAATTGCACAGTGGGCCAGAATCGCTATTTTTGGCCAAAATTGATAATTCTTAAAAAGCGTGAAATTTATGCCAACTAATTATGCTATCTATTGTTTTTGGGGTCGCTGATTACAAATATGAAGTCGGATTTTAAAAATTCAAAATGGCGGATCCAATATGGCGGTCGTCAAATTAATTTTTTTTCAATTTTTATGAAACTTAATATTAAGGGGTGTTTGGGGGTCACTGATTACGAATATAAAGTCAGATTAAAACAATTCAAAATTGCGAATCCAATATGGCGGACATAAAATTAAAAATTAATTAAATTTTTATAAAACTTGATATCTGGGGGTTTTGGAGTTGCTCATTACGAATATAAAGTCAGATTTTACTTCACTTGGCAGTACGAGTCGTTTTCTTTTGCGTTCTTGAGATTTAGAACTTATACTTGATACACTTGGATCTGAAGAATCCATTACTCTGTAAAACAGGTCTTGTAAATTAGCTGTTCTATTACATTCTCGGCTATGATTAAGTCTGTAATTTTTGTAGTCCTTGTTCCGAGATACAGACCCTTCTTCTTTTAACATTCCCACTAGTAAACTACTGTTTCGCATAATTTGTCCGGCATGTACTAGTATTTTGTGGCCCGTGGCAGGCATTGGAAACTATGAATACAAAGATATATATAATTTTGCAGTTGCTGTGCAATAATTTTCAAATTTTTGTACATCCATGGAAATTTGACAAGAAAGTGCGATTAGAACATTTTTTAAATTATGTACCAAGTGACGATCAATATTTAGGCAATCAGCAAAAATTTCTACATTTTGAAACGCTCTGCGTGCTGTATTTCCATCGTTAGTACTGCCACTACCGCCACTTTTAGGTTTATCAACTATCAATCCCAAGTTATCATGAAGGGATTTTTGTATGCGTAACTTTTGGTCCGATACAATCTGCTTTTTCTCTGATCCTCTAACTTGCCACTGCTTGATAGGAAGTCGATATGATACATGCAAAAGCCATTCGAAGAACCTAATCCATGCATGTAATGGAGAAACACCGAATTGCAGTGAATTTGGATGAGGAAGAAACTTATCTGTTTCTTGAAAAATATTCTTTAAATCATTAAAATCTTTCGGAGTTGACTTGTGTAGTGAAGCTATTGGCGACTATAGAAAGAAACTAATTGTTAACTCTAAAATATCGTCAGAAACGAAAAAGTGATTGTGAGAAAAAAAATACCTCTTGCGAAATCTTGTTCAGAAACAAGTGAAGGAACAGGAATTTCAAAAAACTAACATTAAATTTGTAATCAGTGACCTCAAGAATCCCAAATGGTAATATTCATGAGTCTAGCTCAATTTTCAAATATTTTCGTCCGCCATATTGGATCCGCCATTTTGAGTTTAAAAAAATAACATCACATTCGTAATCAGCGATTCAAAAAACCCCCGAGTAACGAATTTCAAGTGAATCAGATTAAATTTTAAAAAAGTCGTCCGCCATATTGGATCAGCCATTTTGAATTTTCAAAATCTGAGTTTGGATTCGTAATCAGTGACCCCGAAAACCTCCGAGTAACGAATTTTAAGTGAATCCGATAAAATTTTAAAAAAGTCGTCCGCCATATTGGATTCGTCATTTTGAATTTTCAAAATCTGAGTTCGGATTCGTAATCAGCGACCCCGAAAACCCCCGAGTAGTCATTTTCATGAGCCTTACTTGAAGTAATTTAACAATTTTTAATATTTTTAACAACCTTTAGCAAAAACATTTTTTTTAATATTGTTATAATTATAAGATTGTTGTAAATTTATTGCACTCTAATTTTTTTTAAGTAATATAAATTTGTGGATCTTTGGCGTTTAGAACTGAGAAATTGATTAATTTTTGACAAAGTTATAAATGTTTGAACACAAAAGTGGTTTCGATCGAAACCGCTGGTCCTTAAAGGGTTAAAGGATGGATTTTGAGTGGCTGGAAAAGGGGTTCCACAGAGTGGTGTTCTCAGCCCATTATTATATGTTATATATGTGAAGAACATCACTGAATATGTGTCTAAGCGTGTAAGAGTGTCTCAGTTTGCTGATGATGTTGCTATTTACTCAAAGTTTTACTCTATTAAAAGATGTAAATCTATGATAGAAAAGGCTGTTCAGACTATTAAAAATAACTTGTTGGATTTAGGTCTTGAGCTTTTCCACAAAAAACTAAAATTGTACATTTTAATAACAAAACTATCCAACCTGGGCAAGTTGAAATAATGATAGATTATATTTCTGTAAAATCTACTAAAACCGCACGATTTTTGGGTGTTAGTTTTGATTATAAGTTTCTTTTTAAGCAGCATGTTAACTACATTCTTAAGAGATGTCTCAGAGCGATAAATATTATTACATTTTTTAGAGGAACTTGGTGGGGAGCTGACCCAGAAATACTAATTTTTTTGTTTAAGAGTTTCGTTCGCTCTATAATAGAATATGCTATTTTTATATATTTTCCGAATCAAAAAAATAATGTAAATAAATTTGAAAGTGTTCAGTATTCAGCTATTAGAGCGGCCTTGAGTTTCCGTTGTAGTACTCCTAAGGCTGTTCTTCTTGCTTAATCAAAATCAAAATGTTTCCTACAGAAAACCTTGTCTTTTGAAAATTCGTTAACCAAAAATAATTTAGTTCGATATTACTCTAATTTTAAAACGAGAAAAAGAAAAGGTAAACTTAAAATTATTGATCAATGTTTAGAAAATGTATATATAGTAATTTTAAAAAATTTATATACATCGAATGTTTATTGTAATGATTACAAAACTTTAGTAACGAAATTGAATGTTGATACAAAATTGGGTAATAAATTACAAAATACTATGAGTTCTAATCAGTTGTTATTAGATTTTTTTAATGTAAATAAAGTGTGTGCAATATACACAGATGGTAGCAAGGTCCGAGGATCCGGGTCCGTGAACGCTGCATGTATCTGTCCAGATTTAAATGTTACTATTAACTTGTCACTTGAAAGTAGGGCTTCCATTTATACAGCTGAAGGATATGCAATACTTAACGCTTTTAAAATAATTAATGATAATCCTTTATTATATTTTTTTATATTTTCAGACTCTCTGAGTGTATTAAATTCGTTAAATTCCGTAAATTGGAATATAAAAACAAACCCTATTATTTTCCTAATTAAGAAAGCCTTTAATGTTGTAGCTGAAAATAACCCTAGACAGAAAATTAAATTTTTTTGGATTCCTTCACATATAGGTATAGATGGTAATGAAATGGCAGATACTAATGCTAAGGCTGCCACTGAGTTGGATCCATCGGATTCTATTTGGATCCCATTCACAGATTTTTATGAATGTTTTAAAAAAGATGCGAGAGAAGGTACAATACAATTTATAAAAAAGGAGGCCTTGAATAAGGGCAAAAAATATTTTAACAATTGTTTTGGAATGGAATTGCGACTTTGGTTTGTTAAAAGAAATCTAAATAGACGAACTATAGTGACCGTTAATCGTTGTAGGGCTGATCACTACAATCTTTCTGCGTCTCTTGCAAGGGTAGGATTTATTGATGATCCCTCATGTACTTGTTCGTGGGAAACCCAGGATCTAAATCATGTACTTTGGCAATGTCCATTGTATGATATGGAAAGAAGGGAATTTGTTAGACAGCTTAGGAAACACGGGTTGCAGTTACCACTAAATGTTGATGTTTTGATTTTTAAACCCAATATTGTTGCGTGTAAGTTTATAAATGAATTTTTTGTTAAGTGTGGTTTATTGGTTTGATTGTGTATTTTTTGCTTCCTCATAAGGAAGCTTTGCATTCGTGAGGATTTTCAATTTTTCAAAACATGGTTATATGGACAAATTTTCATCTAGGATATATACTATTAAATTCTGAGCAAATTTCCAGATGTATGTGTGTATGTGTGGGTGTGTGTATGTCACAAAAAATTGTGTACAAATTATCTCAAACAAATTTTAATGGATTGCCCTGAAATTTTACAGGTTTATTGCAGTTATTAATACCTAAAATCTGATACAAGGATTTTCAAATTGAACCACAAAATTTTTTTTTATACAATTTTTTCAAAATTAAAAAAAAAATTTTTGTATATTTTTAAATAACTTTTTTATTTCTTAATATTTTTATAAATTATTCTCAAAATTACAATCCTTACTTTTTCTCTGTTTTATCGGTCGTACAATACACACGTGCTTCTAACAGTATCTCTATTTATAGTGAATTTTAATAACATTATCGAAATTATAAATACTATTTTATAGTATTATTCTGTCACCTAAGTGTCAGTGCATTATTGAAAATTGTGTTATACTGAGTTGTTGTTTTTTACCCCTATTATAACATTTCTGGATATTTCATCTATCTTTGCCATGGCAGTTTGTCCGGAGTGCAGCTTAGTGATAAACAGAAGCGTTAAGGATGCTGTTGCATGTGATAAGTGTGGCAGATTAGCCCATTTTACCTGTGCGTTTCCTAGCAATGAAAAAAGTGCAAATAAAAAAATCTCAACCACTTTTATTTGTAATAAATGCAAAACTGAAAATCACAGTGACATCTCTGAAATTCAAAGTGAACTGTCAAGTGCTTATGATGGTAATCAACCTTTGAATTCAAATAATTCTGGACTCTCGCCTGCTGTCTGTAAAGCAATACGGGAAGCAGTTGAACAGGGGCAACAATCCACATTCAAAAAATTTGAAAATATGTTTGCTCTGTTTCAAGAAAAACAGTTTGCTTTTAATGAAAAGCTCAATGATACTATTCAGGGTATTAGGGATGACATTCAGGAGAACTCTAATAGAATTTCACATCTTGAAATTGATTCGACAAATTCAGCCAAAGAACTTCAAGAAGCATTCATTCATTATTCATTATTCATTATTCTCTGATGTTTCTAAGGCATTGAGTGTGGACATCAAGAATGAGGATATCTCTAATATCTACAGGGTGAAAGGAGACGTGAATCAAGCCAACCCTCAGCAAGCTCCAATTATTCGAGTTAAGTTTACCAGGCAAAATTTGAGAGATTCGGTTCTAGAGCATCGTAAACGTTTACCTAACTTCTCTACAGTGAACATTGGGTGGTCGCAGAAAGAAAAATGTCCAATATATATGAGGGAAATTCTGTCTGCAATGAATCGGAGGATCTATGCTGGTGCTCTTTCATTGCGAAAAATGGGCAAAATAAAGTATTTATGGGTCGCTGGAGGAAAAATTTATTGTCGAAAAGAGGATGGTGCACCTAGATTGCAGTTGTCCAGTATACACGATGTCAACAAGTTACAATAGCAATTTTGGAGCGAGTGTTGCACTAATTTTCTTTTATCATTATATAAAAGAATGGTTTGCCTTTTTTCTTGTTTATTTACGAACTGCATAAAAATATTTTATTTTCAAGATTTAGTTTATTTTCAAATGATGGGTTTAGCATATTTAATAAATCTATTTTCAATTTCATTTTTGCTCAAAGACTTGTTATTAAGTCTTATTTATTTAAACTTAACGAAAGTCATTCCTATTAAATTCTTAATGTCCTTTACAATATATTCTTGCTTTTATGTTATCAATTGTGATATTTATGATATTAAATTTGAAATCATTATGAACGAGTTCTCGACTATATTAATTGTAATCTCAAAGCTCAACTACTTGTTTTACTGTACTCTGTTTTTATTAATTAAAAATGAATATTATTAATATCTGTCATGTGAATGCTCAATCTTTGAAGGCACATATTATTGAATTTAGAGATTTTTTTAAAAATGAGTTTTATCATATAATTGCAGTCTCTGAAACGTGGTTAAATTTAAGTGATACTTCTAATCTTGTTGCTCTTAATAATTACAGTCTTATTCGTAATGACAGATCTCTGCGCAGGGGTGGTGGTGTCTATTTTTATGTACATAACAGTATTAAATTTTCCCTGGTGTGTAGAAGCTCTGAGGGACTGCATCCTTGTGCTGAATTTTTGTTCCTTAAAATACAAATTAGTATGGATGATGTGTTGTTGGGTGTTGTTTATAAACCGCCAAATGCATCATTCGGTAATGAATTTGAAAATCAAATTTCGTCATGTACACAATTTTTTAATAACACCATCATTATGGGTGATTTTAATTGTAACCTCAACAGCAAATCCCCCATTACGGAATATTTAACATCATTGATTGGATCATTGGATCATTGGACATCGTTATTTTCCGAGACTGACATCAATTCCAAGGTATATAGGCTCACATCATATTTAACTTCTTCCTATGATCTCTTTGCACCTCTTTACTTATCATCAACAAAGAAAAGATATTCACCATGGATGACTAATGAATTGAGAAAACTTATTAAAGAGAGAAATAGGATTAGAAGAATTTTTATAAGAACTAAGAATAATGATGATTATGTAAACTATAAAAAAACTCGTAACTTAGTTAAAACTAAAATCAGAGATGCTTATAATAAATTTAATTATAATACATTAAAATACAAAAGTACATCAGGTGATATATGGCACACTCTCAGAAAACTAAACCTTATTCCTGACAAAAAAAAATCTTATGATAACAGTTTTCAAGCGCAAGAATTTTTAGATGTATTTTCTAATAACCCTATTCCTATTCCCACATCTGTTCCTGATTCCTCTTTTCCTTCTATTGAAATTTTTGATGAAAATAAATTTTTTTTTAATGATATATCACCTGATTCTCTGTTAAAAAGTCTTAGTCGTATCAAATCTAATGCAATGGGTCCAGATTATATTTCTATTAAAATGTTAAAAATTGCTCTTCCTGTCATTTTTCCGGTACTATTACATATTTACAATTATTTACTCCAGACTGGGATTTTTCCGGATATATGGAAAATGAGCAATGTAATTCCAATACCTAAAATTCCAAATACGAAAAATCTTGGGGACTATAGACCTATTTCTAATATCTGCACATTATCAAAACCTTTTGAACAAATTGTTTGTGGTCAAATGACATCTTTTTTATCGGGTAACAACTTGTTGGAGCCGTTGCAGTCAGGTTTCAAAAAGAAACATAGTACTTGCACGGCTGCATTGAGATTTACCTACGATATTAAATGTGCTATGGATATTAAAAATATAACAATTGCTGTATTTTTTGATTTTTCAAAAGCTTTTCCTTCAGTAAATCATAAACTATTAATTGATAAATTTCATTCTTTTGATATATCCAAGTCAGTTTGTAATTGGTTTGAGTCTTATTTGAGTTGTAGATTTCAGAGAGTCGTTGATAGGGGGGGTGACAATTCTGATTGGGATAGACTTAAATGTGGTGTACCGCAAGGTGCCTCACTTTCAGCTCTATTATTTAATTTATTTATTTCGGATCTCGGACGTGAACTTAAATATTGCAAATATCATAAATATGCAGATGACTTTAAAATTTACATTTCTGGATCATTGTCATCTATTCCTCAGCTGCTACAGAATTTACAAGTCGATATTAATTATGTAGAAGAATGGGCAAAAAATAATGGACTTACTCTCAACTCCAGTAAGACTCAGGCCATGATTTTCTCTGCGTCGAATAGTCCAACTAAAGAATATTTGTCAACCCTTCCACCTCTTATAGTGGGAAGTATTCCCATTGCATTTAGTGATACTGTAAAAGATCTTGGTATTACGCTTGACCGCTCCTTGACTTGGAAGGAACATGTTCTTGGAATATCGCGAAAAACTTTTATTATATTACAACAGTTAAATAGAAATAGAGAATCAATTCCAACCTCTAGTAGATCTTTACTAGTAAAAACATTAATACTACCTATTTATGATTATTGTTGTACTGTATATGATGATATAACTAAAGAACTAAATAATAAGTTAGAAAGATCTTTAAATGCTTGTATACGATTTATTTATAATGTGCCTAAGTTTGAGCATATCACATCATACAGAATTGAGACCAGACTTTTAAATGTTGCAAGTAGAAGACAATATTTCATTGGATCTTTAGTGTATTCAATATTTCATAATCAAAGTCCGGCATATTTATATGAACTTTTTGATTTTAAGTATCGTAAAGATACAATGAGTGGTAGGCTTCGAGAACGTAATCAGGTCTTAAACATTCCTTCTCATCGTACTTGTATAATGCAAAGATCGTTTATTATAAGAGGTGCGAGATTATGGAACAAACTGCCAATCGAAATTAGAGACTCGTCAACTCATTTCATATTTAAGAAACTTTTCTTCAGTTTTCTTTTTAATTGTGAAAATCAATTATTTAATATAACACATTGGTGATTCAGCCATTATTTCATTTAGTGGTTTAATTAGCTATGTATAATTATATGTATTTTTACTGTTAATAGTTTTAGTAACTAAATTTATACATAGATGATTCATTATTTTCATTGTTAAGTTTTTATATTTATAAGCAAAAGATATTGGATAAACTTATATATATTTTATTATCATTATATGCATTTCATTCTAATTATATGCTTTCAATTGCAAAGTAGTAACGCAAAACTCTTTTTTTTAATTTAATTAATGTCAGTACATTTATTTTTAACATTATTGTTATTTAGTTTGTGGTATGCTACTTACTGTAAGACTGCGATTTAAATTGTGTTTTTATTAAACTTGCAAATGTATGTTTAGTAGCAGAATGTAACAATTTATTCATTATAAATATAATTGTAACTATTTACTTGTTTCTTAGTGAGCTATTTAGCTCTAGAAACTTTCATAAATAAATAAATAAATAAATAAATTGATATATACAAAGTGCACATTTCATCAAAATTTATAAAATTAATCATTATTTTTCTTTTTCACAAAAAATTCAAATTTTGCGTTTTTTTAAATATTACCTTAACATATTAAAATTAAATTAAGCAATTGGTTTATGATATTTTGAGGAAGCGAAATGGTCATGATTTTCTTAACATGTAACATGTCAAAAGTATAAAACTATGTCTTGTCGTTGCGATTAAAATGCCGATACAGTATCGGTATTTTAATAAGCAAAGAATCATTTAACGGTAAGTTTTATAATCTTTCCAAAACTGCCTTTAAAATTTTTCTACGACAATATTTAACGAAGTTATCAATATTTAAAGGATGTCATGTTTTTAATGCTGCACAGCGTTATGCCAGTGCTGCCTGTCAGCGTAGCTGTCATTACTGACCATGCTAAAAAACTACTCTGCCAGTTGTAAATTTCCAATTGGGTTATTTCGAATCTTTCAAAATAGATTTGTTTCAATTTGAAAATTTAGCTATATTTTTATTGTTTCAACCACAAACTAAACATACCCAAAATATGAAATCTACTTGTATTTTAACCAAGAAATTAGTATTTTTAAACTTTCTTTAAATATGAATAAGACTAAAAGTAGCTCGTTCTCCATCGCCAAATTTAATAGAATGGAAATGAAGGTCCTACTGATAATTAAAAAAAAAATTTTGAAACCTTTTTGCGCGAGCGTTACCGTCTTTTGAGTTTTCTTGTCAATTAATAAAATATTCTTTATAATTTCACCTTTCATTAAAAAAAATCGATGTTTATTAAAGTAATAATTTATGTCTATTTTGTTAAAAAATAATTTTAATGTTAATAATTATCATCGCCATTTTGAATTTTTGAAATCTGACTTCAGTTTTGTAATCAGCGACCTCAAAAACAATAGAAACCATGATTAGCAGTTTAAATTTCTCGTTTTTTAGTATTAATATTTTGTGCTAATAATAACCTATTTTGGTTTTTATTGGTCAACTTTTAGGTCCTGTAAAAAATAGTTAACTTAACAAACTTCATTTGTTAAAAATTTTGTATTATTCTTTGAACATTTATGAAGAGCAACAGAGAAGTCCGGTCAAAAAATATTAATTTTAAACGATTTCACAGGAAATGTACAAAAAAAACTTGCTATGCAATAATAGCCATAGCGTTGTCAAGAAAAAACTAAAATTTTTTTGAAAAAAATGTTTTTTTTCTAATTTTTACATTATTTGACCTAATGAGTCCCTTCAATTTTGTAACTAAAAAAAATTGGAGAAGTGCAAGTTGGACTCGCACTGCAATGACAGGTTCCGTACACAAATATTAAACAATACTTGCAACGTTTATCGATAATTGATGGAATTAAAAGAACAGGAACTAATTTTGAAAAGTTTGTTCCTGTACTTATTATTGTTTACAATATTAGATATACAATACTTTAATTTTTTTGGTTCTCTTTTTTATCAAATGATTTTAATACATTTATTAATTGTACCCACCATTGCAGTGCGAGTATATAATTCGCTCTTTTGCAATTATTTTTTTAAATAAACCCACTTTTTTATTTTAAAAGAATGCAAAATTTGAATCATTTACATTTTTTTTAAACCTTTTTAAAAAAATAATTTCACTAAAAAAATTTTTAATATTTTTTGGAAACTTCCTGGTAACTTCTAGAAAGCTTCTATGGGAAGCTTCCAGGAAGTTTCTATGGCAATCTTCTAACCTGCAGACATTATTGTATTTCCTAGAAATTTCCAGGAAGTTACCAAGGGTAACTTCCGAAGGTTGCCACGGAAGACTTCCTGGAAGTTACTTGGAAGTTTTTGTGCTATGTGGGCAGTAAAAATTAATAAAATAAAATGGATAAAATAATAGTTAGGTAATACAAATTTAAAATCCATTACGTTGTAAAAAATTTTTGTAGAACTTTATAAAGTTTAGATTGTAACAAAGGAATTAACAATGCAAGAATATAAAATTTAATTGTAAAAATTAATGAATTTGAAAAATAGGTTATAATTACATTTTTTAATAATATTATTTATTATTTATAATGAATAATAATTAATAAAATAAATTTTTTTTGTTATATTCAAGTTTCTTTAAAAATTATTATAAATTAATTAAATAATTCATGAATTGACATTTAGAGACCTATTTTTAATGTATAAATAAAAGTTAAATAAATCAAAAGAAATTATTTTAAATATAATTGCAAACAAATTTTTAATTATAAATAAAGTATACTACTAATTATTTATAAATATAAAATAATAACATGAATAATAATAAAAAAATAAAATAATAGATTATAATAATAATAATAATAATAAAATATTTTTAAAAATTAAAATTTTTAAATATTGTATTACAACATTAGATTTATTTACATAACATTCATAAAATGCTAAAATATTCCAAAGAATTTGTTTTGAAATTATTATTTATTATTGTTTATAAGTTGTTAAAATTGTTTGCTCCATAGCGATGCTGTATATCGATATTATGCTCACATCCGCAAGCGAGCGAATAGCGTAGTGATTACACGGAAAAAATAGCACAAGAGATACTCCAAACAGTAGGACAATTCGTGTGCTTTAATTCAACGCGTCTAGTGTGACTTTTTGGAACAGCAGACATACTTTTTCGGCGCAGACGCTGTGTTTATAAAATATACAAGCTGCAAAGCACAGCGCTTTCGCCGAACTAAGTATGTCTGCTGTTCCAAAAAGGCACACCAGACGCGCTGAATTAAAGCACACGACTTGTCCTACTGTTTGGCGCATCTCTTGTGCTATTATTTTTTCCGTGTACGTATTAGATTTTGGTGCGTAGATTAGAATCGGCTTGGCTTCATATCCCACTGCGAGTGTTTAGAATTTTAATGTGTAAAAAAATATTAAATGCCAAAAAATGCTTCAAATGATATATAAATAAATATTAATTAACATGTACCATGCGTAGTTAATTAAATTTTTTTTATTTTATTTTTTAATAGAAAATATAATTAATTTAAAATAATATTTGGCCCGCGGCGGTTGCAAGACGCACGAATGCCGGTTGTTCGGCGGCATCAGATCAATACCGAGCCGGTCGCGCAGCCATTACAGTACATAGTCATATGTTCCCGTACAATGCCTTCACCGCTCCGGTTACCAGGCAAAATTATTTGTTTATTTTTCATTATAATATTATTAAAATTCAATAGTTGTTCTACAATTTTCTTGTTAACCTTTTTTGTAACTACCATAGATTTCGAAATAAAAATTTTTGTTTAAAAAATTGCTTAAAAGTTTAAATAACAATATTTTGCAAAATAATAGAAATTATAAAGATAATTTGAGATTCAAAGTTTGTCTTTTGCATGGAATGACACAATAGTAACGAGGGGTAAGAGGGTCTAAAAAATGTCAAATTTGTAACATAGTTTATGGAACGCCCCTAAACTAAAACTATTTTTCAAATGAAATGTGGAGATAGATTTTTATAAATGACAGTTTCCAGAAATAAATAATAAAAAAATTTGATGTTTTTTTAATAAAACAAGAATTAAAATATGTGGTGGTACGTAAGCGATGTTACAATTTGTACACGGAAAGAAGATTCAATAGCAAAATACTGTGTATAGTCTAGCATACAAAGCATTTTGTTGTTAAATATTTTTTCCGTGTACCTTAATTCATCTTTCATTCAAGTTATAAGTATGAAATAAACGTCGAGCATAAACTTTTTAATTTTCCTTTTTTTATAAAGAAAATTTATATTTTTTTCTAACATCGACATATCTAGAAACTGTTTGATCATAAAGGAACCAAATATTTTGTCATTACTGAAAATTATTGGAAGAGTGCTTTTGATAGAAATACACATTTTTTGCATAGACAAAATTAATCCACAAATGGATAATTTTAATCTTGTTTAATGTTACTTTAATCTTCAACGCTATTTCATCTCTAAATCTGAATGTGTGAAAATTCACTTATTTCTAAGTTATAAGTCGTCTTCTCGATCAATAAGTGCATATGGGCAATTCTACGTGAGATTTCAGTCGACCTCTTAAAATCGTCCAAAAATATTTTTTTTATTCTGTATTGAAAAAAACAGGTATGTATTTTTTTATTTTTTTGGTGGCCAAATTTTTGAGTTATGAATTTTCAAAATTTTCTTTTTTTAAATGTAGATAAATTTTTAATTTAGGTAACTCAAAAAATATTGCTTTTTTTCATTTCTTGATAAAAGAAAAAAAGTTTTGTTTTTCTCTCAGATTTTATTGTAAGCTATTAGATTTGTAGGCTCTAGAAAATTTTTAATAGTTAATCGTAAAAAATCCTAGTCAGTCGGTTTTAAGAGGTCGATTTGAATCTCAGATAGAATTGCCCATATACATTTATAATAAGTGTAATGTCACTCAAAATAAGTGAAAAATTCACTTATTTATAAGTGTATAAGCACCTATTGATCGAGAAGACGACTTATAACGTAGACTAAGTGAAATTTCACATATTCAGATTTAGAAAGTAATATCTCATACTTTACTGTGATATGAATACTTCAAAATTTTTTAAGTACTTCCAATTTTATCATTTGTGAAATGCAAAAAATCTTGAGTTAAAAAAGACATATTTGAAATTTACAAAAAAATATAATTGTACCTTGGTATATTTTTCAAATCGCATGCTGAATGTGATTCGAATGGTTTTCTGTTATCACTCAACAATAAACTGGAAGAACTATTTCCTGGTTTGTACCAAGGTGATGGAATTTTGACGGGGCTTTTCGATGACGGCCAAAATTGACTTCCGTTATCTGTAGATGTCGGTATATCTGATAAGGAAATACCTCGTCGTTCATGCAGACGAATTGGATCGACACTGGCCACTTTGACATCCCAGGGATCGACAATAGAGAGCAACACTTTCTGTATACCGATTGAAAAGAGACATAATTTATATATATAGTAACTAAAGTGACATAAAGTGTAGGAGTGTAGACATATTAAGGCTCATTACAATCATTCAAGACCCTGCAGTCTTCTCAAGCCAGCATATTTTCCAACAACGAAATATCTGTTCAACTTAATATAGACATAGAAAACTAAAAATAATAATTTTATTGAATTTTTTATACTACCTTATTCAAATAAACACATTTTTTCATTATTGCTTTATTATAGAAAAAAAATAGTAAAATTTTTCGAGTTCGATTTTTTTACATATCTTTATGTTATTTGACCTCAAGAGTTTAAAAATGACATTCCATATGTGTGTAAACATTACATTTGCCCGTAACTTAAAAAAACATTCTTTGTCTATATTCATGAGATATTAAACTACTAAAAATGTAAAATGTAGAAACACAAGACTTTTTTGAAAAATGTAGAAGCAACTTTAAAAATACTAGCGTCGTTGTCCTCGCTCGCTCGGAAAACATTTCACTTGTTTCTTTCCACTTATATAAATTTATTAAATAGCATCTCCATTGATAATATATATTAAAAAAATTTTAATTTATATATAAATATATACATGTGTATGTGTTGTGTATTTATGCGTGAATATACATGTGTATGTAAATAATACATTTTTATATTTTCTTTTTAAAAATTATTTATATTTGTTTTGAAATATTTGTTATTCAACATTTATATTTGTTCATAAATTAAGATTGCATTATTTTAAATAGTGATACTTTATTTTTACCTATTTGTAGTTAATTTTAAAGTAATAATTTTCTAATTATAAAATAAAAATATTTCTACTTACAAAATATTCCCAATATTTTGTAAGTCGGAAAAAGTTGTCAATGAATGAAAGTTTTAGATTTATTTCGACTTTTAAGAAATGTAAACAATTTTTTTTAATAAACAAATTAATTTTTTTAACTGTAGGTTATTTTATATTAATATAAACTGATTCAGAACATGTGCAGTACAGGAATCTAAAAATAAACGTTTATTTTAATAGGAAAACTTAATTTGTTTATAAAAAATTTTTTTACATTTTTTAAAAGTCGAAATAAATCTAAAACTTTCAATCTTTGACAACTTTTCGCGCTAGTACCAGTCGGGTAGCAGTGAGTGGCCCAGAGGAGCTCACTGATCACTGACTGGCAGTTGCGCGTGTTGTCCGAGCGTCCGACCGGTTCTTGAATAATATCAAATAACTTGACTGACGCTCGGAGACACGTGCTAATGTCAGTCAGGTAGCAGTGAGCGCCTTATTTGCTTTTTTAAAAAAGTATAATTTATTTCAAGGAATGTAAATGTTTTTAAAATCCGAGTAATATTTAAAATATCTCGAGCAATTAATATTTTGAGCGAAGCAACTTTTATTATATATCAGAGCAATTATTACTACTTTGTATAGATTTTTAGTTTTTAGTCGAAAACGCAGTCGCTATGGAACAAAATTTCAGTTACTATGGACTGACCAAACTCAGCCTTTACTGTGACCAAACTAGTTTGGTTCCACGCAGTTCGGTTCACACAACCAAACTGTTCGTTTAGAAATAACATTTAAAGTTAGGTTATATGAAACAAATAATTTGGTTAAAACAACTCTACTTATAAATATTTTTTTGCTTGAAAAAATAAAGAAAATGTAAAATTTAATAGTTTTTAGCAAAGAGTAAAAATTCTGGGATTAGAAGAAAAACATTTTTATTATAAAAACTAACATTTATTTAAAAAAACACTTATCACTGCACTGAGAAATTATATTTTTCTACGACACTTTGCTTTACAACCAAAGACTTCAAACGAAAACGAGATACTGCATAATAACAGAAAATTTGAAAGATTCACACTAGTTGAGATGCCTTCTATATTTTCCGATATTTTACGAAAAGGGCTGATGTTAAAAACTATTTAAAAAAAGGTACCGAAGTTATTTGAAAATTGGTAAGGGGACTTGCATTTTCCTCCGCACAGAGGATCATATTCATGGTCCAACATGTGGTTTCCAAATGACGAAACAACAATAAATTCCTTTCCAATATTTTTTTCTGCATTCTTTATAGGATGAAAAAATTTTGTATGTGACAAAAGATTTTTAGAAACTTGTCTCAAGTAAAATTTTAAAAATTTCATAATATTAAAAACTTACGGCAATTATTATTAACAATCTAAAATTTTTTGTTTTAATGAAGTTAACTTTCAATTTAATTTATAGTGAAAAAATAATTAAAGTACTAAATTTTTTATTTTTATTAATTGTTAATAGATTTTCCTTTTAATCGAATACTTGATTTTTATTAATATTGCTTTTTCATGAAAAACGAACCTGTTAGGTAACAATCCATTATTATACTATGAAAAGTTATAGATATTTTACAATTGTTACATTTTGAAAAACCTTAGTTTATTTGTATTTTAAAAAAAAGTTTATGTAGCATTACAATAATGCACTTAATCGAAAAAGTGGGTCTTTACCCGCAAAATAAATTAAATAAAGAATAAGTGAAAATTTATTTTGTATCGATACGATGTTTCTACGAGCCACAATCTTGTTTCTACGATTGCAATTGACAGATGTAGGTGACTTGATTTGGGGATAAAATGGCCGCACAACAGAAAGGTGGAGTAAAGCGGGTTGCCTACGTAAAGGCATAACAGTATGATAAAAAGGGCAGTATCTTTTCGTTTGTTGAAAATTAAAAAAATAATATTTAGCAATAATAAAAATTAATACAAAAGACATAAATAAAGGGGATTTTGTTTATAAAAATGTACATAATATAAAATATGTTAAATTAAAACGAAAAATATGAAAACAAGTTGTGAATTAAGATGTTCATTACATGAACATTTTGCTTCCTCTTTACGATAAGCAAAAAATTTGCTTTAAAGTGATTTTTTTCATTTTATTTAATTCTATTAATGCTAATAAAATATATTCTTTTTATACATCAATCGATTCGTCTTGATAAAATGAAGATTTTTAGTTTGTTTTTAAGTCTAGATTAACATTTTATTATAAAGCAACATAATTTTTAAGAAGGAAATAAATTTTTAATAAAAGTGCGAATTTTTGGTTTTAATTATGTTAAATTCTATAAATTCAAATAAAATATATACTTTATATATACCAATCGATCCGTTTTAATGCAACGGATAAGATTATTGAAAAAATGAGTAAAATCTTATTGTACTGGAATATAATTTTGATGAAAGAACTAAATATTTTATAAAAAAAGGTAATTTTTTTGCTTCAATTGTCATTACCTTTATAAACTCTCATACAATTTATTCTTTTTATATACCAATCGATTCGTCTTGATGCAAAGAATAAGATTTTATTATATATTAACTTCAATAACCAACTTAAAAAAAAATTTTTGAAAAAAATTTTTTTTTTAGAAAAAAGTCAAAATAAAATTTTTTCTGAGAATTTTTTAAAGTCTATCAATCCAGTTCGAGATATTTTTATGATAAATATACCTGGTAAATTTTAGCTAAATTCGTTAAAAACTCTTCGAGTTATCGTGTTCACAAAAATCGGAATCCACACACACATACATACATCCGGACAATTGTTCAGGGTCTTATATAACATTGTCCCATAATATAGAAGAAAATTTGTCAAAAGGATTTTTAAAAATTTTGTAAATTAAACGACTACAAAGCTTCCTCACGAGGAAGCAAAAAATGTTTTAATTTAAAAATAAAAAAAAAATTTTTATTAAAACAATATTTGGTAATAAAAATTAATACAAAAACATAAAAAAAGGGATTTTTGTTTATAAAAATGTACATAATATAAAATATGTTAAATTAAAACGAAAAACTTGAACATAATTTTTTTTTAATTTTGTTATTCATTAAAATAATTTTTTCAAAAGATTAAAAATTAAATTGTCTATTAATACCTCTAGAGGTACAATTCATTAAATTGTAATTAATAAAAATATGGAAAATAACAAATATGCAGAATTTTTCGTCCACGAAAAACGCGGCTTAGCTCCCAGGTGAGAAAGACCAATGTTGACGATGAGTTGAAGCTTGATTGAGCCCTGAATGCACAGCGTGGGTAACCAAGAGTTGAAGCAGTCTTTATACCATTGTCACATTAATATTGTTTCAGCATGGGACACCAATGTTCATCCCATGCTCGATCCAAGACTCGGTCAACCTACGTGAGTGAAGCTTGAAAATCTAATCTTAATTCAAGCTTGAATCAATCATGAGAAAATATTCAGATTATTTATTACCGAGTGCTCTTAATATTAAATATAAATGTTTATAAATTATTTATTACTATAATATATTCTACGATCATTTTTTTGTAATTTTTTATATTAATTTATTTATTAATTATTATTAATTATTATTTAAAACCATAATAATTTAATTAACATTAAGATATTAATGAATAAATAAATATAAATATTTATTTAGTCTTAGTGTATAATATTTATGTTAATTATAGAAGATTCATATAAATAAAGTTAAATTATATATTATTTTTTTTTACACAGTGTCAAATTATTATTTTTAAAGTTCAAGAGTTTCGTTTGTCTGAAAAATTTTCGGTGATCAAAAATTACAGTGTAAAAAATGTTCATTAGGGTGAAATAAATATTTATGCCAAGTATTTTTACACTAGAAATAACCGTTTAGTAAATATTATCAAAATACTATTTTTTGTCAAACGCGTGTGACCTTGCGACTCAGCGTAGACAACTCAACACATACGTTAAACTCTTGAGTAGGCAACGCTGAGTCGCAAGGTCACACGCGTTTGACAAAAAATAGTATTTTGATAATATTTACTAAACGGTTAATCCTAGTGTAAAAATATTTGGCATTAATATTTATAGCACCATAATGAACATTTTTTACACTGTAAGTTTTTGATCACTGAATATTTTTCAGACAAACGAAACTCTTGATCTATAAAAATAATAATTTGTCATTGTGCAAGAAAGAAATAATATATAATAAAATTAAACATATTATGAAAAAATATTGTAATATTAAATAATTTATAAATATTTATATTTAATATTGTTCAGTGCACACGGTAATAAAGAAAGTGAATATTGTATTTTCGCTCACGAAGATTGACCGAGTCTTGAATCGAGCATGGGACGAACATTGGTGTCCCATGCTGAATCAATGTTGAGTTACCATGCTCTGGCATTCATATATTTGATTAAGCAGGATCCCTTCCAACCTTCGTTGGCCGTGCGGTTTAAATAGGTGCGTTTATAGGGGTGTCGGGTATGCGTCGGGGTTTCGATCCTACATGCGAGCGAATATTTTTCCGTTTTCGTTTCTAAGCGATATATAAAACCATCAAATTGTGTGTTGTGTTGTGAATACAAAATGTGAACATGTTTGTAAATAATATTAAAAGTCTGTTAAAGAATCAAGAAAAAAATGTACTAATTAACAGAAAAATTGTCTTTTTTTACTAAAATTATTTTTTTAATGTTACTATTTCAAATGACATTTATTTTTAGTAATATATTATTTACATGAAAATAATATAATTGTTGTAATAGTATATTGCAATTAAATTTATACACGTGTATAATATGAATAAAAATAATAACAATAATATTTATTATTATTATCAATTGATCAATTGATATTTTCATATTATATTGAATGAGCTTGAGAAACGCGTAAATTTGGGAACAGTGGAAGCAGTCTCGTTTCATTCCTGAATTAGGCTTCCGCAGCATTGATTGAAGATTGAACGCCAATCTTCATCAAAGACTGCGCGTCAGGCTTTTTTTTTTTTTTTTTTTTTTTTTTTTTTTTGAAGCGGGTTGTGATGAGAAAATCTTCTAAAGACACCCAGAAGATTTGGGTAGTGTCGGATTCACTTGAAGAAGTGCCTACCGACTAAAAACTCATCACAGTGGTTATCAACCAGAGGTTATAAACCAAGAAAGAAATTGGATACCCAGAGTAGTTGTAAGGCTACAAGGGTGTTGACGCATATAGCGAAGCACGGAGATAGAGAGAGATTTAAGAAGAGGGAGAAATAAGAAGGCAAGGCCTTCTATAGCGATCGGTATTTTTGCTCTTGTACTGTGCGAGCGAGTAGCGCGTCAGGCTGAAATCGGTGTTACATTTATAGACTCAAGCAGCCTTGCATCGGCCGTCTTACCCAGCCTCAATCAATCCTGACCAGGCCTGAATCAAGCTTCGTAAAGCCTGAACTAGCCGTCAGTTCTCACCTGGGCTCCCAAGCGTGAATTTCACAGGGCGAGTGATTGAAGTAGAAACAGAAAGAAAAAATGCATACAAAATAATGTTTTTAAAACGTTAATTGTCAAAAGTAATTGACTTTTACAACATCAGTCTTTTGCATTCATTCAACAGCATATTAATTAATTTGAAGGTTTTGGAATAAAACAGATAAATAATTATGCAAATTGCTCTCCTCATTTGAAAAAAAAATAATATTCTAGTAAATATTATAAAAAATTATAGATATAGACAAATCAAAATCATGTAATATTTTTTCATTTCATTCTATAATAAGCCAAAAGTTTTTCATTAAAAGATTTTATTTAACAAATGCCAAATTGCGAGATTTTCTTATTTGTGTAAAAAAAATTATTTTCAAAAATAATAATATTTATCACAAGAATGCAATTATTTAAAATTTTTTAAATTACTTAAACTCTTGTCAGAAATTCAATTATTTTCAAAAAATCTAAAAAAAAATTATAATCTTTATAAATAAATAACAATAATCTTGGACAAAGTTATTATAATCTTTATAAATAAATAACAATAATCTTGGACAAAGTTTAATTATTTTGAGGAATTTAAATGAAATTCATTAAAAAATTCAATTACCATTTTCATAAATAATAGTATTCATCACAAGAATTCAAATATTTTCAAAAATTTTAATAAACAAGTTGTATATCCAGATGTTCATTACATAAACATTTTGCTTCCTCCCCAAGCGGTACACGATAACTAACATCTATACTCAAATCGATATACCTATCAAAAAGGAAAGTGTGCCTGCTGGGTCTTTACGATAAGCAAAAAAATTTGCTTCCTCGTGGAGGAAGCATTTATATTAAATTTAAAAAATTAAAAAAAAATTGTAATAATAAAGTGAATTTTTCAATTTCAATTTTAATTAATTTTATAAATGTTAATAATATATTCTTTTTATATATCAATCGATCCGTTGTAATGCAGTGAATAAGATTTTTGAAAAAATTAGTAAAAGTTTATTGTACAACAATATAATTTTAATGAAAAACCTGATTTTTTTAAAAAATGGGAATTTTTCAACTTTTATTGTCATTAACTCTATAAAATCTCATAAAATTTATACCTTATATTGATACCCTGCTCAAAAATTTATCCAAGTTCCAATATAAAATTTTTTTTATTAAAAAAGTTTAGTTCAGAATGCATTAAATTACATTTCTAAGCACCCGAAATTGGATCCACTATTTTGATTTTTCAAAACAAACCTCAGATTTGTAATCAGAGACCCCAAAAAACCCCCTCTACCGAGTTTGGACAATTTAAATGAATAAATAAATGTATTCATCTAAGGGTTAATACATAGGGAAGAGTGGGGCAAGACGGGGTACTTAAGGTTTAAAACGCAAAAAACGAAAATTATCGAATTCATTTTTCATTATTATTTTTAATTATCATCTTTGGGAATCATAGGCCAGACGTTGGGACGAAAAAGTGCACAAAAATGCAACCTGAAAAGTCTCCGTGGTTTATTGTAGTTTGGGGGCTCCACATAAAAGCCCTAGAGTTTGCTCTCGATTATCAGTTGCGAAAAATAGTGTAAACAATCGTCAAAGTTTCGAAAACGTGATTTTTTGATGACCGACGCTACGGGTTACATTTTAGAGGAAAAAATTGTGATTGAAAGTTGTAGAACTTGGAAATAGATTTCAAATGACTGGTCGTACGTTAAATAAGGTTAATTAGTTTAGTTGCGAATGAATTAAAACCATTAAAAATAGCACTTTTTTAATTGTTTAATAAATTTGTTAATAATCATCGAATTTGTTTATAATTTACCAAAAATATTCCCCTTGCGAAGCTGAATAAATCCCAAACAAATTTAACTCGATCAGATAAATAGTTTATGTATAATTCCATTTGTTAACTAAAAACATGTAATTTTGCAACTGAATTTCTCCACTTTAGGACCTGCGAATTTCTTTTTTTTTAAGTACACTAGAGGAGTCAAACTTTCATACCACCTAAATGGAAATCCGATATTTTTTATATAAATGTATAATAATGGAGATTAAAAAAGGGTACGTTTTTTTGTCATAAACAAATGCAATAACTCAGCCAATTTTCACTTTATCAATTTGGTCTAAACGGCATTCAATTTCATGTGTTTTCACAAATCTTTTCAAAAAAAAAAAATACGACCTAGCTTCAAGGGTAGGGAAATTATTTTTTTTATTTCAAAAATTTCCTCACTAGTTAATTATTAATGTTTTTAAATAAAATTTGCACCATCTACAGTTTAATACATGTATTTTATGAAAAAAATTGATTGTTACATTTTATGCTTTTATTTTTCATTTATATCAAGTAAAAATACATATATAGTTTTTTCAACTCTTGGACGGGGGAGTGGGGGAACTCAGTGGTGCGTGGTTCTCGACGCAACAACTGAAATCAGCCGTTTAAATTTACAAAAATGGTTATATCTTATTATAATTAACAAAGATATAACCATTTTTGTAAATTTAAACGACTGATTTCAGATGTTCCGTTGCAAAATTACATGTTTTTAGTTAACAAATGGAATTATGCATAAACTATTTATCTGATCGAGTTAAATTTGTTTGGGATTTATTCAGCTTCGCAAGGGGAATATTCCTGGTAAATTATAAACAAATTCTATAATTATTAACAAAGTTATTAAACAATTAAAAAAGTGCTATTTTTAATGGTTTAAATTCATTTGCAACTAAACTAATTAACCTTATTTAACGTACGACCAGTCATTTGAAAGCTATTTCCAAGCTCTACAACTTTCAATCACAATTTTTCCCTCTAAAATGTAACCCGTAGCGTCGGTCATCAAAAAACCACGTTTTCCAAACTTTGACGATTGTTTACACTATTTTTTGCAACTGATAATCGACAGCAAACTCTGGGGCTCTTATGTGGAGCCTCCAAACTACAATAAACCACGGAGACTTTTTAGGTTGCATTCTTGTGCACTTTTTCGACCCAACGACTGGCCTATGATTCCCAAAGATGATAATTAAAAATAATAATGAAAAATGAATTCGCTAATTTTCGTTTTTTGCGTTTTTAACCTTAAGTACTCCGTCTTGCCCCACTCTTTTCTATGTATTAACCCTTAGATGAATATACTACCGTCCGAAATTGTGCGAACGCTAACATCTCGAGCTATTAAAAAACACAACCGCACAGAAACAGTGATAACTCGGTTAAAAATGAAGCTAGATGCTTTTTTTAAATTGCATTGGAAAGCTTATTAAATTTTCAATGAAATGCCACTATTTTAAGTTGTATTGCATAAATAGGAAGCGAGATATAATGTTATAAAGACAAAAAAATAATTTTATTTTTTTCGGTATTTCTTACTCTGACTTTGACTCCTGGCACAGTTTAGCAAAGTTTATGAAAAAAATGGTTACTTTTACATACTATTCCTTGTAACCTCAGATTTAAATAGAGACCAAGAACTGCAAAAAATATTTACGGGTTCCCGAGATATTACAAAAAGGGTCGGACCGTGCAAAGCAGAATTTTCAATTATCGATTTCTCTAATTCGCCGTTGAGTCAATTACTTGTCTGTGAAAAAAGTGTCGAAAATTAATTTTACCAAGTACATTCTTACTGGGATCCACTTTTTAAATATCGATATATAATAAATTAAATTAAAAATTTCAAAATTATGTTTTCGTATAATAAAATGTTATTCTTTACTTGAAAACAAACAAAAAATCTTATTCTTTTCATCAAGATGAATCGATCGATGTATAAAAAGAATATATTATTAACATTTATAAAATTAATTAAAATTAAAATTGAAAAATTCACTTTATTATTATAAATTTTTTTTAATTTTTTAAATTTAATATAAATGCTTCCTCCACGAGGAAGCAAATTTTTTTGCTTATCGTAAAGATCCAGCGGGCACACTTTCCTTTTTGATAGGTATATCGATTTGAGTATAGATGTTAGTTATCGTGTACCGCTTGGGGAGGAAGCAAAATGTTTATGTAATGAACATCTGGATATACAACTTGTTTATTAAAATTTTTGAAAATATTTGAATTCTTGTGATGAATACTATTATTTATGAAAATGGTAATTGAATTTTGTAATGAATTTTATTTAAATTTCTCAAAATAATTAAACTTTGTCCAAGATTATTGTTATTCACGGTGGTCTTGAATCAACTTTGAATGAAAAGTCTTTACACATCCCTTTTTTTGCTAATTTGGGTTATTTGCATTCTAAATAATATGTAAAAAATTTATAGCCCATAACTTGTCGAGCCGTTTTTGAGAAAACTCATTTTGAAAAAAAATCATTAGTTTTTTATTTTTATATTTTATATTTATTTTCACAAATAACGTAAGTTTTTTTTATAATAAAAGGCAATTCTTTCGTTTTATACTGCATTAATTTCTTTCTTGAGTTCCCTAGATTCATTTTTTTTTATAAAATTTTATATTTATTATTTTACATTTTATTGTTCGGATTTACTCCAAGATTTAGAAAATTTCATTAAATTTGGGGTAAATCCTGACAGCTTAGTTTCTAAGAAAGGTTTAAAATAAAGTTATCTTAAGTATACTACTCTATTAAGGGATAGAACAACTTGAAAAAAATTCATACTAGATGTATAAAAGTTGAATCAGTTAAGTGTTGTAGTATCATAAAAGTTAATCAATTAACGATTTAAAAAGTAATCATCAAAAACATATATAGCTTTAACAAATTTTAATGGATTTTAATAAAACTTGATAAAGAAAAGTTTTTGGGATCATTGAATACGAATACAAAGTAAAGCTCTGTCCAGATTTACACTAAGTTTTTAAATTATCCTATTGACAATTATTGTCGAGATAAAATCATGGAAGTATAGTCAGAATCTCTTTTAAAGGATCTGAGCTTAAAATATTGACGTCGAACTGAATTTTTAATTAGTAAATTAAGATCCAACACCTTTTGTCCGTATTTGCCCTCTGTCCGGATTTACCCCAACTGACCCTAATACTTTTCTTTAATTTTAAATAATATAATATAACAATTTAAATAATATTTCTGACACAATAAGTCAGTTTTGTTTAAATATTACAATACATGTTAAGGCACATATTTTAGCCAATCACAGAAAAAAAGGGTGGTAATATTACAAATGATAATGGGTAAAAATGACTTGTGTAAAGGGTAAAAATTACGATGGGAAATATTACAGAGGGTAAAACACTTACTTGAATGTGTCAGTAAAACAACTTTGCTGTTTCTTTACTAATTATATTAATAAAGTTAAATATTGAATTATTCTTATTAGAACCAGTTCAAATTAATAATAATTAAATAATTTTACTACTCAAATTAATTAACCAGTTTATTTTCAATTAAACTTGTTGATTAAGTCAGTTTGAAACTCACCATTTTATGGTTATGACTTTGTAAACAAAGCAGAGTTGGGAAATAATATAACAAAAAGTCACGAAAAGCAGAAAATTTTTAAAATAAATTATTATTTTAGTTAATGAGTTTTTTCCTTTATTAAAAAAATGTATAATTTTAATAAATAATACATAATTATGGTAAACAAATTTTACTTTTCTTAATCATAATTTATAATTATGATGAAGCAAATACTTATTACGTTTTTTTATTTTTTTTATTAAAAAGAGATTTTTTTCACATAAATGTTATTATTACTTATAATTTATTGCTCTAATAAAATTCAAAGTTGTTTATAAATAAAGAAATAAATATAAATGAACATTATTTGTTGATTGCAATTTTTATTTATAAAGAAATTAAATATTTTTAAAAAATGGAAACAATTTTACTCAAAAAATGCCTTGTTACATATATATGTACTTGCATCTTCTGAATTTCTTTAATTGCAAAATTATTTGAAAATATAAATAACTTTCTTTTTAATTACATAATTAATTTTTATTTTTTTCCACAGGAATTAAAAGGTTTAAAAATGTCAAATATAAAAAATTATTTTTATTATTTCAATAAATATTTCCAATAATTTTTTAAAAAGTTCTTTAAGAATTTTCACATACATTTGTTTTAAAATTTATTAACATAGATAAGAGAGTTTTTCTAAAAAATTATCGAAAACTTTCTATGAATTACGAAAAGTTTTTAAAAATACTCTAAAACGTTTAGGAAAATTTCTTCATGAAAATACAGGAAAAACAAACAGGAATACAGGAAAAATACAAATTGAAAAAATTTCCACGTAAATGCACGTAACTTCAAATTATTTAAAAAAATTAAATTAAACTTTTTCAAAACAATAATTCTTCAAAATTTCCATTTAAAAGTAAGTATACATAGAAAATTCAAATTTTTCAACAATATTTTAATCTGAAATCTTTTCAAAATTATTTAACTATAAAAGTAATTAATTTATTAAATAATAGAATGTTTTTTAAAATTTAATCCTTATAAAGAAAAATATAAGCAGAATATTTATATTTCAGTCATAATTAATTGTAAAAATTATGATTTTTTTAACCAATTTCTAATATTTTTTCAAGCAAAGAAAAGATTGTTAAATATTTTATTTTTAATCATAAACTTGTTAAAGAATTCTAATTTTTTTAAGAAAAGATTGAAAAAATATAATATTTATGTTCCAGTCGCATTTTTTGTAAAAATTATAATTTAAAAAAAAATAAATTTGCTCATAGGAAATTTTCGAATTATACATTTCTGAAAATATTTCATTTATATTCAAAGGAAAGAAAACGGTGTAATAAATATTTGTTTCTAAAAACTATTTTGTTTTAAACTATAATAAAATTATTTCTGTAATAATATGATATCAAATTATTTCTTTGAAAAATTTTTTTAATAAGGAAGACAATTTTGGTTAATGCGTAATTATTAATCACATTTCTTTAAAACAATTCTTGTTTTCAATTTAGAAATTTTTTTTTGAAAATTACAGCATTAAAATATTTTAAATAAATTTTATAAATTAAAGATGTTTCAGTTTTTTGGTTTTAAATAAATTAGTTGACATTAGTTACTTCAACACTTGAACAAGCAAACAAAACATAATGAGATAAATATTTGCTTTTTCATTATAATTATTCATAAATTATGATTTTGAAAGACAAAATTTATTTATCATAATTATGTATTATGATTTACAATTATACATTTTTTATAGAAAAGAAAAAATTTGCTTAATAACATAAAAATTTATATTAAAAATGTACTGCTTTGCGTGACATTTTATTATATTGTATTATAACTCTTGTTTGTTTACAAAGTCATAACCATAAAATGGATAATTTAAAAGTGATTAATTCAACAAGTCAAATTGGAAAATATAATTGTTTATTAATTTAGGTAAAAAAATTATCAAGTTATGATTGATTCAAACAAGTTCTAATCAAAATAATTTAATATTTAACCTTCCTGATATAATTAGAAGATAAAAAAACTTTTAATTTGTTTTAGTGACATATTCAGGTAAGTGTTTTACCCTCTGTAATTTTATCCGTCGTAATTTTTACTCTTTACCCAAGTCATTTTTACCCATTACCCTTTGTAATATTACAAAAAACGGCTCGACAAGTTATGGGCTATAAATTTTTCACACATTATTTAGAATGCAAATAACCCAAATCAGCAAAAAAAATGATGTGCTAAGACATTTCATTCGAAGTTGATTCAAGACCACGGTGTATTTATTTATAAAGATTATTGGAAATGTAGACCATAATTTTTTTTTTAGATTTTTTGAAAATAATTGAATTTCTGACAAGAGTTTAAGTAATTTAAAAAATTTTAAATAATTGCATTCTTGTGATAAATATTATTATTTTTGAAAATAATTTTTTTTTACTTTCCATTAAGTGCTTAGTTTTTTTAAAAAAGTGATTAAAGTGGAAAAATACAGGAAAGTGGGGGAGAGTGGGTTGGCAACACATGGCAGTTCTCGACCTACAACGCCGTTAATTGAAACAAAATGTTTTAGTGTTTTAATTTTTTTAATAAAGAAATAACTATATATATATATATATATAGGGGAGAGAGCCCTAAGATGGTCACCCATCTTTTGAACGACTGTAGATTTCAAATGGAATTATATATAAAGGTCAATAGTACGGCGTTTGAAACTTTATCTTATTACCTAACTTCCTATCATAAAGTTTTTTTCATTTCATTAATAAAAAAAAAGTTATGGCACTTTTTAAAAAAGTTGAAAATTCGACTTTTAAAAAAGTGGCCCCAAAGTGGTCACCATACAAAAATTCACTAAAAAAGTTTTTAAAAAATGTAAAAAACGTATTATTAAGTTGTTTATTTAATATAAATTGTTTTTCAGGATCACAGAAACATATAACATATTTTTTTTGCATTTTGTCCTTTCGTCAAAAATGATACTTTTTGTGTATGCATTAGACAGGTAAAATTTTGAAAATAATTCTATTTCATTATTATTCATTATAAAACTTAAAAATTGATAAAATTCACATTCACAGCGATAAATGTTGATAAATATAGCGTATAAACACATTTTCATAAAAAATCAAGAGTGACCACCTTAGGGCCAAGACACAATTTTTTAAACGTTAATGAAAAAATTTTTTAAAGCACGATATTAATTATATTCATTTGGAATATTATTGTACGATATATAAAGATAATTATAACGATTTTTACTAATTTAAAATGGTTAATTTCGATGATTTTAATACCCTAATACTCACGGAAATGATCTATTGAATATAAAACTAATTTCCTTTTAAAACACGTCCTTTAATGTTTAGCAGAAATAGTTTTATTGTAAAAGGAATTTTTTAAATATAAAAAAGTTAGAAATTTATTCAGAAAAAGAAAAAAGTTTAAATAGTAAAAGATTTCATTTGTTTTTGAAAGGAAATCCTTTTATCCCAAAATGATTGACATTTTATGTGATTTGACATTTGTGTATTAAACGCTTCACTGTAATTCGGGAAAAATGGACAAGTTAAAGCAATTTGGTGTAAAAGAATGTAATTTGGATATATTAATCGGTAAGTCTATTATTAAGTTTCATATACTGATACAAAAAAAATTGTCAGTTTATAAATATTGAAAAATAAAAAATTTAAAGGACTAATTACATAATTATCAAACTGCATATTTTGCCCTCGTTCAATTATATTATAACTATGTATACTTTTATATTATTTATTATAGAAACTGGTATTACCCTTGATATTTTAAAACTAATGAGTGACGATGATTTCAAAACATATAACCTAAATCTTAGGATCGGTTCCAAAATTCTCATTCGGAAATTTTTTAAAATTGAAGAAGGAAAAGAAAGTCTTATTAATCCATTAAATTTGGAGAATGCACTGGTAATTTATACTGACAATAATTATTTATTTATAAAATATTATTCAGTAATTTCATGACATATTAATATAATAAAAAAAATAGTTTTAATAAATAAATGTAAATAAAATTATTAATAATTTTAAATAATTATAATATTTTTTTTTAAATTATAGATTTTCCCTTTTGACGATAAATCTGTTGATAATAATAATGATGTTGAAGATCCTTCATTAAGTCAACAACAGGAAATATCAAATTTAAATTCGAAATGAAAATTAAACGTTGATTCTGACGAAGTGACAAATAAAATAAGAAGTTTTTCTAATCCTTCCAGTAGCTCTGATATAGAACCATTAAACAAAAAACTACCTGCACTGCAGAAAATCAAAAACTTTTAATTTCAAATGATGAAATCTTTATCGAAAAGGAATCAATTTTGATTTCATCGTCACTTTATCTATCCGATAATTCTCTAAATAAAGAAGTCATTCTTTTTTAATACTGTAACATGTATTGATTTTCAATTAAAAATATGATACAAGTCATTTTCCCTAAGCTGAATGAAAATTCTGATATATTTTCTAAAATTCTTTTAGTTAGTTCAAGTCCTTTTACTTGAAAATTTAGAGGGACAAGCTGCGTTAGCAAAATATAAGAATTGTTCGATGCTTGATGACAAGGACAGATCAACAATAGTTTCAATATTAATAAATCGGTATACAAAGTTGGAGAGATAAAGAAGCCGCTCCAATTTTTCGATAGATTATCTGATTTTATCGTGGAAATTTTGTGAACTGAATCAAAGGACATCTATATTATTAAACCGTTGTCAGATGGAAATAATTCTAAAAATGCAAAAGGTATACTGTCAAAAATATGTATAAATTAATATGGTTATAAGGATCAAATTTACAATCATTTTGTGATTAAAATTTTTAGATAAACTAGCAGATAAGTGGAGAAACGTATTGTTTCGTCTTCGTTCGGTCGGAATCCAATAAAAAAAATCACCTGAATAGCCGGTTCAAAGTACACATATTTACATACTGCCAGAAGAATCTGCATCCGGTCACATTAATTGGTTGAAGACACATAGAAAATGGGAAGAAGTGCAACCACATTGGGAAACTACGACTGAATATCGTCGACAAAGAATCAAAGATTTAAGTCTTGAGGATCTTTTCACTGAATGGCCTGTTTTGAAGTCGGATTTAGCACCTCAACTGGTACTCAGTTCAATACATTTTTTCATTTGATTTAAAATTATATTTTCTATATGACATTACAATTTTTAATTAAATATAAAATATAAATAAAATTAATATTAATATCATAATAAATTAATTCAATAAATGTATTACAATATAATAAAATTATTTTCCCAAACTAACTAAATTAAGTAACTAACAAAACTAACTAAACTAACTAATCTGACTAATTAACTAACTAATTAACAAAATAAACTACCTAAATTAACTAACTAAACTAACTACCTAAATAACTAACTTATTTGTACAAATTTTGAAATTATATTTATCGACCACTGTATTTTTTAATTATAAATCTTATGAAAATATAAAATGTTATTAAAAATGAAATTGTTAGTTACCTGTAGAAATAATGCAATTTATCGATATATTACAGATTTTTCTCGATTTTGATCAATTATATTCTGGCAGAGAATTACGAACGACACACCACTGGAATAAACTTTTCTTTCATTTATATGAACTTAAGAAGAAAAACATCACAAAACCAGAAGGGAAGAATTTGTGTCAAATATATGAATCGTCTCTTCCTGTGAGTCAAAGTCAAGTAGAAGTAAATCAAGTCGAAGGTGTTGTAGATGAATCAAGTATCCCGAAGAATCCTGCAGGGACTAAAATTGATTTAGATGTCTTAAGAATACTGTTGCTGCCCTTTTTATTATCCTCGAATACTAAAGTTAAGACAAACGGCGTTAATATCAATCCGACTATTGCAGAAGTGCAGAATGGTCTGATTGTAGGTGCCAAATCTAGACACACCTTAATCTCAGATATTGAAAACAGACAACAACGCTACAAAGAGAACAAATTTTATTGTCAGCCAGGGTTAGCTATCGTATCGATAGATTTACTTACCATTGAGTATATCTTCGTTTCTTTAGACGACCAGTTGTGGTCATTTACATCTACAATCCACGCTCTAGACTTTCTCTTTCAATTATATTTTGTCTTAAATATCGATTTCCCGTCAGATTGTTATCATATATGGCTTTTCTTACAAATAATGTTGTACGACATTCATCTTCCAAAAGTTGACAAAAAAATACCTGCTATTACCCGTTCAATTAACGATCTGATTGCCTTTCGATCAATTCAACGATAAGTCAAATTAATTGTATTTTGCTAATTTATGACGCAAATCATGTTCAAATGCAGTGAATGTAGTTATTCTTTTTTATCTACATTGCAATTAATTTTACACTACGAACATGAACATAATTATTCACAAACGAGTCCTTACACTTGTGGTAACGTTAATTGTCAAAGAATTTTTGTTGGCAAACAATTGTTTACGAAACATATGAATTCCTGTTCCAAAATTAATATAGAATCTTCATCAACTTTTGCAAGTAAACAATCAAATTTTACTTCTACTTCTACCTACGAAATTCATGATAATTGCGATTTTAGGAAAAATGATTTCGCAAATTTAAAGTTAGGGAACAATGCATCTTCGTCAAATTTTGCAATTAAAGAAACAAATATTTCTTCTACTTCTACTTATAAAATTCTTGGTAATTACAATACTAATGAAAGTGACTCTGTAAATTTAAATTTAGCGAATGAATCTTTAGTATCACTGTCTTTAAATAATACTCAAAAGTCGCAGGTGGCAAAAGACAATTTTTTAGCGAATATTGAAGATGCAACAAATGGATTTGTACAAATATTTCAAGGTTCAAAGTCGCTTCCACATTCTGTTGTTCAGAAAGTAGTTGAAGAATGTGATTCTTTTTTAAATAATGGTTTGCTTGAATCATTTGAAAATGCTGTACTTTCAGTGGCCAATTGTGATGATCTGAAACTAAAGGAAATTAAAAAACTATTTCTTACTTTTTCTGAATGCTTTACAGATTTAAATTCTCATTATTTGCGAAAAAAACATCTTATAGAAACAAAATGTTATATTGCACCCCAAAGTCTTCCACGGTGGTCTTGAATCAACTTTGAATATAAAGTCTTTGCACATCCATTTTTTTTGCTGATTTGGGTTATTTGCATTCTAAATAATGTGTAAAAAATTTATTGCCCATAACTTGTCGAGCCGTTTTTGAGAAAACTCATTTTGAAAAAAAATCATCAGTTTTTTATTTAAAATGTTTCATATTTGTATCAAATTATGGATTTAAGCATAATATTAATTAAAATAGGGTCAGTTGGGGTAAATCCGGACAAAATACCTATTTTTCACAAATGACGTAAGTTTTTTTTATAATAAAAGGCAATTCTTTCGTTTTATACTGCATTATTTTTTTTTTTAGGTCCCTAGATTAATTTTTTATTTTTTATAAAATTTTATATTTAATTTTTTACATTTTATTGTTCGGATTTACCCCAAGATTCAGAAAATTTCTTTAAATTTGGGGTAAATCCTGACAGCTTAGTTTCTAAGAAAGGTTTAAAATAAAGTTATCTTAAGTCTACTACTCTATTAAGGGATAGAACAACTTGAAAAAAATTCATACTAGATGTACAAAAATTGAATCAGTTAAGTGTTGTAGTATCATAAAAGTTAATCAATTAACGATTCAAAAAGTAATAATCAAAACATAACAAATTTTAATGGATTTTAATAAAACTTGATAAAGAAAAGTTTTTGGGATCATTGAATACGAATACAAAGTCAGATTTTGAAAATTCAAAATGCCGGATCCCATATGCCGGACTTTTTTAAAGATTAATCGAATTACACTACTTACACCACTTTTTAAAATGTAATAGAAGCTCTGTCCAGATTTACCCTAAGTTTTCAAATTATCCTGTTCACAATTGTCGAGATAAAATCATGGAAGTAGTCAGAATCTCTTTTAAAGAATCTGAGCTTAAAATATTGACGTCGAACTGAATTTTTAATTTGTAAATTAAGATCCAACACCTTTTGTCCGTATTTGCCCTCTGTCCGGATTTACCCCAACTGACCCTAATACTTTTCTTTAATTTTAAATAATATAATATAACAATTTAAATAATATTTCTGACACAATAAGTCAGTTTTGTTTAAATATTACAATACATGTTAAGGCACATATTTTTGCCAATTTACGGAAATTATACCAGTTACTGTACAGAAAAAAAATTAACGAAAAGGTTATATATAATAAATATAAAAACGGCTCGGCAAGTTATGGGCTATAAATTTTTTACACATTATTTAGAATGTAAATAACCCAAATCAGCAAAAAAAAATGATGTGCTAAGACATTTCATTCAAAGTTGATTCAAGACCACCGTGCTTCAGTTAAATGAAAAAAATGCATTATTAGGTTTAGAACCTGTAGCTCAGTATATTCCAATGACACCTGTGTTAAAAAAGTTCTTAGAAATGGAGAATAATCTCAAAATACTTGATACTTTCATGTCTGAAGTAAAACAAGATGATCCTCGAAACCTTAGACACCTTTGTCAAGGTAATTTATGAAAAAATATTTTGAGAAGATTTCCTAATAAGTATGTAGTGCCACTTGTAATATATTTTGATGACTTCACTGTTGGCAATTCATTAGGCCCTCACTCCTCTAAAAATAAAATAGGTGTTGTATATTACAATATTCCTGCATTTCCTCCTGAATTCGCAACAAAATTAGATAATATTTTCATAGCACAAATATTCAAATCTTCTGATAGGGTAGATTACGGTAATGAAATTATGTTTAAAGTACTGTTGGACGAATTGGATAGTCTTGAAAAATACGGAATTCCTATTGAAATTGACAAAAGCATCATTCGAATACATTTTGCTATGTTTATATTAGCAGGAGATAATTTAGGGGTACATGAAATGCTAGGATTTACTAAAAGTTTCATCGCAACGTTCCCTTGTATAATTTGTAAAGCTGATATTGATTCTATTCGTGAGGGCAAAGCACTAGATTCAAAATTACTAAGAAATCCTACAAATTATTAAGAAGATCTCATGATTGGAATGATTGCAATTAGTCCAAAGCATTTGAAGCAAAAATGTATTATTTACTACGCGTCTCAAATGATAACTTTTGTGAAGTATTTCACTTTCCTTTTTGGTGATTTAATACACACAGAAGAACCAGTGTGGACTCTATTCTTAACACTACGTCAAATTGTAGACATTTTGCTGTGTAAAAGTTTGCAAATCGAAGTTGTAAACTTATTGAAATGTCTTTTATCAAATTATTTTTCGTTACGCAAGGAATTATTTCCGGAGGAGAAACTAAAGCCAAAACATCATTATATTTTACATTATCCAGATTTAATTCTTCTACTAGGACCTATCATTCGTTTATGGTGTATGCCTTTTGAAGCCAAACATCAACAACTTCTTTCGTATTCAAGAAATAATAAAAATTTTAAGAACCTTCCATATTCTCTTGCTGAAAAACACCAATTGACATTAGCTATCCATTTTAAAGAAATAGATTCAGAATGCAAAAAAATAACTACAGGTCTTAGTCGGGAAATGGGAATTAAATTTTTAAACTATTATCATTATTTTTGTCACCTTCTTCCGCTTACTGAAACTTTAAAAATTGTTCTAGAAACAAAATGGATTCAAATAAATAATAAAAAGTACAAATTAGGACAGTTTCTAAGTGACACAAATCAAGACGAATTTGAGCTTACGTTTCTTGAAATACTAAATATTTTTTTACAAAAAATGATGAAAAATTCCACTTTGTTGTAAAATCATGGACAACAATTGGTTTTAATGAATTCGTACATGCGTATCAAGTTTAAGCCACAAAAAATTGGCAGATATCAGAAGTTTTCCCATCATCTAATTTCGATTTGTTTGAAAAATACGTTTCCGCATCAGATGGAAAATTTTATATCATGTGATATTATTAACTATTTATAATTAAATTGTTTACGTTTTAAATAAAACATCTATTTTTAAGTAACGAATTGTAAAATGTTTGAATTAATATCACCTTCTTCGTTGACATTGTATTAAAAAGGAGAGCAATAAATTTTTAAAAATAATAATTAGTTTTATAATAATGTATTTAATATTAAATATTCAAAATTGTTCTATAAAAATTATTCTATACGTTCAAATTTGAAAAAAAAATAATTTTTGAATTTTTATAATTTAAAAAATTGAGAATTTAAAAATTTATAAATTTTTAGAAATAAAAAAAATTAATAAATAGGGGAGAGGGCCCCAAGGTGGTCAGGGCCCTAAGGTGGTCACCCTAAGAAAATTCTTGTATATTAGTTAGTATCTTCAAATGTTTTTTGTTATTGTTATTATTTGAGAAGACAAGGATTTTAGTAAAGTTTTGAGGTAACTAGTCGTATGAGTCTCTTTGTAACGTGAACGTTGTAAAATTTTTTCATCCGCCATATTGGATCCGCCATTTTTAATTTTGTGAAACTGACATCGGATTCGTAATCAGCGACCTCAAAAACCCCCGAGTACCACATTAATTTTCATGCATGTGCATCTGAGTTTTCATTTATTTAACACGTTGGGACTTTTGTGGACCATTTTTCGAGGTTTATCCGCTAGACCATCTTTTGTCTCGAGACAATATCCTTAATTTTTCTGTGCGAAAATATCCATTAAATGAATTTTTTTCTCGAAAAATAGTGTTTTTTTTATAAATTAATCATAACTTTTTTCATAATTGTTATAAACAAATTTTGACAGCGGAATCTGAAAGAGCGATAAATTTTGCATTAGGTATGGTATATATTAGTTTTTATAAGGATCCTTTTCATATAAAGAAAACTCCTCGAATTCAACACTAATATTTTGTCCGTTTAGTCCTTAATGGGTTAAGGAAGAGAATTTGTCAATAATATCATCGAAATTTAAACTTCGAAGTATGTCGTACTCCATACATAAAATTGTCAAATCTCTTTGAGACATGGTGATGCGCAAATAATTTTTAATTCGTCTTAATTTGGAAAATAATATATCGCCAGTGCAGTTAGTTACCATGAGACTTAAAAACAGTCGTAGAATAGCTTCAACGTATGGAAAAGCAACTTCTATTTTGTCACAAACAATGATTTCATATAGAAGTTCATGAGATATTTTTCTTTTTTCCGAGTGATTTTTTTACATATAAATGAAAATCATTTAGTTCGTGAGCAAAATCCTCTTGCACATCCTCCAGGTATTTCTCTTTTAATGGATTTATTCCTTTTTGAATATTGCTCAAACTAGCGTTCAAATCAGTAAAACATGAGAACATTTCTTAAAATTCCCTGTTAATTTTTGCTCGTTTTTCTAAATTGACGTTAAGTGCATCCAACATTGGATAAAACGATTGAATTCGGAATTTATCTCGAGTCAAAAGAGTTTCGTCAGCATCTATAGCATTTCCATCATTAACTTATTTCTTTCTTTTCCTTTTTCTTGTTATCGCAGATTTGTAGTCTACATTAGGGAGTTTTTCTTTTGCTGCAGATTCAATAATATCAAAGTTTTCACGAAAAGTTTGCACAAATTAAGCCAGAGAAGAGTATAAGTTTGAAGTTTAAAACTTTCATCACATGTTGTCTTTGATAAATACGACGTACTTCCAGAACCACAATTTTCGTATTGTTCGATGTGATTGGATAGAAAAGGATCGAACAAAGCAATTAATTCTAGAAGACCTAAAAAAATTCCATTATTTGGTGAACCAAATTTTTCTTCGGTTCCTCTACAAAATAAGCCGCGTTCTGATATAGTACACACATCTGCGATTACACGACGTAAAACTTCTTTCCAATATTTTTGTTATTTACTTATTTGGTCTTTAACCTCAAACACAAGTTGTTCTGATTTCCTTCTAAATATTTCACGAAATTATCCCTGTGTTCCTTACAATTTTCATGATTATCAACGCTAATTTTTTAATTTCTCCAATCCGAAAAACCAGCAGTCAATCCAGTACGAGACTTAGAAAACAATTTGCACACAAAGCAATAAATGTTTCCAGTAGCAGGAAAGAAACCAACCAATCTCTATCATATATTTCGCCGTTAATTTTCTTTCCTTGAAATATACTTTTCGAGCAAAAGCCAGTTGCATTAGAAAATTCTCCTTTAGATTTTTTAAATGCTCCATTCTAATGTTGACATTCCAAAGGTCCTTTTTTCACCCAACATTCAATTTCAGTAGGAGACAATTTAGTCCACAGGCCAACATCTGTACATTGAACATTATACAAAGATTTCACGTTTTCAACATCAACAAGAGATTAATTCTAAAGAGAGTTTAAAAGTGAAGGAACACTGAACTGAGAATTTTCCAAAGCCTCGAGTTGGAAAGTTTCTTTACTGTCCTGAATTTTTTTCCCTAGATAATGAGCCATTTACATTTTCAAAAATTTCAGTATCTACAGCAATAACATTTGATACATGTGAATCATTGCCGCTATTTAAATACTCCTATTAAAAAAAGCAAATCAAGAAAAAATTAAGTTTTTAAATACTGCATTAGATGCCTTTATTAATTTATAGATTTAGATATAAATACCTTCTTCGGCCAATTTTTTAGAAAATCTGTTATTTTAGGCAACTTTTTATCGATTCTTCACGTCCTTCTTTTCGTTTTATTTTTTGACATCCACTTTCATAGTTTCTGCTAATTCTGACTTTACATTAAAAACTAACGAAAATTTTATTATAACGTAATGAAACCCTTTTCGAAACAAATGTATTTTAAACACTTTTAATTTAATATAATTTAAATTAACAACAATGTTTTTAAAATGCTGTAGTAAACTTGTATTTATAAAGGATTATCTAGAACCGAAATTGGTACGTATTTACAAAAATTCTGCCTGTGAAAAATTCCAAAAAATTGTTATTTATTGTTAACACATTCTATTATACAAATTGAAAAACATAATACATATTAACAAAAAGAACGGTGCGAATGGTCTATTGTCATATCAAGGTTTAAAAATAAATGGATTAGAAGTAAGATCTGTTTTTATATTCAAAATTTGTTCTTATAAAATAATCGATCTAACTCTAATTAAAATAAACAGATATATGCAAACAATTTTCATAACAACACTGATGCGCCATAATAATTTTCTGACAATAGCCGATCATCATAGTCATAGCAGGGCTGAGATATGTTAGTGTTAACTTTAGGATAGTTATTCTTTACCAATGTAGATAGCATCATATGATAATGTTTCATTTTCTTAAGTGCAAGGAAAAAGGAGATTATAAAAAGATAAAAAGACAAATTGAATTACGATTAATACAAAAAAATTTAATTTAATTAAAAAATTATTTATGTTTTTATTTACTTATTTTAAAGTAAACGATTAAAGCAACTACGTGACACCACTGCAAAATTTAAAAATTAATTTTTTTTTAATTTAAAAAAAATGTAATCTTAGAAAAATTTGAGGGCCCTTGGCAAGCCGAAGCCCTAAGCAATTGCTTATTTTGTTTATACATAAATCCGGCCCTGTGAGTTTCACCAAAAATAGCGTACAAAGTTTTTCCGTGTAGGTTTGAATATTCCTATAAAATATTTCTGGCGTCGGGCAATAAACTCAAACAACAAAGTAACGTGTGTTTTGTGTAATTTGTTAATTATGAATTCGATAAAAAGAAATTCTTGAAATATAATAATCTCGTGTAGTGTGATAAAAGTAATAGTAAATTCTCAAATATTAACAAAAATAAAAAGATACCCGTTCTAACATCCACAATAGGTATTTATGTGTACTAAGAATTAAATGATGTTTTTTGGCTTAGACTGCCAGGAACTGCTCTATCGGGAGACACGATACCTCTTACAAATTAGAGATCGCTATACTTTGGCGCCCTCTACGAATCGTAAATGATAGTTAAAAAGCGAAACAATTTTCTTTCATAGTTTTAATATTGTATTATAAGGTGCAAAAACAGTTTTTAATATATTAAATATTATGACTGCGAAAAAACATTAAAATGCGGCCAATTTTTTGCCTTCGCAAACGCAAGTACTCCTTAAAAATTAAGTATATATATGGGAAGTTCCGTGTCAACCGGATCAGAGCTCTGTGAATAATTCTATGGGCTCAATTATAACGTGTAAGATCTTAAAATTTTCGTATTGAAGTACTTTATCAATTGCGATCTGACCTTTTTGAAAATCCAAATCGGCGGACAAGTTATGACACATTAAATGAATGAAAACTAGAAAATGTCTAATTGAAACATCATTTAAGAAAAAAAACGTTTCAATTGGCATTAAACAGATCACCAACAGTGTTGGAGGTTTAAAAAATCTAAATATGTTGAAATTTTAAAAAAATTTTAGAAATACAAAATGGTGTTTTCAATATAGTGGAATATTTTTTTTTAAATGACCCAATTTACTCAAAACTTGTTACTTGGGGATTTTTGGGGTCGCTGATTACAAATATGAACTCAATTTACAAAAATACAAAATGGCGAACCCAATATAGCGGACTATTTTTTTGTTTAAATGGCTTAATTTACTCGAAACTTGTTACTCAGGAGTTTTTAAGGTCGCTGTTTACTAATAGGAACTCAATATTTAAAAATACAAAAACGTCCAGAAAGTTTCCCGTGTCATCCGTCTAACCTGCGGACATTATTGTATTTCCTGGAAACTTTCAGGAAGTTACTCTTGGTAACTTCCAAAGATTCCCACGGGAATTTTCCTGAAAGTTTCCTGGAAGTTTTTGTGCTATGTGGAAATGGTCCAATTTACTCGGGGGTTTTTGGGTCGCTGATTAGAAATATGAACCCAATATTCAAAAATACAAAATGGTGGACTATTTTTTTTAAATGATCCAATTTACTCGAAACTTGTTAATCCGGAGATTCTAACACTTATCCGGAGATCCAGGAATAGGATACAAATCCGAAGAAATACGTAGGTTTTGCAACTCTGATTGAGGAGGTTTTCATGTCATTTTATCGATATGGGTCAAAATAAAGAACTTTTTTGTGGGTCCACTTAGAATAGTGAGTCCCGAATATAATATATTTGAAGCAGATCATTAATTTATTAATATGGGTAATTATCCAGTTAAGCGGCTTTTCCCAATTTTGCCTATTTTTTAATAATTCTTTTTGGAAAAGCTTTCAATCAGCTAGAAAATAAAAAATTCGTTGGGGGAGGTCGAAAAAGTCCATCACCGGAAGTCAGGGATGGGAAACAAAATGAAAATTTTCGTTTTTCGCATATAACTTTCTTAAAACTAATAATATCAAAAAATTTCCTGTATAAGAGTTGTAGATCATGTCAAAATACATCTTTTTTATTTTATAAAATTGGGAAAAGCCGCTTAACTGGATAATTACCTTAATATGCAGCTAAAACTCGTTAGGGACATAAATATCTCAGTTTGCGGAATATCGCCAATATAATATATAATATAAATGATATAATGGTAAATTGCAGTGTTAAATTAGATAACTATACCTGACATAGCTGAAATCATGAGAAAACAACTAAGTTGTATTCTAAAACAAAATGTGTACTTCCGCATGGTGGTGTCAATGTATCCTTGATATGGTCTGCTCATGCGCAGAGAGCAATCTTCTTAAGTTGCGAAAAGTTCAAATGTTTCACTATATCATCGCCATGCACGTTGCATAAGTATTTGTAAGGTCCCAAGAAATTTAATTGTAATTTTAAACCAGGTCCTCTTTGAAAGATGACTAATTTCGTCCTTTTTATAGTATTGATCTGCTCACTACTTAGATTTTCTGAACTTGGATCACCATCTTCACTTTCAAAAGCAGCGTTGACAGCCTTCCGGATTTCTTCTGATTTTTATCCTATTTCTGAATCTCCAGAGAAGTGTTAAAATCTCCGGATTAACAAGTTTCGAGTAAATTGGCTCATTTAAAAAAATAGTCCGACATTTTGTATTTTTGAATATTAAGTTCATATTTCTAATCAGCGACCCCAAAAACCCTCGAGTAACAAGTTTCGAGTACACTACCGTCCGAAATTGTGCGAACGCTAACAGCTCGAGCTATTAAAAATCACACCCGCACAGAAACAGTTATAACTCGGTTAAAAATGAAGCTAGATGCTTTTTTAAATTGCATTGGAAAGCTTATTAAGTTTCCAGTGAAATGCTACTGTGTTAAGTTGTATTGCATAAATAGGAAGCGAGATATCATGTTATAAAGACAAAAAAATAATTCTATTTTTTTCGGAATTTCTTACTCTGACTTTGACTCCTGGCAAAGTTTAGCAAAGTTTATGAAAAAAACTGTTACTTTTACAAACAATTCCTTGTAACCAAAGCTTTAAATAGAGACCAAGAACAGCAAAAAATATTTACGGGTTTCCGAGATATTACAAAAAGAGTAGGACCGCGCAAAGCAGAATTTTCAATCATCAATTTCTCTAATTTGCCGTTTGAGTCAATTACTTGTCTGTGAAAAAAGCGTCGAAAATTAATTTTACCAAGTACATTCTTATTGGGATCCATTTTTTAATTTAATTTATTATATATCGATATTTAAAAAGTGGATCCCAGTAAGAATGTACTTGGTAAAATTAATTTTCGACACTTTTTTCACAAACAAGTAATTGACTCAACGGCAAATTAGAGAAATTGATGATTGAAAATTCTGCTTTGCGCGGTCCGACTCTTTTTGTAATATCTCGGAAACCCGTAAATATTTTTTGCTGTTCTTGGTCTCTATTTAAAGCTTTGGTTACAAGGAATTGTCTGTAAAAGTAACAATTTTTTTCATAAACTTTGCTAAACTGTGTCAGGAGTCAAAGTCAGAGTAAGAAATTCCGAAAAAAATAGAATTATTTTTTAGACTTCATAACATGATATCTCGCTTCCTTTTTATGCAATACAACTTAAAATAGTGGCATTTCATTGGAAATTTAATAAGCTTTCCAATGCAATTTAAAAAAAGCATCTAGCTTCATTTTTCACCGAGTTATAACTGTTTCTGTGCGGGTGTGTTTTTTAATAGCTCGAGCTGTTAGCGTTCGCACAATTTCGGACGGTAGTGTAAATTGGACCATTTAAACAAAAAAGGCCGCCATATTGGGTCCGCTATTTTGTATTCTTGTAAATTGCGTTCATATTTGTAATCAGCGACCTTAAAAAACCCCTAGTAACAGGTTTCGAGTAAATTGGTCCGTTTAGTTAATTTTTTTAAATCATTTATTGACCTTATAGAAATAAATAAAATGTTTAATCTTGTACCAAATTTTGAACATTAAAGTATTATATTTCTGATAAATATAAAATTACTTATTAGGGATAAAAGAAATAGCAAAATATAATAAAAATTATAGTAATAAATATTGTAAAAATAGTTTTTAGAATTTAAATTGATCTATGAAAATAATAGAAGCATTTCAAAAATGAATGACACGTCACAGCAATATGATACGTCATCAACACGTACATAAGCTTTGTGTGTATAGAGATGCGACAGTAGCGCGACGGTAGACGGGTTCCGAAACTCAACGTTTCTATACAATACATTGTGGCTTGGCGGCCCTGGTTCTTATTGTAATTTGTATTTTTTAACTGCTTGTTTCGATTTGTTTCGATGACTGTGAATTGAAAGCAGGTAAACTTAACATAAAATACAATTTTGGATGCTAAAAACTTTTCTAAATTATTTATTTGATATACAGATAAAAGAAAAATATAATATTACAAAATTTTATAACAAAATATTTTGACAAAATCACCAAATGGCTTTTTACCCCACCAAGTGGTGCAAAAAAGCCATATGCAGAACTTTCGTAAAACTCTTATAACTTTGTCCTTTCACGGAATACAAACAAATGTTCTACAAGGAATTTGAAGCTCAATAACTTAACTTTCAGTAACAATTTGAAATTTGAAAAAAGAAATTCAAATTTCGATTTTATAGTACCAAAAGTAAAAAAGTAACTTTTTTACCCCACTCTACCCTACATGATTAGAGTTAGAACTTCCAATTTTTCCAAATTTGTTTGAAAATATTCTTTCCACTTACGAGCTTTATGAATATGCCGTTGTCACAGTAAAACGTTTTAATATGTTAATTTGAATTTTAAAAGGTTGAATATCATGTTCTTATATATAATATAATATAAAATAGTACAATATAATATAAAATAGTATAATATAATATAATACATTCACATTATACTACTTGTCTATTGCTGCCTACTATACTTGTGTGACACGGGTAATTTACGTCATATCTCTTGTTAAAGTGGAAAAAATCCACATAACATCACCTTTTCAACAAAATTATAATGTTTCACAGGTCGTAATTTTCATCCGATTTAAAATTCTTTATTTTGAAAAAAAAAATTTTGAAAAAAATAATATGCTTATTTAATATTTTAGTTAAAAGTTGGTAAAAAACGGCAATTTTTCATATTTATTGAGCTACATGTGCATCATATGACGAAATTTTCTAAAGATCATGTGGAATGAGTTACATTCTGTCCCCTAAGTGATAATTATACACATCTAATGAAATCACATTATTTACCTAATTGTTATTAACAAAATAATAAGCAAATTAACAAACAGCTTATAAAAGTTAATTAAATCTCACCAAAATCTTTACTCGGAGATTTTCGGGGTCGCTGAAAACGAATCTGATGTCAGTTTTTTAACATTCAAAATTGCGGATCCAATATGGCGGACAAAAATTCCAAAAGTAGATTTAATCTCACCAAAATCACTACTCGGGGGTTTTTGAGTTCGTTGATGACGAATCCGAAGTTAGTTTTTCAAAATTCAAAATGTCGGATCCAATATGGCAAAACAATGTTTTTTATGTGCTTCAAACAGTATGTTTTTTATGCAATGTCTTGAAACAAACAATGACCGAAACAAATTAATCTTGAACAGAAATGTTTTAGTGGGTAGCTTTGATGTTTCTGCTAAACAACTAAAACAAATGAATTCTGAACAGATATGTATTAAATGAATAGCTTGAAATTTCTAGTAAACAACCGAAGCAAATGAATTCTGAACAGAAATCTGTTCAATCAATAGCTTTAGGTTTCTGCTAAACAATTGAAACAAATGAATGATCTACAGTAATAATTATAGTGAATAGCTTGAAATTAATACTAAATAATTGAATCAAATGAATGATCAACAGTAATAATTATAGTGAATAGCTAGAAATTTCTACTCAGCATTCATTTGTTTTACTCACGACAACCAAGTTCAAAACAAAGAATGAAAATTAGTTGTTTTATCATTTCATTTTAAAATTTGATAATGTTCCTTTTTCAAGAAGACCTTCTGATGATTATAATGAGATTCAATCTACTTTATGATTTTTATTGTCCGCCATATTGGATTCGCCATTTTAAAATTTCGAAAAATGACATTAAATTCGTAATCAGCGACACCGAAAATCCCCGAGTAGTGATTTTGGTGAGATTAAATCTACTTTTGGAATTTTTGTCCGCCATATTGGATCCGCAATTTTGAATGTTAAAAAACTGACATCAGATTCGTTTTCAGCGACCCCGAAAATCTCCGAGTCAAGATTTTGGTGAGATTTAATTCACTTTTTCAAGCTGTTTGTTAATTTGCTTATTATTTTGTTAATAACAATTAGGTAAATAATGTGATTTCATTAGATGTTTATAATTATCACTTAGGGGATAGAATGTAACTCATTCCACATGATCTTTAGAAAATTTTGTCATATGTTGCACATGTAGCTCAATAAATATGAAAAATTATCATTTTTTATCAACTTTCAACTAAAGTAATAAATAAACAAATTATTTTTTTCAAAATCGGGCTCTACAAAGTTTTTTGGAATTTAATAAGCTTCAATTAAAAAAAAATTCTAAGTCCAAATCTCATACGACAAGAATTTAACAAATTTTGAAAAAATATTCCATGCTTTGTATAGTTATTTGACTCTCTCAGAAAATACGATATAAGTTCATTCAAAAAATTTTTTCTCCGCTATTATCATAATTTTCTTAAATCTAAGTGTATAAAGAAGAATTCTAAAGCTTAGTTGAATCGATTTATTCGTTTGGTTCTCTGAAAACAGCCAATTACAAAAAGGTATCCCATTTTGTCAAGTTAATAAAAAAATTAACAAATTGATCATTACTATAAATAAGTTAATAATTTTCAAATGTTAATCGCTTTAACATTTTTAATGTGCGCACAGAATAAAATAGTTAGTTTCCGATAACCAAACTGAGTGTGGTTGATGCTAGATAGGTTATTAAAAACAAAGGGTATGGTTATTTCAACCTACGCAGTTTAGTTGTATCAATCTGAACCGATTGGTTAAGGCAGAATTCGTTGTTGGAACCAAACTCTCGGTTGTCGTTTCGTCGTTTGGAAACCACAAGTTGGACCAAATATGATCCTCTTCGAGGTGGAAAATTCATGTCCCATTACTAATTTTCAAATAACTTCAGTTTTTGACATCGGCCCTTTTCGTAAAATTTCGGAAAATATAGAAGGCATTTCAACCAGAGTGAATCTTTCCTGTTATTTCGCAGTATCTCGTTTTCGTTTGAAGTCTTTGGTTCTAAAGCAGTGTCGTAGAAAAATATAATTTCTCAGTGCAGTGATAAGTGTTTTTTAAAAATAAATGTTAGTTTTTAAAATAGTGGTTTCGTGCATTAAGTGGGAATTAATTTATTTTCAACAAAGCCAAAATTAAATAAATAAAAATTATTAAATAATTATTATCTCAAAAGTGATTATGTGAAATGGATTATAAAAAGCTCCTTCAAAAATGTAGATTTGAAAATATATTGACAAATGGAGAGAAAATGTGTCTGGTTTGCTTAAATGTAATAATTTATGGTTTCGATGACGATCTAAGGACATACGAAATTGAAATTAGCAGTATTTATCAATATATTGTGACAAATAATCTATTAAGTTCTGTTGCATATTTAAAAAATACTTTTATGAATTGAAAGAAATATGTTAGCCTAAGATCTACTTTATAAAGAAAATAAATAAAAGTTTTTGAAAATAATTTTTTTTTCTTCTATAATCGCAGAATTTTTACTCTGCTAAAAACTATTAAATTTTACATTTTCTTTATTTTTTCAAGCAAAAAATTATTTATAAATAGGGTTGTTTTAACCAAATTATTTAATTCATGTAACCTAACTTCAAATGGTATTTCCAAACAAACAGTTTGGTTGTGTGAACCGAACTCCGTGGAACCAAACTAGTTTAGTCACAGTAAACGCTGAGTTTGGTCAGTCCATAGTTAACCATCCAGTTCGGTTGGCCAAAACGAATTTTCGTTTGTCTCAACCAAACCTTTTTTTCCGTGCGGTATATATTATCATATTTTACGTTTTGTTTTATCAATTAACTTATAAATATGGGACGTTTCATGTCAACCGGATAAGAGCTCTGTTCATAATTCCATGGGCTCAATTAAAACGTGTAAGGTCTTAAAATGTTCGTATTGAAGTACTCTATCAATTACGATCTGGCCTTTTCAAAAAGTCCAAAGTGGAGGACAAGTTATGACAGTTATGATACATTATATGACTGAAAAGTAGAAAATGTCTAATTGAAACATCATTTAAGAAGAAAAACAAGTTGTTCATTTCATGACCATTTAGCTTCCTCAATATATATTATTATATATAATTTTAAAAGTTAAATAATTATAATAGTTTATTAAATATAATTAATAAACCGGGTAAAGTACCCTGAATAAATATTAATTATTCAATTTTTTATTATAGAATAATTATTTTTAAAAGTTATGATAAAATGTCAAAAAATACAAAATTTTAATTTTTTGTGAAAAATTAAAATATTTATTAATTCTATAAATTTTGATAAAATATATACTTTATATACATGAATCGATTCGTTTTTATGTCAGGAAATGCAATTTTGACAAGAATTATTTAAAATTTTAATATAGAAAAAAGTTATTTCAAAAAACCAAAAAATTAATTTTTTCAAAAATTAAAAAAATGTTGAAAAAAATTTTTTTTAAATATATTTTTAAAAATCCTTCTGTCTGATTCTTGGTATTCATGACCATAATACATCTACAAAATCTTATCAAAATCCATCAAGATGTGTAAGAGAAAATTTGTCCACAAGAATCGGTGACATACACACACACACACATACATACACACATACATCCGAACATTTGTTTCTCTCGACGAATTATATATACTACACTTGACAATTTGTAAAAATAATTGATTTTAAAAAATTCGGAAATCGACATCACTATAAGGCTTCCTTTATGAGGAAGCAAAAACGTTCCAATTGGCATTACACGGATGACCAACAGTGTTGAAGGTTTAAAAAATCAAAATATGTTGAAACTTTTCAAAATTTTTAGAAATACAAAATGGTGGATCCAATATGGTAGACTATTTTTTAAAAACGACACAATTTACTCAAAACTTGTTACTTGGGTGGTTTTTGGGGTTCTTGATTATAAATGTGAACTATGAAAAGGACGGAATTATTTATCTTTGAAAGAGGACCTGGTTTGAAATTATAATTACAAATAGTCAAACATTTAATAGTAATTCTAAAAATCTCAAAAATTTAGGGAAAAAGTTTGAAGAGGTTTTTTAATCAAAAAATAAACAACATAATACGTATAAATGCAGTGAGTCTAATCATATTCATAATTATACTATCAGATTTCTGCTTTTTTAATCATTGTTTTTGAAAAGAAAATGTAAAGTTATAAAAACTGGGTAGGGAACATGGCACGGTAGTTCCATTTTAAGAGTGTTTCATGTCATTACATCGATATGGGTCAAAATAAACAAATTTTTTGTGGGTCCACTTAGAATAGTGAATCCTAAATATAATTTATTTGAAGCAGATCAATAATTCATTAATATACAGTTAAAACTCGTTAGGAACATAAATATCACAGTTTGCGGAAAATCGCCAATATAATGTATAATATAAATTAACATTTTTTTATGAAAATGGTAAATTGCAGTGTTGAATCAGATAACTATACCTGACATAGCTGAAATCATAAGAAAACAACTAAGTTTTATTCTAAAACAAAATGTGTCAATGTATCCTTGGTATGATCTGCTCATGCGCAGAGAGCAATCGTCTCACGTTCCGAAAAGTTCAAATGTTTGACTATAAGTAGCTGTAAGTTATGTTGCTTAATTATTTGTAAGTTCCCAAGAAATTTGATTGTAATTTCAAACCAGGTCCTCTTTCAAACATGACTAATTCCGTCCTTTTCATATTATTGATCTGCTCACTACTTAGATTTTCTGAACTTGGATCAGCATCTTTACTTTCTAAAGCAGCGTTGACAACCCTCCGGATTCCTTCTGACTTTTTTCGTATTTCTGAATCTCCAGAGAAATGTAAAATCTGATCCGGATTAACAAGTTTCAAGTAAATTGGTCCATTTAAAAAAAATGGTCCGCCATTTTGTATTTTTGTAAATTGAGTTCAAATTTGTAATCAAAAACCCCCCAAGTAACAAGTTTAGAGTAAATTGTGTCATTTAAAAAAAATAGTCCACCCTATTGGATCCACCATTTTGTATTTCTAAAGATTTTGAAAAGTTTCAACTTTTTTTAATTTTTTAAACCTTCAACACTATTGTTGATTAGTAAAATTTACTAATAAATAGTCATTTTTACTAATTTATTAGTAAAATCAGGGTGGACACAATATTTCTATTTTGAATTTCCCTTACTTTTCCCGGTTTTCTAGGTGTAAAATTAACTTTTTCTCTGACATTATAGATATTAAATTACAGATAAAATAAAATAGTAAATTAAGATTTACAATTGTCTGGTTAATATAAATGCTCGGAGAAACTTTGTATACTAGTTTTCGTTAAACACACTATGTGTTTTTAGTAAATTTTTTTATTTTTGTCTAATTGTCAAAATTTTCTAGTTATGTATTTTCGAAATTTTGCACTTTTAATCGTAGACCTATATTCAGTAGCTTATAAGTCCGAAAATATTGAGTTTAGAAAAAAGTTGTCAAAGAACGAAAGTTTTAGTTCTCTTTCGACATTTAGGAAATGAAAACAAAAATTTTTTTTTATTTTTTAAATATTTAGAACCAACAGGTTCTAAATATTTTCCCATTTTCAGTTTGTCAATTAGCAGCAGTAATTACAGTGTATACAAAAATATTTCCTATTGCATCAAAAATTAAAAATCAAAGAAGACACCCTTTCATTTTTTTGATTCGCATTTTAAAAAAATAAACTAAAAATTCATATAAAAATTTATAGTTATCTCTTATTAATACTAGAACAAAAAACAAATTTGATTTTTTCATTTTGAAAATTTTTCTTAAAAATAGGAGACTGTTTCTATTTACCTCTTAAAAGTGGAAATTTGGGGTAAATCGGAACAGCAGAATTTCAATAATATTTCTGATAATATAAATGAAAAAATTATTTTTATCAAACTACAACACTATTTTGAGCATTATAAAAATGCATTAAAAATAGTATTCATATATAATCGCATCGGTACATAGTATTTAACAAGTACAGAATTGTTATATAGGTACTTTATAGCAAATAAATGGTATGGAATACTTTTAAACTTATATAATGCATTATTATTTTTTATTTTGAATTATTTTATGACTAACACTATTTTTTATCTAATTCTTTATATCTCTTAACATTTCCAGACTTGAAATTGATTTTTTCTCAAATTTCGTAAGAAATAATCAACTGTTCCTATTTACCCCTAAATTTTAGCAAAGTTGAAAAATTTTCACAAAAAACAGTGAAACATTGATTTTCAATCTTTTTTGCAATAAAAGATAACTTACACTATGGCACACTGAAAAAAAATTGTAATTGAACCAAGTAAATGCATTTACTTGGCAGAGTTTACTTGAATCAATCCCATATTTATTTGACGAGAGAAATTAATTTTCTTGTGCCAAGTAATTATTAGCATTGGATAGAGTTCTTGAATTAATAATTCAGTATTTGGTGGAAGTAAATATGTTATTGATCAAATCAAATATTTTACTTCTCCGAAGTACCAAAAAGGATTGTATCAAGAATATTATGTTTTTAAGCGAAATAGTAAAGTATTGTCTGGAGAAATCGTTTTTCTTAAATCAAATCATTTCATTCATTTGATTTGAAACTTTTTTTACTTAATACAATGCCGGTGTTCTTGATCCAAGAAAATATTTCGCTTCAAATGGATGTGCAACTTAAACAGCAATTTCCGAGTCTGCCTGTTCTTTTTGCAGTTCAGTTAGGAGAGAGTATAAAGGTCCGGGTGATGTCTCCCAATCACTATAGAAAAACGGTTGTGCCATCCTTCGCTTATATTGTTAGTGCGATGAAGGCCTTGCACAGCAGCTTCATATTGATTCCAAATGTTTATTGCAAAGCGAGGTTGAACGGCCTTTCTTCGCCCCCGCGCTCGTATACCATTTATATAATTTTCGTCGAAGTAATCTATTACGGGCAAAAGTTCCTCAGGAGCATTATCCAAGATATGGGTATAATCTCTCACATCTCGATTTGCATATCCACTCATTACCAGCTTCGTTCCCAAATTTACGGGTATGTCCATTATACACGAATAAAAGTTAATATAAAATTGTACAATTAAAGGTTAATATAAATTTACAAAAAAAACCGAGTTTAAAAACTGACTAAAAATTTTTAGAAAAACAAATTAAGTGAGTAACTGACAGCAGTTTGTAAACATTTGCATAATTACCATAGCAACACGACTACTCTACTTTTTTGTAAATTTCTCATTATTATGTTCTAAAAATTATTCGGGAAAAAGGTATTCGAGAAATTCGTATTCGGGATTTTGTCTTCGGGAAAAAGGTTTTCGGGAAATTTCTAATAATTATATTTAAATTTAAAAAATTATATTTAATTCGTATATTGATTATTTTAAATATTTATTCTACAATATAAAAAAAAGACAGGAAAAAATTTCCCGATTTTTTCATCGTTTTCCCTGACTTTTCCCGGTTTTACAGATCTGTGGCAACCCTGAAAATTTACTACTTCGAAAGCAAAAATTCAGTCTCTAATTCAAATTAGCAATAATTTTTACTAATTCAAATTTATAGAGTAATAGTTTACTAAATTTTTAAACAAAATCTATATATTGTTCAAAAATTTTAACAATATCCACTTTCACCCCTTAAGGACGGGAAGGACAGTTTTTTTTATCGAAGATTCAAGGTCACTGATCTCTGTATTCACGTACAGCAAAAATTTGACCAGAATCATTCCTAAAGTCTTTTTTCGTTCTCTTTTAGAATTCTTCGGATCCAATATGGCGGCCAAAGTTTTTAAAAATTCGTCGTAGTCACTCAGGGGTTTTTTGTGACGGTGATTACGAATATGATGTCGGTTTTTAAAATTTCAAAATCCAATCCAGGTTCAAAATTGGAAAAACCTTTTTCAATTTCGAAAGACGGACATCAGATTTCTAATCATAGATATTAATATCCTTCGAGTAATGTATTTCTTGATAATCCGATAGATTTTCAAAACCCGACATCAGATTCATAATCAGCGACCCCAAAAATCCCCGAGTAACGATTTTTAAGTGACTAGGACAAATTTTTAAAAACTTTGGCAGCTATATTGGATCCGACATTTTGAATTTTTAAAATCCGACATCAGATTCGTAATCAGCGACCCCAAAAAGACCGAGTAATGGGGTGACTTAAGTTTAAGTGACTACGACGAATTTTTAAAAAATTTGTCCGCCATTTTGGATCCGCTATTTTAAATTATGAAAAACGGACATTAGATTCGTAATCAGCAACCCCAAAAAAATTCGGATAATAAGTCACAAAAAAATAATAATTTATTTTTGCTTTCGTAAATAAAATTATAAATTCATTTTAAAAATTCCTTTCACCACCATTTTAAAACCGCTGTTACATATGACTTCCTAATTATTATTAATTTTATTTTTAAATTTAAAAATTATATAACTTTATTTAAAATTGGGAATATTTTAATTAGATTTAAGCACACTATGACATGTAAATCATTCACACAAAGACAATTTAAACTATCTATCATTGAAAAGTAACAAATTTACTAGTTGTTATCCTTAATTTTACCTAAGTAGTAATTTGGATTTAATTATGTTAATTGAAGTTTCGTTAATAATCATGCGCCCCAAAAATTGTAAATATTAACAAAATAATGGGAATTTTGTTACTTCACCGCATTGCACTTGAAATGATATGCCCTGGTATTTTGTCGTGTTACAAAATCTTTTATTAAAACAGGTTTTCGATTTTGTCGTGACTGATTAAATAAATTAAAATTGATTTTGACTGAAAAATGATCAATTTTAGCAAAATAATGAAAATTTTGTTATTTCAATGCAATGCACTTAAAATAATATGCTGTTGTATTTTGTCGTGTAACGAATTCTTTCTGTTATAATAATTTGACAGAATTACAATAAAGTACCCTTTATCTCCCTAGGGCAATAATGGTTAGTTTATTGACCAGCTGGGTTATATGGGAGAACTTAGCATGCACCGGTACAGGTAGCATAGAGTAACCATAATGCGCCTTTGTTGTATAAAGCAAAGTATGGAACAAGGGAGGTAACCTCGGTACATAAACTCGGACGTACCTCCCTTGTTGCATAATGTACTATTATATAAGTAGAAATAAACAAGTAAAATATCTATCTATGGGAAGCTTCCAGAAATAATTAAATAACAAGAAATTAATAAATTTGTTTGAATGCATCTTAAAATAATTTTTTTCACCAATATTCCTTATGAAAATAAATTTTTCAGAATTTATTATCTAAAACTTATGAACATTTTAAAAAGACAGTTACGTTACAAAAATTACGTTTTTTGCGATGTTGACCACATTAAACCTTTTGACAATGGCATTGGCATATTCATAAACCTCGTAAATGGAGAAAATAATTGCAAAAAAAATTGGAAAAATTGGAAGTTCAACCTCTAATCATATATTAAAAAATCCTGAAGTTTGAGAATTTGAAAAAATTGTGTGTAAGGTGGTTAGTTCAAGGATGGTAGTCAAAAGTAAACTTTTTTTCTGAAAGTTCAAAAAATCTGCTACATGAAGTCGAAATCTATATGTAATTTTACATTCTTCTTTTACCTACATGTCATAAACGGCCAAATAAAGGTCCTTACTTTATGGCAAAATTTATGTCATATTTGATTTATAATTAAAGCTGCAAGTAAAAATGGTCCTAATAATGTCTTTGATGGTACGGCAAAATCTATGTCAAATTTAATCAATTTTCTAGAGCTGTACAAAAAGCTCGAAAAGCCGAGCCGAGACGTACTTTTTTCGAGCCGAGTCGAGCCCGAGCTTGACTCGATGTACCGAGTACTCGAAAAAGTTCGATGCCACTAGAGTACTCGACTAAATTCGAGTACTTGACTTTTTCGAGCAGTTGAGTGAATTAGAGTACTCGCATTATTTTATATAGGTAATGATAACCTTTACTTGCTTCGACAACATCCGTGATCGGTCAGTCCATGTTTAAATTGCAATATTTTCTAGATTTTTTTCTAACTTAAACAACACTTATAATTCATGAAGAAAATCTTAAAAGCTTCGGAAAAATGTTAACAACAATTTTTGTTTGAATCATTAAACAATTGTTAATTTGTTGAAACAATCGAGTTCTCGAATTTGGTCGAGTGCTCGAAACAATCAAGTACTCGAAATAATCGAGTGCTCGAATTCATTCGAGTACTCGAAAATTTTCGAGCTTTTTATGAGGTTCGACTCGACTCTTAAATACTCGATCGAGCTTCGAGCTTTTTGCACACCTCTACAATTTTCTTACCTTTAGGTATAAAGAAGTATCTATAAGGGCCATAATTATGTCCGTAAAGTAAAATTCTTTTTAATTGCTTTCTTTTAATATCGCTTGTTATAATTTACTCTAACTTATTACTATGCATTTATATTCTGCCGTCCTAATGAAGAAAGTTGGTATTCGACATTTTTATGCAAAATGAGTTTTTTATATCACTGGATTCCTTACGAAAAAAGCAATCTAGCGATAGTAATATTATTCATAAATAATAATTAGTTTTATAAATAATTAGCTTTTAATTACTCTACTAACGTGAAATCATTTTGAAAAGGTCGGTACTTGCAGGCAAAATGTTCGGTAAGTGCTATTACTGCTTCAAAATGATGACGTATTTATGAACTTTCCTAGAAACACGGCCGTAATGGCTAGTACTGCCAGGAAATGTGGTCTGACTTGGATCGAAATTCTAATGTCAATGGGCCGTATTGCAAGTACCGACTCTTGCGTCCAGAATGGTCGTCGAAGACAGACCATGTTTCCTTGTCGGAAGAGTTGGTACTTGCATGTCATAAGCCTTATATACGTAATAGACTGCGAATACCGACCCTAGAATAGTGACGTCACTCGGCCGTAAGAGCACATACCGTCTCTGTGGCAGTATTTTCAACATTTAAAAATCAATTTTGGGCAGTAATCGACATTTTGTTTATAAATAATGAAAATTAATGAAATCTTTTAACTTTATTAAATAGAGCATACCAAAATTAGTTAATATCAATTGTCATTGTTTAATAAGTCTTAATTAATAGGCTACTGTAATAACAAACGTGTTTCTCTAAATATCTTGAAATCGCCCTGAATGCAAGTACCGACTTTCTTCATCAGAACGGCAGTATTAGGAGAACATGATTTAAAAATAAAAATTTTAATAAATATAAGAAATAATTAGGGGGTTGGCGCGCGAAGCGCGCAGGTGTGCAAAGTCCTCCTAGTATATATATATATATATATATAGTAGGAAAAGCTATACGTCAGTCACCGCCCATGAGTGCGAGTGAGACAGACTTATGCGATTCCCATACTTTCCTATGACTAACCGATAGCATTTCTTAGTTTATATAGTAATATGTGACGCGATCTGAATAAAGGGACGTCAGAAGCTTCTAACCTGCGGACATTATTGTATTTCCTAGAAATTTCCAGGAAATCACCAAGGGTAACTTCCGAAGGTTCGCACGGAAAACTTCCTGTAAGTTTCCTGAAAGTTTTTGTGCTATGTGGGAACGTTTAATTATTTTCATAAATAATGAATATTTTTCAGCAATTGAAAGATTAACAATTTTTTTTAAATTTCTTCGCAATAATTCAATTAAGTTCATAAATAATAAACTTTTTTTATCCATTAAATTATTTTTTTGAATAATAAACTATTTTGTTTTAGGAATTAAATTATTGTTTTAAAATTAAATCTAGTCGCAGAATTTTAATTGTTTTTAGTTCAATTTTAATCGAATTCCTATGTAGAAAAATGTAATTATTCTTAAAAATTTGATTAAAATTCGTCAAAAGAATTCAATTATTTAAAAATTTGTTGATAAAATTCTTTATAAAAATTATTATTCAAAAAAATTTTTTACTTTTGAATTTAAATATGTGAATAATTTTGAAAAGGTTTTAAATTAAAATATATGATTTGAATTTTGTGTACACTACCGTCCGAAATTGTGCGAACGCTAACATCTCGAGCTATTAAAAACCACACCCGCACAGAAACAGTGATAACTCGGTTAAAAATGAAGCTAGATGCTTTTTTTAAATTGCATTGGAAAGCTTATTAAATTTCCAATGAAATGCTACTGTGTTAAGTTGTATTGCATAAATAGGAAGCGAGATATCATGTTATAAAGACAAAAAAATAATTATATATTTTTCGGAATTTCTTACTCTGACTTTGACTCCCGGCACAGTTTCGCAAAGTTTATGAAAAAAATTGTTACTTTTACAGACAATTCCTTGTAACCTAAGCTTTAAATAGAGACCAAGAACAGCAAAAAATATTTACATGTTCGCGAGATATTAAAAAAAGAGTCGGACCGTGCAAAGCAGAATTTTCAATCATCGATTTCTCTAATTCGCCGTTGAGTCATTTACTTGTCTATGAAAAAGTGTCGAAAATTAATTTTACCAAGTACATTCTTACTGGGATCCACTTTTTAAATATCGATATATAATAAATTAAATTAAAAAATGGATCTCAGTAAGAATGTACTTGGTAAAATTAATTTTCGACACTTTTTTTACAGACAAGTAAATGACTCAACGGCGAATTAGAGAAATCGATGATTGAAAATTCTGCTTTGCACGATCCTACTATTTTTGTAATATCTCGGGAACCCGTAAATATTTTTTGCTATTCTTGGTCTCTATTTAAAGCTTTGGTTACAAGGAATTGTCTGTAAAAGTAACAATTTTTTTCATAAACTTTGCTAAACTGTGCCAGGAGTCCAAGTCAGAGTAAGCAATTCCGAAAAAAATATAATTATTTTTTTGTCGTTATAACATGATATCTCGCTTCCTATTTATGCAATACAACTTAACACAGTAGCATTTCATTGGAAATTTAATAAGCTTTCCAATGCAATTTAAAAAAAGCATCTAGCTTCATTTTTAACCGAGTTATCACTGTTTCTGTGCGGGTGTGGTTGTTAATAGCTCGAGATGTTAGCGTTAGCACAATTTAGGACGGTAGTGTAGTTTTTAGTACAAAAAAGTTGTTTCAAATTTTTTGAATTTTTTTGGTCCAAGTTTGACGACCTGCATTTTATAAGACAAAATTACATGATCTTTTAAGTAATTCTCATTCTATAGATAATTACCTTTAAAATTATCTCAAGAGCATTAAAAAGTGTTCTGTAAGGTCATATTCTTTTTACAATTTTATCGTCTTTCAAAAAATAAAAATAAAAAACTTTAGTATCCATAAATTTTACTTTTTAAAAGTTTTTTGATTCACTTGAAAATGGGTGGTCTCTCTGTAATAAACAAATTAATTAAATTGTTATTAAAATATTGAATTTAAAGGAATGTTACACAAAATAATTTTTATACCCTTAAACCCGTTGGTAGCGGATCCCCCTCCTTCCAGACTATTAATTCAGTCTGTAGGGTGAAAATCCCTATTTAAAGGTGAAATGACAATTTAGGAAATAAACGGCTTTTATATAAAATAACACAATAATTTACCATTGAAAATTTATTAAAATTTAATATACATAAATGTGGTGTTTACAGATTTAACCCGTTTCTTTAGTGATTTTTAAACATAAACTTTAGTTGTAGTATAATGACATTATGTCTTATCAAGACTTTATTATTTGTGTAGTATAATGTGTAATCATTTATATATTTTACAAATCAACCAATTTGAATTCTTCAGTTACTCTTTTTGCAGTTAGATCACCTATTTTCCACTTGCACTTTATTCATTTATTAATTAATTATCTTTATTTCTTATTGAACAACTAATATTGAACTTTTCTAATCTCAAACCTTACGACCTATTTATTTCAGGTCTCAAACTATTAACAACAATACCTCTAAGGAAGTCTTAAGCGAACTCCTCGATTTCCTTTTTTTGATCGATTTCGTACACTGAAAATCGAGTGGGAAAATCATTATTTCTTTTGCAACGCTCGGTCATTAACCTGTGCATTATTTCATAGTTGCATTTTGGCGGTGGCGTGACCATAGTATATTGAACTTGGATACGCCATTCTTTACCCAGGCAGAAAAGTTGGACGTCTGCCAGCACTAACGACCGGCATGGTACCGAACCGGTTGTAAAGTCAGACTTAGAGATGCATTCAAGCGAGATCAAACGAGAAAACGTCAAGCTCAAACATTTATCTTGATTTTCAATTCAAATCTTGATCTTGTATTGTTTTTTAACAAAATTCTTGATAATATTTAATAAAATTGTTTTTGGGTAAAATTTCTTGAAAAGGTTAATTTGACAACTGTGAAGATGAATAAAAAAGCATGGAAATAATTTATTAGATAATAATATTAATATTTTTATTTGTTAAAAGTTTAAATCCGTGGCGGGAGTTTTATGGGATGTTAAAGAATGTCAAACTTAAATATTAAGACTAAAATTAGATTATTTCGTTTTGAATATGATGAGATATAAGGTATTCAAATCATGGAAAATCTTGAAAGACTCAATATTACAGCATTTAGTCTTAAATAAAAAATTCCAAGCAGTGCTATATTTTCGTAATGTTTTTTTTCTTCATTTTAAACTGCAGTCGATGCTATATTATATTAAAATTTGTAAAATTGTCATATTTTTCATTTTTCTATATTATATGAGTTCCCTCTCTTAATAGAACACATTTTCTGTAATTCAAGGAGTTTTACGACTTTAATTTAAAATAAATTCCTTACATATTTTAACCCACAAATCAGATCAAGAATTACCAAGAATTTTCTATATATAAACAATTGAATGTTCAAGAATCTTGGGTATATAAGATTCTTGTTACGTCAAGCATTTTGAAGCGAGTTCAAGATGATATTGTCTTGATGTGCATCACTAGTCAGACTTATGTCGGTACCGGCAAAAAGGTACCGGGGCGGATATGAAATAAATACCGGCCCGGTAGTAAATGTGGATTTGTACCGGTACTGGTAGTGTGTACCGGGCCGGTGGATTAAAAATATCTTGCCCAGCACCGGTCTGGTACAATAATTTACTTATGTTTTTATAACTTAGAAAAGTGTGTACTAATTATATTTAAAATCGGTACGTGGCCAATATATCGCCGGCACTTACAAAACTAATTCACTTCTCCATTACCAAAAAAATGTTCTATCTACAAAATTCCTTTTTAGCTAAAAAACAACAAAATCCACCGATGGTACCGGGTCGGTATTACGCCGGTCGTCAATTTCTACCTGGGTAAGTATTTTAATGGATATTGTGAAATACAAATGCCACAGAAGTTAATGAAATTGGATGTGGACTTATCTTTGATTTGTTTATCACCTTTTTTACTTTGAGCACCCAATGTTTGGTTCGAATTGGTTTTAGTTGTAAAATCTTATTTAAGTACATTTGTTTTTTGTGTAATATTAATGCATATTCAATAGGCAGACTATTTCAATGGAAAGAATTAATGTCAGTAAAAAAGAACTTGTATTTAATGTATCTTAATTTCACGTATTAAAACTGCTTGTATCACGTGTTTAATTATTATTATTTATATAAAATATTCAGCAATAAGCACTATTTAAAATTATTGTTTTTATGAATAAACTTCATTTTGTATAACTATTAAATATTTATTATTATTATTATTATTATTATTATTATTATTTTAAATAATAATTCATATAAAACGAATAAATTATGCAAGAAACTTTTTGTTTATATTCTAGGAGAGATTTTCTAAGAACATTTACTGAACAATTGTGAAATTAACAGAAATATTTTTAGAGAAACTTCCAAGGAAACTTTCTTAAATTTTTTAGGAAATTTCCAGTCTTTTTTCCCGGAAAATTCCATTGATTATTTCCTGGAAGTTAATAGTGGAAACTTTAAATCTTGAGACATATCAAGTTTCCTGGAAATTTCCACACGGAGAAAAATGGTTTTTACTCAGAAAAATAGTAATCCGTACCACTACTATTACACACCTGTGTGTGTGATCACGGTATTACTGTCATGCGCAGCGACCATAGCCTGACGTCAAAGTGATCCAACATTTCTAGATTACAAGAAAAAATAAGCCACCTTAATTTGAAGATACTTATTTAAAAAACCAAACATTTTCAATGTCAGCAAGTGAAATGATGTGTTAAATTCGAAATTTATCAATGATGATTGGTCATTTGTTTGATATCGGAAGATTCGAAACATTGGCGACTTATAATTCTTTTGCAGTACATAACATTATGTGTGAGTTCAAAGTGTTGTCGATTTGGTTGCGTTGATCTCTTATATTACACGATAAAAGAATATCTAACTTTAACTTGTAACGAAAGAGTAAACCTTTTTTATCTGTAATCCCATGAACTACTTATTTTTATGTCGTTTTAGTAAGTTTAGGAAAACAGCTGACATCTCTATTTAAGTAACCTAATTTATATGAAATAAGATAAAGTTTAATACCAAACGATTGAGAAACTTTGATGGGTTAAATACCAATATCACTCAGTATCTAAAAGCATTGTACCTAATATTATATCTACGAATAGACTTACTATTGCTACGACAAAAAGTTTGATCTTTTAATAAATCATATTTAAAGTTATTGAAGTTTATTTAATTATTTCACTTCGTGGCATAAAATTTTGTCGATCCTGCCAGGATACGAAAATTGAACGATACGTTGTTCTATCCTGGGAATAAAAAGAACAAATAAGGAGAATACGTAATCAGGCTGAATTAAGTAGGTTTGACAGTAACTCCTCGAGAATGAACTCGAAAAGGCGTGACATCATAAACTGCCAGGAACATAAGCTGAAACATTCTTGCTGTTACCCGGACTTCTACGGATGATCCAGGAACATCAACCAACTCAAAGGTCTTGCTCATCCTTAGCAGTCATACATCTCAAGGATCATCTTTAAATCAACGTTTACAACAATCACGTAAATAATATTTTAACATTAAAACGTTAGATTTTTCTATGAATGTATTACAATAATTATTCTACGGATTTATTATTTGTAAAATTTTATATTGATTATTTATTATTGTGACGCGATATTTATACCTGTCATTTAATAACTATATAACATTTTATATAAATATTTAAACTTTTTTACACTTATACGCTTAAAGAAATGAGTTAATCAAATACAGTAAAGATAAAAAACGCTCTTCAAGCTATTGTAGAAAGAATGGAAAGAATAGAGTTAGTAGTTAACCAAAGAAAAGAAGAGATTTCTTCTTTAACCGCAAATTTTTAATTTACTCCGTTCTGACGAAGAATCAAATATGACTGAACAAGACGCAAAACAAACAAAAGATGACACTTTACACAGTACTAACAAAACGGAAGAAATTTATCACGACTTAATCCCAGCAAGAGATGCAGTTAAATTAATAAAGAAATTTAACGGACAAGAATCATTTATTACATTAATAATAAAAATAAAAGAACAATGTAGTAATCCAGGAATATTGTTAAATTGGATTATTTCCAAAAGAATATGGGTAGAAAAAGAAAAAACAATTAGATTTCTAAATATCGAATCTTACGAAGAATTATTCGAAGTTTTAAGAACTAATTTCAGGGCAACAGGTTCTTTAGAAACACATAGAACAAAATTAGCTGAAGTTATCCAAGCATCTGGAGAATCTACCCAATATAAGATTCAACTAAAAAAGAAATGAACTTTTATATGCTGAACAAGCAAAATACCCAACAAATTTAGAGAGAAAAATATCCATAAACAATGAGGAGCAAACTATTTTAGAAAATTACATTTTAAATTTACGGGAAGATATTTCTGATAAGGTATTATCAACAAATCCTAAAGATATAAGAGAAGCTCAACAATTAGCTATTCAATCTGAAGTTTGGTTAATAGAAAGAAATAAGATCAGAAACAAACAAATTTTAAGATCACAACCTGCGACAATTATAAATTTTCAGAAAAATTTGACTTCTGTCTCAAAACCAGAATTCTGATCGAAATAGGAATCACTAAATAAAAAGGTTCCAAACCAAAACATTCCATTACAACAAAGACTTTTAATGCAATGTAGCTTTTGTAAAAAATTAGGTCACAACGAAAATTAATGCTATGCTAAACAAAAAAATTTTCCCTCGGGAACTTCTACAAACCGACCACCTCATCGAGTGAATCATCTATCTTTAGAGGTACCAGAGACGGAGAGAATAGAATCAGACATAGACGAACTAAACACAACAGAGAAAACCGAGTATCAACCATCTCAGGACAACTCGTTTCAATACGAGGAAATCTATCAGGAACAGTACGATCAGCCAGATTAATAGTAGATAGTGAAGCATCGGTTAACCTAATTAAAGAACAATTAATTGACAAAAATTGAAAACGAGAAAATAGTATAAAAACATTTAAAATGGGTAAGGACACTCACACAACCAAAGAAATAGTAAATTTAACGTTTCAGAAAACAACACATGCATTTCTGATTGTTCTAAACGATTTTCCAATGCCAGAAAATGGAATAATTGGACTACCATTTTTACAAAATTACAATATTAATCTTTGTAACAATAGTCTCAGTCTAGATAAGATAACACACACATTAGAAACTGACACGATTATTTTACCAGAAAATTCTATTCAGCTTATTACTATAGAAACACATAGGACACATGGGGATATAATTATAGAGGATTGCCCTTATGTACCTGAAGGAATTTTTCGTATTCGCAATTCTCAAATAAAAGTGCCTTTGTGTAATCCAACAAACGAACCAATGCAAATTTGTAAAGAAGAAATCAAATACAAACACATAAAAACACTACCAGATAGAAAGGAAGTTATTCATGTCTTGACAATAGAATAATTTAATAAACGACTTAAATTATTAAAGGAAAATGTTAGACTTGATCACATAGAATTGCAAAATAAAGAAGGAATAGAGAAAATAGTAACAATGTATCACGACATTTTTTGACTTCCAGGAGATCCTTTACCTTGTACCAACCTTGCTTCACATCAAATAATATGAAGGGACAATATACCTGTAAATGAACGACAATACCGCGCACCAGAAGTACATCGCAATGAAGCTAATACTCAGGTAAATGATATAATAATAAAAAACATAATCTCTCATTCCAATACGCCATACAATTCTCCTTTGTGGATAGTACCGAAAAAGAAAGTCGCTTCAGGTAAAATGAAATGGCGTGTGGTAATAGATTTCAGAAAACATAATGACAAAACTGATTTAGATGCATATCCTTCACCGATAATCGAAGATATTATCGATCATTTGGGAAAAGCAAAGTATTTTTCAGGACTTGATTTGAGTTCTGGATTTCATCAAATTCCAATTGAAGAAGAGTCAAAAAAAATATACAGGCTTTTCAACATCTGGTGGACATTTTCATTTTAACAGAATGCCATTTGGACTTAAAAATGCACCCGCAACTTTTCAACGAATGATCGACACAGCTTTGAGAGGACTCATTAGAAAAATTTGTTTTGCCTATCTTGACGACATCGTTGTATTTAGAAGAACATTACAAGAACACAATAGAAATTTAACTACACTGTTCGATAGATTAAGAGTAACTGGGTTAAAACTTCAACCAGATAAATGTGAATTCTTGAGATCAGAATTAGAATATTTAGGACATCTAATTACATCAGAAGGAGTCAAACCAAATCCAAATAAAATAGAAGCAGTTCAAAACTTTAAACAACCAATGAATAAAAAACAAGTTAAATCATTTCTTGGTTATTTAGGATATTACAGAAAATTTATCATGAACTACTCAACAGTAGCTAAACCCTTAATAGAATTTGTTTAAGAATGATTCTGAGAGTGAATTTTACCCCTTAAATTATACTATATCCATGCTGTCTGTTTCTTCGTTGCTTTTCGTGGAATTGTAAATCTGCTTCTCAGAATATTAGTATTATTGATTGTGAAACGGAACAAAAGTGATGCCTCTTTTAAAGACCAACATTTAAACTAAATTTAGACTTTTATTTATTTATTTAACCACTTAAGTGATTTTAGCTGCATCTTAAACTTTTAATCTTTTATAATAAATTATTGTTAAGTTTGTGTAAAACTATATTTTATTCATTGACTACTCCCAATTCAGTGCTTTCCTTTTCGAGAAACATTATTAATTATTGAATCTCGAATTTAAATATGGTCCTTCGAGCCGGATTGTGGTGTGAATAAAAGTGCAATAAACTGAATTAATTTAATGTTTAAGATGTTGATTGTGCAAGTGATTAACGGTTGGAATTATTGTAGCATCATTGAACAATTAACATTATTAAAGCCTTCCTCGCTTTTTATTATTGATCGACAAAACGTCTAAAAGAATTTTACTATGATGAGTGAAAAGGGACATTAGAAGAGCATAAGATTTAATTATTTCCTCTTCTAAAATCTACTTTTTGTTTGACCCACGCCAAGCTGAAATTGTTCCCGCTAAGCTGTAATAGTATGCGTTTGCTGAACATGCTTACGTTGAGGTGTACTCATATTCTTGCCCAGCTGATTACACAGGCACACAAAAAAAAAGTTGTCTGTTTTTTGAACAAGACATACATATCTTATAGTATTTTTGCCCGCTGAAAACGAATCTAAAGTCAGAATTGCTCCATTACCCTCAGTTTTTTTTAAATCGACAAAACTACCCTTAAATTTAAATTTTAATGTAAAAAAATTGAATAACAGATTTCTCTTTAAAACAAAACAATAAATTTATCTGCTTCTGCTACAACAACTCAGAAACAATGTTAACATTGCTTAAACACCCTTTGTTTTTCATTAAATCGAAAAAAACTACCCCTAAAGTGTAAAAATTCAAAATTATAATATAAAAACCCACATTGGTTTTCAAAACAACAAAATAAATTTATGTACACTACCGTCCGAAATTGTGCGAACGCTAACATCTCGAGCTATTAAAAAACACACCCGCACAGAAACAGTGATAACTCGGTTAAAAATGAAGCTAGATGCTTTTTTTAAATTGCATTGGAAAGCCTATTAAATTTCCAATGAAATGCCACTATTTTAAGTTGTATTGCATAAATAGGAAGCGAGATATCATGTTATAAAGACAAAAAAATAATTATATATTTTTCGGAATTTCTTACTCTGACTTTGACTCCCGGCACAGTTTCGCAAAGTTTATGAAAAAAACTGTTACTTTTACAAACAATTCCTTGTAACCAAAGCTCTAAATAGAGACCAAGAACAGCAAAAAATATTTACGGGTTTCCGAAATATTACAAAAAGAGTCGGAACGTGCAAAGCAGAATTTTCAATCATCGATTTCTCTAATTCGCCGTTGAGTCATTTACTTGTCTATGAAAAAGTGTCGAAAATTAATTTTACCAAGTACATTCTTACTGGGATCCATTTTTTAATTTAATTTATTATATATCGATATTTGAAAAGTGGATCCCAGTAAGAATGTACTTGGTAAAATTAATTTTCGACACTTTTTTCACAAACAAGTAATTGACTTAACGGCAAATTAGAGAAATTGATGATTGAAAATTCTGCTTTGCGCGGTCCGACTCTTTTTGTAATATCTCGGAAACCCGTAAATATTTTTTGCTGTTCTTGGTCTCTATTTAAAGCTTTGGTTACAAGGAATTGTCTGTAAAAGTAACAATTTTTTTCATAAACTTTGCTAAACTGTGCCAGGAGTCAAAGTCAGAGTAAGAAATTCCGAAAAAAATAGAATTATTTTTTAGATTTCATAACATGATATCTCGCTTCCTTTTTATGCAATACAACTTAACACAGTAGCATTTCATTGGAAATTTAATAAGCTTTCCAATGCAATTTAAAAAAAGCATCTAGCTTCATTTTTAACCGAGTTATCACTGTTTCTGTGCGGGTGTGTTTTTTAATAGCTCGAGGTGTTAGCGTTCGCACAATTTCGGACGGTAGTGTACTTCTCTTTCAAAATTTTAAAAGCAATATCAAAATTACTTTATCACCCCCCGTGTTTTTAAATTGAAAAAACCACCCCTAATATGTAAAAATTCAAAATGTATAATAAAAAAATAAAAAATCACATTGTTTTTCAAAAAAGAACAATAAATTTATGTACTTCTCTTTCGACAACTCAAAAGCAATGTCAAAATTGCTTCATCACCCTCTGCTTTTTTTTGTTTTAAAAACCAACCCTTAACTTTAAAAAATAACAGTTTAAAGTAAAAAAAATTAAAAACCACATTGTTTTTCAAAATAGAACAATAAATGTATGTACTTCTTTTTTAACAACTCAAAAGAATTATCAAAATTGCTGCATCACCCTTTGCTTTTTCAAATTGAAATAACTACCCCTAATATGTACACTGAGAGAAAATGTATATTAAATTTTGTAAAAGTATTTTATAATTTGGGGAAAAAGTGCAACAAACCGTAATTTTGATATAAAAATATTAAACTTAAAAAAAAAAATTTTTTTTTAATTATGTCGAATTTAGTATATTTATATCAAATATCAAGAATCTAATTTAATTTAAAATTTTTTAATATAACTTTACTAAATTCTACATTAATTTTTTTAAAGTTTAATATTTTTATATCAAAATTTCGGTTTGTTGCACTTTTTCCCCAAATTATAAAATACTTTTACAAAATTTAATATACATTTTCTGTCAGTGTACATATTAGGAGTAGTTATTTCAATTTGAAAAAGCAAAGGGTGATGCAGCAATTTTGATAATGCTTTTGAGTTGTTAAAAAAGAAGTACATAAATTTATTGTTCTATTTTGAAAAACAATGTGGTTTTTAATTTTTTTTACTTTAAACTGTTATTTTGTAAATTCAAGGGTTGGTTTTTTAAACAAAAAAAAGCAGAGGGTGATGAAGCAATTTTGACATTGCTTTTGAGTTGTCGAAAGAGAAGTACATAAATTTATTGTTCTTTTTTGAAAAACAATGTGTTTTTTCATTTTTTTATTATACATTTTGAATTTTTACATATTAGGGGAGGTTTTTTCAATTTAAACAAAAGCAGAGGGTGATGAAGCAATTTTGACATTGCTTTTGAGTTGTCGAAAGAGAAGTACATAAATTTATTGTTCTTTTTTGAAAAACAATGGGATTTTTCATTTTTTAAATTATACATTTTGAATTTTTACATATTAGGGGTGGTTTTTTCAATTTAAAAACACGGGGGGTGATAAAGTAATTTTGATATTGCTTTTGAAATTTTGAAAGAGAAGTACATAAATTTATTTTGTTGTTTTGAAAACCAATGTGGGTTTTCATATTATAATTTTGAATTTTTACACTTTAGGGGTAGTTTTTTTGATTTAATGAAAAACAAAGGGTGTTTAAGCAATATTGACATTGTTTCTGAGTTGTTGTAGCAGAAGCAGATAAATTTATTGTTTTAAAGAGTAATCTGTTATTCAATTTTTTTACATTAAAATTTAAATTTAAGGGTAGTTTTGTCGATTTAAAAAAAACTGAGGGTGATGGAGCAATTCTGACTTCAGATTCGTTTTCAGCGGGCAAAAATACTATAAGATATGTATGTCTTGTTCAAAAAACAGACAACTTTTTTTCTTTTGTGTGCCTGTGTTATGATGGAAGGGATGTCGCATGAGAAGAGGGGTTTAAGGAGAAGTCGTACGTTTTTTGCATAGTCTATAGAGATCTATTGCGCAAGTAATTTGCTATCACTTCAGTCTCAATTATTGAGACTTCGTTATTGTCTTATTTATTCTTATTAATTAAGTCTTTTTTTGTATAAAAATGGAAAGTTTATTTATTGAAATTGAGTCGACATATCAATATGTTTGTCGTACTGAGACTAATTATAAGAAAATTGGTAAAGCAAATGTAAATTTGTCTGTAGTTAAGGGTCGTTTAGAATTATTGAATCAACGATGGGCCACAGCTCAAGCATTGGACTTGAAATTGCAAACTACAGCTACGTCAGAAAAAAAATTGAAGCAGGAATATTTTGTAAAAAAACATTTTTTAAAATTGGAAAAAGCTTATTTGCAAGCCTTTGATTTTTTAAATACCCAGATTTTTAACATAACTCCGCCCTCTCAAATTAATACTTCTGCATTTGAAACGTCAATTTTCGGATTGGGAAAATTTTCGCGATTTATTCGACGCTTTAATAATTCAAGATGAAAATTTGTCAAATATTGCTCGTCTTCATTATTTAAAGACTTCTATAGAGGGAGAAGCAATTCAATTATTGAAAAATGTATCAGTCACAGACGCTAACTTTAGTGTTGCTTGGGATATATTAAAATCCAGATATGATAATAAGCGTGCTATTATAAATTCACATTTTGCTTCTTTCATGAATATTTCTAAAGTGAGTAATAATTCTCCGGAAGAATTGAAAAAACTTATTGATACAACTAATGAGGCTCTTTTAGCATTAAAGAATATTAATCGTCCGGTTGATGAGTTAAGTGATATATTAGTTTTTATAATTTCACAAAAATTAGATTCTTGGTCATTAAAGGAATGGGAAATGTAACTTAGTTCAAGTACTGAATATCCTTCTTTTAAAAGTCTAAACGAATTTTTGGAGACTCGTATACGTGCTCTAGAAGCAATACGAGCTTCAAGAATTTCGAATTCAGATAAAGCAAAAAATTCAAATCAGCAGTCACGTTGCATCTGCCAGTCCTAAATGTTTATTGTGCAAAGAAAATCATTTTTTAAGTAAATGTAATCAATTTAAGGAGCTTCAGGTCGAAAACAGAAAAGAAATTGTATTGCGAAATCATTGTTGTTTTAATTGTTTGTCTCCCGGTCATAGACCCTCTTCGTGTTTCAGTAAATCAAAATGTTCTAAATGTCAACGTAAACATAATACTTTGTTACATTTTAATGTAAAAGCTGATTCTAATTTAATTTCAGATCAAAAAACAATAGCAAACTCTCAATCAGTTGTTGGAAATCAACTAAGTTGCTACGAACCAATGGGTAAGAGTTCAAATTCAGTTAGTTTAAATCATGTAATAATTTTGAATCCTAATGATAATACTAATTCTTTAAATATACAGATTGGTTTATTGAGTCGAACTCTCTTAGCGACTGCTCTGGTTAAAATAAAGGTGGATGGCGGTAGAATTTACAAATTTAGAATTTTACTTGATCAGGGGTCAGAGTGTTGTTTTGTTTCAGAAAAAGCTTTTAAAATTTTAAAACCTTGTTATGATCGAGTTAATGCTCATGTCTTTGGAGTGGGAGGTATGAATTAAGCTGATCCCGATCCTTTCAGTAACTCGCGCATCGATTTTATAATAGGAGCAGATAAATTTGGCGAATGTTTGTTACCAGGTTTGGAACAAAATATTTTGGGTTCTTTAACAGCTCAAGCTTCTATTTTTGGTTGGATTTTGTCTGGTCCAATTTTAAATGATATACATTTAAGGCCCTCTTTATCTAGTCATACTAGTGTTTTAACCGATTCTTTACATGAGGATTTAGTTCGTTTTTGGCAGTTGGAAGAAAGTCCAGTACAATTATGACTGATGAAGAAATGCGTTGTGAAAATAATTTTATGAACACTCATTCTAGAATTGCTTCTGGTCAATATATGGTGCGTTTGCCATTTAAAACTGATCCTCCTATTGTTATTGGAAATTCTCTAGAGAGAGCAAAGGTTATTCTTTCTAAAGTAATGCAGCGCATAAGTAAAAAACCTGAATTATTTAAACAGTATTCGGAGTTTATGTCCGAATATATTAATTTAGGTCACATGCGAATTGTTAATGAGGATGAATTAAGGGATGTTTCTCAGATTGTATATTTGCTCCATCATCCTGTTATAAGAGAAAGCAGTTCTACTACCGCTATTCGAGTTGTAGTCAATGGCTTAAGTCTGACTTCTAATGGTACCTCTTTAAATTCGCATATGCTCATTGGTCCAAAGATTTTGAATGATTTAATTTCCATAGTTTTGCGATGGCGAGAATATCGATACGTTTATATAGCTGACGCGGAAAAAATGTTTAGACAAATTTTAATTGATCCTAGAGATTTAGATTATCAGCGTGTTCTTTGGTATTCACCAGAAAATAAAGTTGTCGCTTTTCAGTTATGGACTGTCACTTATGGCACTGCTTGTGCTCCGTTTTTGACCAATAGAGTTATTAAACAATTCGCGAGGGATGACCTGTTAGGTCAAGTAACTCAGAAGAGTGTTATGTGAAATTTATATTTGTGTTAACTTGACACTTGTTTGTTTTCTTAAATATTTTATGTTTCTTTTATTTTTGCTTCCTCTTAAAGGAAGCCTTATAGTGATCTCGATTTTCGACTTTCTTAGAATTAATTATTTTTACATATTTCCAAGTGTAGTATATATATTTCGTCGAGAGGAACAAATATCCGGATGTATGTGTGTATGTATGGATGTGTATGTGTGTGTGTGTGTGTGTCACCCGATTCTTGTGAACAAATTTTCTCTTACACGTTTTGACGGATTTTGATAAAATTTTGTAGGTGTATTACGGTCACGAATATCTTGAATCAGACAGAAGGATTTTCAAAAATATCTAAAAATAAAATTTTTTTAGCAATTTTGTAATTTTCGAAAAAAATGAATTTTTTTATTTTTTGAAATAACTTCTTTATTTATTAAAATTTTTATTAATTTTTCTCAGCATTATATTCCTGGCATGAAAACGAATCGATTCATGTATATAAAGTATATATTTTATCAATATTTAAAAAAATAATCGATATTTTTATTTCTAACAAAAAATTCAAATTTCGTAATTTTTCCTTAATACTCTAAAATAATTATTCTATAATAAGAAATTAAGCAATTAGTATATATTTTATTTAAAGAGTTAAATGATCATGAAATGAAAATTTTTTAAAAATTATAATAAAGATATGAAAAGACACAAATTTAGAAATAAAATATGTTTTAAAATTAAATTTATATATGTTTATTTATTTAAATTTCTTTATTGTAATTATTGAAAGTTTATAATTTTTTATTATTTTCTTTCTCCCACTGCTCAATAATACTTAAAAATTCTTCATCTGATTCCGTCAACTCTAAAAAAGTAAATTTATTTAAATTGAATATATTTAAATTAATTTATTTGAATGAATTATTATTAAATTATAATTTTATTTTTATAAATAATTAAATAAATATAATTATATTTATCTATGTTAAACATAGATTAAAAAAATATTTAAAAAAATTTGAAATAAATAGAGGAAGCTAAATGATCATCAAATGAACAACTTGTTTATATTATTTCTATTTGTTAGGTCATGGCGGGCGGCTAAAATTGCATAATTTAATTTTATTTATTAATATTTTCTTTGTTTTATTATTTCGTGATGTAAGGCACACGAGGCGAGCGGTATGTTTAAGAATGATTCTGAGAGTGAATTTTACCCCTTAAATTATACTATATCCATGCTGTCTGTTTCTTCGTTGCTTTTCGTGGAATTGTAAATCTGCTCCTCAGAATATTAGTATTAGCAAGAGTGCGAGGAAGGTGGTTGATTGTGAAACGAAACAAAAGTGATGCCTCTTTTAAAGACCAACATTTAAACTAAATTTAGACTTTTATTTATTTATTTAACCACTTAAGTGATTTTAGCTGCATCTTAAACTGTTAATCTTTTATAATAAATTATTGTTAAGTTTGTGTAAAACTATATTTTATTCATTGACTACTCCCAATTCAGTCCTTTTCACTAACCATGAGTTTACTAAAGGTCCCGTAAAAAGTGTTCATTCTTCGAACCTGAAAAATTACGACTCGTTCGTAGAAATTTTGCCAAATCATTTGCTAATTGAAAATTTGTTAGTTACTTCTGGGATCTCTTTCATCATCACTTTCAAGCGTATAAAGTAGCTCGATGTGACTCCAACTTCAGTTTATTTAAACAAAAAAATCATGTATATGACACGCCTTGGAAATAGTCAAGAGTACATTGCCAAAAAATGGTTTTAATTTAACATGTTCTATTTTGTATATTATTGTTTATAAATATCTTATATTGATTATGTCGCAAATGTTCGATATAACATTCATTAAGTGAACATTTTGTTGTACAATATTCTCAATTAATTTAAAGATAAAGAAAAATGTTTAGTTAAGTTATTTAATTTTAATCCCTATATTAATTTTAATTATTAATTATCAATTTTTAAAATATGAAATTTATGTATAATCACTTAATAATTAGTTAATTCATTTTTAATGAACTACTAATTGATTAATAAAAAATACATACATAAAATCATTAACATGATAATTTAAAATTAATAATACTATTTATTGTTATTATTACTATTATTATTATAAATGTTTATATTTTAATTCAGTAACTTATCTAAATAAATATAATAATTTATGATTCACTTTATTGAAAAAAGAAATATGCCAGTAAACGAAATTTTTTCCATAGCGAGTGCGTAGCCGAGAGACTTAGTATTAATGCGTGCAATTTTATAGGTTTCGTTAGGTATCAGTTAGGTAGGGTTCGAATCTGTATAAATGTTAAGATTTTCCAACATGTTATGTTGTTAAATGTAAGAATGAATGTGAAAAAAGAGTGAAACTTACCCACATAGCACGATAATTTTCTGAAAATTTGCGGCAAGTTATCAAAGCCAAATTCGAAAACTTACCTGGCAAATTTGCAGCACACTTGTGGCAAATACCAAAATGTCCGTTTAATGGCAAGTTTGCATAGCAAAATTGCAGAAAAATTGCGTGGAAAACTTGCATATAATTTTGTAGAAAACTTGAGGAAAATTTGCAGGAAACTTTCAAAAAACCTAAAAATTTCAAAAAAATCTTTTTGTTTTAAAAATGTGTGTTTTTTGATAATAAAAAAAACGTAAATGTAAAACATTTATTAGGTATAAACATAAATGTAGTGCGCAGCTCTAGATGTCATAGGAAACTACTGCGCATGCATTTAACATTTACTTTGCCATGCAAATTTGCTCTGCAAACTTGCCACCAAAGGGACATTTTAGTATTTGCTGCAAGTTTGCTGCCACTCAAGTTTTTGAATTTGGCTTTGATAACTTGCTGCCAATTTGCAGAAAATTATTGTGCTATGTGGATATGAATAATGAATAATAATACACATGTAGAGTGTTAATTACTTAAAGACATATTTTTTGGACGCACTCATAGTATTAATTGCTCTGGACATTTTAAATATTACTAGGCTTTTAATGAAATTTAGATTCCTTGAAGTAAATTATACTATTTCAAAAAAGTAAAAAATCTTTGAAAAAGAAGCTAAAGTTACTATTTCTCGAGCAGTTTCAAAATTAGAACTTGAAAGTAGTAATTTTTTTATCGAAAATAGTATAATTATTACTATTTATTTTTCTCCGTGTATATATATTAATTATTTTTAATTATTTATGATGCTAGAAAGGTAATCTATTTCTCTATAAAAGTAATCAGATATTGAAAATACTGATGTGATTTTATGTAAGCTTTGCGATTTATAGAGTATATATTGTCACAGATGACATTTGCGGATTGAATAAACAGAGAAAAATTGAAAAATCTTTTATTCCATATATATGTGTGTGTACATATATATACACTCTGTTAAGCAGTTAATAAAACAATTTGCATGTAAACGTAAAAAGAATTTCACTAATTCAAAATTTGACCTTCATGTTAAAAAAAGAAGAAATATTTTTTAAGTTTTTATAATTAAATTCTATAAAATAAGTACAAGTACAAGTACAATCGGACTTGTAGTTTTCAAATGGCAGTGATCACGGTCTTTGAAAAAGTCCTTTTTGAGAAAAACGGATTTAAATAATATACTGGATAAATAGAAAAAGGTGCAACTGTAAAACGCTCTAAATTTTTTTCCTTTAGCGTATACTTGAGCAGATTTTGGGTCAACCCAATTTGTTCCCAACTAAGATATATTAAAGTATTTCTAAACTGAAAACTAACTAGAAACTGAGAAATTAAAATGTGTCTGCAAGTAGGCGACGGCAGCGCAGTAGTTAGAGCGTTAGTCTATAAGTCCTTAGGTTTTCATATCTCTAGATTTTTATTATAAATTGTGCCAAAACTTGAAAGTCTTTAATATACACTTACTGTAATTTCCATTATTTAATTTTTAAATTAAATAAAAAAAATTGTCTTTGTTTACTTTATCCATTGTTTATAAGTCGTCATATTAAATATGATTTAATTTAAAATTTTGAATATTTTAAGCGTCAACTGGGATGACACTTTGGATATTGGCCACATTTGAAACAAAATTGTTTTTGCCTGTTTATTTAAAAAAAATAGAATTATGCGAACGTGAAAACCTTAATTGATGATTTACTGCTTTTTTATAATTTATTACATTTAGAGAATTTTTTGAAAGTATTCAATAATATTATTATAATTTATTATATAATACTCATAATCATGGCTATTCACGTGATAATATAAGGCTTCTTTTTAAAGAAATTCCCAGTTTGTCGTGAAACAATAGTACTGACTTACTTTTTATATTAAAAGAAAAAATCGTATTGAAGACTATATAGGGGGCATTCCATGTCAAGTGATCAAGGTGGAGAAAAATTTTTCTCCAATCGTAGCAAAACTTAGGGCTTTTGTAGTACTCATAGATGGTAATTTTTCGTCAAAATATTTTTTTACCTAGTCCAATATTTTCCGAGGGGGAGGGGGTTAAATTTTTGTGTTTTTCAGTACAATGTTTATTTCAATAATTTCTACTCTTAAACAATTAAACATACAAATTTGACAAAGTACATTTTGGAAAGGTTTTTTCATCCTCTTTCGATTGGGAATAAGCATTTTGAAAAAAAAAATTTTTGACCCAAAAAAATCAAAATTAAAAATAAATTTCAATTTTTGAGGGAGATGGATACGATTTTTTTTAAACGAAAGCTGAGGTTTTTTCCTAAAAGGACATATAAATGATAAAGTGGAACTAGAATGTTTAAATATTGAAAAAAAGAATTTTCTCCAAAACGGAGCTAAAAACAGGGTTTTGAGCGCTCCGGCGAGTAGAAAACTCTTTTTTCAATGTTTAAACATTCTAGTCCCACTTTTTTATTTATATGTTCTTTTAGAAAAAAACCTCAGCTTTCGTTAAAAAAAAAAAATCGGGTCTCTCCCCCCAAAAATTGAAATTTATTTTTAATTTTAATTTTTTTTTGTGAAAATTTTTTTTTTCAAAATGCTTATTTCCAATCGAAAGCGTATGAAAAAACCTTTCCAAAATGTACTTTGACAAATTTGTATGTTTAATTGTTTAAGAGTAAAAAATTATTAAAATAATCATTACACTAAAAGACGCCTTGATCACTTGACGTGGAATGCCCCATAGATTTGTTTCTATCTTCAAGAAATTCTTTTTTAATTATATTCTTATATATTAAATTATGTATTTTAAATTTAATTAAATTATATATACATATAAGTTTAAACATGTATATTTTTAATAAAAAATTAGTTATTTTATCATTAGACAATTACGTATGTCAGAATTCAATTAGTTAACGTAACATCAATAGTATTTTTTTCATACGTGGGTTGTCAAGTATAAAAACTTTTTTTATAACTTCTTTTTATAAAAATATTTGGAAAAATATTATTTTATTAATATGGAAAAATTTTTAATCTGTCTTGAAAATATTATGCTTCTACTATTTTTTGAAGCATTTTTCAGTATACTTTTAAAACTATTGAAAATACTCAAATATATAGATTTTAAAAAATTGGTTGTTTTCTCGTATCAAAAAATATGAAAATTTTACCTTCTCTTTAAGATACTTGTTTTTTTTCTTCTTTGTTCCATTCATTCTTCCAAAAAGTAAGAAATTTACAAGAATACGATTTCCAAAATTAATCACTAAAGATATAATGAAAATGTTAATTGTTCCTTATTTCAGTAAATAAATAAAAAAAAAGAAAAATGTTTATACCAACATTTTAAAAATTAGAACTAACTTCGCGAACAGGTAGTTAGAGACTGATCATGTAAACCGTATATTGGTTAACACTTAGCGATATCTTCTTAGTCTCCGCTTGCCATTGTATATGTTTTTGTATACGTATATGTTACAGACATAATCAAAGGTTCATAAGTATACATAATTTGTGTACAAATGAGTAAACATCTTTATATACGTGCATGTCTGCATTTTATGTTCCAGTTGAGAAAGTATACGTTTATCTAGTTTATGATGTAAGTGTATGTGTTTAAGATAGAAATTCTCATTGTTAAATATTGTTTTCTTAATGCTCTTATTAACAGTTCACAAAAATTTTATTTCTCAATTTCTGAAGTTTCAAATCTAAAATGGAAAAAAAAATATAAAAAATTCTATATCTATTACCCGTGTGGAAATCTGACAAAGTTACCCCTGTCAAAAAGTAGGGGCCAACTGGGCCCCACCTGGGTTAACCAGTCTTTAAAAATATTACCATTTTAATCAAGAAAATCTTAAATTTAAAGATAACTGTTGATAATAAATCATTCTACAATTAATTAACCCCCTACAACCCCCTTTAACACCCCCAGGGTAGGAGGTTGACATTCGAAATATCACGAAAAGTCGAGTACGTTTTCAAAACCTACGTTTTTTGGGTCGCTGAAACCAAAAAAGACTACCAAAAACAAATCCTATTTACCCTCAACCCGCTACAACCTCCTTAACATGCCCACTTTGAGCATTGAAATTAGAATTTTCATGAAAAGTCGAATGAGTTGTCAAATCCCTAGGGTTGTAGCGGGTTGAGGGTAAATAGGATTTGTTTTTGGTAGTCTTTTTTGGTTTTAGCGACCCAAAAAACGTAGGTTTTGAAAACGTACTCGACTTTTCGTGATATTTCGAATGTCAACTTCCTACCCTGGGGGTGTTAAAGGGGGTTGTAGGGGGTTAAGAGAGGAACGGATTTGTTTTTGGTAGTCTTATTTGGTTTCAACGACCCAAAAAGCATAGGAATAGACACCCTACTCGACTTTTATTTAAACTGAAACTCCAACCCCCGGGAGCAGGTGTAAGAAGGTGGTAGCGGGAAAATATACGATGAACAATTTTTTTCATGGTCATAATCGGTTTCAGCGACCCCAATAACTTGGGGATAGAGGGGTGTGACCTCTGGGTTTTTACTATTATTTTTTTTGTGTACTTGTGTATTTATTAACTGTTATTACTGTACTCTAACAGACAATTATTTTTTCCAAAATTTATCCAGCTGAATTAATTTATTTTATACATTTTGATAATAATTTAAGCAAATATTTGTTGTTAATTAATACCTCTTGACACAAATTACCTATAAACGTGAATTTTTTTTTAATTTTGCAATTAAGTAATCTGAAAAGTATGCAATGAAACTATTTTATGATTTGAAGAATTCTGAAATTTAAAAAAAATAGTTGTTATTTATTAGATTTTTTCAGACGCTATGTGTCAAGAGTTAGTAAATAACAAAAATTATTTATTTTACATTTGATAATTTGTTAAAATCGTAAAATATCTGTATGTTTTACTACTTAGATTAGTTAATTGCAAAATTCGAAAAAACTGCAAATTTCTAGGTTGTTTGTGTTAAAAGTTAATAAATAACAACAATTATTTGTTTAAATAACTCCTAAATTGTTTAAATTATAGAATATTTTTGTTTCATTCTTTTCTGATTAGTTAATTGCAAAGTAAAAAATAAACTGCATGTTTTTGTGTGCTTTGTGTCAAATTTAATAAATAACAATAATCATTTGTTTAAACATTTTTGTTAATTGATAAAACCATAAATTATTATGTATTAGCTAATTTCAAAATTAGATAAAAACTACAAGTTTCTAGATAGTTTGTGTCAAGAGTTATATAAATTAACTCCAATTATAAATTATTTAAACAAATATGACATTAGTAAAATTTATTACACTGCAAAAAGAAGTATCTTAATTTAAGATGTTTTGGTAGACACTTTTTAGTTACTTGAAACATCTTAATTTAAGATGTTAAAAGTATCTTCGTACATATTTTCTGTGGTATTTTTGGGGCAAAAAGTTTTGAGGTTAACTATGGGCCATTATGGAAAACACTTTATGTATCTTAGTTTTTAGTAACTTACACTTATGGCGCATCTTACGATTCTCATGTAACTTATCGCATAAACATCTTATTGAAACAGAAAGATCTTAATTTAAGATACTTTAAAGAACTTACAAAAGTATCTTACTTTTCTAAGATGGAATAAATATCTTCATCACTGCTAAAACGTATAAAGTATCTTAAATATCAGTAAGATGCTTTAGAAAACATCTTATTTAAAGATGTAAGATATCATTTTTCCATCTTACATCTTATTTTAAGATATCAAAGAAGACACCTATTTTTGCAGTGTATATATGGGTGTTTCTACAGTAAATGGCTACTTTTAACTACGAGAACATTTATTTAAAAACATTAATTTTTTTGAAAATTTTCTATATAGATCTGTATAATGAAGCTTGAAAATAATTATTTTGAACATATTTGAGCCTAAATTCATCTTTTAATTTTATATAAACAATTTAAAAAAATTTCATTTAGAGGGTAAATAATAAGATTAAAAATGTCATGTTTTGTCTATTAATAATATAAAATAGTTTAAAAAACAAATAAATTAAGTAATATTACAAAACAATTTTTAAAGATGTGTGTTAAAAAAATAAATTTTCAAAGAAACATAAACACTTATATTGAAAAGTAGCACATAATTTTTAAAACTCACGCCTAAGTTTGAATAAAATAAATGTGTTGATGCAAAAAATTTTCCAATATTTGTTTTCTTAATTTTATGTTTTTGAATTAATAAATAAAAACTTATTTTCACTCACACCTGTTATGAATAAAATTAAATAATATTTATAGAATATTAAAGAGATTTGTTTACTCTAAACCACTATTATTTTTATTTATTTTTATTGGTTAAGAATTCAGGGATTTTCGCAGAAATGGAGTTAACATATCATTAAATACGCCCTAAAATACGAGTTTTTAAGTTTTCTGTTGTCGAGTCGAACAATTTTCGGTTCGACTAGATTAAATGCACACCTCTATAATATTTAGCATGTTTTTTATTAATATTTTAATCGGAAAAAATTTTTTATTTTAAACGAAAGTTATGACTTAATTGTAAATGTCCCAAAAGTGTACTTTTCATGATTCTTCACACAGAAATCATGAAGTAATAATGCTATTTCACACAAAGTCTATTTTAATCTTGTTTTATTTTCTTCCATTTGACAGTTTATCTCAAATAGTATGTTTTCTTGTGTTGTTTTCCAATTTTTATTAATAAATTGATGTAAAAATATTTTTTAAATATTATATTTCTTTTAATAATATTACTTCAAATTTTTCGAATTTTTTTGTCCAACTTTATCGTCATCCTTATTCCCAGAAAAAAATTACAGGTTAATGCCTATAAGTAATTCTTATTTCGTAGAAAATGACCTTTAAAATAAGCTTAAGATTATTAAAAAGCGTTAATTATTTTAGAAGTTATTTAAATTTTTGTAAAACATTAAAAATAACGATTTTTAAAAATATCTTGTTCAAACTTTGTCCGAATGACTTCTGTAAGATCTTATTTTTTTTTAAATTTTATTGTATTTCAAAACATAAACAATAAAAATAAATTTCAATTTTTGGGGGAGAAAGGTACGATTTTTTTTTTAAACGAAAGCTGAGGTTTTTTCCTAAAAGGACATATAAATGATAAAGTGGAACTAGAATGTTTAAATATTGAAAAAAAGAATTTTCTCCAAAACGGAGCTAAAAACCGGGTTTTGAGCGCTCCGGCGAGTAGAAAACTCTTTTTTCAATGTTTAAACATTCTAGTCCCACTTTTTTATTTATATGTCCTTTTAGGAAAAAACCTCAGCTTTCGTTTAAAAAAAAAAAAAAATCGGGTCTCTCCCCCAAAAATTGAAATTTATTTTTAATTTTGATTTTTTTTGGTCAAAAATTTATTTTTTGAAAATGCTTATTTCCAATCGAAAGAGCATGAAAAAACCTTTCCAAAATGTACTTTATCAAATTTGTATGTTTAATTGTTTAAGGGTAAAAAATTATTGAAATAAAAATTACACCAAAATACCCCTTGATTACTTGACGTGGAATCGCTCATGTAGTATAATATAGTATTGTATAGTATAGTACTATACTATACTGTACTATATAGTACAATACGGTACTATATAGTACAGTCACGTCCAACCTAGCGAAAATGTGCAAATCCGTGCAAATCGAGTTCCATTAATTTTTACCACCGCAACGAGAGTACACCGCACAACACAGATTCTAATTTTCTTCTTTATTTTATCAACAACTGTCCCAGTATGAGATGTGCGAGAAGTGCTAGAGTTGAAAAATTGTCCGAACAAAGAGAGCGGGAAAATAGGTTGGACATGCCTGATATAGTACAATACAATAATATATAGTACAATACAGTTCAGTACAGTTTTGTCCAGTACTATATAGTACTGTATAGTATTGTATACTTCAGTACAGTACTATATACATTAGTACAATACTATATACTTCAGTACAGTATAGTTCAGTGCTATCTCGTATAGAACAGTACTAAATAATAGAGTATATTGTAGTACTTTTCAGTACAGTATAGTCCAGTATTATATAGTACAGTATAGTATAGTTTAGTGGACCTGACTCCTGGACACCCGGGTGCACTTTAGGGTTGTCTAGGTTTATAATTATCAGGGACTTACACGGACACGAAATAAGGTAAAAATTCGTATCGTGCCCGTGCCGTGGCTTGGCACGACACGAAGTTTGCTTGGTAATTCGTGGCGTGCCTAGGCACGGCACGACACGGGCACGGTCCGGATTTTCGTGTTTTTGCGTGTCGAACAGAAAAATAATAGTAATCTGTCTTCTATGACAAAAATGGCGCTAATGTAATAACTTTCAAGGTTTAAGTATAGTGAAAGAGAATTATAGTAGTACTATTGTAATACTGTACTACATTAGTAATATACTATTCTATACTATACTAAATAAAATAGTACTATACTAACTATAGTACTACTATATTAGTTCTAGTCTAACTATAGTACTATTGTAGTACTATACTAACTGTAGTACTGCTAAACTATTAATATACTAAATATAGTACTACTATAGTGGTACTACAGTAGTACTATAATAACTAAGGTACTTCTATAGTAGTACTATACTAACTATATAAGTATTATAGTACTACTATAGTAGTACTATACTAACTGTAATACTGCTAAACTAGTACTATACTAAATATAGTACTACTATAGTGGTACTATACTAACTATATTAGTACTATAGTGGTACTATACTAACTATATTAGTACTATAGTGGTACTATACTAACTATATTAGTACTATAGTAGTACTATAGTAGTACTATACTAACTACGTTAGTTCTATAGTAGTACTATTATAGTTCTATATTAGTACTATACTAACTACAATAGTACTATAGTAGTACTACAATAGTACTATAGTTAGAATAGAACTATTATAGTAGTACTATAGTTAGTATAGTACTATTTTATTTAGTATTGTATAGTACTTCTATAGTATAGAATAGTATATTACTGCTGTAGTACAGTATTACTATAGTACTACTATAATTCTCTTTCGTCATACTTAAACCTTGAAAGTTAATACATTAGCGCCATTTTAGTCATAGAAGACAGATTACTATTATTTTTCTGTTCGACACGCAAAAACACGAAAATCCGGACCGTGCCCGTGTCGTGCCGTGCCAAGCAAACTTCGTGTCGTGCCTTGGCACGGCACGAATTATCAAGCAAACTTTGTGCCGTGCCTAGGCACGCCACGAATTACCAAGCGAACTTCGTGTCGTGTCAAGCCACGGCACGGGCACGACATGGGTTTTTGGTGAAAGTCCCTGATAATTATTGAATAGAAACAAAAATTCTCCGAGAATTATTTTCACTACACTCCTGGATATCCAGGTACACTTTACGGTTAGTCTATAGCAATGATTATTCGACAGAAACAAAAATACCTGAAGAAGATGTTGACCTAACTCCTAGACACTCGGGTGCACTTTAGGATTAGTCTTTTTTATGATTATTCAATAAAAACGAAAATTCCCTGAGGATGATTTTCACTTGACTCCTGGACATCCGGGTGACAACGAGAAGAGTATCTAAATAATTAAATATGCAAGTTTTTTGTCAGAAGTATTCGAAAAATTCGAGTACTCGAATAAAACGAGTACCCGAAAAATTCAAGTACTCGAAAAATTTGGGTACCCGAACTTCCTCGAGGTCGAACTGAGTAGGCTCGGCTCGGCTCGAAAAACGAAAAGCCCGAAAAAGCTCGACCGAGCCTTGAGCTTTTTGCACACCTCTAAACATAACCGATAACTTTTTTGACATTTCTTTTAAATTTTGCGACAAAATACCATATTATTTTAGTATAAAATGCAACTTATTTTGATTTTTATAATGTGAAAAACATATAACTATAGACAAATTAATAAAAATTTATTTTTGAAAAATTTTTCAAATCAAATTTTTGAAATATACAATTAAAAAAAATTGAATAATTGAAATTTTTTTAAATTTAATTCAAAATAAATAATTTTTATTAAGTATTTTATCAAAATTTTTAAAAATTAACTTTTAAAGAATTTTAATTAAAAAATGTTTTAAATTTTATGAAAATGCTATCAAAAGTAATTCAATTTTTTCAAAGAATTTTACTGTTTATAAATAAATTAAAATTATTTCAAAGGATTTATTAAAATTTTAAAAGATAACTGAATTCTTATGAGATATACTCTATAACGAATTAAAAAATGAATTTTTTCGTGGAATTTTTTTTAAATAATTGAATTTTTGCAAAGATTTTACAATTTAAGAAAATATTTAAATTTTTTTGAAGTATTTATTAAAATTTTGGAAAATAATTGTATTTATTCGTAAAATTTTATTAAAATTTTTAGTGTTTCACTCGAGCGAGACGATACGAGAAACGATTTAAAAAACGATTTTGTTTTGAGTTTGACAGTTGCGCAATCATTTCAATTGCTTAGCCGATTGAATTGATCGTTTTGTCTATCGATATTAATTATTAAACGAGAAGATCGTAACAAATAATACAATTTGATAATTTTTATTCTATTTTTTTTATACTATGTATATTTTTTATTATAATTAGTAAATAAATGATAAAACTATTAGCACAATATATTTATAATATAAATATTATAAGATTTCTAATATAATAATCATAAATCGTTATTTAAATAATTTTTTAAAAATTATATATTGAAAGTATATTAAAAAGAATTGTGCTAAAACAAATATTATTAATTATAAAATAATTAATAACTTATAATAAATGTTTTTTAACCTCTATATTTATAAATAAATAGTTTCAAAAATTAACTATATTAAATATTTTTCAATAATAATTAAACTCATCAATAGATTAAACATTTGCATATGAAACAAAAAACTTTCTTGACGTATCAAATTTAAATGGATGAACTAAAAAACATAAAATTAATCAATATAATAATACTAATAAATAATAATAATAATAAAAATTCAACCATAAACATAAAATTTTAATTTAGCAGTCAAATATACAAATGAAATTTTAACTAAGAAAAGATAAAAAAGATATTCTTATTAATAATAAAAAAATTAATTCACAGTGTCTGGTCATTTATAATAACTGTTTAACAAAGGTGCACAACTAATTATTGATGCATTTAAAAATTGAATAATTTTTTTTTCTGTCCAATCATGAATGCAGAGCAGTTCGCGAGCAACATCTCCCTATAGTCGGTTTCGATGTTTTCTTAAAATCAAAGAAAAGCGTGAAAATAATCGCTCCACAGGTACGGATGTTGCTTGGATACACAGGTAATCGCGAGCCATTACTCAAAAAATATTTTTGCAAGTCTGCATTAGAAGAGCATAGCAGATCAATCGCTTTTTCCATTTTTAAACCCTTGCCTATCATACACACAGTGGAATTTCATCTCGTTTTGACGTCAATTGTTGGTGCAAGCATTTTTGTATTTGTCGTTATACAGCAACCTTCCAATTGTTATTAAGCGTTGTTTTTCAATGTTTTACACGAAGAATAACCAAATTCTCAGTTTCCTGGCACTTACTGGCATAATAGACATGTGCTTAAGCTTTAAAATTTTAAATTTGTAAATTTTGTTTAAAAAAAACCTTCGCTGATTTTTGGGTAATTGAAAATTAAACATTAATTATCAAAAATTAATATCAATTTTTAAAATATAAAAAAATTAAATTTACCATTGGAAAGAGCATGAAGCATGGAGTTTAAATTTTTTCAAGAAGTTGAAATTTTAACTTAGAACATTATACGTAAAATGTATCATATATATGTGAATATGTTGTGTGTATATGAGTGAGTATACATGTGTATGTATGTGAGTATTCATGTGTAGGTGTTGAACCAGCTTACAGCATGAGTTTTTCACGACCTCTGCATTTGTTACTTTCCTCCTAACCCCCGAGGAGGAAAGTAACAGCACTTTGGAGGAAAGTAACATTATAGAATGTGGTTAATATTTCATCATTTTAAGACTATTATTAATTTAAAATATTTTTATTATCAACTTATAGAGAAACACAAGAATACTTAATGTACAAATTATACATATTTGATACTTTATTTAATACATATTCAACACATTTTGGTACATTAATGTCTCATGAATATTATTTTCTTATCTATATTACAGATGTAGCATCTAATTTTATAACTTAGCGTATATGTAATATTAAATTATTAAAATGTGAACCAAAATATTTGCAATATTCGGAATATCTAATCTAAACTGTGTAAAGATTTATATGTCCCGATTAAATAAGTGTCTAGTGTGAACATTTCCTAAGATTTTCGCCTAATTATAATTATAATTATAATTAAGCGAAGATTTCATTGAAATTTTTAGGAAAGTTTCGCGCTAAACATTTATTTAATCGGGACATATAAATCTTTACACAATTTTCACTAAACTTTTCAGTTAAATATGCCGAATATTGCAAGTAAATATTCAATAAATATTTATGAAAATTTCGGTGCTGTGGGGGACGTTACTAGTGGACTTCACCTAACCGGAAATGCTCTTGCACACTATGGAGAAGTTGTTGGGTGTACTACTGACTAAAAAAATGTAGATTCTGTATTTTCGCTAATTTGTTTAAAAGATATTAGCGTTGTTACTTTCCTCCTCGGTCTTTCCTATATATGGGCGATTCTTCTGAAAGTGACACTTTTAAATTTCAATTTTTCAATTTATTTTTTTCTTTAATTATATGGTTTTTCTATTAAAACTACTTAATTTCATACTCAAGCGTAATATTTTTAGGTTGCGCAAAATTAATTCTTAAAAATATTAAAGTTTTTCTTCTTTGAAAAATATTATTGTTGCTCCATTAGATTAATTTTATTTAATTCGCGAGCTTTTCTATTAAAAATCCACGCTAATATCGTTCACGAAATCGAAAATAAAATAACACTGCTTAAAAATTAATAATTTGCATATTTTAATACCAAATATATTCATTTCGATAAAAATATAAATTTAAAGTATTTGATTTAATGGTAATTTGGGTTAATCTTTTCAAAGCAATGCAGGTAAATACCAAAAACAAAAGAAAAAATAGCATATTTCAAGGAAAAGGCTTCGGAGATGAAAAATAAATTTTCTTTCACATTTATATACATTAGGGCGCAATTAAAATATGTTTTTTTAGTAAAATATACAAATCTAACACCCTCATTTTATATTAACATCGAAATATTCTGTTAAATTTACTTCTACATTCAGTTATGTATTAAAAAGAAAGGCTTCGAAAATGAAATGAATTTTTACTCGGAGAAAAATGTAAATTTTGATTATTTGTAACAGCAATAATTTTTCTCCTTTTTATAGATAAAATATAGGAAAATTAAACGTCAGATTCTTAGCTTTATTTTAATGTGCATTAAAATTTTGTTTAAGATATTTTTAAAGTATAAAATATCAGTAATCATTGTAAACTAACTTTAACCTAAAACTGTAGACAAAGCTCAAACATTTTTACAAAAATAAAAGTGAGGTCTAAAATTTTTTAAAAAGTACATAATAATGTAAAAAACATTGTACTTTCTGACACTATTTAAAAAAAATTTCTGAGAATTTGAAAAAAACCATAGAAATTTAGTTTTATTATAGAAGTCCGATTGAAGACATGTTAATAAGGCTTCGGGGATGAAACTAATTTAGTTATTACGTAAAATAAGTTGAATAAAATTATTAAAATTTCTTTTTAAAATGATAAATAAGTTCTAAATTTTTACTATGGAAATTGATAATAATTATTTAATAGTAAATTTTGTAAAATTAATCGAGACATCAAAAATGTCACTTTCAGAAGAATCACCCATATATGAGGCGTTATTTCCCAAACGTCCCAGCCCAAATTTGAAAGTCTTGGGATTGACTTGGTATTTTGAGAAATTGTTGTCCTATATGTGAAATTAATAAATTTGTAAAATATCAGCTCTTTAAAAAAAATTGTAGAAAGTAGTGAGGGTTAAACTTTTGACATTTTAAGTAACACTGCCATTTTCAAAACCATATAACTTTTATAAAACTTTATGGATTTTAATGTATCTGAAAATGAATTTAAATCATTTTTCATCTACTTTACGCCAGCGCTACGCCGTTGAACGACATAAATATCACTGTTTAATCTTCTTTTTTTTAATAATAGGTTTGTAACAATTATAGCATTATGCATTTATTTATCATTAGCTTGTTATTGATTATAACCGTTTTTAGTTTAAATATTATAAGGGAATATTATTTTTAACCATTTCTTAAAAGTATTTTTATTTACTTACAAAGTATAAATTTTGTGTTTAGTAACAATTTATTTGTTTGTAAATTTATTTATTTCAAATTGATCAATTATTATTTAATTTATAACAATTTTAATAATTGTCTTTTTACAAGTTTTGTAACGTCATGTAATAATCACGTCATCACTGCAAAAAATGGCGTCTAAAAATAAGACGTTTAGACGTTTATAAACGTCTTATATAAATAAGCGTCTTATTTGAGCGTCTTAAATGAAAAACATAGCCTCCAAATACATGCATTTTAGAAGGCAAATAAGACGCTTATAAACGTCTAAGAAGTGACCACGTAAACGTCTTAAACCAAGACGCTCTTTTTTTGCAGTGATATTTAAGATATTTCGAATTTTTATATTTTATACAAAAACATATTTTCAAAAAAATATCTAAACTGAAAGAAGATAGTTATAAGCCGAAAAATCAATTTTTTAAACTTTTGAGTTTATTATCTGCGTCTCCACACACAAATAGAGATTTCTTGAAACTATGTCCTTTTAGTCTATACCGCTAAAACGAAAATTAAATTCCATTAAGGTGGGTTATTTTATACAACAGTCCCTTTTTTTTAAACATTTCTATCGAAATATGTTTTCTAGAAAATAATATTAAATTCTTTTAAAAATATATTCAGATTAAATTTAAATAATGTTAATAAGATTCATAATGTCAAATGAATTAATTATTACTAATTAACAATAAAAATTATTAACAAAATAATTGTTTTTGACAAATGAAAAATATTTTCTTACTATATAAAATTGACATAAATTAATTAATTAATTTTGATGTTCTAAATATTATAAACAAATAAATAACAATAAACAATTAACAACAATTAGAATTAATTGTTGAACAATTAAAATATTAAAAACCGAAATTATCAAATAACAATTTTGATTATTTGTTTTATTAATTAATATAATGTTTAAACAAATTATTTATAGTTTATTGTCAATTAAAATGTTAATTAACAAATTATTATAATAACTATTAAATAATAAAATAATGATCAGAATTTTTATCGAGTTAATAATAATAAATAGATCATATATTACGATGTTATTTTGTTTGGATTTGTAATTTTATTAGCTTTCGCCCGTCGACGACAGGCATCCTCAGATAATTTTAAACTGAAATTACATACATTTATTAGTGAAAGAAATATATCGAAAAATATCTGGAAGAACATAAGAGAAATCGATTATAGAAAATTCTGCTTTGCACGGTCAGACTCTTTTTGTAATATCTCGGGAACCCGTAAATATTTTTTGCTGTTCTTGGTCTCTATTCAAAGCTTAGGTTACAAGGAATATTCTGTAAAAGTAACATATTTTTTCATAAACTTTGCTAAACTGTGCCTGGAGTCAAAGTCAGAGTAAGAAATTCCGAAAAAAATAAAAAAATTTTTTTGTCTTCATAACATGACATCTTGCTTCCTATTTATACAATACAAGTTATAGTAGTGGCATTTTATTGGAAATTTAATAAGCTTTCCAATGCAATTTAAAAAAAGCATCTAGCTTCATTTTAACCGAGTTATCACTGTTTCTGTGCGGGTGTGTTTTTTAATAGCTCGAGATGTTAGCGTTCGCACAATTTCGGACGGTAGTGTATATAATTCAGAAAAACACATTTTAAATTGTCAACAAAGACACATTTAAAAGAGAAAAAGAACATGTTGTTATTTATAAAAATTACAAACGGAAAAGAGAAAAGAAAGAAGAAAACATGTGTTTGCATGCTTGACCTCACTTGTTCAAACATAGTAGTGAATTACCAAAGCTGTTTTTCTACTATCGTTTCTACAATCCCTCTTATGTTCACTTAATCTGTCTTTAATATATCTACCAGTCGCATAAGTTTTTCGGACACCCCTCTGATAAGAGAGAACAACTCTATTGTTACGGATTGGTATCACAAAGATACCTTTACTGGTAGATATTTAAATTACAATTCTAATGTTTCTGTTAAAGATAAAATTTCCATTGTTTATGGCTTGGTGGACAGAGCTTGCTACATTGGCAAGACTGGTAGATATATTAAAGACAGATTAAGTTAACATAAGAGGGATTGTAGAAACGATAGTAGAAAAACAGCTTTGGTCACTCATGCACATGAAAATTACCATCTATTTAATTTCGAAGCAACTAACATCATATGTAACGAACGCAATTACAGACGAAGGAAATTTAGAGAGATGTTTCACATTCTCAAGTCCGAAAACTCTGTTAATAAACAGACTGATTTAAATAATTTGAATCAGTTTTATCATTCGTTAATTCTCAGCACTAATTAACTAATATATTTATTTTGTATTTAAATTTTCTTAAATTGATGTTTTTGTGAAATTTGAATTTACCTACTGTATTGGTTTCTTCCTTACCATGTAAAGAGTTACTTTTCATTTTCACTTACTGTCACTGTAATTCACTACTATGTTTGAACAAGTGGGGTCAAGCATGCAAACACATGTTTTCTTCTTTCTTTTCTCTTTTCCGTTTGTAATTTTTATAAATAACAACATGTTCTTTTTCTCTTTTAAATGTGTCTTTGTTGACAATTTAAAATGTGTTTTTCTGAATTATATATTCAGTAATTTTCCAATAAGAAACCTTCCAGATATATTTCGATCTATGTGCCCTGACGTGGTGAAAGGGACCTTACGTCTAAAAAAATTATTTTGAGTTATTGATGCCATTCTATCCAGATTTTTTCAATCGATATAATGGCATTAATAACTAAAAATTAATTTTTTTGGGCGTAAGGTCCCTTTCACCGCGTCAGGGCACATATTTCTTTCACTAAAAAATGTATGTTATTTCAGTTTAAAATTATCTGAGGATGCCTGTCGTCGACGGGCGAAAGCTAATAAATAATTACAAAATTATATAAATGGATTTTTTCAAAAAACAAAATAAGATCTCACATAAATAGATAATGGTTAAAATTATTGATTTTATTATTGTCCACTTAATAATTATGAATGTTTAAACAAAATATTAACAATTAATATTTAAATATTGTAATAATTAACAAATTGATTAGATAATTATTCAATAACGTTAATTTCATCGAATTTTTTGTCTTAACTAAATAATTAATAATTTTATAATTGTTAATAATAATATTTGCAATTGCTAAATTAATTGTTATAAACAACGGTACATTATTAAGTTGAATTTATAAAATATTTAAAAATTAAAGAAAAATAGTATTTCTGTAAATTCTAGAAATTGGAAGGGGAGATGAAGTTGAGGAAGGATAAGACTCATTGTCAGCCCCTTTTCAAAGATCCTCCTATGCTTAAAACTAATAAAAATAAGACGGACCCAAAATTTGCTTATCAGACCAATTTCTTAATATATTTTCTTTACATTTTCTTTTTCTTAAACCAATCCTTAAACACCCAACCTCTTTTTCCCTTTCTTAAACGTTTTCTTCTCCAAATTTTTCTCCCTTAAAAACATCAGTAGTGGGAACTGAGATATAAATATATATGTTTCTTGAAGAAAAAGTCAGTCAAAACTCTCATTTATTATTGAACAAGTTTACAAACTGTTACGAACCGAAAATTATTATTATTTTAAATTACTAAAATCAAGAAAGATAATCTAGAAATCGAAAATCCGAAGAATAAAATTTTAATGTTGAGCGATGAAATTAAATTTACCGCGCGCCCGCGGAGGTTCGTTGGAGGAAATCAAGCTGCCAGGGCCGGATGGTCCTGTTTTTATTTTATGGGGTCCGTTTATCTCTTTTAAAAGAGTTCGCCAAGCAACATCATTTTGAAATTTTAAATTAAATAGTTTAAGAATTTAATATGAAAAGGAAAGTTAAAAGACAATAAGGAAACAGAATATTTTAAAATGAAAATTCACAATTTATTACGACTTTAAACAGACGAGTTTACAGAAAAGATACAAAAGAAAGTTATAAAATGGAACGATACGACTACTCACTCAATCTCCTTTGACAAATTAATCCTACTATTTTTTTTATAATTCCAGTAAAAATTCAATAATAAAAGAAAAATCAATAATAAAAAAAATCAAAAATGAAATTAAAAAAAATTGTTTATTAATTTTATTAGTAAATAATTAAAATTATTTATTAACAAAATTGCACCAATAATTAGTGCTGGTGCTCTGGTTATAATTGTTTAATAACCTTAGAAACACAACGTAATTTTAAGGGGTGCAACAATTTTAAATTAAATAATTTAGAGATAAAATAATTCCTTTATTATTTCTTTGGGCTTTAAAAGAAATAATGTCAGCTTGAATCATGCACGTGGGGTCCAGGGGAGGAGGGAAGGATGCAACGAAGAAGAAGAAGCAACGAGTAGAGACCAACCATGTGTGAGTGGCCCGTGCTATACATAGTATGCCTGTGTGCGTGCCGCTATGCCTGTATGCATGCTGCCATGCTAATACTGTTTTGTAGGAGTCGTATGTATGCGTGTGCGTTGCCACAGCCATCCAAAGGTGTATGGGTTCGAAGGCGATGTATAATAAGATGATTATTTTCTTTCTATTGATTAGTATTAAGATTTTGAAAAAAAGGTGCCCTTTAAACTTAATAATAATAGTGCGAATTTTAAATATACATACTTTCATACGTATTCATACTCGCCCAATATCTCGGATATCCTCGGATATCCAATCATCTCATATTTCGGTGATTACAATTTTATTATATATGTAAACTGTTGCAATAATATGCAAAACATCCTAGAACAATTCCTATAATATTAGAAGCTGAAATGTATGAGACATCCAAGGACATCCACATGTAATTTCTATTACATTTAAAACCAAAATATATGAGACATCCGATGTCACCCGCAAGCAGTTTCCATGATAATTAAAGCAACAAAATATAGGATATCCAAGGATATCCACAAACAATTTTCATAATATTTAAATTAAAATATACGGGATATCCCAAGATATTTTACACGTAATTTCTATAATATTAAACACCAAAATATACGGGACATCCCAGGATATTCCATGCATTTCTTTAATATTAAACACTAAAATATGCAGGATATCCAAGAATACTCCAGGGTAAATCCCAAGATATCCAGACCAAAAATTTATGGATTGTCCCAGGATATTCGCAAGCAATCCTCAAGATATCCGAACTAAAATATAGCTCATATGACATATATGTATAAAATTATAGTAATATTATTTTAATGAGTTCCTGAAAATCATAAATTCTACTTAACTAGTCTTTTATTTCTAGTTATAATAAAAGCGCTTAAATAGCCCAACTTCGTTTCCAGTGCGGTGCTGATGTATGCTTATGCTTTGTGATATCTCAAGATATCACCTTTCAGCTGAGCATAGGTAGAAAAGAAATGTGGGGACGAGATTTTAATATTAATTTGAAAATTAAGGAATCAAATATTAATTTTAAGTTTAAGTTAATGTTAGGTTATACCGTAATGTTAGGTTTACCTAAAGGTAAAAAAGGTAATTTAATGTTAGGTTTACTTAAAGGTAAAAAAAGGTCAAATTAGACATAAGTTTTGAGGGCCCTTAGAAATCCTGACTCTATTTCTGGATAATATAAAGATTGTAAGTAAAACACAGATCAAATTTCGACGTAATGTGATGGCCCACATTAAGGCCCCTTTTAAAACTCGTAGTTAAAAAATAGGCAAAATTAAACTTGTATTTTGACATAATGTAAGGACCTACACGGGCACCACTTTTTGACATATTGGTCAAAAAATAGGTCAAATTGAACATGGATTTTGATGTAATGTTATTTATTCTCTTTTTGACCTAAGTCACAATACGAGCTAAACCTAAAATTTCGTGGAAAGGAAAAACAATTACTTGGATTCAAGCATTAAAATAAATGAAACTTCAAGAAGTCTAAAGAAATGTAAATACGGAAAAACCCCTGGCCCAGATCAAATCGGATATGAATTTTTTTTTAATCTACCGGAAAACCTAATTTTGTATTTAAGCTCCTTATTTAATAAAATTATAGAAACAGAAAAACTACCAAACTCTTGGTCACAAACGTTCATAATGATATATAAAAAGGGAAAGATAAAGGATCTCTCCAATTAAAACACCCATATTACTGATGAATTGCCTCACGAAGATTTTTACTCAAATTCTTGCCAAAAGATTAGTTGATTGAGCGGGGGAAAATCAATTGATACCGGAGTGGCAAGCAGGATTCAGGAGGGGAAGGAGCTGTGAGGGCCATATCTTTACGTTAAATTCGCTGATTCAATATAGATTGAGTCTACCAAAAAATAGAGTTAAGCACTATTTGTTGATTTTCGGGGCGCCTTCCCCTCTGTGAATCACCGCATTATAAGGGAAAAACTATATTTAAAGGGTTGTGGTTCAAAATTTGTCAGAATTTTGGCAGATTTTTATGACAACGCAAGTATGAAAGTGAAAAATTCTAATAGTACATCTTAAAGTTTAAAAATTACAGGGGAGTACTTCAGGGAGATGTTCTAAGTCAGACCCTATTTACTTTATTCATAGTGGACTTGGAGGATTTTCTTTAAAGTAAAGCTATAAGAAGTATAGCGATAGACCATAAAACCGAAATTCTTATCCTAGCATACGCAGACGACCTAGTCATCATCTCGGACTCGGTGAAAGATATGAAACTTATACTGAAATACTTATATGAATATTGTAATATTAATAAACTAGTTGTAAATATAAAAAAAACTAAAATCATGGAGTTTATGAGAGGAGGACATGTTTCCAAAAGTGAAAAAATTGTAATCTTCGAGTATGGAGATAAACAAATAGAAAAAGTAAAAAATTACACTTATTTATAGGTATCATATTTAGTAATTCAGCTCTCTTTGCAGATGCCAAAAGCGAAATCTTAAAAAAGTAACATATCACTGAATTCGACGTTGTCTGTAATTTATAAATCACAAATAGACTCATTAATATCAATCAATAGAATTTTTGATAGTCTAACATTAAATGTAAATATGTACTGTTCGCAAATTTGGCGTCTTAACTACATGGAAACAATTGAAAAAATTCAGACGACATTCTTTAAGGCAGTGTCAAAGTCGATTGGATATTTGCATTAAGCTTCAATGGGAAAATCGCATCGTCTTTGACATCGCCTTAAGGGCGATAGAGACCGAAATTCTTGTTTGAAACATAAAAATAAAGAAAAATTTTAAAGTTTACATATGCAGTTTCTATTTGAACTAAAAAAATTCCAAAGAAATAGTGAAATTCGATAATTTTGAGTGATAAAAACAGAAAAATCATTTTTGTGAAAAAAATAATGACTTTAACTAGTTCTCAAAATTGTAAAAAAAAAATTTTTTAATTTTTTTTAGTTTAAGTAGAAGAGGGATTAATACTGAGTAAAACAAGCCATCATTCATTAAAATTGGTTAAGGCGTTTTCTGTCAATCCTGTCCACGAGTTAGTAAATTTCGTAAAAAGTGAAATTCGAGAAAACGCGCTTTAACTTTCGCGCTACCGACGGGCCACCCGGCGGGTGGCCATGCAATTATTAATGTTATAAATTTGCTCGAAGTTTGCATAAAAAAATCGTGATTTTAAGTCACTGAACAAAATTTTATCTACTTTCGAAAAATAAAAAAATAAATTTTTTTCACATTTCCTCTAGTTTATTTATAACAATTCAACAATTAGTTGTAACCTTCAATGTTTTTTAACTTAACTTTTTACACTCGACAAAAATCAACGAAAAACATGAAAAATAATTTAGATTGGTCTCTAAAACTTTAGGTACATAGGGTCAGCCGCGGTAAATCCGAACGCTTTTAGTAAGTTTCAACAATAACATAAGTTTTTTCTTTTAAAAGACAATACTTCCGGTATTCTGGTGCATGAAGTTGTTGCTTTACTTCTATAGAACAATTTTATGGGATAGCAACAATTTTTGATAAATTACAATCGCAGGAAACTTAGTGTTCGTATTTACCCCGATAATTTGCAACTTTCCTAAAATACCGGGGTAAATACGAACGCCACTGTATTTCAGAAAAATCTTAGGGAAAATAAATTTAAAGTATTTCAATTGTTAAACTTATATAAAAACTCAAAAAAATACGATAATAAACCTATTACGTAATAATGCATCATATATAAATACAAAAATCAAACAGGTTAAAAATCAAAATGCATTACACAATTAAAACCTTCAATAACTTTATCAAATCATAACGGATTTTTGCAAAACTTGGTACAGAAAGTATTTTGGAGTGATTGAATGTAAATACAAAAATAAAAGTCAAATTTTTTTAATTGAAAATGGAGGATTCAATATGGCAGACTTTCCTAAAACTTATTTTTAAAAATGATCAAATTTGTTTGAATCTTGCCACTTGGGGGTTTTCGGGGTCGCTGAATACGAATTTGAAGTCAGATTTTCAAAATTCAAAATGGCGGATTCAATATGGCGGACGAAAATTAAAAATTTCATTGGATTCGCTCGAAAATCGTTACTTGGGGGTTTTCGGGGTCGCTGATGACGAATTAAGCATCAGAGCTTCATCGTTCAGAATGGCGGGTACAATATCATACACAAATTTCATAAAAATTCCTCCAGTTTTAGAAATTTTAATCCGATTCTTTAAATTTTTAAGTGATTTTTTAAATTTTGAGAAACTGACTTTAAATTCGTAATCAGCAACCCTGAAAACCCCCGAGTAACAATTTTCGAGCGAATCCAATGAGTTTTTTAATTTTCGTCCGCCATGTTGGATTCGCCATTTTAAATTTTGAAAAACTGACTTCAAATTGGTAATCAGTGACCCCAAAAACCCCAGAATACTAAATTTTATTAAGATCCTGAAAAACTTTTTTCAACAAACCATTTGGCGAAAAAGTGAAACACTCCTTCGAGAGAACGGAGATTAAGTTTCTGCTTATTAATGACTAACGAGGATACATATAGAAAGAAAAACTTTTTTCTATGTACTTTTATAATGTTAAAATAATAGTGTAATCAAATAAAATCAATAATTTTGTGTGGCTCTGATATAACAAAAAATTGTTGAAAATACCGTTCGAATTTACCACGGTTTTCCAATCATTTTTGCAATACTCGTTATCTTTGTTTATGCTGTTGCTAATTAACAAACGGAAAATGGGATAATACTTAGAATCTCTTGAAGAGGATCTGAGGTAAAAATTTTCATGTCTAACTTATTTTTTAAAATTTTAATGAAGCTGAAATAATTAGCGTTCGGATTTATCCCGCGTTCGGATTTACCCCGGCTGACCCTATTCTTGGATGTATTTTCTAAAGATTTAAGCAACAAAAAAAATCAATTTTTTTAACCATGTAAAGTAGGCTCCCCCCTTAAGGGGATCCGACATATCAACAATGCAGATCTAAATTGATAAAAAATCTGCAACCGCCTTTTCTTGAAAATTGTATAATATTATGCCCTATCAATTTAGGAAACTCATTTTCTATCATAAATACATAGAATGAATATTTTATTTGTTGTAATTATTAGAAAAAATTATTTTTCAAAAATTAAATATGAGCAGTTTCCAAGAGTCCAAACCACCATAACCACATTTAACAGCTGTTTGGTGGTACATTATTTTGCAATGGAACCAATAGATGGCGCCAAATGTACAAGAAATATGGGATTTTGGCGTTAATATTTAAATGATATTTATATAGAATGATAACCAGAAGGTTTCCCATAATATTTTGCGTATTATAAAAAGTTTGAAATGACTAGACACAATTATATTATATATTTAATTAAGATTTATTCTTTCAAGTATAAATGGATTTTCACTCAGCGTGATCCCGTACGCAACTGAACATATCTCAATTCTTCACGTATATCTTTCTCTCTTTACGCATGAGAGAAAAGAATCGTCGCGCTCTGGACGCTCTGTCCTTTTCTGTGCAAGAGAGAACATCTTGTATCTCGAGAGAGAATATTATAGAATTCAAATTTACCACACTGCGATCCCCACAGTACTCCCCGCCAAGTGTAACGATACAATGCAATATGCAACGACGCAAGGGAGAAATACACTATAATGTTAAACATAATCTATTAAATTTAATTCATATCATGGGATCGTGACTAGAGTTTAAATTAATAAGGTAAGTAAAAATCTCAATATATAAATCACGTATAAGTGTAAAATAATAATATTGTATAACGACAATCGATCGTAGAATAGTAATAAAAATATTTGTAATTATATAATAAATATTTTAAATAATACTTCGCACTTTAAAAAAAAACTAAATTATGATATCGCTTAATATTTTATCACAGTCACATCAGTCTTTTTAGTTTAATACTTAGAATTAATTAACAATATCTCAATATTCAATATTATGTTATTTTAAAAGTTAAATTTCTGACGATAAGATGTTATTTTTTTCCGGAAAGATCGAAAGAAACTTTTCTTTTATTTGTATACGTACGTAAAATTAATGGTCTAGACCTAGTATTATTGTTAATTGGCGAAGTCTGATTTGAATTAAAATCTTTTTTAGCACTCGTTGGAATGCTGGATCGATTAGGAACATTAGACACACCTGGTACACCCGTTGAAGTTGAAGGCAATTCTGAACGCGCTTCGCTTGCAATCTCAACAGAATCATCATTGTCACTGAGAGCAAAATATGCGGGCTTTAAATTTACAACTGAAATTTGTTTATTGGTACCATTAAGCTCTACCTCAAAAACTCTGTCCGAAATTCGTTTAATGATTTTATGAGGACCTGAGTATGGACATTCTAAAGCTTTCTTAATTGTACCAACTTTGACAAATACATGAGAACAATTAAATAAATTTTTGAAAAAGAATATTTTTCTTTTGTGCCTATGCTTAACCGGCACTGGTTTAACCAATTTCATGTGTTCCCGAAATTCTTCCACGAAGATTTGTCGATTAGCGGAAAAATCTTCTGGAATAACAAATTCGCTCGGTATTCTGAGGGTGGTACCGTAGAGGTATTCGGCTGGCGATGCCCCCGAATCCAAAACGTTGTTTCTAAGTCCCAACATGACTGTGGAAAGAGAATGGATCCACTTAGAATTATTATGGCACATAATCGTAGCTTTAAGAGTGCGGTGCCAACGTTCAACCAACCCGTTAGCAGCGGGGTGATAAGGTGTTGTTCTTATTCTATTGCAACCTGAAAGTTTCAACAAGGCAGAAAAAAGTTTCGACTCGAACTGGCTGCCCTGGTCTGTTAAGAGAGTCTCAGGCGAGCCATAACGAGATATCCAACAATCGAAAAAAGCAAGGCAAACCGTTGTCGCCTCAATATTCTTTAACGGAATAGCTACCGGCCAACGAGAAAATCTATCGATTAAAGTAAGACAATACTTAAATCCTTCACATTCCGGCAGTGGACCGATGATGTCCATGTAGACGTGATGGAAACGACTATCCGGAGCAACAAATTGAGAAGGAAGCAGTATGTTATGTCGCGAAACTTTAGCTCGTTGACAATGAAGACAAGATTGACACCATTCTTTTATGTTTTTGTTCATGCAAGGCCAGACATATCTTTTTTGGATTAACCTATTAGTGACCTTTCCACCAGGATGAGCAGCATTATGGAGAAGATGAAAAATTCGAGTTCGCATAGAACTAGGAATATAGGGACGAAGATTGTCACCTGACACATCACAAATCAATGAAATGTTATTCCAATCGAATCTTTTAAATTTAAGAGAACTATAATTGTTATTAGAAATTGATTTTAACTCTTTGTCGTCGATTTGAGCTTTCGAAAGTTCATTAAGATCGATTTCCGTGGGGAAACTAATCGTATCTGCGCGAGATGAAGAGTCAGCTACTACATTATTTTCACTTGGAAGGTATTCGATATTATTTGTGAATTGATATAGAAAAGAAAGCTGCCTTTGTTGTCTGGGTGAAGCTTTTTCCGTACTTTTCTGCAAGGCATAAACCAAAGGCTTATGATCTGTGCAGACCTTAAATTCATGACCTTCCAGAAAATAACGGAAATATTTTACGGATTCATAAATGGCAGTCAACTCGCGATCATATGCGCTATATTTTGTTTGTGCCGGATTAAACTTCCTCGAGAAAAAGGCTAAAGGACGCCAGGATCCATCCAAATATTGCTCTAGGGCTGCTCCCATCCCCAAGTCCGAAGCATCTGTTACAAGACGTGTAGGAGCTTCAGGGGACGGAAAGGCAAGAAGAGTGGCCTGAGCCTTGACTCTTTCCGCTGTAGGGCGAGAACCGTTTTGATCAATGTGATGGCCTAAAAACTCGATTTCTGACTGTCCAAAAATACATTTGTCCAAATTGAGGCTTAAAGAGTATAATTTCAATCTGACAAAAACAATATTGAGATGACTCTCATGCTCCTCTATTTCACAGGATGCGATGAGAATATCATCCATATAAACGAATATAAAATCCAAATCCCCTAAGGCCTTAAACATATATCTTTGGAAAGTTTGGCCTGCATTCCGCAAGCCAAATGGCATGCGCAGGAACTCAAACAGTCCAAAGGGGGTAGTTACCGCCGTTTTAGGTATGTCATCGGGGAATACAGGAATTTGGTGGTACGCCGCGTGTAAGTCTAGTTTAGAAAAAATTTTTTTATCACGAAGATTAATAGAAAAATCATGGAGAAAAGGTATTGGAAATCTATCCGGGATGGTAACCGTATTTAAAAGTCTGTAGTCACCACAAACTCTCCACTGACCATCTGATTTCAGGACCATGTGGATAGGAGATGCGTGACAGCCACAAGAGGGTCGACATTTACCCGATTCGACCATGGATTTAAAATGAGCTTTGGCCGCAACCAACTTGTCCGGAGGAAGCCTACGTGGACGTTGCGCGACCGGAGGACCATTTGTCACTATGTGATGAAATATACCATGCGTGAAAGGTTCATCATTATCTCCCGGATTAATAATTTCAGGACATTTAGAAAGAATATGGTAAAAAGGGATTGACTCGTTAATGGCTCTAATACCTGTTATAGAAGCGATTTTAATTTTACCTTTACTTTTGCTTCCAGACGATAAATCCGTAAGTCGACGATTCTTGAGATCAACCGATAATCCGAAGTGGTTTAAAAAATCGGCACCGATAATGGGATAAGGCACTGAGGCTATGCAAAAATTCCATGGAAATTTACGGCCAAAGACAAATCTATAGATAACGCGCGCTTACCAAATGTATTTATCTGCGAATTGTTTGCAGCATAAATGACATAATTGGAAAGGTTAATTTTGTGTTGGGAATTTGCAGGAATTATTGACAGATCCGACCCGGTGTCTATCAAGAATGTCAATCCTGAAATACGATCGTTAATGTGTAAACGTTTTGAAGTAATTGTGTTATTTATTGTATTAACTACACGCGGCTCATTTAGTTTTCCGAAGATGTTACTGGTTGCATAATGCAAGGTGGTACGCATTTATTAGCATTTCTTCCGAATTTGTTATGATAAAAACATAAATTGTTATTGTTATTTTTATTATTTCTCCGGCTGTTATTACCATTATTCCAATTCTTATTTCTGAAATTCGAATTATTTCTGTTATTAAAATTCCTGTTGTTTGATTTACTTCTATCTCTTTTTTGATCGAATCCTGAGCGTTGATTAGAACGGAATCTATTCTGTGCGGAAATTGCGTCGACTTTGGCGGTTAAGTCTTCGATTTTTTTAATAATTCATCGTTAGAATTTTGTGAAACTACAGAAGTACACGAAGAATTCTGACCCGCTACTTCGACAAAACGATCGGCTAATTCCGCTAATTTTTTTAATTCGGTGACTTCACTTAACGTTAGTGCTGATCTACAGTTGCTTGGTAATTGATCAAGAAAAACTGTCTTTATTACCTCATCGCTACATTTATCCTGACTAAGGTTTCGAATGCGGCTAAGTATAAGAGAAGGCTTTCCTTTACCGGACAATTCGCCTTTTAATAACTGTCTGAGACGCGCTTCTAAAGAAACCGAAAAGGTAGAAATAAGCCGTTCCTTTATTTGCTGATATAAATTGGGAGGAGAATCCGCGAGGGTAATAATGTCACTGATAGTCATGATAGTATCGAGATCCAACGCAGCCAGTACTGCGCCGGCCTTGGTTTTTTCCGTTCGAACACCGGCATAATTAAATAGTAATTCTATTTCTGCGAACCAAACAATAGGTTCTTTATGATAAAACCCTAGCAACTTAAGAATTTGTCTAAATCTATCCACTCTTCTAGGATTGTTTCCGGGAGGACCGCCAGTAACGTTAACTTCCTCCTCGGCTCCATCATCTGTCATGTAATCTTCACTATTTGCATTTTCTGCCATTTTATTAAGTATTTGGTTGAGCAAGGCAACAGAAAAATTGAGAAATATAATTATACTAGTAATTAATCAAGTTTAAATTTTACTAAAATAAAACTAAATAAAATTGTTTTGATCAATATTTACCTTTTGACAGAATAATTAAATTAAATGTAAATGACAAAAGCGCAAAATAAATTTTTATTATTTAGAAAGGTGAAATTTAATTTTTTTAATTGTGTGCAATCCGCATTCAGTGCGTCCAATGACAAGACGATAAAAAAAGTAAGTAAAATATTACTAATTCTATAATAAAAATACTAGGTGTAATTGCAGGGTGTTGCAGGTGTCTCCAATGCCCCGGTCAAATGACGATACAAAACCACAATACAAAAAGACAAGTTGTCAACAATTTAAAATCGATGGACGATAATGTAAAAAAAATAAAATAAATAGTCCCTAATAATTAACACACTTAGGGTAATATTTTTTATTTAAAAAAAAAAATAAAAAAGAATTGAAAATAAAAATGAAAAAAAATTGAAAAAAAGGAAAAAAAAATTTTTTTCTAAAAAAAAGGTGTAAAAAATCAATAATACAATTATTACGAATGTGAATTAAATAAAAATTAAAATTGATTAAATTGTTTTTAGACTCGACGAATCGAAGTTGGTCGGGAACCACTGTTTCTATTACTTACAAATATATTTTTCCGACAATCTTTACGTCCTTGGAGTCCTTGGTGTGTTGATTTTGAATTGTCCTCGATTACTTCAATTATTTATAGACATCAGTTGGAGCATGACCGTGTCCACAGCGTTGACCTCTCATTCACCTTCTCTCTGATGATGCTTCCTCGAAGTCTCGAACACGGTGGCCATGAGAAAATTTAAAAATTTAAGGAAGGGAAACTGTTATTACATCAGGTAAAATGAAGCGAAACATACCTGTTAGCATGGGCTCAGAGTAGACTGCCCATGCGCTGTTTCCCAAAGCAAAAAAAAATGTTGTCTCAGGAACAAAACTCGAAATGATGTCCTTTTTCCTTTTTTTAGATGGGAACTATTATTCGTCCGTATGAAGAAAATACTTTAAGAAGTGGTCTCAAGGAGAAGTAATCCTTGACAGGAAGAACCTTATAATGTTGTGGAAAGCTTCCTGTTATCGTCCTAAGTTCTGGGACCAGCTGTAAAATTTTGTGAAGTGAATAAAATTTCTAAGATTTAAAAGAATAAATTTTCAGGAAAAGATTTTTTTGGAGTAAGTGATGATATAAGGAAAGTGTTGTAAGTTGGTTTTTCAATCATGGAACAAGAATTAAGGTTGGAAAAATGTGCTGCTGCCGGCTCCATTAAGGCGTCCGTTGAAAAAGGCGTCATGTGTTTCCTATCGAACACGTGCTTGGAGAGAATTTTGCAGTTTTTCCACCGTAGAGTACGCAACGCAACTGAACATATCTCAATTCTCCACGTATATCTTTCTCTCTTTACGCATGAAAGAAAAGAATCGTCGCGCGCTGGACGCTCTGTCCTTTTCTGTGCAAGAGAGAACATCTTGTATCTCGAGAGAGAATATTATAGAATTCAAATTTACCACACTGCGATCCCCACAGAAATGATAAATTGTTGATTATTTTTAATTTTAAATTAAAAACAATTTAATATAATGTTTTGTTTGCAAGAGAAAATTGATTAATTGTAAAAAACATAAAATAAGACAATTTCGCAAATATATTTAATTTTCCAAGTAAAAAATAAGTTTGTTTTGTTGTTTTTAAGGAAATTTAAAATTTAAAAACCTTTATTTTTTTGTAACAATTACAAAAAAAGAAATATTAATCCTGTGTATTTATGATAAAAAATGAGATTCCCAAATGGATATGGCATAGTATTTTATATTTTTCAAGAAAAGGCGGTTGCAGTTCTTTTTATCCATTTAGATCTGTATTGTCGATAAGTGGGATCCCCTTAATGCGATTTTTCCATTGAGCTTCAATGGGAAAATCGCATCGACTTTGACATCCCCTTAAAAGAGTTCTTCACATTCCAAGTAACACCACATTATGCAGTGAGAATCGAAACGGGCAATAAACACATTTCAGTTCAAATATTCAAAAAGACTCTAAACTTCTTAGAAAAAATATTATAAATGACAGACGAACGATACCTAATCAAATGTTATAATCAATTAAAGAATATGGATTTGAAGAAAGTAATCTCAATTAAATATAACTGGGCCTCTCAGGTTAAATGTTTGTTTCGCGAGACGGGGATAGAGGAGGAGTGGGAATCTCTGAATCTTACATCATTGCAGAAAAATAAACTGATATGGTTAACAAAATATGAAAAAGCAATGCAACAGAGAGACTATAGGAGAGCCCAGTCCTCCTCCTGTCTTCTGATATATCCATATTTAAAGCTTAACGAGAGAACCCAAAAATACTTAACGAAAGGTCTACAACTAAATAACTTAAAAATAATAGGCCAACTCCGCTTAATAAATAAACTTCAACCAAAAATTGTAACAAAAAATCTAAAGTGCAATCTCAAATAAAATAAATATTGTAAATATTGCTACGAAGTGATTGTAGAAGAATTTTACGTACATCATGTACTGATAGAATGCATATCATTTGGCCCTGAGAGAAAACAATGTATAACTACACTAGATGATGTGAGCGGAGTAAGAGAAGTATGGTTGAAACTTTTAAGCGACCCTGATAAGAATACCGCCAGAAAAATAACATCTTTTGTTAATCATATTATGAAAAAAGATGAAAGTATTGTTAAAATGGCTATAAACTTTGTAGACTCTTTTGTATAGATTTTAATCTTAAGTAAAATAAAGTCTATATTTAATTTATCTTTTCTGTTTAGTACAAAATTGTACAAAATGATCTAGAGCCCGTTTATGATGAAAATAAAATAAAACATCTCCATTTTTAAAGTTTCTGAAGTTCTTTCAATTAAAGAATATTGAATGAATTGGATAAATAATTATGAATTGCATTATTTTGACGTCGCAATCTTAGTCAAAGACCCCTAAAATACTATTGAATTAAACTTGATAGTTATTAATAACAATTATAATTTTTCGATTTTTTGATATTGAAAATATTTTTATACTTACATCTTAGTCATACTATTTTTTGTAAAAAATTATGCTAAAATGTTACTAATTAACATGTATTATTCAATTATACAGAGTTTAAAAGCAATTCATTAAAAAATGCGAGTGGCTGTTCACTCTCGAATACAAGATTCGTAAGGGAATGATTATTTACGAATACAATGAAATCCGTGGAGAATCCGTCCGAAATTTAAGAAATCATATGGATTCGCCTTTTACGAATCCAAGCGATTTCATGTGAATCCAAGATTCAGAGAATTCGTCCCTTACGATTCCATGTGAATCCATGCAAATAATAATAAATTTTCAAATTTTTGTTGAATTGGATTCTGAGTGATCAGCCCCTCGAAAAAATGTAAACTTGGAAAATTTGCAATTTTTAAAATTTTTTTACAACATTTTTATATTTAAATCTTAGTTAGAGGACACTATTTTTTGCAAAATTATGCTAAAATGTAACTAAATAACATGTAATACTTAATTATAGATAGTTTAAGAGCAGTTTATTAAAAAATATAAATTTAGGATATTTGCGATTGTTTGAATTTTTTAAAAATCAAGTTTATACTTACATCTTAGTTATAGGACGTTTTTTTAAAATCTATTCTAGAGTGTGACTAAATAACATGTTATACTCAATTATACAATGCTTGAAAGAATTTTTTGACAAAATATAAAATATAAAATTTGAAGATTTTTGATTTTTTTGAAAAAATTGAATATTTCCGTTCTAATTAATCTTTTTCAAATCTGTAAATATATAAACCTTCCTGGGCCCAAGGTTAAACATTCTGCCAAACTTTGTTTCAAACGGTAAAGCCGTTTTTGAGTGATTCGCGAACAAAGATTCTGTGACATACGGACATACATACATACACGAAATTTTTTATTGGCATTATATATATGGGGCATTTCATGTCAAGTGATCAAGGTGGAGAAAAATTTTTCTTCAATCGTAGCAAAACTTGGGGCTTTTGTAGTACTCATAGATAGTAATTTTTCATGAAAATATTTTTTTACCTAGTCCAATATTTTCCGAGAGGGAGGGGGTTAAATTTTTGTGTTTTTCAGTACAATGCTTATTTCAATAATTTTTTACTCTTAAACAATTAAACATACAAATTTGACAAAGTACATTTTGGAAAGGTTTTTTCATGCTCTTTTGATTGGAAATAAGCATTTAAAAAAAAAATTTTTGACCCAAAAAAATCAAAATTAAAAATAAATTTCAATTTTTGGGGGAGAAAGACCCAATTTTTTTTTTTTTTTAAACGAAAGCTGAGGTTTTTTCCTAAAAGGACATATAAATGGTAAAGTGGGACTAGAATGTTTAAACATTGAAAAAAAGAATTTTCTCCTAAACGGAGCTTAAAACCGGGTTTTGAGCGCTCCGGCGAGTAGAAAACTCATTTTTTCAATGTTTAAACATTCTAGTCCCACTTTACCATTTATATGTCCTTTTAGGAAAAAACCTTAGCTTTCGTTTAAAAAAAAAAAAATTGGGTCTTTCTCCCCCAAAAATTGAAATTTATTTTTAATTTTGATTTTTTTGGGTCAAAAAATTTTTTTTTTTAAATGCTTATTTCCAATCGAAAGAGCATGAAAAAACCTTTCCAAAATGTACTTTGTCAAATTTGTATGTTTAATTGTTTAAGAGTAAAAAATTATTGAAATAAACATTGCACCAAAAGACCCCTTGATCACTTGACGCGAAATCCCCCATATATATATATATATATATATATATATATATCTACCTATATTACAAAAAGATATCGCCACCGCTGCTGTTTCAAGATTCTGTAAGGGCGCCCTATCCCAAAGGGTCCATCAAAACTTATGTCAAAATTGACCTATTTTTTGACCTATAGGTCAAAAAGAGGATAAATAACGGCCTCACATTACGTTAAAATCTATGTCTGATTTTACCTATTTTTTACCTATAGGTCAAAATATAGGTTGAAAAATAGGTCAAATCAGACATAAGTTTTGACTTATGTTTTTGACCTATAGGTAAAAAAATAGGTCAAATCAGACATAGATTTTAACGTAATGTGAGGCCGTTATTTATCCTCTTTTTTACATTATCAAAATTGAAAACTAAGCTGATACCCAATAAATTGAGTATCAATTTTAATTAAAATTTAAATTATATTATTTCTAGCCAATCCGCTTATTTTTAGTAATTTTGAACCGCCATTTTGAATTTTGAAAAACGGACCGCGGATTTGTAATCAGCGACCCCGAAAACCCCCGAGTAACCATTTTCAAGCGAATCCGATTAGTTTTGAAAAATTGTCCGCCATTTTGAATTTTGAAAAACTAACGCCAGATTCGTGTTCAGCGACCCCGAAAACCCACGAGTAACCATTTTCAAGCAAATCCTATCAGTTTAAAAAAATTGTCTGCCATATTGGATCCGCTATTTTGAATATTAAAAAACCGACCTTGGATTCGAAATCAGCGATCCCTAAAACCTTAGGATACCAAGTTTCATAAAAATAAAAATTTACAACACACTTTTGGCCAAAACAGTGGAAATCTCGTCGACAGCCAAGGGGTTAACAGACTTGATACTTGAAACTATTTCTACATTAATATGGCAATTAAATATTTCTGAAAGTTTAGGGCAATACGGAACCACATTAGAATTATCAACAATAAGTCCATTTGGTCGTTCATACGCTTTATTATTATTTCTTCGACGACAATGAACATAGCAATTTTCTTCAATTGTAGTTTCTTCTTGGTAAGTTTTTGGAAATTTTTTTGAACATTTTCTATCAATGAAACACCAATCTCCGCAAGGTCCATAAATATTATTTTGCATTATTATTATATGTAAATTAGGATTGATATTTTCATCAGGAATTTCTGCACAAATATAACCATCAACACTTTCAACTGTTAATATTTTAGAACTTTCTTTCAATATAACTAACAAATGAATGTGTGGCATCCTCGCTTTTGAAATTCAATAACATAAGCATAAGATTTGGCCTCTCCAAATAATTTATTATCAACAATAAGTTTAAGTAGATGTTTTCATTTTAATGCGAAAACCCTAGTTACTATATCAGGTCTATCAACAGCAGTTTGATAGGGGAATACATTTTCATGTATCTCTTTCCAATTTGGGTTACACGTCATTGTAATAAATAAATCTGGTAAACCATGACGTGCAACAAAAGCCATCGAATCCTGATATTGTTACACCATATTGCAAGGTGATCCTATAAAAGTGGAAGGCTATATAAGCGTTTTCCCAACGTGTACATCATTTTTCAACTCATGATTGTGTAAATAATCTATCAGTCCTTTATATGTTTCACTTCTCGATTGAGCTTGATTATTTGCACAAAATCTTAATCTATCTTTTTCTACTTTTACATAATTGTCAACCACTCATTGTTAAAACAATCTACCTCCATATAAAAATTGATTAAATTCATTGTCTCTTACAGCAATTTTATATTTAATGTAGACAGACCTAGACATAGTATGATTTCTACCTCTGTAAACACTATCACTACGAATCATATTAATATTATAACCCTTATTTCCAACTGAATAAAATATGGGATAAATACATGGTTCAACATTCGGATCTAATTAATAACTAATTTCAAGTCCTTTGTAGATTTATTATAAACCGTTACATAAGATTCTGGCATTTCTCCTTCAGAGTTTGTATTAAAAATTGCAGCAACTTCATTGAAACTTTGAAAATTGTATCTATTTTTATCAAAGCAATTTTTCAATGTGAACAATAATTGTAACTCGAGAATTTCTTCATTTTTTGTCTTGCTAATTCAGCTTCTATATTGAATTACCTCTGACATCATCATGTAGGATTTTGTGTATGCATTAGAATTTCTCATAATATTTTATATAGATGTTAAATCATCTTCATACAAATTTTCGTTACTTTTTAATCTGTGTTTGATTGAATCGTCAGGATCATAAATAAATAATTGACCAAAACATGAATCCTCACCTTTATCCGGATATAAAGCACTATTAATTTGATAGTAAATTTGACCTTTAATTTTATATCAGAATGGTCATCTTCTTCCACCATTAAAATAATTATATTAATTTTAATCTAACAAAACCCTTAATTCATTTGGATATTGTATTGAAGTTAACACAACACCTCCATGACTACAGCAGTCATTAAAACTAACCTTTTTACTAGCAACTTTTTCATCTTTAAAATGTTTAGCTTGACAATGTGTGCAGTAATTATTCATCGGACTTATATAATTTTTAACATTTAACTTATTTTTAATTTGATGCTTTAATCGAGTAACTTACAGAGTGGGGCATAATATTGAAAAACAACGATGTTGCGAATGATATTGCATATACTCTACAAGAAAGACTGTATTCTGGTTGTTGATCAACAGTCGAGAAAACTACTGGTGGTTCAAAGGGATATAATCTAATTAAATAATCTCTTTGATCATGATTTAAACATTTTTTATTAAGGCTATCAAAAATGTAACCAGAGTTATAAGATTCACTAAAAAGTATTTGAATGTTATGGTTACTTTTCTCGATTGGAACCATCAAATCAAGTGTTTGTAAACACAAAGTATTTTGCATATTATAAAAAAAATTTGATTGTCTTCCTAATAGCTTTTGAAATACAACAATAATTAAATCATGAGTAGTCAATTTGACAGTATCTCCTTTGTTAGACATTGTTCTTTTATTTTATAAAGTTTACTTATGTCAAGTAATAAAAATTTTTAAAATAGTTATATTACATAAGAATTTTAAGATCAAGTTAAATACGTTTAATTATAAATTTTATAATTTTCTTTTATTCAATGTTATTACCAATTTTTGCCTCTTATAGAAATCAACAACAAATTTACAATTCTCTCCTTATTCAATACTGTTAAATTTTTCTTCTATCCAATTTAACCAATTTTCAATTTTGCCTTTTATCCAATATAACCCATTTTCAGCTTTTGTATCCAATATAAACAATTTCCTATTTTGCCTTTTATTAAATATAACCAATTGTCGATTTTGCCTTTTATCCAATGTAACGAATTTCCAATTTTGCCTTTTATCTAATATAACCAATTTCCAATTTTGCAATTTAACTAATATAACCAATTTCCAATTTTGCAATTTAACCAATATAACCAATTTCCATCTTTTGTATTCAATATGACCAATTTCCAATTTTGCCTTTAATCCCATATATCCAATTTCCAATTTTGCCTTTTATACAATTATAGACGATTTACAAATTATAGCAAATTTCGTATTTATAAACATAAAAAATTATAACAAATTTTTTAACTTTATTAAAACTAAACACAACTTAATTAATTATTTAAATTTCAATAAATAATGATTGAAAAAAATTTAGAAAACAGTATTTTAATGAAATTCTATTATTAATTTACTATTCACTTATTATCACTAATTATATTCACTAATACATACTATTCACTAATTCACGAAGTATTCACACTTATTTAACTTTATTTTATATATAACGGTCACCCTGATACTACATTTGCCCTGTCTCCACTACTGCAGTTAGCCCTCCTGTCTCTAGTCTTCTTGCTTGAAGTTAACATAATCCAAGTGGGTTATCGGTCGGTAATGCAGAACTCTAACATACCGACCCGGCCAAAAATGATGGAAGAAATCTGCATTGCCTACGTATGTAACACTTACCTCCGGTGGTATCTTACATACAGTCGGTAATTTACAGGCATTTTTATAGGAACATTATCGCCAAGGTCGGTAGAGTAGAGCACCAACCAACTTACTGGCGCGAAATTTAAAATTATCCCTTCCCAGGCGGCACGAGGTGAACTAAAAGGCATCAAAAAGTTAACCTAGAAAGTTAACTGTTAACATCTTGAGTTGCAAAAATGTCACCTTTTTCTAATGAAATTTGTATACCTATTATGGCTCCTATGTCTGGTAAAAAATGTCACATTTATAGAAAATAAATGTTAACGTTTTGATAACTTTTTGAGTTCTCAAAAAGATAACAAATAGATAGCTTATTAAAGTTATAAAATCAGCAACTATATTAGTTCAAAAATATCACTAAAATGACTAAAAAGTTAACTTTTGTTTAACAGCATGTTGAATAATAAAATAAATGTTAACAAAATTTATCAAATACCTAGATAGAAGTTAATGAATAGTTATCTATTTATTAACAAAAAGAACGAGAAAAGTTATACAGTTGATGGCTTTTATTTAACATATTTTTAATCTATTTGATAGTAATATATGCGACGCTTCCCGCTGGAAGAGAACCTTCACGACAAAAAATTACAAAATAAATTTTAAGGAAAGCTTTTGCTTTAATTTAAGATTCATGTTTATAATTTATTTGAAGTCCATGAAATTTTTATGAATTATTTTATATATTTAAAGTAATTATTATAATGACTTCAAATAATTATAAACATGAATCTTAAATAAAAGCAAAATCTTTCCTTAAAATTTATTCTGTAATTTTTTTGTCGCGTAAGGTTCCTTTCAATGAAAAGCATCACGTAAAATGAATACTTTTTAAAATCCATGAAAGAGGGAAAGTAGGCGACAATTTCGAACAATTTATTTTTTATTGATTTAAACATAATTATTTGTATTACATATCACATTTATAAAAGCGTACATATGCTTAGAATTATTTAAATACTTAAACTTCAACAAAATAATTAAACCACAATTCAACATCTATCACATGCACACGTGTATCCAAGCGATGAGGAGCCAAGCCATATGCACAATATGCGCATTTATGCTGGAGAGGTTATAAACGCGACCGGAAATTAATACATGACACGTTTTTCGACTTGTTATTTTTTGTTTTATTGTGAACTATTTGCATATATAATTAAATTAACTGAAAATAGTTAACAAAGTATTATCCTGCCATTATTAACATACAGTAATTGTAGAATGTTACCTTTTACATTACAATTTTATTATGCAAAAATGTTAACTTTAACTTGTTATCTTATAGATAACCTTAAATTGTTGACAATTTGTAAATATATTTATAATAACATTTTGTTGAAGTTAAATTATTAACAAAATTTTGATAACAATATTTGAACTTTTCAAAGATATCTTTTTTAGTATTCAAAATTCGTTAAGCTCTTGCTAACAATTTCTATTACCAAAAAGTTAACTTGAAAACGGTAACTTAAAGTTACTAAATTGATAAGTGTGCCGCCTGGGTTCTTGCCCACTTGAAAGTTTAAAAATAAAAATTTAAATATCCCGCCAAGGTGTTTTTAATTCACATGTGGCGCCATCTAGCGGTGGCAGCCGGAACTAAAACTCGCTCGGTGAATAGACCATCCCTTCTAACCCACCTAGAAGTGAGCTATTAAGAAATCTACCTTACCGACCTCGGTAACTAAGCCACAATCCGCCTAGCTCTACTACTGATAATACTTTTCAACAAATGGCGTTCCACTTTTTTTCCATTTGACCCAATAAAAGTCTTATTTTTATTTAAAAAAATGATATTTATATTAAATTTCAATGTCAAATTAAAAAAAATTTCTTTATCAACTTCTTGCTTGTGAAAAAATCTTTCATAATCACTATTCACATTTTTAATTTGATTACTTTTACTTATCAATATATTAATTTAAAAAATATATATTTTGAAAAAGGTCACAATTTTGAAACTCCGTAACTCAAAAAATATTTCATAAAATTCAAAAAAATTTATATTTGCACTTTTACTAACAATAGTAACATTTTTTAAAGTTTCGAGAAAATTAATTTTTGCCCTGGTCAGTTGACGAATTTAGCTTCATATATAAGTTTCATATTAAAGATATTTAAGAAATTGCAGTGGTCTTATCTCTTAAAAACATATACGAACATACGTAACAGATTGTCAGTACAGTACAATGTCCACAAACTTTATTTCTCAACGCCTTTCGTGCAATTTCCAGTCACTCGAAATCCTTCTTTAAATGCCAATACCTTCGGACAGAGCATATTAAACTTAAAAAAATGTTGATATTTATTTTAAGTGTTTTTTAAAAATTAAATTAAAACAATATACTTTGTTATAAAGAGTGAGAAAACGTTTATTTTTCGTAACAAGGAGTCAATAACTTTAGTTACTTTCGCAGTAAAAAATACATATTTATAGTAATTAAAAATTTTTTTTTTTAATTTACATGTAGTGTAAATATATTAATAAAATAATAAAAAATACTTAATTTTTTATAAATTTAATAGTCTTTATAACTTTAAAAAATGTAGAATGCAATTTTTTTTATTTCTTGACATTAACATTTTAGTACTGTCCGTAATAATTTTAATCTACTGTCATTGATCATTGATTTAAAAAAAATTTGTCAATACTACTCTTAATGTTTATAATTGAATAAATGTTAATTACAAAAAACAATTAATTTTTAAATAATATGTTTAAATTAAATATTAATTATAAAATTTATCAATTTATTTAAACCTTAATTTACAAATACAAAATTGATAAAAACTTATACATAAATCTTAATTGATAAAATCAACTTAATAATAAAAAAAATTAATTCCCGAATTTTTTAAATGACGACTTATAAATTATTTTTAAATAAGTGAGTGTATTGGAGTTAATTTTTGCTTTCTTTCTTTTTTTGGTGTTATATAATATTCTAGTCCTAAAACTTTCAACCAGAGATAAATATTTTAATTTGAAGATTATACAATTAATAAAACATTTCATCTAAAATTGAAACAATGATAAGTCACGATACTCCTGATATTGAGGTAAATTTAATTTATTCTCATTATATGCTACTTTTTTAAAAAAATTACCTTCAACAATTACACAACAAATTTATTACGGGCAATTAATTTATATTTTAATTAATGATAACATGTTTTCCAAATTATTTATAAATTTAAATATTAAATAAGCAATTATAATTTTAATTTTAATAAAATTTAATTAAAATATAAGAACTATTAAATTTTAACCTTCATTTTAACAAAAAAAAGAAGCAATAGAAAAATAATATTACATAATTGGAGAAATAATTGATTTTTTGAATTTTACTTTCAGAATCTACTCAATCTGAATCCAAAAATAAAGCAATTTACAAATCTTGTTCCATCCATTAAAACGAAATCGAACAAAAACCATTGGAAGCGAAATATTAATGAAACGTGTGAAGTAAGAAATATTTTTACTGTTAAAAAATTACTTTAATTTATTGAATTAGAATTAACAACAAATTGACAAAATTTTAGTAGGTAATTTAATATTAACACAGTTAAATATTAAAATTCAATTAATCGTTTTTAATATAAAAAGGTTTAACCATCAGATGATAATATAATCATTAAAAATTTAAATACTAATTAAATATTGGAGAGCGAGGTTGAACGAAAAAAATTTTAATAAAATTCAATTGAGGGAAGTGTAGTTTATAAACAATATTTCCTTTAATTGAAGTTTATTAAAATCTTTTTTGTTCTTAAGATATAATTAAACGTCACTTTTTACCCCCGGCACGTTCAACCACGCTCTCTCCTAAAAGTTTCCAATATTCAATTAGTATTTAAAATTTAACTATTGCTTCCTCATATAGAGGAAGTATTGTAATAGCAACATTTTTCGACTTCCATTTTTTGAGATATCTTTATGTTATTTGACCTCAGGAGTTCAAAAATGACATTTTTTTTAAATGTCATTCCGTATGTGTGTGTGTGTGTGTGTGTGTGTAAACATCACATTTTCATAAATATCTCCAAATTATGAAAAGCTTTTGGACTGAATTTGTTTTAAACTGTAGGTCTCATCTACGGACATAAAATAAGAGTACTTTGAGACAGATTAATAAAGTTTAACTATATATTTTTATGATTCTAAATTTTTTAAAAAAACGTTTTTTTCCCATAACTTTAAAAAAATGTCAGGACACCTATGAATGTTTTTCTATAGTTTTGTAGAGTTTTTCAGACGCATCTTTTGAGCCCTTAATGAACATTTTTCGTCCATATTCACCAGAGATATTAAACTTTTAAAAATAAAAAATTTTGGAAAATAAGACTTTTTTAAAAATGTTCTTAAAAAATATAGAAATAACTTTAAAACTTTTATTATCATCTTGTAGAGCATTAAAAACGCTTCGATCGACTTATTTTTGAAGCTAATTCGATTAGAAATAAAGAAGGTATTCATATTTTAGAAAACAGAAATTGTGATGGAATTAAAAAAAAAATTTTAATGTGGAACTAACTTTGTAAAGTTGAAAAATATTATTTTCCAAATAATTCCTAAAATTAAAAAAATAATAATTAAAGTCATAATCTACCATAAAAATCAAAATTGCTTATATATCGAAACTGAATTTTTAATTAAATAAAGAAAAAAATATATTACAGCAATTGAGAATAATTGAGGGGCTGGATGCTATAATGTGTTACGCGCCATTCACTTAACATGGCGCGTAACACATTATAGCATCCAGCCCCTCAATTGTTTAAAATTAATACTTTATTATTATTATTAACATCTCTATGAGGAAGCAAAGTGTTCATGAAATTAACACAACGAGATTTACGAAAATAAATGAAATTACCACCAAAATTATAACAAAAATATATATCTTGGCAGCGGTTTTTTAAATTTATTTATACCTTATATTGTACATAAGATTTTCCAAAAAGAACTGAATTGAGCCTGATGCGTTTATTGAGTTAAAACATTTTCCAAAAATTACGTGTATACCTCACAGTATGGTTAATTTTTCAAAAATGTCTACAGTCTAGAATTTTTAATGGATTTGAGCGTTTTTTGTTTTAAATTCAAGAGAAATATTTTTTAACATATTCCACCATGCAAACCTAAGAATATTCAATTGTTTATAATTTTTTAAAATCAAAGTTAACAAATTAATTGTATATACTTTGCTATAAAAATAAACTTACTTTTTTATTTTGTTCCTACTTATGTCTTAAATCAGTTTAAATTACTATAATATAATCTCCAGATAAATAGCAAATAATAAAATAATTTATGTATTGTTATAAACAATATTACTTAACAAATAGTTAACTTTAGTTCCACTATATCAAAATACTTTGTCTTTTATTAAATATATACTAGTCACTTGTACGTGGGCGCTACGCGCCCCCCTTTCTTTCTGCTATTCAATATAGAAAAATTTTACCATTGAAAAAGTTTCTAACATTATTCTAAAGATGAACACATATTTATTGAAAGAATTTTATCTTAAAGGATTTAATTTTGTTTTAAATTTTGTATTCCTAAATTGCACCAAGCAATTTTTTAACAATCTTGAAACAAGCTTATATAAGCTTACGTATAAAATTCCTTCAAGCTTTAAATGTTTAAATTATTCAAATTTTTCTCATTTTTATTTATAAAAAATATTTAAAAAATTTTAATTGTTAAAAAATTATGATTAACAAATAGAAAATATGCATAATTTTTATTTGTCAATAACAATATTGTTCACCAACTCATTCTTTTCTTTCAAGAAATAATTTGCATAATTTCTACACTAAAAATAATTTAATTGAATCCAATAAAATTAATTGACTCAATTAAATAGATTAATTGTCGATTTTCCAATAAATATTTATTTAAACCAAGTAAATATTTATTAGATCTGAGTATTTTATTCGACAGTATGAAATAAATATTTATTTTTATCAATAAGATAATTTTTTTCAAGTAACTAAATCTTCAATTGTATCAAATATTTAATTATTTATCACAATTAATTTTTTTTAATACAGACTAATATTTCTTTAATTAAATCAAATAATTAATTTTTTTTGCTTAGGGAATTTGGGAAATCTGCATACAGATACTTTGTATTAGAGTAAAAAAATTTGCAATTTTGAAGTATGGCCAAAACATAAGAAAAATATGGGAGCAAAATTTTTGATTTTTTTATCTTTTAGAGTAAACAAATTTCCAAATTTAAATTATGGCCAAAATATGGGGAAATACGAAAGCAAAAAAATTGAATTTTTCTTTCTTCAGAGTAAAAAAATTTCCAAGCTTGAAGTATGGCAAAAACATGGGGAAAATATGGGAGCAAAAAATTAAAAATTTTTTATTTTTTAGAGCGAAAAAATTTGGCATTCTGAACGTTGGAGAAAGAATGGGGAAAATAATGGGAGCAAAAAATTTGAATGTTCCTTCCTTTAGAGTGAAAAAATTTGCAATTTTGAATTTTTGCCAAAACATGGGGAAAATATGGGAGCAAAAAATTCAAATTTTCCTTCCTTTAGAGTGAAAAAATTTGCATTTTTGATGTATGGCCAAAACATGATGAAAATATGGCAGCAAAATATTACGATTTTTTTATCTTTTAGAGAAAAAAAATTTCCAAATTTAAATTATGGCCAAAATATAAGGAAAATATGGGAGCAAAAAATTATGATTTTTTAATCTTATAAAGAAAAAAAATATCCAACTGATGATTGCAAACTTTAATTAAAAATAGGAGACGGTTTCTATTTACCCAAAAAAACTAGAAATTATAAGGCTTAATAGAAACAGTTGATTATTTCATTAAAAATTTAAGAAAATTTAATTTATGAAAGGCGTAAATTTAAAAATTTAAGAAAATTATTTTTAAGTATGAAAATATATATACAAAGAATTACATAAAAATAGTATGTTAGTTATGAAATAATTCAAACTAACTAACTATCTATGCTAAAATTTGAAACACATTTGCAAGACTTAAATGCAAGTAGTGTATGCTGGGGGCAATCTATAGTCACTAATTCGTTCTGAAGAAACTTAGTTATGCAACAAGTAATATTCTTTAATGCAAATTTTGTTTCTTCTCTCTGCATCTGGAAATTCGTAATTAAAGGTCACTACCACAACAAATCTCATTCCGTCAATTCTAAAACTGCGGTACAATAAAAACGGAACCTAATTCTTTTCCCAACTCTCGTCTCGACTATTGTCTCTAAACATAGTATTAGAGATGGTAATCTCTCTTGAATTATCTCTCATCAACATGATGATATTAGAGGGAAATCCTTACAACTCAAAATCTTCTTCTCAAAAATCAACTCTTTTAAACATGATCATCACCCTCGCTGAGTTTCTCCTCATTGGTGGTTGGAACACTCCATCAAGATCAAGCCAACTACTACAGGAAAATAAATCTCTCTACCTTAGTTAATACCCCTAATAATTTAACTTTAGTTCAAAAATTTTATTTCAACAGTAGTGGACACCCATTTTTCTCTCAACACAATAAAATTGAAATTGTGAACAGTCAGGGTAGAGGTCACTATTTGAAGGGTAGAGGTCACTATTTGAAGGGTGAAGGGCACTATTTGAAGGGTGAAGGTCACTATTCGAAGGGAAGGGGTCACTAAACAAAAATTAATTTAAGAATGTACACATTCTGCAAAAACTGGTCCCTCACAACCTTGGCAAATATACCCCCTTCTTGGCCATCAACCCACCATAAAACTTCCTCCTATTAGAATTTCTGTACATCTACCAGCAGAAATCTTCCACAACTCTTCCGCCAAACGAGGTCTTACTGTCGAAATGAACGCACCAGGGTTAGAAAAAGGGCAAAAATATGGTCGGTCTCAAAAAGAATAAGAACTCAAGAAAATATTTATGTCTTTCACTTCTACCGATAATTTTTTTTTGGGATTCAGGGCTACATGCAACCAATGCATTTCCCCTCCCTAAATTCTACTACCCTTGGTTTTGGTAAAACACTGGAACTGCATTCGTCTTTAATTTCGCAACATTATAAAAATGAGTGTAAGGGTACCCAAATCTATCCCCACTCGACTCAGCACTCTGTATCTTAAACACTTCTCCTCTCGTAAACTCATCACTCTACACTCTGAACTCCAGACTCTGACGTTGAACTCTCAATCAACACGTCCCATTGACATTTAAGTATTAGACCTAGGTGCTGCCATGGAAAAAATCATTTTGTCTCTAGAGGGGGGCGGGACGTAACGTCTGTCAATCTTTTTGATTTTCTCGAAATTTCGAAGAGTTGTCTCTAAATCTTCAACACTATTGACACTAAAGGACGAAACATAGCGCCTGTTCTTCGGAATTAACCCATGATAGGCAACACGCAACATTTCATAATCCGTTATAGGATTACGAAAGTGTTGGACAATAGAACGCAAACTCAACAAATACTCTGCAATCTTTTCACCCTTAGCCTGGGTACGGGCCTTTAACTCCTTGTAGACATCTCCCTGAAATTGACCCCACGACCTAATATCAGGTTTGACGATACGGTACCATTGACTTGCCGACCGTCGCAAGACACTAGGAATTGCTCGTAATAACTCTTGATCACTAATTAAATTAGAATTTTTACAATCACTCACTCGATTTAAAAATTCCTCTGGATCTTCTTTGCCGTCCACAGAGAAATGAATATCCTAATTCTTTAATAATCTCAGCAATCTATACCCTAATCTTGTATTGGGTTCCAGATCACAAACTTGGATCGGGTTTATTTCATTTTCTAGGTTAGATACTGACTCTCGAGAACCAAAATTCATTTGTTCTCCAGCATTGATACTCGAAGAACATTTTACTGGGATGCCCTGATAGGGCCAAGAATACGCCCTATCATTTATTTATGTTTTTCTATTCCTCAATTACTAGGAATTAAAGATACTAACAAAATTTTTGCGCTAATAATTTTTCTATTCTAAAAAACAATAATTACTTATTCTACTATTTTGACGCCCTTTTTTATAGTCAACCAATTCATAATTTTATTTTTATCAATTTGTAAAGCGTAAAGAATATTGAAAACAAATTATAACTTAAATCCTTATTTTATATATAATAATTACAATAAAGAGCCGCTTTTTTATAAGTTTCTGCTTTTTTTCTTTCCTTTTAAATTATCCAACGCTTTCTACTGACTTTTACAAATTTTTCATTTTGACAATTGTTTAAACAGTAATTTGTCACTTTCTCAAAAAGAGCTGCTTATACCTGCGAGATACGAATTAAAAAGTAAACGAAAATTTCCAACTATCCTTGCCCTGGTTAAGGATAGTTAAAGAATCTGAAAGTTATAAAAAATCATTAAATTTTCCTTCTCTTTCTTTTATTGGATTTAGATACTATTCAATATTGTTATCTGAAGTATTAACAATATGTTTTGAACATTTTCTAAATTTCAATTATTGCATTAAAATTTGTCTGAACTTGAATCTTATTTTTAACCAATTTTCTTCAGATAACTACCAATTTTTTGGCCAATGAGCTTTGTTTTCCGTATATAATTACGCACCATTTTGTTTGTCAACCTAAAAAGAACGTTGAAAGTAAATTTTTAAGTTTTTGTTTTTTTGTTATTTTCTTTCAAAATTACTTGTAAAAAATTTTTGTATATCAGGTTTTAAGCTTGGAACATTTGTTCTTAAAGAACAATTGACAATTTTTGTTTAATACGTAAGTATTGATAAAAAAAATAACAAAATTTTTAACAAACACATCCGGAGCGTAATGGATTACTTTGCTTATTTCATTAAGAAAAACCTAATATATTAAAAATATTAATAAAATAATCCTGTCAAGTTTAATTTCTATAATTTATATATTCATACGTACCAATGACGACCCCTTATAAAAAAATAACTGGAGAATAGATTTTTTAAGTAACTGGATTTTGCATTTCGCTACAACTTTTTAATGTTAATAAGCCTAAGTTTTTCACATGATGAAATTTTTATTAAAGCAAGAATGACGAAGTTAAGCAACAAAAAGTGAAAAGTGATCCATTACCCCCCGATATCTCTTACACGTCATCCACAGTCAAGGGGTTAAAAGTATTAAAAAAATTTAAATAATAAAAAATATATAAATGTAAATTTTAATAGATTATAAAAAAGTTCTCAATTTATATTTTAGTTAACTTTAAAAATTGTTAACATTGTTAAAAAATTGTCTGATGAAAATAAGTTTTGATTAAATGATTTATTAAAATTCTTAATGAAAAAAAAGAAAACCAAATTTTGATATGTGTTGTGGAAATTCTTCTGAAATTTTTCTATGATTTGAGAAATGAAAAAAATTTTTTTTGCAGAGTTGTAGTCCTTAAAAGACGTGCACAAAATAGCCTCCGGGATGGGGGCTTAGGTCATAACATATACGTGATATTTGCCAGTTTAGAAAAATCTCATTTCTGTCAAAAGTTCTGCGTGGTTATCCACAACCGAACCTCTTCCCCTATATTAAAGGATTTTCAGGTGTTTTTCTAATGGCTTAGAAATAATTGTTTTTGACGCTGCGACTGAATTCTTCAGTCACTGCGCGCTAAAAAAGTCTCGAACTATTTAATAAAGAATACGTAGTGCAACTAATAGGTAAACAGCGCCACTTGGCTTTAAACGCTTTAAATATGATCTAAAACTAAAGTACACTACCGTCTGAAAGTGTGCGAACGCTAACAGCTCGAGCTATTAAAAAACACACCCGCACAGAAACAGTTATAACTCGGTGAAAAATGAAGCTAGATGCTTTTTTTAAATTGCATTGGAAAGCTTATTAAATTTCCAATGAAATGCCACTATTTTAAGTTGTATTGCATAAAAAGGAAGCGAGATATCATGTTATGAAATCTAAAAAATAATTCTATTTTTTTCGGAATTTCTTACTCTGACTTTGACTCCTGACACAGTTTAGCAAAGTTTATGAAAAAAATTGTTACTTTTACAGACAATTCCTTGTAACCAAAGCTTTAAATAGAGACCAAGAACAGCAAAAAATATTTACGGGTTTCCGAGATATTACAAAAAGAGTCGGACCGCGCAAAGCAGAATTTTCAATCATCAATTTCTCTAATTTGCCGTTGAGTCAATTACTTGTTTGTGAAAAAAGTGTCGAAAATTAATTTTACCAAGTACATTCTTACTGGGATCCACTTTTTAAATATCGATATATAATAAATTAAATTAAAAAATGGATCCCAGTAAGAATGTACTTGGTAAAATTAATTTTCGACGCTTTTTTCACAGACAAGTAATTGACTCAAACGGTGAATTAGAGAAATCGATGATTGAAAATTCTGCTTTGCACGTTCCGACTCTTTTTGTAATATCTCGGAAACCCGTAAATATTTTTTGCTGTTCTTGGTCTCTATTTAAAGCTTTGGTTACAAGGAATTGTTTGTAAAAGTAACAGTTTTTTTCATAAACTTTGCTAAACTTTGCCAGGAGTCAAAGTCAGAGTAAGAAATTCCGAAAAAAATAGAATTATTTTTTTGTCTTTATAACATGATATCTCGATCTTCAGTCTCGTGGTCTCAAGGTCGACTACTCACGCGGGCAAATTTTTTTTCGTTAATTTAACATTTTTCTTCTCTTAAACCAGTTCAGGACTTTTTTGCGAAAATTCAACAAATAGTTCAGAAATTTACTACAGTTATCCCCGAACAGCTTAAAATATTATTTCAATCTATGGTTTTGTAGCATTTCTTGTTTTATTTCCATATCCTGAGTTCTTGAATAAGCTTCTAAATAACCCTTGAACAAAGTTTCTCCGTGTAATGCAAAAAAAACAAAAATTAAAAAAAAACATTTAAAACTGTTCTTTTGTTTTATTATAAACTACAGATTTTTAGAAAAGTTTTAAGATTTAGAAAATCAATAAATAATTTTTTAACACAATAGTCGGTCAAGACCAAAAACTTAAAAAAAACAAAAAATTTTCAAGGAAAAATATGGTCAAAAAAGTTGTTTGCCTTATTCTAACCTAAAATAATATAAAATGAAAAATTCAGTAACGGTGGTGGATTTCTATGCAAGACACGTTCTTTTTTAAAACGAAATAAGAATTTTTTGCTTCGAATTTGTCAATTTTGAGATAAACTGGACCAAAAACTTTTTTAAAAAAACTTAACTTTCTATGAAAAAATGTTGTAGATAAAAGTTGTTTGTATTTTTCTAATCTAAAGTAATATAAAATTAAAAAATTTGTAATTTGAAAAAATTGAGTTTTCAAAATTTTGAAACTACTGTAGTTTGTGTGGTTTTCGACGTAAATGGCTGGCTAACGAACTCGATCTGTATTTTAACACTATTTTTGTGCATGCAAAGATGCAAGTTGATGCAATAAGTTTTTCAAGAGTTATCGAAGGAACACCATTGTGTTTACAGACAGACACGAAGACAGACATACAGACACACTTTTTCTAGACCATGTTTTTTGGACTCAGGGGACCCAAAACGTCGAGATTTCATGAAATTAGCGAAAGTCAATTTTCGACTGAAACTAATACTTTCTCATGTGATGAGAATGTAAAAAGGTGGTATTACCGAAAGAATTCAATTAACCACACACGAATCATTTTTTTACAAAATTCTATCCAAACTTTTAAATATTTTTAAAAATAATAAAAAGGTCACAAGAATTCAAATATTTCCAAATTTTTTAAAAGTTTTTTTCGCAATAATTGTATTATCTCCACTAATATAAGAAAAATTATTGCAGAATTTAAATTATTTTCGCAAAACGAATACAATTTTTATGAAAATTTTAATTATCATTATAAATAATTAAAATCACCTATGAAATTCAATTAGGTTTAAAAATTTTAATAAAATTCTTGGCAAAGTTTCAATTATTTTCAAATTTCCACAATTTTCGACTAAAGTTCATTTATTCACAAATTTTTATATTCTTATTTTTTTATTGTTTTCTGTCAAAATTCTATGCAAATTTTAAAATATTTTTATAAACCTAATAAAAATTTTGCAAGAATTTAATTATTTTCTGAATTTTTTGAATTGCATAATTTCAATTATTTGAATACTTTTATAAAATTCTTCGCAATAATTCAACTACTTACGTTCAAAATTCCAATTATTTCTAAAGACTTTCTTACGAATTTAATGATTTCAATACCTACAATTTTAATAAAATTTTCAAATGAATTCAATTATTGGAAAAATTTTTTTGATAAAATTCTATACAAACATTTAATTATTTTCAAAAAATATAAAAAATTTCCTAAGAATTCAATTATTTTCAATTTTTTTTTATTAATTTCTTCGCAATTATTACACGTATTTTTATAAATAATAACATTTTTTACAGATATTAAATTATTTTTATAAATAAAAATATTCTTTTTAGGAATTTAATTATTTATTTCCATAAATAAAATTCATCGCTGAATTTTAATTATTTTTAATACAATATTTTAATGGAATTCCTTGCAAAATAAATATTTTAAAAAACAAATTAATCGTTATGATATTATTGATGTGGACGTTAACAGTTTAAAAATTTGTGAAAATAAATATTTAAAAAAAAAATTCTCCTGATTGCCAGAATGGTTTAGCCTGCTTGAATTTATAGGAAATATTCATAATGATTTTAAGAACTTGTAGTAAAAATATGACAAAAAATCTGCCCGCGCTCCGCGCGGACACATTCTCGTCCGCGCTTTGCGCGGTGGGCTCGCAAGATTCAGGGCGCCTCGGGGCGCGCGAATATCGGTCGTCGCGCTCCGTGTGTTGTTGCGCGCAATTAGCTCGCTTCGCTCGCGATGTGTTCTTCGACTGTTGTTCATTATATGAATTCTTAATCCTGTTTCAAAAAACATTTCTTTTTCTTAAAGTTACTATGACTGTAAGGATTACATTCTCATCACATGTTTTTGGTTATGATTGCGAGATTAAGTAGACTTAAATGTATATTTTTGGTGTCTATGAGTAAAATTGTGAAATTTCTGCTAACTCTTTTAGCAGAAACATGATTTGCTGAAAAAGCTATAATATTCTAAAAGTATTAGAATTTAGAAGAGACTAATGAATACACTTCTTATGAATTAAATTGCAATATGGGGGAGGGTGTGAACACAAATAAATCAAATTATTGTTTACAAAATTGTTAATAAAAATGTGTAATTTTTAAATTAACAATTATACAAATATTTTTATTTAAAAGAATGAACAATTTCGTGTGATCAGTGTGTGTTTAATTAATTTACTGTGAAAGCATTTTGAGATATTCATTATTTTTATGATATAAAACAAATATGAAACAATTAATAACTAATATGCCGTATACAATAAAATAATAAAACATACAATGATTACAAAAAAATGTTCTCACTTCTAAATAAAAACAATTGCAGGATTGTAAATTAAAAAAACTTCGCAGGAGGAAGCAAATTTTTTAGATGAACATAAAGAGGAATTGATTTTTACGTTTAAAAAAAATTATGAAAACACCAGAAGGAAGCAAATTTTTTTTGACGATCCTAATAAAGAGGAAGCAAAATGTCTATGAATTAAACATCTAGACTCAAATCTTGTTATACTCTAGATTCTAGAACACAGTAAACTGAAATTCAGGTGCTATAGATATAAAACGTATTCATCAGTAACAGACTTGTCATTCGAATGATACTGCAAAGGCGAAAGAAACGAAACCAGAATATATATAAAATATTTTACATATACGTCTGCAATAAACATTGAACTTTTTTTACAGAAAAATATGACGATATTACAATATGCTAAAAAAAGTAAGTCTGTGGAACAAAAAACTATATAAACTAATAAAATAATGAATAATAATCAAGAGTTATCGTGGCAACACCATTGTGTCTACAGACAGACACGAAGACAGACATACAGACAGACACTTTTTCTAGACCATGTTTTTCGGACTCAGGGGACCCCAAAACGTCGAGATTTCATGAAATTAGCGAAAGTCAATTTTCGACCAAAACTAATACTTTCTCATGTGTTGAGAATGTAAAAAGGTGGTGTTTTTTAGAAAATTGGTCGTATAAATTTTCAGAAAATCATCCTCTATTTTTATAATTTTAAATATTTTTTCAAATTTCAAACTGTATTTTGAAGAGGACAAGACAAAACATTTTTTTCACGATTCATTCAAGTTTTATCACTTAAAGTTCAAATGTATGTAACTTCTTTAAATTTAGCTTTTTTGATGTATAAAAAATACGCATCTCTTTACATTTTCTGTTGAATAACATATTTTAACGACAGCTAAATCTATAACTTCATGTTAGTCGAATTCAATTGGCAACCATTTGCAAAGTTAGGAGTTTATTTTTCAAAAACACCTGTTTTTGAAAAATGTCAACGGGAACTTTATCACGCTTTATTATATTGCCCCCCACGGGGCAAGGATATTTAGTGCTAATATGGCACGGTACAATCCTGCTAATGTCACTGAAAATTATAAAAAATGTTTAATTGTTATTTTTGGGTTGACATACACAATGGTGCGTAATTATATATGGAAAACAAAGATTTTTGGCCAAGAAATTGGTAGTCATCTAAAGAAAATGGTTTTAAAATGAGATTCAAGTTCAGACGAATTTTAATGAAATAACTAGCAGTCTAACGCGCGCATCTCATATTTCGTTCTGTCCTTTAGGCATTTTGAAATAAAGATTTTAGGTCAATATTTTTTAAAACGATCTTATAAATAAATAAAACAATTTAATTGTTTTATATAATTGTTTTTGTTAAGAGTAAATATTAATTTTAAATTATATCCAGCATATAGGAACGTCGCAACGCGGCGACGCTATGCCTAAGGATATTTGACACCCTGATAACGCCGAATACCTCATCATGAGAATGCCTTTAACTAAGAAATGCTTATAGAAATAATTAGAAGGACAAAAGAAATTATTATTTCTCTTCTCCTTCCACTAAATAATAAATATAGTAAACAGTTATTAATAATTGTATCGGCGCAATCAATGCTGCCCACATCGAACCTTGCGGCAATATTACCTAAACAATTTCAAATATCAAATGTAAAATTGTTATCCAAATTTCAATTCTATAAAACATAAAGAAGGCGCATTTGCAGCCAAAATATGTAATGGATCAAATCTGTTAAATTCAAAATTTTTGTTAGTGATTGAAATTTTTTGCTGTTTAAAAGAATAAACCATATATTCGTAAAATCAATTTCTTTACTTACCTAACTAAACCTGAAATTCAAGTAATTTTCAAAATTAGTGCATTTAACGAAACAGACGGCAACTTTTAAAAGTAGGATAACGTCCCCACAAAATAAACAAGGTCCTTCAGACCTTGGCAGCTTGGAGCCTCCCCAAATAAGAATTTAGAGCCATCTCAAAAGCTCAATATTTAAATCAATAAATTCTCGTTTGTAACAAGCTGATGGTGGCAGCGGTGGGATTTTCCTACGCGTGACCGCCCTGCTTCGTTACCTGGTAACAATTGTTACCAGTGGCACCAACATTAAAATTTTAGAATCACTTTCTTTAACTCTATTAATGTAAGTAAGAGGGCATTTCTCTTGCCCCAAGTATCCACAGATTTAATAACGGAATATTTTAAATTCATAGAAGAATTTTGTTTTAAAAGACTAAGAATTTGGCTCTCCAATTTCGGTTGTAGATGACGACTGATTCTTAGTGGATTTTGGCTCTCCGACTTCGGTCGTTGATGACGACTCAATCTATCAGAACACTTGCCTTCTAGAATTTTCTGGGTTTTAGAAATCTTGTAAAGAAAGATTTGAACATCTAGGACTCCGGTTGATTGGGAATTTGGCTCTCCGACTGCGGTCGTTGATGATGACTCATTCCTAGTCTTGATCTTGGCTCTCCGACTACGGTCGTTGATGACGACTCGATCGACTGTGAGAAATTGATTTCAAGTGGATCGTAAATAAGATTTGTTTTGACCCTGAAAGATTCTGTTTTATTTATCAGGATGAATTCAAACTATGCCTAACAAACCGAGATTGCGCGGAAAACGTTCAAAAAAACGAGTACGCAATCAAACTCAACCTAGGGAAATTTCTGAACCAACAACAGAAATTTCATCGCCGGTAATTTTCAAAAGACCTTTAACACCCCCTATTAAAAAGAAACAACCCTTAAACGGTTGGAAAGAATTTTCGGATTTCTTTGAACACCTTTTAAACAAGGCTGAGGCCGAAATTAATAAAAATAATAAACGTCGCGAAATTGAAAATAGGGTTAAATTATCCTTAGAAATACGCGAATCAAATAATTAAATTTTATTTGTATGCTTTTATTTACTTAACATCCGTATGACAATCCGACAAATTTCTAATGACTTCGGAGTCATTGTTATCAATTCCGAGTTCTTACAAAACGAAGTAGTGAATGTGTCTCTAAACAGTTTCTACAAACATAACTACATTTGTCAAACTGCTTTAAAACTAGACTGCCCTATTTTAGGACACCCGACTGCGGACTATGTTAACGACATCTACGTAGACATTTTAGGCGTGGTGTATTTGCAATTTGAAAATCAAGAACTTTGCTTTTATGTGGTAGACTTGTTTTATTCAGATACCTGGCTAGTCGCCCCGGCTATCCTTGGGCGAACAGGTTGCGTCGGGTTGGGTTTCTTCTAAATAATCCATAAAAGAGTTCACCACCTACCACAACTTATTTCCTAAAATATCCTTTAAAGTCAACTATTAATAGTGCTTTAAAAGCGTAATTGTTGGGACTAGTTTCGACTAATCTTAACGACTAGTAATACAACCTCGCCGTTTTGTGGGTACAAGGCCGCAGGATTGGAAAAACTTCTGGTCGAATCCTGGTGAGTTCCGATTGGAATTCGGAAAGCAGAAAATTTATTTTCTTCTTTCCCTTACACTAGGAAGCGCCGTTGTGAGTACTGATCGTCCCGCCTAGGAGAGCATCTCTGGCTGAACTTGTATTTATCGCACTGTTATAATAATAAAAAAAAATTCCAACAACATGTCACCCAAAAATGTCCTCTGATCCAAAGAAACCAAAAAGAGGAAAACGCGCCGGTAAACGACGCATCTTGATCACACAGGAATCAGCTGTGAAACCAGAATCCGAGCTTTATTTTAGCCTTGTAAAACCATAAGCGAATTAGAACACTTAATGCAGGATCTAAATCTATAACTTCGAGCCCTTGAATATGGACATAAACACGAAAATTACAGCCCGTTCTCCTTTTGCTGTACCTATAGTAAAAATTGTCAAAAAGGTAAACAACAGATTAATAGTAGATTTCACTAAAATAAATGCACAAGTCAACAACTCGAAGTCCCTAAGTGAAACCTGCATTCTAACCGAAAAGAAAATCTAATCCCTAAAGGCTCAAGTTGCAGGAATTTTCTACGGTGGGGAATCTCCTGCCCTTTTGAAAGTTGCAGTCACTTAGTTATTTTCTACTCTCACATAACTACAACCACTTACACTTTTCGTACAAATATAAAGCCGTAAGTATAAATTTTTATATATAAATTACTAGTAACACTTTTATGCATTTGAAGTATCCTCGCGTGATCATGGCTCAACCCCCGCAAAACCTTGACGCTAGTGTGGCTAACGCCTTAGATCGATTAAACCTACGAACAAGCGCAAGTGACATCCCTCTTTTTGACGGTAGAAACCCTTCTCTGAAAGAATTTCTGCAAGCCGTACAACGTGCGGGAATTTTCGTTACGGATACCGCCGAACCCGAATTCCTTAGAGCCGTTTTAAGTAGATTACAGGGAGCAGCATGGGACAGCTGTAAAAATAAAGATTTTGATTAATTAGACGACCTACTTGATCACCTAAGGAAGCGATTTGCCCCAAATAAAAAGTACCAATGGTATTTCGAAAGCATAATAACCCTTAGGCAAAAACAAAGGAATTTTCGCCCGACGGAGGTTTGTGATTCGAAAGAGGAATAGCTCCGCCGGTAGTTTCTTAACCCGAGGAAAGATGACAACTATTACCATGACCATGCTATGCCTATTCTCAATCCTAGTGATGACAACGGAGCGGACCTATTCCCGCGATGTGGAGATGACCTCTGCCAGTGATCGATACCAGATCACTCCCTTCAAGTCCAGCAGCGGGATATATTTCGAATACATCGGAGAAGTCAGGAGATCCGTCAGTAACTGGAGGATTGCCGTATTCCTGGATGTGGGCAAGCAGACTCGATTCTTCGATGATTTAAGGACCAGACTGGAACGAATGAAGCAACACTGCAAACCTGACGAAGAATGGTGCAACGAGTTAGTTGGATATTATGATTGGGAAGATAGATGGGAGATGGCCGCGGAACTACAAAAACAGTTCCGAGTCCAAATCGAAGAATTAGAAAATACTAAAAAGACCCTACCATCCACGATGACTACGCAAATACGAGCAAGGCGTTCGGTTCCACTACTGGGTTTCTTGGGAAAGATTGCAGGACCAATCGTTGGAGTATTAACCTACGACGACGGCGAAAAATTCAATGCTGCCATCCAAGATCTCAATGAAGCTCAAGCCAATTTGTCACACCTTGTCGGAAAACAGACCCACGTAGTGAGATCACAACTCGACTCGTTGCACTCTCAGGTACAACAACATGGATCCTTGCTACAAGAACTGCAGAAACAACTTCATGTCTTGATTGCCGTAGGGAGTACCAAGTCGAAAGCAGAAATGGAGAGGAGAAATCTAACATATGCCATCTTCAAGGCATTAAGACTGGGACTTGATCACAGCATACAGGCCACCAACACCATGTTGGAAGCAGTCCACGAAGCCAGGAAGGGACATTTGCATCCTGGCCTCATAACACCTGAGCAACTGGAACCGATCCTCCGAGAAGTACAGGACAACCTCAAGGATGTTCAGTTTCCATTGACTGGACCAAGAATCAGCATCGACGAATTGATGCGCATTTCCACCATCACCATCCTGTGTGAAAACCATCAAATTAAGGTCCTCATTGACATCCCTCTCCTGGAAAAGTACAACTATCAAGCCTTCAAAATCCACTCCCTACCAACTGTTCAGGAGGTGTTTGAAAATAATACCGGAAGAGCTTATATAAAATCTAAATTCGATTACCTTATTATTGATGAAGATCAGCGAACATATCTGTTGCTAAAAGAGCAGGAATGGAATGCTTGTAAGTCGACAACATCATTTCACGCCTGTCTCCAAGGTGCTCCTATCTATGATCTCCGTGAAAGAACATCTTGTGAAGCCCTGCTCCTAGTTCGGCCCAACGCAGAAGCTTTTAGATTTTGTGATGTTCGTATAACTAGTAAAGCGGATTCCTACTGGAAACCTTTGACCACCATTGGAAGTTGGATGTTTTCCTTTGCCACCCCAGAAGCGGCAACGGTTGCTTGCCATTCCATGAGTCCGATCAAGGTCATGCTGAATGGAGTTGGAATCCTCAAGTTGGGACCTGGATGTTCCCTCAAAAACTAAGGACGCTATAATACCAGCCACTACTTCTCAAGAGGGACAATCAGAGTTTATATTCGAATCAGATCTGCATTTAAACTTGACGAAACTTTCTCCAACGTTAGTAAAATATAATCACCTGTTAGCGGACACAAGAATCTTAACGAAATCCACCGTTAGCGCTGACTCGAGATTGACCACTTTCGAATTGAACTCCAAAACATTAGATGAACTTGAACAACAGCTACAAGAACTCGCCATGCAACGGTACCATAAAGGAAAACACTCAGCGTTGATCTACGGCTCCTATGGGGCTATTTCTCTGCTGCTCATACTGCTCACTGTATACCTATGTCGGGCACCACTTAAAACCGGAACGTATAAGCTGTCTCAGTCCATTTTCTCCAACCAAAAAGACAAACACATCCCAATGCCATGACGAAGGGGACCAATGACTGAGATTCCACCACCCAAGAATACCACCAAACTATACGAAGATGTTCCGTCCTCCAGTAAAACCACTGCTAACGAAGAGGTGACTGTGCAATCAAAAACAGTCTTGTTCAAGCCGGCAACTATTCCAAAAGGGGAGATAAAATCTGCAACTTTTGAAGACAAGTCAACAACGAAGATCAGATGACTAACCGAAGGGTTAAGTTCCAAGCTGCATGGAATCCAGGTAGAGGAGACTTCCATTAAAATAAATCAACCACCATCTTTTCGCCAACAGTTTCCACTGAACAACACAGCAAGACAACAAGGAAGACCCTCAACTCGAAGAGGTTAGTGCTGACAACGACCCTAATAGAAATCCAAAATTACTACTCGAGACATCTTTGGTTTCGTAAAAAAAAAATTAAAAAAAAATAATAAAAAAAAAAATAAAATTTTTTTTTTTAAATATTATATATATATAGAATTCTATAGATAGAGAAAGAAGTATTGAATACGCACGATACGAATTTAATATGAAAGGTTTTTTTTTATATAAAGTTAATCAAATATATACGTACCTTTATTTCTCTTGATTCAATTTCTATATTTCAAAAGGGAAGTAATTACTCTTAATATGAATTCAAAAAAAAAAAAATTTCTCATTATACTGTTATAACGACTTTGTTTTAATTTAATTACTACTTCACTATGATTTCTGTGTTACATAAAAGAGAATAGTTTAAGAATTTATTCAGTATATAACCTAAATATTAAATTTTAGCTATCTTCAATGAAACAAATACTTTATAAGAGATATATATATATATATATATATATATATATATATATATATATATATATATGTGCATATATACGTATGCGTATGTATATATGTGCATCTATTGAGAAGATTTGTTGATAGGTTGTCTAAATAATGAGTACTAATTTGCGTGTTAATTTAGTTTTATTTTATATACAACCACTAAGAGCACTGAAATAAAGGAACCCATGTTTGGTTTCCTAATCTAATTCATGGATTCGAACCCATAAAGGGTTCTTACAAACCGTCTCTCCCTCAACTAAGTGAACATTGAACGGACCAGGCATCCGAGAGTTGGGTAACCGTAGGACGTATGTACAGCTCCGGCATCTCCAGACGTACGGACGTAATTGATGAATTACCCTCCGTGGAAGATCGTGAATGACGTCCGCCTTAGAAACAAAATATATATATATATACTTCCACCCTGAGGTGGAAGTCAACTGCTGCCCCTATCGTATAGTATAACCCGCAGTTGCGAGCCTCCCGTTGAAATATATTTCATCCAATCGGTCAAATAACCCCTTCAAATCAGGCCGCCCATCAGTTGCACGCCTGGGTTTATAAAACTGTAACCCTGTATCCAAGGGTAGTTGCTTTGATCTAGTCCCCCTACTGTTCATTTTGGAAGATACCTAAATATAAGCAAAACATGGTGTTAAAAGATATTTTAAGATTTTGGTTGAGTTATTAATAAACAAAAGGGTCAAGAAAAGCAAAGTTTTGCAATGAAGTTGCCTAAAAATAACAAATTCCGAGTTGCCCCACTTTAGAGCCGTTTTTAGGCCATTTCCAGCCGAAATCCGCACTGCGCCGGAATATGAAAAATGTTAAAGCTAGGGATCCGAAGAATACCCCGGTATACTCTAAACAAAAATTGGTCAACTTTTGTAAAAGTTATTAACAAATTCTGAACTGCCCCACTTTAAAGCCGTTTTTGGGCCATTTCCAGCCGAAATCCGCATTGCGCCGGAATAGGAAAAATGTTAAAGCTAGGGATCCGAAGAATACCCCGGTACACTCTAAACAAAAATTGGTCAACTTTTGTAAAAGTTATTAAGAAATTCCGAACTGCCCCACTTTAAAGCCGTTTTTGGGCCATTTCCAGTCGAAATCCGCATTGCGCCGGAATAGGAAAAAAGTTGTAGCCCTGAGTCCGGAGAACAATGCAGCAATAATTAAATGAAAAAAAAAAAATTTATTTATTTTAGTTGTTAACCTTTGCCGAGCGCGCAAAGAGTTGTCGGCTACCGCCGCCGACCACGGGTGGCTGCCGCCCGTTGAACGGCTGTCGTGCGGCGAAAGAAAGAATAATGTGTTAAGCGTCTTCCAATTTCTTTTCTCGATTGAAATAACAAAGTCTTTTTACTTCTAAGATTTTACCCAGTTGCACAATGCTTGCATAGTGTCACAGATGACTTACATATTTTTATTACATTCCGCAGTATCATTTTAATAATAAAAAAAAAATAAATAAATAAATTTTTACATTTTCAATATTTCTAAATTTCTTGTAATTAAAGAATATAGGACAAAAAAAAATTTCTGAATTTAACGTCAAAATTTAAGAATGGCGGATGGAAAATGTCAAACCTAGCCTAAAAAAAAATTGTTACATAAATCGTTGAAGCGTGTATAAAATGCGCCCTGCTAGAATTACGATTAGAATTTGTGCGATCAGGGAATACTGTCATGTAATTATTGAATAGAAATTGGATAGTAATTATTAAGAAGGAAAGAAAAGATAGGTATATTAAAAGGGGGAGAGGGTAATTGAATCAAATCCAGGTACAGGTGTGAAAAAGATTACTTACGGTAGACCAAAATCCCCTCACGATGTAATCGTTTTTCACAGAGTCCCAGACATATTCCTGACGCCAGTTACATCTGGAGTATGGTCGGGCACTGACGGTATCCTTTAGGCTATTGTTGAGGTACCAGAGCGCGACGGGATCCTTCCTGCGCGGGGCTTTCTCCCAAGGGCCAAATTCGATAAGAAATCTGATTAAGAGAGATATTTTATCTGAATTTACGCAGCAACTGACACACACGCGCAGTATTAAACGCATTGCATATTATTTTAATTTTTTTTATTTATTAAAACAAATTATATTTTAGAGATGATAGTTATTGTAAACATAACTTAATAACACAAACCACAAATTTAATAAGTCATAAGTTCAATTTGATCACTGCAAGTTATATTTAAAAAAAGGACGTCTTAACAAAAACACCACGAAAATTAGTACACTTACCCTCTAAAGTTGTTCTGCAGGAACACATTCTTTCGCTCAAAATACCGTCTCACCCTTGCAGAATGGGACATCGTAGCACGCTCTGTCTCATCAGGGGTCATCGCAGTGCACTCCGGCTCACACAGAAACAGCTTCGTTAAAAGATAGCCTCTTGTTGTTGTAAACTTGTCACCCGGAATCAGGCCGCAGATTTCCCGACCCCGTTGAAGCACGTCTAAAGCTTCTTCAATAACGGAAGGAAAACCCTCCGAGCTCGATTCCGAGGGCGTAGGGCACATCGCTTCCCTGCTGCAGTCGAATCCTGCGCAAATATCGGGGACCACCTCGCGAGTATTAAAAGACATTTTTTTTCTCTCCACAACTATTATTCCACTCGTAGCACCCTGACTCTTGAGACCGCGCTTGACTTTGAAACCTAACTCTAATCACGCTGAAAGACGGAAGAGCACTGAACCACTGGACAAAGACGCTGGACCGCGACGCACCGACAGTACGTGACTAATCTGACGGTTCCCAATTGCGTTCGTACTACTTGGAGATGTGCGGGCGTAGGGTTACAAATATAAATGCCTGATTGAGTTAAGCACCACTGAGACGGTTTAAAAATGTACTATGCTGCGACAAAAAAAAATTTGTTTCAATGATAAAGTAGATTCAGATTTTCAATTATGGGTTCACATTTCAGCTGTAGTTACCAAAAGCCAAGTATACTCGTTAAAATTTTGCATAATAGCATAAAACTAAGAATACGAGAGTTATTGTCTCAATTATTCGAGAAAATAAAAAAAAAATATTTTTTATATAATCACAATAACAATTAAATAAATAAGATATGTTATTTGTAAGGCAGCTTTCAAAGTCTATGCTTTCTGCTTTGCATTGGAAATTAAATTTTGAAAGCTATTCTATGTTTTGTACTTAAAATTCTTTTTTTTCGAAACCATTTAGTACTTAATAAGTAACCGGGCTTGATACCCAATATATTATTATTATTGTATCCTAATCATATAATCAGAGTTTTGATTAATAACTACTCAAAAGAACTAGGCTATACAGAAGCCACTCCCACTATGCTCATATTAAATATAAAATTGTATAATTATTTTCGAAATATTGAAGAAATTTTGTTAAAACATCGCTCTACTACGTGCATCTCTAAGTTCAAGGCATCAAGGTTTTCGGGGACGAAAACTGGAATTTTTACGGTGGATTGTTAAGAGTAAATATTAATTTTAAATTATATCCAGCATATAGGAACGTCGCAACGCGGCGACGCTATGCCTAAGGATATTTGACACCCTGATAACGCCGAATACCTCATCATGAGAATGCCTTTAACTAAGAAATGCTTATAGAAATAATTAGAAGGACAAAAGAAATTATTATTTCTCTTCTCCTTCCACTAAATAATAAATATAGTAAACAGTTATTAATAATTGTATCGGCGCAATCAATGCTGCCCACATCGAACCTTGCGGCAATATTACCTAAACAATTTCAAATATCAAATGTAAAATTGTTATCCAAATTTCAATTCTATAAAACATAAAGAAGGCGCATTTGCAGCCAAAATATGTAATGGATCAAATCTGTTAAATTCAAAATTTTTGTTAGTGATTGAAAGAATTACATTGAGAGGTTGTGCGTGTGCGGGAGTGGTCGGCGGCAACACACACAGCTGCGCAACCGCTGGTTATAGGAACCAACACACTCACTGGCTCCATGCTACGGGCACTAACACAAGCGCGCTATGCTTGCCTCTAATTGCTACCTTGTGCGTAGAACTTTCCTTTCCCCTCGGGGCCCATGAGCTGTGGAATACAGTATCAAAACAAACACACGTGCGTTACAGCTGACTCAATGTCACAAGGCTTGCATGACTTGTGCTATTTAAACCTATGCTGTTTAATCTTACGCATCAAGCTAGATGCGCAAACAACAAATTGACAATAGTTAAACATTTTGTTGTAAACATTTTAGTTACAACAAAATGACGGAGGACATTAGGTTGTGTGTATATGTGCATACGCATTGCTCAATATGTAACTACATATACAAACAAACTATAAAAAGTAGGAACAATATAATTACAATAAATAAATTATACGAACTGTAATAACTAAGATAAATAATAATTCATTAATTAAACAATATAATTATTATTTAAATTCTAAGTTATTTCAAAAATAATGTCTCGAAAAGTATCATATTAACAGACTATTTCCGTTCTCACGGACCTACCGTGAGATCCAAAAACGTCAGCAAAAATGCATAGACCAATGGGCCCACGATTTTCTCCTACTCCTTACTCCTACTACCCAAATTTTCCGTCTTCCCCACTTTTTGCACTAAAGGTAAGGGTTAGAGGCTTGTCGCGAAATATCAATCATTGCAGTACGAATTCTCGCTTCTTCTCGAAGACACCTCTCCTGGGTCTAACCTGGCAAGTGTTTTGGGACAGAGAAATTTCGCGAACAAAAAGCCCGTCCGCGACCCGGAACCCGAATTGCATGATTCAGGGCAGACGTTAAAATTTTTGAATCCCCTGAGCCGGTGGAGTCCAGTGTGGACTAATTTTGGAGAGATTTCAGAATTATTAATATAATTTATAATTTTGAAATCTTGTTATTTATAACCGGCCGGTTGCATAGATATTGCCCGCGTCCGTTCAAACTTCAGTGGCCCACAAGTGAGATCAAATTCCCTATCTATCTATCGGTTGCATAGATATTGCCCGCATCAGATTGACAGAGAAGAGATCCACAAGTGTGATCAAATTTCTTATAAAACACACTATAACCATTCTGTATTTAAAGGAATTTTGCTGTTTAAAAGAATAAACCATATATTCGTAAAATCAATTTCTTTACTTACCTAACTAAACCTGAAATTCAAGTAATTTTCAAAATTAGTGCATTTAACGAAACAGACGGCAACTTTTAAAAGTAGGATAACATCCCCACAAAATAAACAAGGTCCTTCAGACCTTGGCAGCTTGGAGCCTCCCCAAATAAGAATTTAGAGCCATCTCAAAAGCTCAATATTTAAATCAATAAATTCTCGTTTGTAACAGTTTTATTCGTGGCGTCACAAAAAAACGCCACGTAAAGTACAACACTTAAGGGAGCGTGGGGGAATTAGAGCCCATTAAAGAAAATTATTTAAAAACCCAACTTATCTTTACAATAATTTATTGGTTTGATTATTTTCTTCTCATTTTGTTCACCCAATCTTTGAGGTAATGGGAGCTTTCACTTGAAATTCAAAAAAATTTAATTAATTTACATTTTTTAGGAATATTTTTTATTTTCTAACAGAAAAAAGTGTTAATACTTATAATCAAGCCAAACTTCAGTCTTAAAATGAATTTTTCCCTAAATTATACTGAGAGAAATTCCTAGTTATACGACCAAATTCTCGTGGTGAAAAACGTCTTTGACTACGATTGAAGTTGTTCGAACATGACTGATCATAGTTGCGTTGACGATAAAACCTAGTTAATATAAATTTAATTTCAGGTTATAGAAACCAGGATCATGGTTGAAACTAAAATTGTGGATATGATTGTAAAGCTATAATAGAAATAATTTACGTTATCTATGATAAAGAGGTTAAAATTATGTTTTTTCATCTTCTCATTTTAGAATTTATTTTTATAGAATTTATAAATAATGTAGTCTATCCTTTGTTGTCAGAAAAATAAAATTTTAAGGAACGGCAAAGCGCTAGGCAATGATGGAATACCGAGCGAGATCCTAAAAGTGGTGGTCGCAGTGTATCCGGAGTTGCTTCTCAACGTCTATAATGCATGTTTTAAAGATGGAGAGTTCTTCAGCGACTGGAAAGTGCAAAAGTTGGTCCTTCTTAGGAATGGCGATAAGCCTCCAGATGAAGTCTCATCATTCAGACCAATTTGTCTGTTGGATACGATAGGAAAACTTCTAGAGGCTATGGTTCTAGAAAGATTTCAGGGAATCCTGGTAGGCGAAAATAGCCTATCGGAGAACCAGTTTGGCTTCCGAAAAGGCCGGTTGCGAATGATGGGCTTCAGTACCTGGAAGCAACGTTGGACCAAAGGTTAAACTTTGCCCAACATGTGGATATCACAGCGCTCTAGGCCACCGAATGTATAGGTAACCTATCTAGGTTAATGCCTAACATTGGTAGTCCCAGGGAAAAAAGCGGCGCTTAGTGGCGACTGTGGGTCTAGCAAAGCAGCTTTACGCTGCCCCTGCATGGGCCGACACCTTAACGACCCGCAGCATCTTGGATAGGTTACTTTCTGTACAAACAGGGAGTTCACGGAGAGTAATCTCAGCCTATAAGACGGTGTCTGATTGCACTGCTCTGGTTCTTGCGAGTACACCGGCAACAGATTTGTTGGCAAAAGAAAGACAGGAAATCTTTCGTATCAACAAAGAACGAGCGGTCTCGCGGAAATAACATAGGAGCAGTAGTCTAAAGATGGCTATCCGCAAAGCGTCAAGAATCAGACTTGTCGATAACGCAGGCAAGATGGGATAGGGAATCCAAAGGAAGGTGAACTTGCCACCTAATTCCCCACCTCGCCACCTGGTTAGACAGAAAACACGGAGAGGTTGGCTACTACCTTACGCAAGCAATGACTGGTCACGGCTGCTTTGGACAGTACCTTCACAGATTTAAGATCAGAGAAGAGGCAAAATGTGTGTATTGCGGCGCTAAAATTAACGACGCGGAGCACACTCTCTTCTCCTGCAAGCAATGGACTCCCCCTGGTGGTTAATGGAAAATAATTGTTTAATACGACGGACAGGGAGGACTAAGAGAGAGGACGTCCACTTGCGAAGTAAAACCAATAGGTAGTTCCGCAAGTGGAAAAGACGTCCTAGAATAAGACGGGAGTGGTTTTTAGTGGGTCGACCAGAACAAGAGCGGTCATCCTCACATAACCTGGAATCTAAGAAAAGAGAATAATATTTTAAATCATGTAAAAAGAATAACGATAGTGCATCAGTTGAACAACCTTCAAACATCTTTGCAACAGGAAGGAAGAAAAACCATCTATACAGAAAGAGAGGGCTTGAAGAGACACAAAAATTAGAAAGAGATAAAAGATTAGTCCACAGCAGCATCAAGTATTAAAAAAGTAAACAGGCTATGATCATACCCACCACTATTTTGAAGAGACATAAAAATTAGAAAGAGAGAAAAGATTAGTCCACAGCCACAAGTAAAAAGTGCACAGGTGTGCACTATCTAATCGTCAACAAGTGAACAGTCTCCCAGTATACCTTTCAACATTATTTAAAAGTGAACTCCCAGTAAACCCTTGAACATTATTCAAAAGTGAACTCCAAGTATTAATTTAAACATACTTCATTAAAAGTGAATTATTCCCCAAGTATTAATTTGAAATCAGTTTCAAATCAACACCTCATTCATCAATTTTCGAAATATAACTTTTAATAATTTCCAAAAATATAAATTTGGAAATTCTTTCGAATATCTACAAAACTCTAATATTGAAGTATCACATTCCAAATTTCGAAACATCTAAATTTGCTTAAGAGGCGACAACTGTCTGGGACACGGAGGTATTTTCGGAATACAATACACTATCTCATTAGTGTAAACACCAGCACAAATACTCCACCATTAAGGACAACAATTAGGCGGTCCCTTTTCGTCTAGTGCTCATCACCACTCAAAATTGAATTACCAGATAATCATCACACCACAAGTAATCGTTATTCTTTAAGTAAGATTCATAATTTTGTACTCATTGTATTTTTGTCAACTCTTTTCTTTCTTGTTGGTTTTTTAATAAATTATTCTCTCACAACATTTAGTAGGCACATTGACTTATCGTCATCCCAAATTAGATTCATTTATGAAATTAATTTAAAACAAGGAACGTTAGGTATATTTAAAAAGGTTTCTTGTTTTGACGTAACAATACATATAAATATCATTTTTATGAATGCACTTAAAACAATAACTTCGTCCCATTTCAAAGGAATCAACAATTTTAATAGTTAGTAAGGAGCCAAGTAGAAACAGTAAAACAACAATCTAACATAATTTTACTGACTTTATAATGACCATTATATAATTGTTGCTTCAAATATATTCTCGGATATATTTCAAGTCCTCAAAATATTCATTATATACAATGTTACTTTAAGGACTGTCCTCGAAATATTTATTATATACTATTTGTTACTATAGGGACTGTACTCAATAAAGCCATCAGACATAAAATATAAAAGAGTCCCCAAAGAAGTTTATTGGTACTTTAAGGACTGTTCTCAATGTAGCCTATACGTACAAAAAACATTGAGGACCGTCCTCAAAATTCACAAATGTCCCTAAAAATGACATTACCTATTAATAAATGTCCTCAAAGTAGACATTAAATATGAACTCAATATTCAAAAATACAAAATAGCAGATTATTTATTTAAATGGACCAATTTACTCGAAACTTGTTAATCCGGATATTTTAACACTTCTCCGAAAATCCAGGAATAGGATAAAAATCAGAAGAATTCCGTAGGGTTGAAAACGCTGGTTTAGAAAGTGAAGATGCTGATCCAAGTCCAGAAAATCTAACTAGTGAGCAGATCAATACTATTAAAAGGAGGGAATTAATTAACACTCAAAAATGACGTGGTTTGAAATTACTATCAAATTTCTTGGACTTTACAAATACTTCTGCAACGTACCAAATATAATTTATTTGAAGCAGATCATTAATTCATTGATACGCTATATGTTTCGAGTAAATTGGGACATTTAAAAAAATAATCTGCTATTTTGTATTTTTTAATATTGAGTTCATATTTCTACTTAACGACCCCAAAAACTAACGAGTAACAAGTTTTGAAGAAATTGGGCCATTTAAACAAAAAATAGTCAGCAATATTGGGTCCGCCATTTTGTATGTTTGAATATTGAGTTAATATTTCTAATCAGCGACCCACAAAAAACCCACGAGTAACAAGTTTCAAGTAAATTGGGACATTTAAACAACAAATTGTCACCATATTGGATCCACCATTTTGTGTTTCTAAAAATTTTGCAAAATTTTAACATATTTTGATTTTTTAAACCTCCAACACTGTTAGTGATCTGTATAATTCCAATTGGAATGTTTTTTTCTTTTTAACCCTTTAAGGACCAAATGTACAAAATTTTTACCTAAGCCTCGACAGTTCAGAATGAAAACGAAGTGATAAAAATTTTGAGTTTTTGGGGTCGCTGATTACGAATATGATAATGGTTTTCAAAAATTCGAAATGGTGGACTCATTTCTCCAAACTTCTTCGGATTCACTTGAAATTGGTGACTCGGGATTTTTTGGGATCGCTGATCATGTTTTGCACATACTTCAGCCGTCAAAATGTCTACTAAAAATGACGTTACCGACTCTCACCGCGCAGAGGTAAACGTAGATTTTGGAGAGTCTTATTTCTTTATTTTTCCCTTTTTTCCTTAATATAGTTCTCTATTCTTAAAACCAATTTCAAGTGAATCCGAAGAAGTTTTGAAAAATGTGTCCTCCATATTGGATCCGCCATTTTGAATATAATGTGTCATAACTTGTCCACTATTTTGGATTTTTAAAACGGCTAGATCGTAATTGATATAGTGCTTCAATACGAACATTTTGAGTCCGTACACGTTATAATTGAGCCCATAAAATTTGCACAGAGTTCTGATCCGGTTGACATGGAACGTCCCATATATGTGACCTGGAATGTTAAAAGGGACCTTACGTCCAAAATCAAGTTTTCTAGAGAAACGTTCTTAACATTAACAAGCCGATATTAATATTTTTGCATATTAAAATAGCTTGAAATTCGTTACTCGGGGGTTTTTGTGGTCCCTGATTACGAATCTGCTATCAAAATTCCAAAATTCTAAATGGCGGATCCAATATGACGCCAAAAATGTAAGAATCAAATAGATTCGCTTGAAACAGTTTGCAAACTTACCAGATTTACTCTATACATGTTGTTAGGAGGTTTTTGGCGTCGCTGATTATGAATCTAGCATCAGATTTTCAAAATTCAAAATGGCGGAGGCAATATGGCGGACAACAAATTTTTAAATTATCTAAATTTGTCTGAAATTCATTTCTTGAAGGTGTTTGGGGTTACTGATAGGTATATAGGCTAATAGGTATAGCTATAGGTGTGGGATTTATTGTGTTGAAAAGAGCAGATCGTTTTCTATAAGAATCACTAATAAAATGAAAATCTATTTTTTTGACATTTTTATTAATGACAATTTAATAAATTGTACCTCTAGAGGTATCAATTAGTAATATTATTTTTTCTAATTTTCAACAAAAGAAAAGTTACTGCCCTGTTTTATCATACTGTTATGCCTTTACGTATGCAACCTGCTTTACTCTACCATTCTGTATAGCCATTTTATCCCCAAATCAAGCAATTTACATCTGTCAATTGAAATCGTAGAAATAGGATTGTGTCTCGTAGAAACATCGTACCGAGACAAAATAAAGTTTTACTAATTCTTTATTTAATTTCACTCCTCAGTAAAGGTTTACTTTTTTTATTAAGCCGTTAGTTTTTTTTTAAAAAGTGATCAAAGTGTAAAAATACAGGAATGTGGGGGAGAGTGGGTTGGCAACACTGACAGTTCTCGACCTGCAACGCCGTTAATACTTTGGATAATTTAGAATTAAATTAATAATATTACTCAGCAATGTTAAACTGACAGGTGAGCACTTTATATATTATTATTTGATTATTTATAACATAATTTACCAAAAATATTAGATAAATCTACTCTTTTAATACTAATCTAGTAATTCTAATAATAGTTTTTATTTTATTCGTGAGTATACACATATATATTCACACATATGCATACAACACACATACACTCAATAAATACACATGTATACTCACACATATACACTAAATACATACACATGTATACTCACTAGGTTGTCCGTTAAAATGTTACTTTCAAATTTGTTCTACACAACCCCCCAGTTTGGTTCCAATAAATTAAAAGAAATTTTTACAATATTTAAAGCCAATTGATTAATATTAACACGTGCCCGTAATCTATTGAAATTTCCCGTTGATTATACATGGGAAAAATGTACTATTTAAAAAAAATTCATAACTTTTTTCATTTTTATGCAAAAAATTATTCAGGTCACATTTGTCTTAATTTTTAGCTGCACTATAAAATAGCACATTGACAAAAATTTAGTTTTCAAAAATTTTCAAAATGGCGGATTTTTAAAGTGGGTCATAAAAATGCACCACAATGTATCCACGGTTTTATCACATAAATGCTGTCGGAAATTCAACGAATTTTCTTTCTGAGAGGTAAGTTATAAAAATATAAATGTAAAACAAATTTACATTATGTATGTAAAGTTTACATACATCAATCGGCTTCAAAATTTGGAAAAAATTTTTAAATTTTTTTAACCAAACTGGGGGGTGGCGTAAAGCAAATTTGACAGTTACATGTTAACAGACACCCTAATACTCACACACATACACTCAATACAAACACATAAAGCCTCAAACATATGAACACAACACATGCACATGTATACTCGCACATATAAATTCAATAGGTAAACATGTATACCCACACATATACAATAAATACGTACCCATGTATACTTACACATATACACATGTATATTCACATATATAATGTACCCTAAAAACATTGTTTTGAATTCTTCGAAAATTTGAGATATATATATGAGCGATTCCATGTCAAGTGATCAAGGTGGAGAAAAATTTTTCTCCAATCGTAGCAAAACTTGGGGCTTTTGTAGTACTCATAGATAGTAATTTTTCGTGAAAATATTTTTTTACCCAGTCCATTATTTTCCGAGGGGGAGGGGGTTAAATTTTTGTGTTTTTCAGTGCAATGCTTATTTCAATAATTTTTTACTCTTAAACAAATAAACATACAAATTTGACAAAGTACATTTTGGAAAGGTTTTTTCATGCTCTTTCGATTGGAAATAAGCATTTTGAAAAAAAAAATTTTATTGACCCAAAAAAATCAAAATTAAAAATACATTTCAATTTTTGGGGGATAAAGGTACGATTTTTTTTTTTTATTTTTTTTTTAAACGAAAGCTGAGGTTTTTTCCTAAAAGGACATATAAATGATAAAGTGGGACTAGAATGTTTAAATATTGAAAAAAAGAATTTTCTCCAAAACGGAGCTAAAAACCGGGTTTTGAGCGCTCCGGCGAGTAGAAAACTCTTTTTTTCAATGTTTAAACATTCTAGTCCCACTTTACCATTTATATGTCCTTTTAGGAAAAAACCTCAGCTTTCGTTTAAAAAAAAAAAAAAAAAAAAAAAAAAAGTACAGTTCTCCCCCAAAAATTGAAATTTATTTTTAATTTTGATTTTTTTGGGTCAAAAAAATTTTTTTTTTCAAAATGCTTATTTCCAATCGAAAGAGCATGGAAAAACCTTTCCAAAATGTACTTTGTCAAATTTGTATGTTTATTTGTTTAAGAGTAAAAAATTATTGAAATAAACATTACACCAAAAGACCCCTTGATCACTTGACGTGGAATCGCTCATATGCATGGGGCATTTCATGTCAAGTGATCAAGGTCAAGAAAAATTTTTCTCCAATCGTAGCAAAACTTGGGGCTTTTGTAGTACTCATAGATAGTAATTTTTCTTGAAAATATTTTTTTACTTAGTCCAATATTTTCTGAGGGGGAGGGGGTTAAATTTTTGTGTTTTTCAGTACAATGCTTATTTTAATAATTTTTTACTCTGAAACAATTAAACATACAAATTTGACAAAGTACATTTTGGAAAGATTTTTTCATGCTCTTTCGATTGGAAATAAGCATTTCAAAAAAAAAAATTTTTGACGCAAAAAAATCAAAATTAAAAATAAATTTCAATTTTTGGGGGAGAAAGACCCAATTTTTTTTTTTAACGAAAGCTGAGGTTTTTTCCTAAAAGGGCATATAAATGGTAAAGTGGGACTAGAATGTTTAAGCATTGAAAAAAAGAATTTTCTCCTAAACGGAGCTTAAAACCGGGGTTTGAGCGCTCCGGCGAGTAGAAAACTCATTTTTTCAATGTTTAAACATTCTAGTCCTACTTTACCATTTATATGTCCTTTTAGGAAAAAACCTCAGCTTTCGTTTAAAAAAAAAATTGGGTCTTTCTCCCCCAAAAATTGAAATTTAATTTTGATTTTTTTGGGTCACAATTTTTTTTGAAATGCTTATTTCCAATCGAAAGAGCATGAAAAAACCTTTTCAAAATGTACTTTGTCAAATTTGTATGTTTAATTGTTTAAGAGTAAAAAAATATTTAAATAAACATTGCACCAAAAGACCCCTTGATCACTTGACGTGAAATCCCCCATATATATATACTAGGAGGGCTCTGTCCCCCGGCGCGCTTCGCGCGCCAACACTCTCATTGAGGGTAGCAGAAATTACTTAACAATTTTTGACATTTAGGTCAATTCCGCCCTCAAAATTGCCCTAAATTTTGAGGGTAGCGGAAATTGTTTGTCAAATTTTGACGTTTAGGTCAATACTGCCCTCAAAATTGACCTAAATTTTGAATAAAATAAAAACTATTATTAGAATTACTAGATTAGTATTAAAAGAGTAGATTTATCTAATATTTTTGGTAAATTATGTTATAAATAATCAAATAATAATATATAAAGTGCTCACCTGTCAGTTTAACATTGCTGAGTAATATTATTAATTTAATTCTAAATTATCCAAAGTATTAACGGCGTTGCAGGTCGAGAACTGTCAGTGTTGCCAACCCACTCTCCCCCACATTCCTGTATTTTTACACTTTGATCACTTTTTGAAAAAAAACTAACGGCTTAATAAAAAAAGTAAACCTTTACTGAGGAGTGAAATTAAATAAAGAATTAGTAAAACTTTATTTTGTCTCGGTACGATGTTTCTACGAGACACAATCCTATTTCTACGATTTCAATTGACAGATGTAAATTGCTTGATTTGGGGATAAAATGGCTACACAGAATGGTAGAGTAAAGCAGGTTGCATACGTAAAGGCATAACAGTATGATAAAACAGGGCAGTAACTTTTCTTTTGTTGAAAATTAAAAAAAATAATATTACTAATTGATACCTCTAGAGGTACAATTTATTAAATTGTCATTAATAAAAATGTCAAAAAAATAGATTTTCATTTTATTAGTGATTCTTATAGAAAACGATCTGCTCTTTTCAACACAATAAATCCCACACCTATAGCTATACCTATTAGCTAAAAAACTTAGAAAAACATCAGCACAAAAGAAATGTATAAAAAATGATCGGATTTGCTTGAAACTTGTTACTCGGGGTTTTTTGAGGTCGCTGATTACGAATCTGACATCAGATTTTCAAAATGGCCGATCCAATATGGCAGACAAAATTTTTAACATTATTTAAACGGCCCTGAAATTCATTTCTTATGGGTTTTGGGGACGCTAAATACAAATCTGGAATTAGATTTTTTAAATTTTTGTCCGACATATTGCCTCCGCCATTTTTAATTTTGAAAATCTGAGGTCAGATACGTAATCAGTAACCCCAAACACCTTCAAGAAATGAATTTCAGACAAATTTAGATAATTTAAAATTTTTTTGTCCGCCATATTGCCTCCGCCATTTTGAATTTTGAAAATCTGATGCTAGATTCGTAATCAGCGACCCCAAAAACCTCATAGCAACATGTATAGAGTAAATCTGATAAGTTTGCAAACTGTTTCAAGCGAATCTATTTGATTCTTACATTTTTTGGCGCCATATTGGATCCGCCATTTAGAATTTTCATAGCAGATTCGTAATCAGCGACCACGAAAACCCCCGAGTAACGAATTTCAAGTAATTTTAATATGCAAAAATATTAATATCGGTTTGTTAAAAAGTGGGGGGAAATTTCCAAAAATCGTCGGTTGGGTGCAGAAAGGTGCCAATTCAGACTTGTCGTGAAAAACGTGCCGTTTCAAAAAACACGTAAGAAACCTGCCTCTTCAGCTACGATTTGGAAAACATGTCAACTCAGAATTGACGTTCATTTTTTTTCATTTTAGGTACAAGAAAGAAGTTGTCCATCAAATAATAAATAATCAACCAATTAATTCAATAAATCAGTAAAAATATTCCCTTGTCAAAAAAAATCATCCAAAATGCAACTAAAAAAATTATTTTTGTACAACTTTATAATCTTTGCTTCAAATTTTTCTGTACTGCCAAATGTCAACCTAAAATAAAAAAAATGAACGTCAATTCTGAGTTGGCATGTTTTCCAAATCGCAGCTGAAGTGGCAGGTTTCTCACGTGTTTTTTGAAACGGCACGTTTTTCACGACTAGTCTGAATTGGCACCTTTCTGCACCCAACCGACGAAATCATGTTTTCTGCTTTTTTAAAAAAATTTCTACCGGATAAATCCGACGTGCTAGAGCCTTGTCATATATGTCAAATTAAAGCCTAAACCCTTTACTTAAAGAAAATAAAGCGATATTGCTGACAACAAACTAAATTAGCTGTCAAAAATAATTTTTTTAAACAGTTGGCAAGCATAAAAAATTGACTCACACAGTCCGTGAATACAACTGTTTTAAAAAATTATTGGATTCGCTTAGAATTCATTACTTTGGGGTTTTCGGAGTCGTTGATTACAAATATGATGTAAAAATAAAGAATCATAATCAACGACGACAAAAACCCCTGTGTAACAAGTTTCAAGTGAATTTGATCAATTTTGAAAAATAAGCCCGCCATATTGGATCCGACATTTTGAATTTTTTAAATGTGACAACATATTCGTAACCGGCGACCCCAAAAGCCCCTTAGTAACAAATTTTAAGCGAATCCAATCATTTTTCAAAATAGTTTAATTTACGGACAGTGTCAATCAATTTTTATGCTTGACAACTGTTAAAAAATCATTTTTAAGGCTAATTTAGTTTGTTGTCAGCAATATCGTTATATTTTTTTTAAGTACAGGGTTTAGGTTTTACTTTGTCTCCTATGACAAGTCTCTACCACGTCAGATTTATCCGGTAGAAATTTTCAAAAACAGCGAAAAACGTGATTTTTGGAAATTTACCCCCACTTTTCTCAAAATCATGACGTGATGGAAGATTTTCGTTGCCAGATTCGGATTCAGCGCACCAAATACTGCGGGAAATCACTTCTCAACCTCTGACAAGGGCAATTTTTATTTTCTTGCAGGCTTGTGTAATTTAAAAAAAATATTAAATAATTTTTTCTTGTCTTGTTTGTGAACTGCATTGATTAAAACATTTTCAGAATGTGATATTAGGACATTATCACATTGCAATATGTGAAAATCATACTTTTGCAAAGAATGTTTTAAATTTAATAATGAAAAGTGAATTTAAGAATAGAGAACTATAATAAGGAAAAAAGGGAAAAATAAAAAAATAAGACTCTCAAAAATCTACATTTACCTCTGCGCGGTGAGAGTTGGTAACGTCATTTCTAGTAGACATTTTGACAGCTGAAGTACGTGCAAAACATGATCAGCGATCCCAAAAAACCCCGAGTAACCAATTTCAAGTGAATCCGAAGAAGTTTGGAGAAATGAGTCCGCCATTTTGAATTTTTAAAAACCATTATCATATTCGTAATCAGCGACCCCAAAAACCCCTGAGTAACCAATTTCAAGTGAATCCGAAGAAGGTTTGAAAAATGTGTCCACCATATTGGATCTGCCATTATAAAATTTTGAAAACTACTATCATATTCGTAATCAGCGACTCCAAAAACCACTGAGTAACCAGTTTCAAGTGAATTTGATAAAGATTTCAAAAAATGTGCACCTGGTATATATTATTTTTTAAATAGTTAACTTTGAACGCCATTTTTTTCTATGTTACTACATTTTAGGTTGGAAATTTTTGACGCCATATTTATACTTTTGAGATGTATTTCTTTGCCATAAATTTTAAAAAAAATTTGATTTCTAAAGAAAAATCTTTAAAAAATCGTGTTTTTTATTAAATAATTGTATGTAATTTGTTTATTTATGAATTTATAATATTTTTAATGCGGCATTTGAAATAGCGGTTTCAGAGCTTTAAAAAAGTATATTTCAAAATTTTTATCACTTCGTTATCATTCTGAACTGTCGAAGTTTAGGTAAAATTTTTGTACATTTGGTCCTTAAAGGGTTAAAAAGAAAAAAACATTCCAATTGGAATTATACAGATCACTAACAGTGTTGGAGGTTTAAAAAATCAAAATATGTTAAAATTTTGCAAAATTTTTAGAAACACAAAATGGTAGATCCAATATGGTGGACAATTTCTTGTTTAAATGGCCCAATTTACTTGAAACTTGTTACTCGTGGGTTTTTTGTGGGTCGCTGATTAGAAATATTAACTCAATATTCAAACATACAAAATGTCGGACCCAATATTGCTGACTATTTTTTGTTTAAATGGCCCAATTTCCTCAAAACTTGTTACTCGTTAGTTTTTGGGGTCGCTGAGTAGAAATATGAACTCAATATTTAAAAATACAAAATATCAGATTATTTTTTTAAATGTCCCAATTTACTCGAAACATATACCGTATCAATGAATTAATAATCTGCTTCAAATAAATTATATTTGGTACGTTGCAGAAGTATTTGTAAAGTCCAAGAAATTTGATAGTAATTTCAAACCACGTCATTTTTGAGTGTTAATTAATTCCCTCCTTTTAATAGTATTGATCTGCTCACTAGTTAGATTTTCTGGACTTGGATAAATTATATTTGGTACGTTGCAGAAGTATTTGTAAAGTCCAAGAAATTTGATAGTAATTTCAAACCACGTCATTTTTGAGTGTTAATTAATTCCCTCCTTTTAATAGTATTGATCTGCTCACTAGTTAGATTTTCTGGACTTGGATCAGCATCTTCACTTTCTAAACCAGCGTTTTCAACCCTACGGATTTCTTCTGATTTTTATCCTATTCCTGGATTTTCGGAGAAGTGTTAAAATATCCGGATTAACAAGTTTCGAGTAAATTGGGCCATTTAAATAAATAATCTGCTATTTTGTATTTTTGAATATTGAGTTCATATTTAATGTCTACTTTGTTGATTCCTTTGAAATGGGACGAAGTTATTGTTTTAAGTGCATTCATAAAAATGATATTTATATGTATTGTTACGTCAAAACAAGAAACCTTTTTAAATATACCTAACGTTCCTCGTTTTAAATTAATTTCATAAATGAATCTAATTTGGGATGACGATAAGTCAATGAGCCTACTAAATGTTGTGAGAGAATAATTTATTAAAAAACCAACAAGAAAGAAAAGAGTTGACAAAAATACAATGAGTACAAAATTATGAATCTTACTTAAAGAATAACGATTACTTGTGGTGTGATGATTATCTGGTAATTCAATTTTGAGTGGTGATGAGCACTAGACGAAAAGGGACCGCCTAATTGTTGTCCTTAATGGTGGAGTATTTGTGCTTGTGTTTACACTAATGAGATAGTGTATTGTATTTCGAAAAATACCTCCGTGTCCCAGACAGTTGTCGCCTCTTAAGCAAATTTAGATGTTTCGAAATTTGGAATGTGATACTTCAATATTAGAGTTTTGTAGATATTCGAAAGAATTTCCAAAATTATATTTTTGGAAATTATTAAAAGTTATATTTCGAAAATTGATGAATGAGGTGTTGATTTGAAACTGATTTCAAATTAATACTTGGGGAATAATTCACTTTTAATGAAGTATGTTTAAATTAATACTTGGAGTTCACTTTTGAATAATGTTCAAGGGTTTACTGGGAGTTCACTTTTAAATAATGTTTAAAGGTATACTGGGAGACTGTTCACTTGTTGACGATTAGATGAATATTGCTGATTTCCAAAAAATTACTCTCTGATCTCTGCTTAATTTTTCTCTCTTTTTATACGAAACTGTTCCATGGTTTAGAATCATACACGTGTCGTTATTACATAGATTGAGAGTGGGAGAGCAAGGTAACTATGAACACCTGTGCACTTTTTACTTGTAGCTGTGGACTAATCTTTTCCTTCTTTCTAATTTTTGTGTCTCTTCAAAATAGTGGTGGGGATGATCATAGCCTGTTTACTTTTTTTAATACTCGATGCTGCTGTGGACTAATCTTTTATCTCTTTCTAATTTTTGTGTCGCTTCAAGCCCTCTCTTTCTGTATAGATGGTTTTTCTTCCTACCTGTTGCGAAGTTGTTTGAAGGTTGTTCAACTGATGCACTATCGTTATTCTTTTTACATGATTTAAAATATTATTCTCTTTTCTTAGAATTATTATGATTTGTAATTTATTCAGATACATATAAGACATATAATATCAATTGCCATTTATTCAAAAATATTATAATTATAATGCAATAATATGAAATAGATAAAATATAATCGTAAAATATATACGTAAAATATAATATCGAAAACAAAATACATGCATAAGTATTTTTTTTGTAGTCGGAAGTGGAAAATCTGCGAATTCAGATACCTGAGTAATGAATTTCCAGGTTATGTGAGGATGACCGCTCTTGTTCTGGTCGACCCACTAAAAACCACTCCCGTCTTATTCTAGGACGTCTTTTTCACTTGCGGAACTACCTATTAGTTTGACTTCGCAAGTGGACGTCCTCTCTCTTAGTCCTCCCTGTCCGTCGTATTAAACAATTTTTTTCCATTAACCTGGTGGCGAGGTGGGGAATTAGGTGGCAAGTCCACCTTCCTTTGGATTCCCTATCCCATCTTGCCTGCGTTATCGACGAGCTTGATTCTTGCCGCTTTGCGGATAGCCATCTTTAGACTACTGCTGCTATGTTGTTCCCGCGAGACTGCTCGTTCTTTGTTGATCCGTACACGACCCATCTGTCGTTAAGATAGTTGTCCATCATTCGCAACCGGCCTTTTCGGAAGCCAAACTGGTATTTCGATAGGCTATTTTCGTCGACCAGGATTCCCTGAAGTCTTTCTAGAACCATAGCCTCTAGAAGTTTTCCTATCGTATCCAACAGACAAATTGGTCTGAATGATGAGACTCCATCTGGAGGCTTATCGCCTTTCCTAAGAAGTACCAACTTTTGCACTTTCCAGTCGCTGAAGAACTCTCCATCTTTTAAACATGCATTATAGACGTTGAGAAGCAACTCCGGATACACTGTGACCACCTCTTTTAGGATCTCGCTCGGTATTCCATCATTGCCTGGCGCTTTGCCGTTCTTCAACGTCGTTGCCGCCTTTATAAGTTCTTCCAGCTTGAAGAGCTCCTCCATCTGTACTACGCAAGAATAATCCTCCTTGGGGCTCGGTTCCACATAGGGAAATAGCGCTTTTATGATCTTTTGGACCCATATCGGATTGCCTAGGCTGGGGGTTTGTTGCCTTGAAACTAATTTCTTAGTAACAATTTTAAACGCCAAACCCCATAGATCGGTCTCGGCAATTCTGATTTGGTCCTTCCAGCACTTTCGTTGGCTACTCCTTATAGCCCGCTTGAAGATGCGCCTGGCTTTATGCCAATCTTCTCGCAGCGCGAGGTCTCCCTTAGAATGGGTATATTTCCTCCGCGCCGCGTTGCATTCTCTTCTTAAGCGGACTAGTTCGTCGCTCCACCAGTACAGAACACCTTTCCTTGCTTTTGTTTGGTGCAACTAAAATTTTTTACATATATGTGGACGTTCACATGAAAAGGGCACATTTTGTCGGTTCTAGTTTACGAGTTATTTGCAATTTAATACTTTTTTGAGAAAAACCTTAATTTTTTTTATTTTTTATTATCAATCTACATGTTTTGACAAGTCAAATAATGAGGTTTTCATTAATTTATCGTTAATTTAAGTTTTTCACTTTATTGGTTCTTTAGAAAAATAAAAGGGCCCATTTTGTCGGTCCTTTGCAAAAATATTCCATATTTTTGAAATGGAGGGTCAAAAAAATTAAAACTTCTTGATTTGTCATCTTTAAAGTACCTTGAACTCAAAACAATTATTATCTGAATAACTTCCGAGAAGAACCAGAGATATTCTGCCGTCCTAATGAAGAAAGTTGGTATTCGACATTTTTATGCAAAATGAGTTTTTTATATCACTGGATTCCTTACGAAAAAAGCAATCTAGCTATAGTAATATTATTCATAAATAATAATTAGTTTTATAAATAATTAGCTTTTAATTACTCTACTAACGTGAAATCATTTTGAAAAGGTCGGTACTTGCAGGCAAAATGTTCGGTAAGTGCTATTACTGCTTCAAAATGATGACGTATTTATGAACTTTCCTAGAAACACGGCCGTAATGGCTAGTACTGCCAGGAAATGTGGTCTGACTTGGATCGAAATTCTAATGTCAATGGGCCGTATTGCAAGTACCGACTCTTGCGTCCAGAATGGTCGTCGAAGACAGACTATGTTTCCTTGTCGGAAGAGTTGGTACTTGCATGTCATAAGCCTTATATACGTAATAGACAGCGAATACCGACCCTAGAATAGTGACGTCACTCGGCCGTAAGAGCACATACCGTCTCTGTGGCAGTATTTTCAACATTTAAAAATCAATTTTGGGCAGTAATCGACATTTTGTTTATAAATAATGAAAATTAATGAAATCTTTTAACTTTATTAAATAGAGCATACCAAAATTAGTTAATATCAATTGTCATTGTTTAATAAGTCTTAATTAATAGGCTACTGTAATAACAAACGTGTTTCTCTGAATATCTTGAAATCGCCCTGAATGCAAGTACCGACTTTCTTCATCACCTTGTAAAAAATGGTTTCTTAATAAGAAAATCGTCTTTTTTGGAAAAGGGCCCATTTTGTCGGTTTTATGTATTTTCAAAATTAAGGGGGGGGGGTGGTTTAAAAATTTTGAAACCTATTGGTTTTTCATCTTTAAGGTGTCCTGGACTGAAAACAATTATTATCTGAATAACTTCCCAGAAGAACCAGAGATATCACAATTAATAGGTATCACAATCTTTAATTTTGTTTTTCTCGAAATGAGGTATTTGTCACTATAAACTTTGAAATTCTGTAACTCATCGAATTTTTGACGAAAAAAGTTGTACGACCACTCAAAATTTTCGTAATTTTGCAAGGAATTCGCCCATATAGATAAGTCAAATAGTGCCAAAATGGGCCCTTTTCATGTGGACGTCGACATATTTGTTCACACGTGAAATTAGAATATTTTTCGTCTAAAATGAAAATCATCTTTTGAGAGTTTTTAAAATAAACTCGATTTTTCTCTTTTTTATAGGTTAATTGCGCTGATATTTCATAAAAAAATTGAGATATTTAATTTATTTTTTTTTATTTTACTCCTTTAAGGTCTTGTGAACAATTTCCCATAGACGAAAATTCATTTTTGTTATTAATTGTGGTTAAATTTTTAAAAATCCTCAAAAAATCTTGTTTTTTGCAATTTTTGTGTTATTTCTTAAAATAAATGAAGAAGCTGGCTTACTATTGTAATGTGTTTTAAATTACGTATTCCTATCTTCAAAATCAAAAAATTATTAAATTTACTACAAGTGTTCAATAATTAGAGTACTTTTAAACAGTAAAATTGGCTCCTTAGTTTCACTTTATTTTTATTTTATTTTAAGAAATAACACAAAAATCGCAAAGAAACAAGATTTTTTGAGGATTTTAAAAAATTTAACCACAATGAATAACAAAAATATATCTTCGTCTATAGGAAATTGTTCACAAGACCTTAAAGGAGTGAAATAAAAAAAATAAATTTAATACTCAATTTTTTATGAAATAACAGCGCAATTAACCTACAAAAAAAGAGAAAAATCGAGTTTATTTTAAAAACCCTCAAAAAATTATTTCCACTTTAGGCGAAAAATGTTCTAATTTCACGTGTGAACAAATATCTGTAAAAAAATTTTAGTGGCAAGACTTTTGGGTTAAACTTTATCGAGACTCACCGTGTAGCTCGTTCTCTATCGCCAAAATTTGATAGAATAAAAAAGAAGGTCCGACTTAAATATTAAAATCAAAATTGGTTTTTTTTAAGCGCCAGAGTTGCCGCTACCATAAAAGAATTTTTGTAACATTCAGTTTTACATTGAGGAGTCCTAAGAATATTAGAGCATCTTAACTCTCTAGTAATTATGTCGTCTCTAAAAACCAATTTCTCATACAAATACAAAGGTTTTTTAGTATTTAATATTACATGTGTAAGACAGCCGATACACTAAAGATGCCTGCTACGAACACTAAGCCAACCCAGCCTTAACCTATATGGTGTTACATGTTCATCACTTTTTAAATTAAATATAAATCTTAGACATGAGTTAAGTAGCTTTTCAAGTTTATAATTCAGTTCCTCAGTAATAGCATTACATATCACACAACAATAATCGAAGTGAGGGAAAATCAATGTAGTAACAAGTTTAATTTTAATTTCGATGGTAAGAGCTTTCCGTTTTTTTTAATTGCGATAAGATTGCATAAACGTTCTTACAAATTTTGCCAACATGCTTGTCCCAAGAAAAAGTTGGCCTAAAAATGACGTCCAAGTTTTTAACAGATTCAACAAAAAGGATAATGATATCATTAATTTTTAATGAAGGGCAATTACTTAAATTGACTTTACCGAAGGTTGCCACGGGAAACTTTCTGAAAGTTTTTGTGCTATGTGGGTAAGGAGTGCATCAAAGGCCATTTAGGAGTCGTTTTCGTACGTCACTTTATATCAACAGTGTCAAAATTTAAATTAGATCTGAAGTTACCTTCCATAATATTCAAAATCTATTTCATATTTTAAGTTAAAATAAATTAAAATAAATTGTAGACTGTAATTACAAAAATTAAAAAAACCAATATGCAATTTATAACAAATTTAAACCCTTATTTCATCTAAAAACAGGGGGTTTGCGCGCGAAGCGGACAGAGGGGCGAAAGCCCCTCTAGTTTATATTTTAATTTAATTAATATTACTTACTTAATTAATTCTGACAAGAAGCAATCTATAATAATGATAAAATATTTTAAAGGGTTGTGTGAGTTTGACAAAGAATTTTGATGACATTAAAACAACAACTTTAAGTGAAAGGGGAGCATTATTTGAGGCTTCAAGATGCTTGAAATGTGCGGATGCGCCCTGTCAAAAATCTTGTCCAACGCAATTGGACATTAAGTCATTTATAACTTCTATTTCAAATAAAAATTATTATGGAGCTGCAAAAGCAATTTTCTCGGACAATCCATTGGGACTCACTTGTGGAATGGTGTGTCCAACGAGTGATCTTTGTGTAGGAGGATGTAATCTTTATGCAACTGAAGAGGGACCCATCAATATTGGAGGATTACAGCAATTCGCCACTAATGTAAATATTTTTTTAATTTCTATGAATTTCAATCAGCGCTATGTAGCTTATTTGTTTATATTTCGTTAAAAATTGTCGATTTTTGTAAAAATGTTGTAAATGCGATGTTAATAAATAATAAAAATTGCAATTGTTTAAAAAAATTTAAGTAGTAAGAAATAAAACAAATAAAAAATTTGCATAGCGCTATAACTTAGCGAAATAATAAGAATTTTCTGTCAAATGGCTAAAACCTTGTCTTACAAGTAACACTTCCCAAGTGCCATACGCCGATTTTTCTAAAAATTGGTATACTACGAAAACATGGAAAAATATTTGACACGTAATTTTTTATATTGGCCCGTTTTGAGTTTTAAGGGTAGAACATAGTGTTTCACGTACATTTACTTAGATTTATAAAGTTTCTGTCGGTTCTCAACTTTGCTTAAAATCTTAAAATCGGAAGTTTTTAAAGAAATGTATTTACGGTAATCAAAATATATTTATCGTAACTTACCAATATGGTTTTGACGCGAAAACGCATTTACTGAGATAGTAATCACATAATGTCAGCAATAGAAGCAGTACTTCTCTGTTCTATGTTTCATAACACTGGCATACAAAAAAATTGATTCTCTGAGCTTTTGATCAGACTATGACTACTTTATATTTTGGGGTCGCTGAAACCGAAACTGAAGTTTATTTAACCCCGTCACGTCAGGGTTTTGAGATAACCTCAAAAAACCTCAAAATTTGACCCTACATTTTTTTAAACAAGAAAAAATTTTATTTTTAAGTCTTACTACCACTACTTTATGTTTTTGGGGTCGCTAAAACTAAAACTGAATTTCATTTAACCCCATCACGTCAGGGCGTAAGGACAACATGAAAAAAACCAAAAATTAGAAAATAAAAAGAATTTATTTTCTAGTCTAACTATAACTGTGTAATGTTTTTGGGGTCGCTGAAGCTGAATCTGAAGTCTTTTAGTTTCATCGACCCCAAAAACAGAAAGTAGTCATAGTCTGATCAAAAGCTCAGAGAATTAATTTTTTTTGTGTGCGAGTGTAATTAGAGAGTCAAAAAATCAATCATTGTCATATAAAATAATTAACCCTTTCGTATGTATGTGAAATATTGTATATTTTAAGTTCTATATAGCGTAGCGTTATATAGAGCTATCTCCAATCGTAATCCACCTGCTAGACTACCCGTCTAATGGGTTTCTTGACACAGGAGAGAGAAACTGTAGAAAACCTCTCCTGAGTAGGGGAGACCGGGGCGTAATGGATCACTTCAATTTTGAATTTTAAAATCTGACTTCATATTCGTAATCAGCGACCTCAAAAACCCCCGAGTGACAAGTTTCATCAAGATCTAACGTGTTTTTCTGAGATACCGATTTCACCCCTTAAATTTTAAAAGGGTGTTTTCTACCCTTGAAACTCAAAACGGGCCGATATATATAAAAATACGTGTCAAATATTTTTCGATGTTTTAGTAGTATACCAATTCAAAACCTAGTATCTCTTGAAGGAATTAACGAAATTTCATGGTTCTGGGACGAAAACAAAGCTTAATAAATGCAGAATACAGGAAAATTATACAAAAACAATGTTAACAAATTTTAAGGTTAAGAAGCAGCGTCAAAAGTCAGAAATTCCGTCAAAAAAATCACAAATCTTAGTCTGTAAGCTATAAAAATGACTCAAATTAAACAATATTACATATTTTGAAGGTTTTTGGGTCGCTAATTACGAATCTGAAATCAGATTTTAATAGTTCAAAATGGCCGACCTAATGTGGCCGAACAAAAATGCAAAAAGTTAATGAATTTACATGAAACTCGGTATCCAAGGGTTTTTGGGGTCGCTGATGACGAATCTGGTGTCAGATTTTCAAAATTCAAAATGGCCGACCCAATATGGCCGACCAAAAATGCAAAAGGTTATCGTATTTACATAAAACTCGGTATCCACCCAGTGTGCACGTTTCGGAACAATTCCGGAACCGTTCTGCAACTGTTCTTTATTTCAATTAACTGTTACGGAACAATTCCAGAACGTGCACACTGGGCAGGGGTTTTTGGGGATTAAATCATGTTTTATATTGTAAAGCAAAAATTAATAAGTTAACAAATAGAATTTTTAAATAAATTTTAATGCAATGCCAGTTCTAAGTTTGCTTTATTTAGCTGTCATACAGGATCCGCCAATTTGAATTATTAAAATCGGACTTCAGATTCGTAATTAGCGACCCAAAAACCTTCAAAATATGTAATATTGTTTAATTTGAGTCATTTTTATAGCTTACAGACTAAGATTTGTGATTTTTTTGACGGAATTTCTGACTTTTGACGCTGCTTCTTAACCTTAAAATTTGTTAACATTGTTTTTGTATAATTTTCCTGTATTCTGCATTTATTAAGCTTTGTTTTCGTCCCAGAACCATGAAATTTCGTTAATTCCTTCAAGAGATACTAGGTTTTGAACAGATTTTTAGAAAAAGGCACACTGTGCGGCGTATGACACTTGGGTAGTGTTACTTGTTAGTACTTTGTAAGATTGTGCCAAGTTTCATTGTTATATATTTATTATTGTAATTTATATATTAATAAGTACCAATGATAACCCTTTATTAAAAAAATAACTGGAGAATAGATTTTTTAACCCTCCTGCGCATACGTTTCCACCCACAAAGTCGCTTGCAAATGCATACATTTTTCAGAATATAGGATTCGTACGGCGATCGGTATCTAGGGGTTTTCGGTGTCACTGATTACGAATCCCGGGTCAGAATTCCAAAATTCAAAATGGCGGACAACAATTTTGAAGAAGTTTTCAAATCGACCCATCTATCGATATCTAGGGGTTTTTGAGGTCACTGATTAGAAATATAAAGTCAAAAATTATATCAAAATTCATACACAATTTTTATTTATTATTTTATATTCTTAATCAAAGACTACAATAGGAATACATTTTTTAATAAGAAAATTTTATTAAAACTGTTTTATGACATATAGAATTAGCCGTTTAGATTTTTTTAATTTAGGCTTCATATTTGTAATCAGCGACCTTAATAACCCTTAGATAGCGATAGACGGGACGATTAGAAAACTTTTCCATAATTTTCAGCCACCTCAAAAACCCCTAGATAGCGATATCAATTCAAAATTGTCATCCGCCATATTGGATCCGCCATTTTGAATTTTATCATTTTGACTCCATGTTTGTAAGCAGCGACCTCTGAACCCTTTGATAATAAGTTTTGGTAAAATTCTATGAATTTTTTTAAAAGTCCACTTTAAAAAAATATAATTGTCCGACATGTTAGATCCGCCATTTTGAATTTTTGAATTTTGACGTTAAATTTGTAATCAGCGCACCCGGAAACCCTTTAATAGACAATTTTTGGAAAATCCGATAAACAAACAATAATTTATAAAACAGAAATTTTTAACATTTTTTAAACATTTTATTGTAATATTTATTGTTAAGTAAATAATATATAGTGTGCTAAATAATTCAATTAGCTTCGTTTGTTCATTAAAAGCAATTTGCAACTTGTCCGATGTCTTAATATTTATTTTAACAAAAGTTATTAACGAAAATGTTTGGACGAGTATACTCGTCCTCATACATACGGTAACGGTTTAGTTTGGACGAGTATACTCGACTTTATGCGCAGGAGGGTATTTTGCATTTCGCTACAACTTTTTAAAATTTGAAAATTGCATGAAAGTGTATAAGTTTAAATTAAACATGTTCCATTTTCAAAATTATTTTTTATAAATGCACAATAGAAACCAAAATTGTCAATACCGTAAAAATATTTGATGATCTAAATTATAATTTTATTGCTGATCCATTACTCCTCGGCCCGAGGCGAAATTCGTCACCTTGCATTTCTCCAAAACATTGTTCTAGAAAAAAATTATAAGTGATATTAGGGCGTACTTTTTTTAATTGAAAGCTGAGATGTTAGGCTAAGTTTTTCACATGATGAAATTTTTATTAAAGCAAGAATGACGAAGTTAAGCATCAAAAAGTGAAAAGTGATCCATTACGCCTGGTCTCCTCTATTATCAGTAGTTGTCCGCGGAAGAAATTGATTTAAAATTTAAATTGTAATTATATAGATAAGTATAATAAAAATCATATCTTTTGTCATATATATTGAATGAAGACATTAAATTTAATAAATTGTTTATTTTTAATTTAAAACAAAAAATTAGAAATTTTAGGGAAAAGTGAAAAAAATGTTATTATTCTTGAAATCTTTATTAAAAATCGTTGAAAAAATTTAATTATTACCCACATAACACAACATTCCGCAGGAAGTTCAAAATGCAAAGTTCGAGAGTTTGCGTTGCAAACTCCCTGCGAACTTCAGGCGAAAACTAAATGTCCGCCCTTTTGCAAGTTCACAGAGCGAAGTCACTGAAAAGTTAAAACGTTAATTCAAAACGAATTATCTGTTATTTATCCGTGATAAGTTTGGAAATTATCACTGATAATTTTAGATAGATTATAAATGTAAATTTGCTCAAAAAATAAGACAAATATTTGTTAAATAATAAAAATAATTTTAAAATAAAACAAAAAAATTTATTTTGCTTATTTTATTATTTTATTATTATTCTAATTCATTTTGAAAAGTTATGAATTTTGAAGAAAGTTTTTTTTATTGTGAAAAACAATTTGTAGGGACTGGGGATTAAACGCGGGTTTGACGGATGGAAACGAAAACAATCAACCTAACCAACTGAGCTAAGGTAAAAGTCACAGTTATGGAACGTTTTCACAATGCTGTCCCTATTATGGAACAGTATTACAAAAATGAAAATAAATGGAATTATAATTGGTGATAATAATATTCTAGTCATTTCAATAACTTTTACACGATATAAGAATTATTATTTTTGTATACTATTTAATTTTAAAATAAATCTTTAATTGTATTTTAGTTTTTAAATAAAGGTAAGCCGGGTTTTCTATCAAATTAGCGTTCCATATTACGTACACTTAGTATTTGCATGTCCCGATTGATGGAACAGGAAGAACATATACATTAAACATAACCACAAATATTCTCAATATTTTCGCATTACTTTTCTACCCAAAAAATTGGTTTTATAATTATCTATTTAAATAGAAGTTGTTCTTTGTATTTAATTCTTTATAGTTCATATTAAAATTTTTGAGATAAGATAATACAATTTTAATTACTTTTTAAATAAAATAAGTGTTTCATAATTGGGACATTTATTTTGGAATACCCGTACATGCAGGAAACCATCGTTTCATAATCGGTACAAGTGCAGGGAGTCACAACTTAGTTAATATTATTTTTATTTCGTAAAAAATAAACATTTTGGGGCCTAAATACTGTTCACTACACTGAAAAAAAATTGTAATTGAACCAAGTAAATGCATTTACTTGGTAGAGTTTACTTGAATCAATCCCATATTTATTTGACGAGAGAAATTAATTTTCTTGTGCCAAGTAATTATTAGCACTGGATAGAGTTCTTGAATTAATAATTCAGTATTTGGTGGAAGTAAATATGTTATTGATCAAATCAAATATTTTACTTCTCCGAAGTACCAAAAAGGATTGTATCAAGAATATTATGTTTTTAAGCGAAATAGTAAAGTATTGTCTGGAGAAATCGTTTTTCTTAAATCAAATCATTTCATTCATTTGATTTGAAACTTTTTTTACTTAATACAATGCCGGTGTTCTTGATCCAAGAAAATATTTCGCTTCAAATGGATGTGCAACTTAAATAGCAGTTTTTGAAAACTGCCCATTGAGGCTTGGATGGCATAGTGGTAACGGTACAGCTTCTGATGCGCGCAACCCGGGTTCAATTCCTCCGACCGTGGAAAATTTTATTTCAAGGTATATTTGTTGTATTTGTGTTAAGTATTAATTAAATGTAAATACATATGTAAAATAACAATTATTTAATTATTTAAATAAAAAATTTAAATGTTAATTAATTAAATAATAAAAATGTTTGACCTAAGTATTAGAAATGATGGGATGAGGGTAAGGGGGGGGAGAGTTCAAGTAAATAATTTACTTGAATTGAGAAAATTATTTTTTTTATTGAAAGAACGGTGCCCAAAAAGGGCCAAAATTTGCCCATGAGGGAATTGTATGAGCATAATAGTTTTCAACAGTTTGAACCCTGCTGAAACCGAAAATGATAGGTAAAAAGTTGTAAAGTGGAGGGAAAGGGGTGAAAAACTACCCCTAAGTCCAGAATTCCAATAAATTATGAAAATTCATAACATCTAAAAAAATAAATCCAAATCGCTTGAAAATTGTTACTCGGGGGTTTTCGGGGTCGCTGATTACGAATATGATCTTGGTTTTTCAAAATTCAAAATGGCGGATCCAATATGGCGGATGACTTTATAAAAAAATGATAAGATTCGCTTGAAAATTGTTACTCGGGGGTTTTTGGGGTCGCTGATTACGAATATGAGATTGGTTTTTCAAAATTCAAAATGGCGGATCCAATATGGCGGATTACTTTTTTAAAAAATGATAAGATTCGCCTGAAACTATTTACAGGGGGGTTTTTGGGATCGTTAATAACGAATATGATATTGGTTTTTCAAAATTGAAAATTGCGCATCCTATGTAGCGGATGACTTTTTAAAAAAATGATAAGATTCGCCTGAAACTATTTACAAGCGGGTTTTTGGGATGTAAGTTGGATCCAATCAATGAAGATAAGACGCAAGGCATCTGACCAGTTAAGGTAAGATGTTTGTTGCATCCAATCAATGAAGATAAGACGCAAGGCATCTGTTGAGAAACATTCTCATTAAGAGAAGAGCAAAGTTAAAAATTCGTTACATGCAGATAAAAAACAATTGAACTGCAGTGGATATAAGAGAGAAATATTCTCGTTATGAAATGGATTTATTCAATGGTACGTTGCATGTAGATTAAAAACAAATGACCCCAAAAACTCTCCTGTAAATAGTTTCAGGCGAATCTTATCATTTTTTTATAAAGTCATCCGCCATATTGGATCCGCCATTTTGAATTTTGAAAAACCAATCTCATATTCGTAATCAGCGACCCCAAAAACCCCCGAGTAACAATTTTCAAGCGAATCTTATCATTTTTTTATAAAGTCATCCGCCATATTGGATCCGCCATTTTGAATTTTGAAAAACCAAGATCATATTCGTAATCAGCGACCCCGAAAACCCCCGAGTAACAATTTTCAAGCGATTTGGATTTATTTTTTTTAGATGTTATGAATTTTCATAATTTATTGGAATTCTGGACTTAGGGGTAGTTTCTCACCCCTTTCCCTCCACTTTACAACTTTTTACCTATCATTTTCGGTTTCAGCAGGGTTCAAACTGTTGAAAACTATTATGCTCTTACAATTCCCTCATGGGCAAATTTTGGCCCTTTTTGGGCACCGTTCTTTATAATTTTCTCAAATCAAGAAAATATTTTCTTCATTTGATACACAAATGTTCTTGAATTAATATAATCTGCATTTCTTTCGTGTAACTTAATTTCTTGACTGGATTCCATATTTTCTTGGATCAAGAACATAAACTCTCCTACCAAGTATAATATGTCAAGAAAATCGTTTTCTTGAATCAATACTATAATACTCTTGGCCGTATTCAATCCCACCATTTGCTTCAACCAAGAAAAATTTTCTTGGTTCAATACTATTTTTTTTCAGTGTAAATACCAACCTTTCAATCTATGCCCGAATTATTCATATTAACGCTCCTAATTCCAAAAAATTTTATATAGAATTTTAGTTATCTTAAAAAGCGTTCCATAATTGGGACTTTTACCTTAAATGGCAAACTACTGAAACACACAAAAAATCTTTCTCTTAAGTTACATGTGAATTTATTGGTTGACAGAAGAAACAAGTTAACTAATTAAATTAAATAAAACAATTTTTTAAAGTATTTATTTCAATGCTTTGATTCCCAATTAAATTTGTCGTCAATTTATAATTATGTTACTTAATAATTAAATGTGTTATATATAGGTTCTAAAAAAAATTTTCAATTTTATGAAATAAATTAACAAAATAATTTAATAAATTAAAAAATATCATTTATCTGTTGAAAATGTTGTACATTTAAAAAAAATAATAACCTTGATTTGCGAAAGAGAATTTTTAATAATGTTGTTAAAATAATTAATTATTTTATATTTTTTAAAAAAGGAAAAAAATATTTCAATTATACGAATCGGAAGCAAGTGGTGTCTGTTGAACGAGCTGAAGATAAGATACACAGACCACCATATACATTCAAACATACAAGCATGTTTGGTCGCTTAAAATATTATTAGAATTACTTAAATTTTTAAGAAATGCATATATTATGAAATCCCAAGCTATACACAGAAAAAAAGGTGGTAATATTACGAATGGTAATGGGTAAAAATGACTTGTGATAGGGTAAAAATTACGATTGGTAATATTACAGAGGGTAAATGCCTTGTTACATATATATGTACTTTCGGCTCATGAATTTCTTTAATTGCAAAATTATTTGAAAATATAAATAACTTCCTTTTTAATTACATAGGGGAGTGCTGTTAGGGTTGGACAGGTGTTAGGGTTGAGCCATCGCGTTTATTTAGTTTTATCACACTAGCGCCATCTGTTTTTGTACTTAAATTCTTGCTACTAATGCCAGTCAACTTTTCACATTAGTTTCAGTCAAGTATACGAACGTTTACTTTTGTTTTTTTCGAGTCATTGTTATACGCTCAACAGAAACTTTTTTGTGGTGTTAAAAAAAGAGCAGTAAATGTAGAAGAAATATGCAAAAGACAAAGTAAATTTATTGAAATTGTTTATTAAGATGTTATACGAAAATGTGAAAAGAAATTTGGGGTTTTGTGTAACGCGTTTGTGTTCTGTGTGGCATGTCGCAAAACGATGCGTGAGTTAGCGTTGAGCCAGGCGGTGTCGTAAGGGTTGAGCCGCCCAAAATTTTGCAATTACGAAGCTTACTTGCAACAGAAATTCATTTTTTGACTTAAGGAGGTGTCAAAAACTTTATTTCTAACGAAAAAAGAGGGAAAAAATTTTTTCGATAATCTTTTTTTATTGTTTTAATTTAAAAATTTTTTATATCATTCTTAAGAAATAAAATATCTACTGTTATGCAAAAATGCACAATATGGGATTTTATTTTAATTCCATGGTTCCTTTCTTCATTTTCAAGTGTCATTCTATTATTTGAAGGACATTTTTAACCATTTACCTAAATATTTAATTGATTTTCTACAGTGGCTCAACCCTTATACACCCATGTTCAACCCTTACAACATTATTTTTTTTTAAATTGCTTATAACTTTGAAACTTTTGGCCTAATTTTTTTGCAATGTACAGCAAAAACATTGCATTTGAGTTGATCTTTCCAACAATATGCGCGAAAACGTGAAATTCGCACTGCAGAGGAAGTTATGAAGAAAATTCAAAACTATGTCCAACCCTGACAGCACTCCCCTATTTAATTTTTATTTTTTTCCACAGGAATTAAAAGGTTTAAAAATGTCAAATATAAAAAATTATTTTTATTATTTCAATAAATATTTCCAATAATTTTTTAAAAAGTTCTTTAAGAATTTTCACATACATTTGTTTTAAAATTTATTAACATAGATAAGAAAATTTTTCTAAAAAATTATCGAAAACTTTCTATGAATTACGAAAAGTTTTTAAAAATTCTTTTAAATGTTTAGGAAAATTTCTTCATGAAAATACAGGAAAAACAAACAGTAATACAGGAAAAATACAATTTGAAAAAATTTCCACGTAAATGCACGTAACTTCAAATTATTTAAAAAAAATTAAATTAAACTTTTTCAAAACAATAATTCCTCAAAATTACCAGTTAAAAGTAAGTATAGAAAATTCAAATTTTTCAACAATATTTTAATCTGAAAACTTTTCAAAATTATTTAACTATAAAAGTAATATATAATAATATATAATAATATAATAATATATAATAATATGATATCAAATTATTTCCTTGAAAATTTTTTTTAATAAGGAAGACAATTTTGGTTAATGCGTAATTATTAATCACATTTCTTTAAAACAATTCTTGTTTTTAATTTAGAAATATCTTTTTTTTTTAAAATTACAGCATTAAAATATTTGAAATAAATTTTATAAATTAAAGATGTTTCAGTTTTTTTGTTTTAAATAAATTAGTTAACATTAGTTACTTCAACACTTGAACAAGCAAACAAAACATAATGAGATAAATATTTGCTTTTTCATTATAATTATTTATAAATTATGATTTTGAAAGACATAAAATTTATTTATCATAATTATGTATTATGATTTACAATTATACATTTTTTATAGAAAAGAAAAAATTTGTTTAATAAAATAAAAATTTATATTAAAAATGTACTGCTTTGCGTGACATTTTATTATATTGTATTATAACTTTTGTTTGTTTACAAAGTCATAACCATAAAATGGAGAATTTAAAAGTGATTAATTTAACAAGTCAAATTGGAAAATATAATTGTTTATTAATTTAGGTAAAAAATTATTAAGTTATGAGTAATTCAAACTAGTTCTAATCAAAATAATTTAATATTTAACCTTCCTGATATAGTTAGAAGAAAAAAAAACTTTTAATTTGTTTTAGTGACATATTCAGAGAAGTGTTTTACTCTCTGTAATTTTACCCGTCGTAATTTTTTACTCTTTACCCAAGTCATTTTTACCCATTACCCTTCGTAATATTACCACCCTTTTTTCCGCTAACTGGGATATTTATCTCGCTAACGAGTTTTAACTGCATATTAATGAATTAGCGATCTGCTTAATATAAATTATATTTGAGACTCACTATTCTAAGTGGACCCACAAAAAAGTGATTTATTTTGACCCATATCGATGTAGGGGAGACCGAGGAGGAAAAAAACAACGGTCATATCTTTTAAACAAATTATCGAAAATAGAATCTGAATTTTGTTTTAGTCAGTAGTACCCCCAATAACTAACCCCCAATATTTCCGGTTAGGTGATGTCCGCTAGAGACGTGATGTTACAAAAATACGTCAAAAGTAAGTTTTCGTTTCAATTTTCAAAAACTTATAGTTTTGCAATTACACAGTTTTATAAAATGTGTTTTTCGGTTCTTGTAGTTTAATTATATGTCTTTAAGTTGCAAAACTCTCTAAATATGAATCAGTGAAATGTCGCTGATTATGCAGCTATAAGTATGCAGCTGATTTAATCAGCGTATATAGGTTGAAATATCAGTGACTATTCGCAAGGTCCTAGTGCAAGCTTGCAGCAAAGTTGTCTTCAAAGTAAATATTTAATTATATAATATGAAATAAATTATTTAGCATTCAACTTTAATTTAATATTACACATGTAATTATAACAATAATTATTTTTATTATAATAAAAATGATTTTTAATTTCCCCAAAGAATTAAAGTTATGAACTATTATCCGTGATCAGTGGATAACAGTTAAAAATTGTTAACGTCATGGCAGACGTTGTTGATATTATCATTTAAGATAATATAGTGAAGAGCCTGTTTAGGAGACTGATACTTATACTCTATGTGAAGCAAGTCGTGCGCGAGAGAGGTATTTCTCGACATCTAGCAAGAAATTGGAAAACTAATAGATCTTTCTCTTATAATTCTCTAACTCCCTAATAGATGGCGAGAAATATTTTCTTCGCGCACAACTTGTCTCGCGTAAAGTACAAGTATTAGTCCCCTAAAGAAGCTCTTCACTATATTATCTTAAATGATAAAATCAATGTCTGCCACGACATTAACAATTTTTAACTATTATCCACTGATCACGGATAATAGTTCACAATTCCAATTCTTTAGGGAAAATAAAAATTATTTTTATTATGATAAAAATAATTGTTATTATTACATGTGTAATATTAAATAAATGTTGAATGTTAAACAATTTATTTAATATTATATAATATTAATATATAATAATATAATAATAACCATATTCCATAATGTTACTTTCTTCCTCGGGGATTAGAAGGAAAGTAACAAATGCAGATGTTGTGAAAAAGTCATGCTATGAACTGGTTATTTAATCTAAATGTCTAATTCAAATTTTATTTAAAAGTTAAAAGTCCAAGCTTTCAATTAACGTATAAACAAAAATTATTCGTTAAATAGTTTGAAAGCTAAAATAAAAAAACTGATTTTTGTTACATTCCTCCTCGGTCTCCCCTAATGACATGAAACACTCCTAAAATGTCACTACCGTGGCATGTCCCCTACCCAGTTTTTATAACTTTGCATCTGTTTTTAGAAAACAATGATTGAAAAAACATAAATCTGCTAGTATGATCTTGAATATGATTAGATTTACTGAATTTATACGTATTATTTTATATTATATTGTTTATTCTTTGTTTAAAAACGTCTTCAAACTTTGTCCCTAAATTTTTGATATTTTTACAATTACGATCTTTTTGACTTTGCATATGAGGCGTTTTTTTCCAAACGTCCCAGTCCAAACTTTAAAGTCTTGGGATTGGCTTGGTATTTTGGGAAATTGTTGTCTTATATAAAAGTAATACATTTGTAAAATATCAGCTCTTTAAAAAAAATTGTTGAAAGTAATGGAGGTTAAATTTTTGACATTTTAAGTAACACTGCCCTTTTCAAAAAGATTTAAACATTTTTTAAATTTTTATTGAAAAGCTGACATTTTTTCTGAAAAAATCATATAAGTTTGATAGTGGGATGACCAAAACTTTAGAAGAAAATTGAAAACAAAGTAAGCGGTGCGCCCGGGTTCTGTACGTTACGCCGTCGAACGACATAAATATCACTGTTTTATCTTAATTCATTTTTTTCAATTAAAGAAAGAAAGAAGTTTTACAAGGAACAATAATTATTATCGATTAAAATTATTTATTTCGGAAAAAAATATTGATGTTGCGTAAGTTCTTATGTAATAGTTAAATGTTCCTTTGGTTTTAAATATTTCCGCGTACATTAGTTTCTCGAGTTCTCCCTAGGTGGTTGTGGCTTTTTCTAAAACTCGAAAGTAACATTGATCTCTGTAGGTATAAGAGGCTAACTGTATTCATAATCTTTTTTCGCAAAATATATTTTGTAAATATTCTTTTTCAAGTCATGATAAGCCTCTCGAAAAATAATTTTTATTCAGTTTTGCTTTGTAGGTGCACTCCTTGAGACAGAGTCGTAGTAATGATTCTGTGGAAATCTCTAATTGTAAGTCGAAAGTTGATATTCTAGAAAGAAAACTGTCATTTTTCGAGCATGAATACAAAAGTAAGAACCTCATTGTTTAAAATTTACCAGACACTGATGAACACAATGAAAACCTTGAAATGTCAGTTGAAAATATTTTCAAGAAAATTAATTTAACAATTCTAAAATACCCTGTAAAAAAAGTATTGGGAAGTACGGGATTCCACATTGCGAGTGCCAACCTGCCAATGCGGTATTCGCAAAATAGCGCATTGGGTGTCGTGGTGAATGCGGAAATCAAGGGGTTCCAATGCAGTGCAAGCTTTAAGCTTAAAAAAAGAAAATATTTGACAGGAATAAATAATGAATGTCAGTGGAGAAAAATGCGAGGTTAAAGGAATGAGAAAATACTAATAGTGAGTCTAAAATTTAAACTTTAAGAGAAAAAGGTAAGTTGAACTGTCAAATATGAGTCCAATGCGGCATAGGCTGATTTCAATACGCCACAGCAAAAGAACTTTGACTGGTTTGTATGATGTGAAATAGGTAAACAAACATTTTCTAACACATTTGTCTCCGAACACAGGCACTTTTCACTAAATATGTCAACGTACAATTGGTCAGCATCTTCTAAATTACAATAATCGAAAATATTGTTTAGATTCATGCAGAAACGCGGTTATAAAATAAAAAATTGGAAAGTAATGTAATGCAAATCGTATGTCAGCTGGGCCACTGTGTTCGCTCTGCTTGCTTCTGCCCTCTACTGGCGAGTTGCACTATGTACCGATTGTATAATGCATTGAAAGCAGCCTAAGCCGCATTGGACTCATATTTGACAGTTCAACTTACCTTTTTCTCTTAAAGTTTAAATTTTACACTTACTATTAGTATTTTCTCATTCCTTTAACATCGCATTTTTCTCCACTGCCATTCATTATTTATTCCTGTCAAGTATTTTCTATTTTTTAAGCTTAAAGCTTGCACCGCATTGGGACCCCTTGATTTCCGCATTCACCACGACACCCAATGCGCTATTTCGCGAATACCGCATTGGCAGGTTGGCACTCGCAATGCGGAATCCCGTACCTCCCAATACTTTTTTTAACAAGGTATTTAATTAATGACACATATAGACTTGGCAGAGTAAAAGGGAAAAGACCGATTATAATTTATTTTATCTCATCTCGGTATGTGAAACAAGCCTTCTCAATAATTGCTGGATTTCGGAAACTTGATTTAAGCATCTCGAATGATAGGACCAAAGAGGAGAGAGATGAACGAAGAGATCTTCTCAACCATGTAAAGAAGCTTAAGGCTTTTGAATACGAGGCTTATCTTAAAGGAAATAAAATCTATGTGCATAATAAACTTTTAAGCCTAGAAGAAGTCATTTCTATGATTCACAAGATCGAATCCCGTCAAACTTCATCTCACGTTACTCAACCTTCTTTCCATACTCCATCTGAGACTGAAACACAAACTATAAAATAGGCCCAGGTCGTCGCAAGAATGACACCAAGGTAAAAACCCCACTGTTAAACGCCTAGAAACATATTTCTCCAAAGAGAGTGAATCAACTAGGAAATCTTCACGTAAACTAAAGCGTACCGACAACAACATCACTGTAAAAAATAATGACTCAACAAATGTATCCTGTGAGATCGCAGCGGAGAAACAATAGCAGTCAAATTCTGAAGGAAAATCAAAGCGCGCAATACACCCTGCCGGAAATGTATGTTTTTGGAACTCTCATGGATGCAATAATTTGTCTGATTTGGACCAAGTAGTTGGGGGGTTGGACATTGTGTGTACCTGTGAAACTTGGCTAACCTCAGACACTATAACACTACCTACGTTTCTACAGAGCATCAATTATTTACATATTCCGGCACAAAGAAAAAGCTTGTTTCATTACCTTTCCAACAATATATGTGACGCTCCACGAAAGAAGGGACCTATCCCCGAAAGAACATTAGGCTCAATTTTCCGTACACAATGCATAAAAACTGAGCCTAATGTTATTTCGGGGATAGGTCCCTTCTTTCGTGGAACGTCACATATTTGTTTTTGTATTTATCTGCTTCCATATTCATTTTATAAAGCAAATTTGAAGAGAGTTTTTATTCAATTTAATGCAATTTTGCTGATTAACATTAAAAATGAAATTTTTTAAAATTAAACAAATAGGTTTTATTTAAAACCTATTTTATTTAAAACTTTTCTGAAGAAAAGGAGACTATACCGGCCAAAATATATTGATTTTTGTGGCTGAACTGAATATCCGTACCGAATTTCAGCTCACTAGGTTGAGATTTGTAGAAGTTAAGGGGGGGCAGTGTCATTTTATGCAATTAAAAAAAATTTAATTTGTTTCCCTTCCATTTCGTAAATATATAGGCCAATCAGGTTTGCTATAATTTTCCTGTAATCTGCACTTAAAACTGAAGATCCGTACCAAAGTATAGCTCACTAGGTTGAGATTCGTAGAAGTTACGGGGGCGACAACCCTTTTTGCGTGCCTCGGTCGGACCCACGAGTGATTTCATAAGGGTTCCGTCAGTACGCCTATTGTGTACGGAACCCTCAAAATAGTGAAATCTATTCCTTTATTATTAATCTTTAAAACAAGAGATTAAAGTCTATGTAAGAATTTCTCATAACACAGCGCGTGGGGTGGAGGACCCAGCGGCAAGCGATCTTCGCTTGCGTCAGAATTTAATTCCAGCATTTAATTAAAAACATATTATTCACACAGATTTTTTAAAAATATTGCGTAAAATTTATTTAAATCTATAGTGCAGTAAATAATAGCACATGTTATTGAACCAGCAGTATTTGATTTCGAACGATATTGAATATGCCGTTTATTGCGACAAACAAATATTTCATTGATTCAATAGCATTTTTTTCTCAGTGTAGATGTATGGAAAAATCAACCAGTTGACTGATAATGTATTATATAAAGAAACAATCAACCATTACAAAATTAGTAATGCAAAACTTGAATAACTTGAACAAATTTTAATAAATTTTCATTCAACTTGGTCAAAAAAAGTTTTTAATGTTGCTGAATAAGAATCAAAATCGAATTTTTTAATTTCAAAATGGCAGATCCAATAATTAATAAAAAAATTTCTTAATGTAGTTGAAGTTCTGTTTACATTAACCCCGAGTTTTCGAATTCTCTGGGTAAATGTAAAAACTTAATTATTTATTAGTGTTTCATATCAATACGAGATTTTCAAATTTTTCGATCGATATCTTCAGATATTTAAACAAATTTAAAACGAGTATCTCGAGTATTCATTTGTTATATTTATATCGTATTTGTATATTTTTCAAATGTTATCGAACGATTTCTCGGTTTATATTTTGCTTAACAGTTCAGTTCTAACGGTTTGTTTTCAAAATATCAAAAGATTCAAATTGTAGAATAAGGTAAATTTTTCTCCTCTTCCGTCTGTCTTAACTTAAAATAATGTTCAATATATTTAAAAATCAATTTAAATTAAAACTTTTTTCTTTATAATTCTAAAAATTTATTTTGTAACCTTTTTGTCTGAAGTCATAATAATAATAAATAATTAGACTAAAAGCTTATTATAAATATTGTGTTCATATTACATATGTGTATAAATTGAAATAATTTATACTATGTATTTAATTTATTGAGGTTACATATGGAGTCAGGAGAAAGAGATGAAGCGCAAGCCAATTGTAATGCTTGCGCAATTTTACAAAAAGATGTAATAATAAAAATGTAAGATGGAAACACAAGCGGAACAACCCGACATTTGAAAAATTTTCACAACGATGAGTACATTAAAACACAAATATTGTCCAACTCTGCAAAGCAATATGAAGTAGTTACTTATTATTTTTAACTATTTTTAATTTCTTAGGTTAATCTTAGTTTAATTTCATCAGTGTTGCTTACTCAATGTTTATTTATGCATAAAAAATATTATGAAAAATTGCAACAAAATTCTTCAAAAATTTCTTTTACGCTTGACAGCTGGACCTCTATTGCTTCCAAATCGTTTTACGGGATTACAGGTTAGAGATAAATAAATAATAAATAATAAATAATAAATAATAAATAATAAATAATAAATAATAAATAATAAATAATAAATAATAAATAATAAATAATAAATAATAAATAATAAATAATAAATAATAAATAATAAATAATAAATAATAAATAATAAATAATAAATAATAAATAATAAATAATAAATAATAAATAATAAATAATAAATAATAAATAATAAATAATAAATAATAAATAATAAATAATAAATAATAAATAATAAATAATAAATAATAAATAATAAATAATAAATAATAAATAATAAATAATAAATAATAAATAATAAATAATAAATAATAAATAATAAATAATAAATAATAAATAATAAATAATAAATAATAAATAATAAATAATAAATAATAAATAATAAATAAAATATAAAATACTTCAACATTTTTATAAATGTATAATAAAATATTATAAAACATATAACTATAAAATTTATAATTAGGTCATTACATCGATAACGAATGGATCTTACATTCAGCAACATTAGAATTCACTCCAGCAAATGGTGGCCACACTGGAAAGGAAATCGCAAAAATTTTTGGAGATTTTTTGAAACAATATCAACTTCAAAATAAGGTCAATGGAATTACAATGGACAATGCTGCTTGCAATACGAAATTTATTTTTAAACTGAAAAAATAATGGATGAAGATTGCGTTGATTTTAATATTGAGGAACAACATTTTCGATGTATTGCACACATCGAAAATTTAGCAGTACAAGATTTTTTAAAAGAGTTAAAAGTGCAAAACGAAGGAGAAATTTTAGGAGATTACGAAACGGATGAAGAAGATTCTGAAATAATTGAAGATTCTAAAAATGCAATATACTACCAATCGGAAAACTTAAAAAATTATTTTCATAACGCGGTGCAAAAAAGGGCACTTTTTTGCACGTTGTTATGAAAAATATTGTTCGTAACTTGTGCTAGCAGTTGCCAATTTTTGAATGAGCACTTTTTTCGGAACGAACTGTAGGCGCAGCGAAGTTTATAATAAATAAATAAATAATAACGACAAATACAAAAATGCTTGCACCAACAATTGACGTCAAAACGAGATGGAATTCCACTGTGTGTATGATAGGCAAGGGTTTAAAAAGAGCATTGCGATTGATCTGCTATGCTCTTCTAATGCAGACTTGCAAAAATATTTTTTGAGTAATGGCTCGCGATTACCTGTGTATCCAAGCAACATCCGTACCTGTGGAGCGATTATTTTCACGCTTTTCTTTGATTTTAAGAAAACATCGAAACCGACTAAAGGCAGATGTTGCTCGCGAACTGCTCTGCATTCAAGATTGGACAGAAAAAAAATTATTCAATTTTTAAATGCATCAATAATTAGTTGTGCACCTTTGTTAAACAGTTATTATAAATGACCAGATACTGTGAATTAATTTTTTTATTATTAATAAGAATATCTTTTTTATCTTTTCTTAGTTAAAATTTCATTTGTATATTTGACTGCTAAATTAAAATTTTATTTTTATGGTTGAATTTTTATTATTATTATTTATTAGTATTATTATATTGATTAATTTTATGTTTTTTAGTTCATCCATTTAAATTTGATACGTCAAGAAAGTTTTTTATTTTATATGCAAATGTTTAATCTATTGATGAGTTTAATTAAATATTGAAAAATATTTACCCAGGCGCGAACTGACGCTGGATTCAGGCTTTACTGAAGCTTGGATGAGGATTGGTCAATATTGATCAAGCCTTGGCGAAACGGCGGAAGCAAGGTTGATTCTAGCCATAATGTAACATTTATTTAAGTCTCGCGCTCCAGTCTTTGTTGAAGATTGGCGTTCAATCTTCAATCAATGCTGCGGAAGCCTAATTCAAGACTGAAACAAGGCTGCTTCCACTGTTCCCCAATTTACGCGACTCTCGCGCCCATTCAATATATTATGAAAATATCATTTGATAATAATAATAATAAATATTATTGACATTATTTTTATTCATATTATATATGTGTATAAATTTAATTGCAATATACTATTAGAACAATTATATGTATTATTTTCATGTAAATAATATATTATTAAAAACAAATGTCATTTGAAATAGTAAAATAAAAAAAATAATTTTAGTAAAAAAAGATAATTTTTTTGTTAATCGGTACATTTTTTTCTTGATTTTTTAACAGACTTTTAATATTATTTACAAACATATTCACATTTTTTATTCACAACACAACACACAATTTTATTATTTTATATATCGCTTAGAAACTAAAACGGAAAAATATTCGCTCGCATGTGGGATCGAAACCCCGACGCATACCCGACACCTCTATAAACGCACCTATTTAAACCGCACGGCCAACGAAGGTTGGAAGGGATCCTGCTTAATCAAGTATATCACTGCCAGAGCATGGTAACTCAACATTGATTCAGCATTGGACACCAATGTTCGTTCCATGCTCGATTCAAGATACTCGGTCAATCTTCATGAGCGAAAATAACTCACTTTCTTTATTACCGTGAGCATTGAACAATATTAAATATAAATATTTATAAATTCTTTAATATTACAATATTTATTTTTGATAATATGATTAATTTTATTATATATTATTTTTTTCTTGCACAGTGTCAAATTATTATTTTTAAAGATCAAGAGTTTCGTTTGTCTGAAAAATTTTCAGTGATCAAAAGCTTACAGTGTAAAAAATGTTCATTAAGGTGCAATAAATATTTATGCTATATATTTTTACACTAGGATTAACCGTTTAATAAATATTATTAAAATACTATTTTTTGTCAAACGCGTGTGACCTTGCAACTCAGCGTTGCCAACTCAAGAGTTTAACGTATGTGTTGAGTTAGCTACGCTGAGTCGCAAGGTCACTCGCGTTTGACAAAAAATAGTATTTTGATAATATTTTCTAAAGGGTTAATCCTAATGTAAAAATACTTGGCATAAATATTTATTACACCCTAATGAACAATTTTTATACTGGAAGTTTTTTATCACTGACAATTTTTCAGACAAACGAAAGCGAAACTTTTGAAATTTGTAAATAATAATTTTACACTGTGCAAGAAAAAAATAATATAAGATTTAACTTTATTTATAATATAATATCATTAATGTAAATATTATACACTAAATAATTATTAATATTTATTTACCACTGTTATCTTAATATTATAATTATAGTATTATTATTTTAAATAATAATAATAATTAATAATAATATTTATTATATTATATTATTATATAATTATTATTGTATTTAATAATAATATCAATAATTATTAAATATTAAATAATTATTTATTAATATTTATTTTTTAATGATGATTTCTAAATATTTACATTTAATATATTAAATGTAAATATTAATAAATTATTAATTATTTAATAATTATTTATTAATTTAGATAATTTTTTATCTAAATTATTTGATTATTTATTAATATTTACATATAATAAATTAAATGTAAATATTAATAAATTATTTAATATGTAATTATTTAATATTTAATAATTATTTATTAATTTAGATAATTTTTTATATTATTTAAAAATGATTGATGAAATTATTGATTATTGTTTAGTGCATACGGTAATAAATAAAGTGAATATTGTATCATCGTTGATTCAAGCCTTGATTCAAGGTTGAATAAAGATTGGATATTCAAGCTTCACACACGAAGATTGATCGAGTCTTGAATCGAGCATGGGACGAACATTGGTCTCCAATGTTGAACCAACATTGAGTGACAGTGTTTTAAAGACTGCTTCAACTCTGGATTACCCACGCTGGGCGTTCAAGGCTCAATAAAGCTTCAATCCATCGTCAGCATTGGTCTTTCGCGCCTGGGTAATATAGTTAAAAAAACATTTATTATAAGTTATTAATTATTTTATAATTAATAATATTTGTTTTAGCACAATTCTTTTTAATATACTTTCAATATATAATTTTTAAAAAATTATTTAAATAACGATTTATGATTATTATATTAGAAATCTTATAATATTTATATTATAAATATATTGTGCTAATAGTTTAATCATTTATTTACTAATTATAATAAAAAATATACATAGTATATAAAAAATAAAATAAAAATTATCAAATTGTATTATTTGTTACGATCTTCTCGTTAAATAATTAATATCGATAGACAAAACGATCAATTCAATCGGCTAAGCAATTGAAGTGATGCGCAACTGTCTGTGATTTTACCCAAGTTTTGTTTTACCAAAGTATGAATTGACCACTATTGACAGTATTCAGAGCGCTATGCATATGGCAATGTAAACAAAACATGTAGAATGTCATGCGTGCTCCTGAAATTGAAAATGTCGGTAAATAAACTGCAATTTAAGTGTGCTTAATAGAAATAGATGGCGCAGTAAGAATAATTCTGCGAATATTATTAAATGAAATTAAATAAATAATAATAATTTAATTTTAATTAAATAATTAATTTGATTGTAATTTTAATAATAATAATCAACACTAATTATAAAAGTATTCTAAATTTATAACCATAATAATAATAAAAACAATTAATATTTTGTATATTCAACTTTAATTTGCAAGAGTACAAATGTACGAAAGAGCTTGATCCCGTTTTTAATAAATAATTAAACGTATATTAATAATTGTTTATTTATTAATAGGTATGGGAGAATACAAAATTTATTCTTTTTAGTATTTTTTTCGAAAATTAAAAACTTTAATTTCTGGAGTTTGGCAAAGTTCGGCAAAAGTCGGCAAAGTATGGGAGAATAAAAAATTTATTATTTTTCCATATATTTTTTTTTAATTAAAAATCTCAATTTCTTACTCTTATTTTGCCAAACTCCAGAAATTGAGATTTTAATTTTGGACAAAAAAATATGAACAAACAGTTTTTTCATTCTCTAATACTTTGCCGACTTTTGCCGAACTTTGCCAAGCTCCAGAAAATGGGATTTATAATCTTCCAAAAAATATGAAAAAAAAAAAATTTTTATTCTCTCATACTTTGCCGACTTTTGCCGAACTTTGCAAAGCTCCAAAAATTGAGATTTTAAATTTTCCAAAAAAATAAGAAAATAATAATGAATTTTTCATTCTCCCCACGGTGGTCTTGAATCAACTTTGAATGAAAAGTCTTTGCACATCCCTTTTTTTTGCTGATTTGGGTTATTTGCATTCTTAATAATGTGTAAAAAATTTATAGCCCATAACTTGTCGAGCCGTTTTTGAGAAAACTCATTTTGAAAAAAAATCATCAGTTTTTTATTTAAACTGTTACATATTTGTATCAAATTATGGATTTAAGAATAATATTAATTAAAATAGGGTCAGTTGGGGTAAATCCGGACAAAATACCTATTTTTCACAAATGACGTAAGTTTTTTTGTAATAAAAAGCAATTCTTTCGTTTTATACTGCATTAATTTCTTTCTTGAGTACCCTAGATTAATTTTTTATAAAATTTTATATTTAATTTTTTACATTTATTGTTCGAATTTACCCCAAAATTTAGAAAATTTCTTTAAATTTGGGGTAAATCCGGACAGCTTAGTTTCTAAGAAAGGTTTAAAATAAAGTTATCTTAAGTATACTACTCTATTAAGGGATAGATCAACTTGAAAAAAATTCATACTAGATGTATAAAAGTTGAATCAGTTAAGTGTTGTAGTATCATAAAAGTTAATAAATTAACGATTCAAAAAGTAATAATCAAAAACATATATAGCTTTAACAAATTTTAATGGATTTTAATAAAACTTGATAAAGAAAAGTTTTTGGGAACATTGAATACGAATACAAAGTCAAATTTTGAAAATTTAAAATGCCGTATCCAATATGCCGGACTTTTTTAAAAATTAATCGAATTACATTACTTACACCACTTTTTAAAATGTAATAGAAGCTCTGTCCAGATTTACCCTAAGTTTTTAAATTATCCTGTTGACAATTGTCGAGATAAAATCATGGAAGTAGTCAGAATCTCTTTTAAAGGATTTGAGCTTAAAATATTGACGTCGAACTAAATTTTTAATTTGTAAATTACGATCCAACACCTGTTGTTCGTATTTGCCCTCTGTCCGGATTTAACCCAACTGACCCTAATACTTTTCTTTAATTTTAAATAATATAATATAACAATTTAAATAATATTTTCGACACAATAAGTCCGGTTTGTTTAAATATTACAATACATGTTAAGGCACATATTTTTGCCAATTTACGGAAATTATACCAGTTACTGTACAGAGAAAAAATTAACGAAAAGGTTATATATAATAAATATAAAAACGGCTCGACAAGTTATGGGCTATAAATTTTTGACACATTATTTAGAATGCAAATAACCCAAATCAGCAAAAAAAATGATGTGCTAAGACATTTCATTCAAAGTTGATTCAAGACCACCGTGTCCCATACTTTGCCGACTTTTTCCGAACTTTGCCAAGCGCCAGAAAATTGAGATTTAAAATTTTCCAAAAAAATAAGAAAATAATAATAAATTTTTTATTCTCCCATACTTTGCCGACTTTTGCCGAACTTTGCCAAGCTCCAGAAATTAAGATTTTCAATTTTCCAAAAAAATAAGAAAAAAATAATAAATTTTTTATTTTCCCATACTATGCCGACTTTTCCCAACTTTTGCCAAACTCCAGAAATTAAAGTTTTTAATTTAAAAAAAAATACTAAAAAGAATAAATTTTTTATTCTCCCATACCTATTTTCTTGTTTCTTTACTTTTAGTAAGTGTCTGCGTACTTTAATAATCGTTGTTAATCGTGTACATTCCAAAGTGTGGCCAAAGCTCATTAGCCTTACTTTGACAAGCTTTGCCGAACTTTGCTAAGCTTTCCTATACTTTGCTGGATTTCGGCCAAACTTCCTCTTCCACGCGGAAAATTATTACATTAAGGGGTGGTAGCGATTCTACGCAAATAAACCCTACAAAATAAAATTCTACACAATTAACTTTACACTAGAAAACTGTACACAATACGTTTAATAAATTTTATTAATTCTACGCAAATAAATTGCACAGGAAAAAGTCCTACACATTAGAATTTAATAAAACAAAATATATTACTAAAATTTTTTAATTCTACGCGATTAAATACTAATATAATATAAATATAATATTTTTCACTTTTTAATATACAATTTAATTAGATAAACCGTGCAAATAAAATTCTACAAAACAAAACTCTACACACAAAAATTTTTGGTAACAAATATAATATTTTTCACTTTTTAATTTCTTATTTTAATTAATAGCATTTAAATTGTATATTGAAAAACTCTTCGCAGTAAAATTAAACTGCGTATAGTTTTTTAATATAAAATTTAATTGCGATGAATTAAAATAAGAAATTAAAAAGTGAAAAATATTATATTTGTTGCCAAAAATTTTTGTGTGTAGAGTTTTATTTTGTAGAATTTTATTTGCACCGTTTATATAATTAAATGAATTCATTTGTATAGAGTTTTTTGTTTTGAATTTAATTGCGTAGAGTTAAAAAATAATTTAATTTTATCTGAAAATAGTATAGGAAGACTTTAAAGCTCATTTGTGTAGAGTTTTCCAGAGTTGAATTAAGATGTATAGGGTTAAAAATTAAATTAAGAAAATAAAGATTAATAATAAATAATTATTAAAATTAAATATTTTTCTTTCCATAAATAATTTGTGTACAATTTTCTGGTATAGAATTTAACAAATTAGATTAAAAATTTAATATTTATTTTATTTTAATGTGTAGAGTTTTTTCTTGAAGAATATATTTGATTAGTGTTTTAAAATTTCTAAAAAAAATTATTTCATTGTGTACAGTTTTCTGGTTTTCAATTTAAATGTGTAGAATATTAAAAATGTAATTAAAAAAATAATTGTCATTTTTTTCATTACATCGCATAGAAATTCTTGAAGTAGTATTTAACCGTGTAAAATAATAATAAAATTTATTTAAATTTTTTGTTGTAGAATTTATAAAATAATTTTATTTTGGGGCGGTTCAAATACTACACATTTAAACTGTACTCTGTTAGAACTCTACACGGCAAACCGTGCAATGATAAATTCTGCATTGTTTAAACTCTCCACAATTAAATTTCTAAATTCTACACAGTTAAATTAAGCAATGTTCAAACTCGACACATATTTATTGAATAAATAGAAAAATGATTTCTTAAACTCTACACAGTTAAATTATTCACCTTTAAACTCCGCACACATTTAATATATTTCAAAAAATTAATTATGTTAGAATTCTATACAGTTGAGGAGTTTCATATGAGATTGAGGGGTCAACTCTCGGATTTTTTTCTAATTTCTTTTTTCATTAGAGTTTGTTTGCCTATGTAATTATACCAAATATTAATTAAAAACATTTAATATTTTGTTAGATATTTGCATTAACAAATTAATGCAATATTTTTTTTAAACTTGAATAACTTTTTTATTTTTACTTATAGAAAAAAGTTGTCTGAATGTTTTTTGTTTAGAATGAATCAGATTTTTTAAAACAAAATTAATTAAATAAAAATAAAAATTTAAATAAATTTACTTAAAAAATCAATTTGTTTTTTAATATTTAAGTCTGTTATCGGCCTTAAATCAAGCTGAAAAAAAGATAAATATTACTTACTATACTACAAAATAACATGCCTTTAACGAACACGTTATTTTTTGTTTTTGAGAAAAAAATTTTCAAAAATTAAAGTGCAGGTAGCGAGCCGACTTGCTGACGCGACAATGACTCCTGAGACGAAAATTTCCCATTATCGCGTCAGCTAAGTCGGCTTGCTACCTGCACTTCAATGTTTAAAATGTTTTTTCTCAAAAACAAAAAATAACGTGTTCGCCAAATTTGGCATGTTATTTTGTAGTATAGTAAGCAATATTTATCTTTTTTCAGCTTGATTGAAGGCCAATAACAGGTTAAAATATTAAAAAGCAAATTGATTTTTTAAATAAATTTATTTAAAAAGTTAATTTTTTTTAAATTAATTTTGTTTCAAAAAATTTGATTCATTTTAAACGAAAAACATTCAGACAACTTTTTTCTATAAGCAAAAATAAAAAAGTTATTCAAGTTTAAAAAAAATATTGCATTAATTTGTTAATGCAAATATCTAACAAAATATTAAATATTTTAAATTAATATTTGGTATAATTACATAGGCAAACAAACTCTAATGAAAAAAGAAATTAGAAAAAAATCCAAGAGTTGACCCCTCAATCTCATATGAAACTCCTCAGTTACATTGCACACTGTTAAACTCTGCACTTATTTATTTAGTAATAAAAAATTAATTTCATTTAATTCTTCAAATTTAAATCAAACACTGTCAAATCCTGCACACAGCAATTATATAGAAAGAATATTAATTTTTTTGAATTCTCCACATGTAAATTGAAAACCGTCAAACCCTACACAATATTTTTTTTATTGATAATTATATTATTATAAAATCGTGCACAGTTTAAATGTGTAGTATTTGAACCGCCCCGACACCCCTAATTAATGTAATAATGTTCTTATTACATTATTAATAAAATTCAAATTACTATTATTTATTTTATATTATTTACTTTTAAAATTAATAAATGTAATAAGGTTATCAATTAAAATAAGTATATAGTAAATAATAAATTAAATAAATAATAATAGTATTTAAAAATTATTAGTTAATAAAATTATAAATGAATTAATGAATGCATTTCATTTATCAATTTAATTATTAAATAAACAATTATTAATATATGTTTAATTATTTATTAAAACGGTGATCAAGTTCTTTCGTACATTTGTACTCTTGCAAATTAAAGTTGAATATATAAAATATTAATTATTTTTATTATTATAAATTTAGAATAATTTTATAATTAGTGTCGATTATTATTTAAATAACAATCAAATTAATTAATAAAATAAAATTATTATGTTCGTGAGGTAAAAATAATATGATTATTATTATACACAATTTTTGTAAATTAATTAAAACACATTTTTATTTATAATTTTTATTTAATTTCATTTAATAATATTCGTAGAATTATTCTTACTGCGCCATCTATTTCTATTAAGCATACTTAAATTGCAGTTTATTTACCGACATTTTCAATTTCAGGAGCACGCATGACATTCTACATGTTTTGTTTACATTGCCATATGCATAGCGCTCTGAATACTGTCAATAGTGGTCAATTCATACTTTGGTAAAACAAAACTTGGGTAAAATCACAGACTACCCCTGTCAAACTCAAAACAAAATCGATTTTTAAATCGTTTTTCGTATCGTCTCGCTCGAGTGAAACACTACCACTGGGTAAATTGACGATAATTAAAAATCAAAGTCAATTTTTTTAAGGCGTCAATAGAGACGAATGAACAATTTTAGTTTGATTGTTTATTTTATTTGTATGCAAATGCGAGACAAAATACTAAAAACAGTAAAATTTTGATTTGTAATCTTTTTTACATTAAAAGATAACTTACACTATGGCATTGCCAATTTTAAAAATATAATATTAGCAATACTCAGAACATCTTGTAGGCGAGCTGACGTAAAAATATTGATGTCGAACTTATTTAAAAAATTTTAAATTTAGCAAAAACATCTACTGTTTACATTTACCCCAAATTACCCTAATATACTAATTACGATTATCTATAGATAATCTTTATGAGCGAAATAGCCAATATAAGTGTTTTTCAATATTATTTTATTTAAGGTATTCGTCGCGTCGATTCCTTTTCGTCAGTTTTTTCAAAATTTCACATAATTATTCTTTGGATATTTATCTACAAAAAAGGACTATTAAAATAAAATTGATCATCTGTAAGTCTTAAAAAATGAAATCAAAGTTTCGATTTTTAACATGTACGGTATAGGAAAACCATATAAAAACCACATATTTTTAATTTTTGCAGTTATAATCGTCAGATTTTTTAGAAAAACTAAAGTTTTATTGATTGAACCAAAATTAACTTTTATAAAAAAATGAAAATTTTTCACCATCTTGTTTAAAAGATATTTAAAATCAAACTTGAAAAATTACTTAAACATTTATTGTAAATGACAGGTGAATTCGTAAACGTGGCAATAGCGCTTGTTGTATACTACAGCTTGTCTGCTACTTTTGGCGCGAAATTTTAAAGACGGCCATACGCCAAAGTTGCGACGTTGCCACGATCGTTTTTCATGCAAGAGGTTATGAATATACTTTGAGAACATCTGTGTCTCAAACTGTACGTCCGCAAAAGTTTTTCGGAAAATCGCATTCAAAATCGTTTCATAAGTACAGTCAACAGATACAAACTTTTGAGAGTCACCAGTCGCGCGACATATACCTTAAGAAATGAAGAATTAAAAAAAAATATGTGTGAATAATAAGTTTTTAATTTATATGTAAAAAAAATTATAATTTTTATATTTTTTATGGTGCACAAATTTGACATTCAATATAAAAAAAGTTTATTAATTAACAATTAGATTTCGGCAATCCTCAAAAAACCATTAAAATTTCGATTTTGGCACCTTAAATGATTTTTAACAACAAACGCGGTAAGTCTAAGTTTGTGCAATTTGTGGACCTTTGTTTCTGGACCACTAATCTTTCACATGAAATTTTTTCCATTTGGGTTGGATTTATGTCACATACTATTGCCAGGGCGCCTGGACTATTAGTAAACTGCATCGCAAAAATCTTTACGCAGGTAATTTGCAATAGATTGACTAAGTGAGTTGAAGAATGAAATTTGTTACCTGAACCGAAAGCTGGTTTTAGACAGAGAAGAAGGTGCTCTGATAACCTATTTACATTAGTCTCTCTATTGCATATGTATCTTAGCTACCCTAATGGTATAATATACGCGGCATTTATTGACTTTAAGGGAGCTTTCAATACCGTTCATCATAATGTACTATGGGAAAAATTATCTCGATTGGGGGTAAGCTCGAAGGTCATAAATATCTTGCGTAACTTTTACGAAATAGCACGAGCCTCAATGAAAGTCGGAAGCAATGCAACCCCAGCAGTTAAGGTTTTTTTGTGTTCACTGGGAAGCTCGCTACTATTTATACTTTTCATAAGTGACCTTGGAGAATTTCTCCGTGAAAGAGGCTGTAGAGGTCTTTTCGTCAATAGCAAAACTGAGGTGCTTTCTTTGGACTATGCAGATGATATAGTTATTCTCACTGATACGCCAACAGAGTTAAAAAAGGTACTTCAGGCCTTGAAATCATACTGCAATCAAAAGAAATTAATTGTAAATTCCCAGAAGACAAAGATTGTTGTTTTTAGGAAGCATAGGTTAATGAAACCTTTTTTAAGTCATTTTGATATGGCGAACAAAAAATAGACGTTGTATATAATTTTACCTATCTTGGATTACCATTGTCTAGTACTTTAACTTTCAATGAGACTGTAGGCTATTTTATGAGTTCGGCAAATACGGCGGTGGCAGCAATTTTGAAAATTATTAATGCAACTAAGGCAGACTCCTGGCGTACGTATGAAAATCTTTCTGTAAGTTTATGCTTAAATATTCTTTTTTACCAAGCGCAAATTTAGAGCCTTTCTCATTTGAATTCGATCGAGAGGATTCAGCTGGGTTTCTATAAAAAGCTATTATTTATCTCGAATAATACTCCAAACTATGCGGTCAGACTGGAGACTGGTAGTCTACCACTTGCCTACCATGTTTTCCGAATGACGTTGTCGTGGCTGGCAAAAGTGTTAAGAATGGAAGATCATCGCTGCCCTAAATTATGTTTGCAAAAGTTAAAAGAGATTGCTACTTCCAGATCAAATAAAGCAAAATTTAATTGGTACCTACAAATTAAACCCTTTTTTGAAAAACTTAATGCTACCGAAACTTAGCTGACCTTGACATCGGATCTGCTTGAGGAGAACTTAAAGAACCTTTTATCAAATTATAAACTATTTGTATTATCACGTGATCTAAATTGTCTGGAAAATTCATAAAGTTTATTAATCTATCCAAACATTCACATAAATATGAAAACTCAAAATTATTTGCAACAGCGCTGTCCTATATATTTTTAAAAAATATTCGCACACATTAGACTTCTCAATAAACATGTAACGCATAATTATATTCGAAGAACAAAATTTAAAATAGAGGAAAATTCTGACCGATGCGATTTCTGTAAACTTGAGGAGGATAATTTTTATCACATGTTAGCCGTAATCCCAGCGTTTAATTGGCTTCGATGTAAATATTTTGCGATTCTCGTGGATGCAGAGCCTATCGATTTTTGGCTCTCTGTCATGTCAACTGTGAACAAAAATACAACGCAGAACATTACTCTCATGATCAGCGAAATTTAAAAACAACGTGACTATTTGTTTTACAGACCCTTATGGCCTTGAATGTGTAAGTGTAACAATGTTTTTGCATTGGTCTTCGTATGTTTTATTTAAATGAAACTCCCTTTGTATGGACTAAAAGTCCTGTAAAAAGTGAATTTGTTCCTAATAAAAAAAGAATACTGTACTTATCCAGATTATACTTCTTATAATATTTTTACATTATTTGTATATAGGACAGTTAACCAGAATTATAAAATTGAATATCTAAGTATTACCACTTTTAAATTACACTGGTCGACATTGCCTCTAAAAGTGCCCATCACGTCGTGATTTTGAGAATAATGGACTCAAAAACCCCTGTTTTTGGCCTTTTTGATCACGTGAAGCGAATGATGCTGACGTGCTAGAAAAAAACACCAAGTTTTAGTCAAATACATCAATTTTCAAAATGTATATGTTTGCTATTTTGAATTTTTTAATAACGACCTTAATCATCAACATTCAGCGAGCTTTAATTTAAGCCTAATTAGAGAATTCTAGCACGTCAGCATCATTCTCTACACGTGATCAAAAAAGGCCAAGAACAGGGTTTTTTGAGGTTTTGAGTCCATTTTTCTTAAAATCTCGACGTGATGGGCACTTTTGGAGGTCATATTTTTGTTTAGCGATGAAAATCTTATAAAAATATCATTGTCCGATATTTGAATTATTTTTCGTGTCGACTAGTGTTATTAATCATATTAATTTGAATAATAAAACTTGCATTAATATAATTGGTCTTTACGTTATTTTATATAAATAAAATTTTGACCAAATAATAAAATTTTAAAAAATTTAAATTTGTTATTGCTAATAATTTATTAATTTAATATAATTGATCAGTCACTAAATTTTTTTTAACATAAATTTATTTATTTGTAAATTTTTGATAATTTCATTTTTATAAATCTACAAAACTGTTAAAACTATTAAAAACATTTTTATAAAAATTAATATCAATAAAATAATAATTCATCAATTAATCATAAATAAATTTACAAACAAATAAATTGTTATTAAACACAAAATTTACTTCTGTACGTTACGCCGTCGCTACGCCGGTAAACGACATAAATATCACTGTTTTATCTTCATCTTTTTCAATAATAGGTTTGTAAATTTCTGATAATTTCATTTTTATAAATCTAAAACCAGCGTAATGCATTTATTTATCATTAGCTTGTTATTGATTATAACCATTTTTAGTTTAAATATTACAAGGAAATATTATTTTTAACCTTTTTTTAAAAGTATTTTTATTTACTGACATAGTATAAATTTTGTGTTTAGTAACAATTTATTTGTATGTAAATTTATTTATGATTAATTGATCAATTATTATTTAATTGATAACAATTTTCATAATACTGTTTTTAATAGTTTTAATATTTTTGTAGATTTATAAAAATCTAATCTAATCTAATCAATTACCGAGATCAAGCTGGATATTCTCAAAAGGGAAAGTTGGCACTTAGATTAGAGAATCCATTGTACCAAGCTCCAGCTTGCTCGTTTACAACAACCACCCATTAGAGTCCTGTTCTTCTCCAGAAGTCCAGTATTTTCTCTATAGATAGGTTGCTCACCTGCATAGGGTCTATAATTGCTTGACCCCAGCTAGAAAGTCTGATCCTAGCTAATGCCGGGCATTCAGATAATATGTGAGACGACGTCTCGTCATTCGTCTCACACAGTCTGCACATAGGTGAGACTTTGTTTCCTATTTTATGCTGATGATAATTCAAAAGCCCATGTCCTGTAAAGAGTCGGACAATGGTTCTAACTCTGATCTTATCGAGTTTTAGGAGATCGCTCGCTCGCCTCTTGTTGGGCACTAAACCCAATAGAGCCTTCGCTTGCCTTCCCACCCCAATGCCCGCTCAATACTTTTCATGTTCCCTTTGACCCCATCGTTCAATGGCTCCCTTAACCAGACACGGCATTAATGCCACTGCTGGTTCAGGACCTAAAAATACCGTTTCAGAACCTATTTTTGCCAAAACGTCTACCCTTTCATTGCCCCTGATTCCAGAGTGGCCCGGTACCCAGATCAACGAAAGTTTATTTACTGAACCTAACTCGTCTAGTACGCTACGGCATTCTCAGACAAGTTTCGATTCTATTGTGGGATTCTTTAGAGCCCTTAGGGCCGCCTGACTATCCACACAAATACTAATTCTTTTGCCCCTTGTCCCTTTTTGAATGGAGATTTGGGAACAAGTTAAAATCGAGCAGACCTCGGTCTGCCAAACCGTGGCATATTGTCCTAGTGACTCAGCCACTTTAATGCAGCCAGTTTTTCGATATATTTTGAAGCCTGCACCGCAATCCATCTTGGAGCCGTCCGTGTACCACACCTCGTCTCCAAGTGGAAACCCCTTCTTCCAGTCTAATCTGGAAGGTATTATTATCTTGAAGCGAGGTTTAAATTTCACCCTCTTGTTCATCCTATCTTGCACCATACTTAATTCTGGAATTGATAGGACTGAATGTGGGAGCTTGGCGTGTTTACCACTTGACTTCCATTTTCCCTGCGCGTTTAGCGTGCTCATAGTAAGGGCCGCCTTTTTCACCGCAGTAATGAACCAAAGATTTTCGGAAACTAGAGCTAAAAAAAGATACCCTTGTCTGGCCGTTTTTCGAGATCAAGTCGTTTACGGTTTTTAGGGGTAAAAACAACCCTTTAATACAAGGTAACCAATTGTATAGCAAAAAATATAGAAAAATGGTAAATTTTTATTTAAAAATTCTTTAAACCTTATTGGGACTATTAAACATATCCTTACTAATATTTCAGGTCAAACAGTCAATCCCAAAAACTACCCATATTTCAATATATTTAAAAAAATACTAATAAAACTAAAAAAATTTGGATTTTTTAAAAAGTAATCGTTGGTTAATTGTAATATCATAATACAGCCTATCATTTTCAATTTTTCACCCCAACCCTCATTTCAAAACCTACCCCTAAGGTAAATCAATATATTGAATACCGCCCGACAATTTTTGGAATTTTATAAAACTTCGTATTTAAGGGTTATTGGGGTCGCTAGTTACAAATCTGAACTAGTTATTTAAAAATTCAAAATTGCGTATCCAAAATGGCGAACAAATTAAAAAAATCATCCGATTTTTATAAAATTTAATAACCGTGGTATTTAAAAAAACTGCAAAAAAATTTTTAATTAAAATTGGGTTCTTTATTTTTTTTGAGTTGTAATAAAACAAATTATAAATAATTTTTTACATATCTAAAACAATGTAATGAAAAACAATATAAAATTTTTAAAAATAACTTTAATTTTTTGCAAATTTTGGTTGCTTATTTTTGCTGTTAAATTATTCATTACATTCCACAAGTCCGAAATACCACGGTTATCAAATTTTATAAAAATCGGATGATTTTTTTAATTTGTTCGCCATTTTGGATACGCCATTTTGAATGTTTAAATAACGAGTTCAGATTTCTAACTAGCGACCCCAAAAACCCTTAAATACGAAGTTTTATAAAATTCCAAAAATTGTATGGCGGTATTCAATATATTGATTTAGCTTAGGGGTAGGTTTTGAGATAAAGGTTGGGGTGAAAAATTGAAAATGATAGGCTGCATTATGATATTACAATTAACCAACGATTACTTTTTAAAAAATCCAAATTTTTTTAGTTTTATTAGTATTTTTTTAAATAAATTGAAATAGGGGTAGTTTTTGGGGCTGACTGTTTTACCTGAAATATTAGTAAGGATATGTTTAATAGTCCCAATAAGGTTTAAAGAATTTTTAAATAAAAATTTACCATTGTTCTATATTTTTTGCAATACAATTGGTTACCTTCTATTAGAGGGTTGTTTTTACCCCTAAAACCCGTAAACGACTTGATCTCGAAAAACGGCCAGACACGGGTATCTTTTTTTAGCTCTAGTTTCCGAAAATCTTTGGTTCGTTCATGTGTGCAAAAAAAAGTTTAATTTTGTCGGACGGTGTAATACCCCTAAAAACCATTGCTTGGAGTTGGTCTAGCTTCTCTTTGACCGTGATCAATTGAGTCCTAGACCACCAAACCACCACCGCGTGAAAAAACCTGGGTTTTAGAATCATCTGATAGAGCAAATTGACCATATTGGGTCTTAGTCCCCACGATGACCCTATCGTCCTTCTACACGCCCAGAACGCAGTACAGAATTTCCTATACTGATAATCGAAATGTTCTTTACAACTCAGCTTTTTATCCAGGATTACTCCTAAGTATTTAGCCGATTCGGAAAAAGAAATCTCTTGCCCATAAAATACCGGCTTCTTTAAACTCGGTATCTTGTATTTCATAGTGAAAACTACTATATTCGTTTTCTCTGGATTCACAGAAAGTCCAGTCTGACTGCACCAATTCTTGACAATCTTGAGTGCATTTTCCGTAAGCTCTAAAAGGCTCTCAACTCATCTGCCACTAAGCACCACAATAGAGGAGAGAGAACTACTCCTTGTGGGCATCCTTTTTAGACGACGCCTGTTAGCCTGGCCTCATCATATTCTGCTTCAGGTACTCTTTCGATTCCTTCGCAAAAACTCCTCCAGCTATCACCCCATGCTTTATCTACCTCTTTCTTATAAGAATTACGAGCTGCATGGTAATTATCCCATGCTTGCTGATTCTTACTTTTCTTGGCTTTATTAAAAAGCTTTCTTACTGTTTGCCTGTGACCCTCCAAGCAGGAGCTCCACCACGGATTACTCCTGTTGGTAGCCACCTTTTTGGCTACACAGTTTCTCTCAAAGGAGCCGACAACCGAATCTCGCAGATATTCCGCTGCGAGTTCTAACTCTTCATACGTTCCGTACGAGGTGGGAAGGTGATCCGTGGAGACCTTGAGGTCTTCAGTAAATGAGTCCCAATTAGTACTCCTAGGGTCACGTCTCCACTTATGTTCCCGATCTTTCGATTCCAGTCTGAATGTGATAAGTGAATCTTCGTCAGATACCCTCCAGTCCCTCACTCCACCCCAAACAGACTTGGAGCACATCGTAATATAAAATACCTCCCTCCTATTAACAGTAACGAAGGTTGGCTCATTTCCCTGATTTAAAATTTCTAAATCTGTATCTATCAGAAAATCTAGTAGATTTCTGCCCCTGTCGTTAATGTCAGTGCTACCCCAAACTACATGGTGCGCATTGGCATCACAACCTATTATCAAAGGGAGACGTTGCTGTTGACAAAATTCTACCAACTTTTCCACCTCTTTTGGTGGCGCAGGTTCTCCCTCCGAACCCGGAAAATAAGCGGAAGCTACTATAATCTCCCTTTTAATTCCGTTCGTCTCTGAATACTTAGCCTTTACAACAGCCAAGTCTCTAGTTGTCAATTGCAACAAAGGGAAAGCGTCTAGACCTTTATAGTTCAGACACGCCCTTGGAACCGGTTCATGTGGTGAGCAAACTAGCTCTCCGCATCCATTTAGACCTCTGATTCTCCCCTTGAAAATCCAAGGTTCTTGAACAAAGGCTAAAGCTGTCTGCATCTTTGTCAAGCTCTTGGCTAAAATCGCCGAAGCGCCTTTACAATGATGCAAATTGATCTGCGTACATTGAATCCCGGAAGCAGCCATTTTAAGGCTGATTCACGGTCTCCTCAGCCGCGTCCCTACCCTGAGCACTTTGCTCAGCAGCTGCGTCTGTCCCTGGCCTCGGCACTCTTAGAGTGATTTGGCCAAGTCCAAAGCACAGTTTACACTACCGAGCCTGGAGAACCCCAATGTCGCTCTCCGGTACTCCTAACGCGAGAGTCCAGTTCCCAGCCGAAGCTTGGTCCATCCTTCCCTCGCCACACGAATACACCCTCCAATTGGATGTATCCACCCCGGTATTTTGTCTTCCGAGGTTTCTAAGAATTGAGGCCTAGTTCACCCTTGAACCGGGTACCCAGGCAACAACTTTCACCAGCTTGATTAGGTGGGACGGGTCCACCACCTTTAGGGTGAGGCCCCCCACTGCCTGTCCAAGTGTCGGTATACGGCTATTTAGCCATTCCCTAGAATCAGAATCCAGGCACTCTACGAAGACAGCTCCTCTGGTGAGCCGAACTTCCCCAAAACGAGGATAGGGTCCTGCTTCGTCCCCTTTAATCTCCCCATGAATAGCTATCCTCAGTTGGTCAAGATGCTCTGTTGTCATCACAACCCTGGGATAGCCTTCCGCAATGATCGCCCCAGAAAGTGACGATCTTGCAATCTGCGAAAAAGATGCGGTCCCCTCATCCTTTTCTTTGGCATGATCTGGTTAGGGGATGCCTCCTCCGAGTCCTGCCGCCTTTTAGACGTCAAAGCCCCAGACGAGACCCCTCCACTCCCAGAAGCACTCTGAGAAGTGCCAGCGAGGTTCGATCCGGTCCTCTAAGAGTCCCTGGCTCGAGCTCGCCTTCTTCTTCTCTTTTCAGCTCCACTTGGTCTCTCACCCGCCAAGGCAAGATCTCCCAAGTGTTGCCGAACCCTGTCCACCTGTTGCACGGTTGAGTCCCCTATGGTCCTCTCACCAGCAACAAGCGAATCACGCACTCCAGTGTTGCGATCCTTCAAAGGAAGCTCTGCAACACTTTCGTGCTCAGAATTTAAATTTATATCTTGATTAGTAGTATCCATATTTGGTCCCACGAGTACAGAGAAAAGAAAGGTTTATCCTTAGAGAGCCTCAATCTAAAGAAAAGGCTAGTTACATCCAAGAGGTCGCCTGGTATCTTGGAGTCTCGTTTACGATACCTCCATTCAAGGCCCCCCAATAGGGACGGGGCGTCCAGAAGACGGGCCCCTCCTGTAACACAACCGCTCCCGAGCTTTACGAGAGCTAAGTTGTGCCCAGCGATGGTCGTCCACTGTCCACCCCGCCCCCCGGAGGAACTCGCAGGTTTTGATGACCCTGGTATCATTCATCCATGGACACGAGTTCATCACGGATTGGGTGGCGAGACTCGCGCCTTAATCACCATGGCACAGGCAAACGAGCCATGGAAGGGTTTCTTCTTGGTCAGACTCCCCCAACAGGAAATCTTCAGAATGAAATTTAACTTATTTGTTTTTAATTATTTATTTGCATTTTAATGTCAGTATTGGTATTTTATTATTTTATTTATATTAACATATTATTATTTTTTCTGTGTTTGTATTTTATTATTATTATTATTATTATTTTTTTTTTTTGCTTTCTGTTGGGTAGTTAACATAAACTTTACAACCGAATAAATCCAATTGGAAAGGTTATGAAAACAGTAAAATCTTTATAGAGAAACAATTTGTTTTCATTCGAATGCTTAAAATGTTATAGAAAATCAGTAAATTTTTGTTATATTTATTTTACTTGAAAAACTTTCTTCCTATTATATCTTGAGTTAAAAAAACTTAATTTAATTGTAAAAAACTATTTTTAAGTATAAAATGAGAAAATATTTTTGTTTACATATTATTCAAATGTAGGGAAGAAATCAAAATTATTACATCTAGGGGAGATTCGGGAAGCCCGGGAAACTTAAGCATTTTGATAAATAATTTGTGTTTATATGTTTAGAATGTTATTTAAATTTTTTTATATCAAACAGAATACTTCTTTTAACCTTTAGCATAAATTCATTTGTAAAATAATTAAACCTTTTAGGAAAAAAATAAGGGAAAATATGAGTATTAAAATTCTAACCTTTATATGAGCGATTCCATAACAAGTGATCAAGTTGGAGAAAAATTTTTCTCCAATCGTAGCAAAACTTGGGGCTTTTGTAGTACTCATAGATAGTAATTTTTCGTGAAAATATTTTCTTACCTAGTCCAATATTTTCCGAGGGGGAGGGGGTTAAATTTTTGTGTTTTTCAGTACAATGCTTGTTTCAATAATTTTTTACTCTTAAACAACTAAACATACAAATTTGACAAAGTACATTTTGGAAAGGTTTTTTTATCCTCTTTCGATTGGAAATAAGCATTTTGAAAAAAAAAATTTTTTGACCCAAAAATACCAAAATTAAAAATAAGTTTCAATTTTTGAGGGAGATGGATACGATTTTTTTTTAAACGAAAGCTGAGGTTTTTTCCTAAAAGGACATATAAATGATAAAGTGGGACTAGAATGTTTAAACATTGAAAAAAAGAATTTTCTCCAAAATAGAGCTAAAAACCGGGTTTAGAGCGCTCCGGCGAGTAGAAAATTCTTTTTTTCAATATTTAAACATTCTAGTCCCACTTTATCAATTATATGTCCTATTAGGAAAAAACCTCAGCTTTCGTTTAAAAAAAAATCGTATCCATCTCCCTCAAAAATTGAAATTTATTTTTAATTTTGATTTTTTTTGGTCAAAAAAATTTTTTTTTTCAAAATGGTTATTTCCAATCGAAAGAGTATGAAAAAACCTTTCCAAAATGTACTTTGTCAAATTTGTATGTTTAATTGTTTAAGAGTAAAAAATTATTGAAATAAACATTACACCAAAAGACCCCTTGATCACTTGACATGGAATCGCTCATATATATTTTTTTATTTTATATATTTTTTTTGTTTTTTATTTTTTGTTCATTTATTACATTTTAAAAAATGAAAAAAATAATAAAAATCCGCCATATTGGATCCGCCATTTTGAATTTTGGAAAAATAACATCATATTCATAATCAGTGACCCCAAAGACCCCCGAGTAACAAATTTCAAGCAATATATAGTCATTTTTAAGAAAGTTTTCCTCCATATTGGATTCGCCATTTTAAATTTTGGAAAATTAACATTATATTCGTAATGAGCGACCTCAATAACCCCCGAGTAACGAGTTTCAGTCGATTTCGGTGACTCAAAAAAGTTAGAGCACTATGTTTCATATGTGAGCCATTCTTTTAGTTTTTGCCGCCATATTGTCGTCCGCCATTTTGAAAAAAATTGGCCTCTTCAGGGTTTTGTAGCTGAGTGTCCATGGACGCGATATTTTGATGTTTTGAGAGCATCCATTTGCATTTTTCTGGTGAAAATACGGATGAAAAGAAATTTTTTTTTCAAAAAATCGTATTTTTGTTGAAAAAATTGTTTATAACTTTTAAAAAATTTGTTGTAAACAAATTTTAACATCAGAATCTGAAAGAGGAGTAAATGTTACATTTTAATATTATGTGTCAATTTTTTGTATCCATTGTTGTAATAAACCAGGTCCTCAAAGTCCATTGAAATTTTTCGTCCGTCTGGGCCTCCTTCCATTATAAATTTTGAAAAAGCGACATTAGATTAGACAAGAAATTCCAATCACTTTTCAAAAATTATGTCCGCCGTATTTGATCCGCCATTTTGAATTTTAAAAAAGTAACAACAGATTCGTAATCAGCGACCTCAAAAACCCCCGAGTTACCATTTTCAAGCAAATCTAACCACTTTTTAAAAAATTGTCAGAAAATTTTTTCCCGGCCTTTTGTTTTTTCGAAAAATGGCCATTTTATACCCGCCATCTTGAATTTAAAAAAAAGTAATCATGATATCTTGTAGCTGAGAGTACGAGGACGCGATATTTTGTCCTTTTAAGTTAATTAAGAAAACAATTTATAAGTTAATTGATAAAACAAAAAATAAATTATAATAATATATAATCCACATTTAAAATTTTAAAGTGATTAACATTTGAAAATTATTAACTTATTTATAGTAATGATCAATTTATTTGCTCTTTCTTTTATCACAATGACCATTCTAATCCATGGATGAGTTTTACAAGAAGTAGGGGAGAGTGGGGCAAAATGTGGTACCTTTTTGTAATTGGCTGTTTTCAGAGAACCAAACGAATAAATCGATTTAATTAAGCTTTAGAATTTTTTTTTATACACTTAGGTTTAAGAAAAGGTTTGAATATCTGAGGATTTAACCGACGGAATAGCTCAGTTGGTTGGAGCTCCGGCTTTGCGGGTGGTGCGAGCGAGGTTCGCGCCCTCCGTCAGCCGGGGATTTTTTCCGACAGGTGAGATATTCCGAGCGGGAGGTTTGACGTCTAGGTGCGACGGTATGCATTGTCGATTATTGTCCGATGCCTACCGCCGAAACTAGACTGTCGATAAACCGGTTGTACTCAGAAGAGGTTTTTCTACAGTTTTTCCCTCTTCTCTGGCGAGAAAACCCAATTACGGGTGGTCCAGGCAAATGCGAGTACTCCTATCTTCGAAAGCCGCACTGTAGGCGCATTAGGTTAAAATAAATTTGCTAATATTTGTAGAATGGTTATGCTTAATCCATAAAAGTATCAGCAGGGACTCTTGTCGAGTGCGTAAGGCCAATAGGGTAGGAGTATAAACGGCAAAAAAAAAATATCTGAGGATTTCTGTCGTTGACGGGCGAAAGCTCATAAATAAAAATATTTTTTTTAAATTATAAAAATTATGGATTTTTATCAAACACAATATGATCATACTACAATTATAAATCCAAACAAAAAAACATCACAATAAAGAAATAGGATTATTTATTATTATAAATAACAAGTAATATTTTAAAAAATTAAAAAAAACATACATAATGAAAAATATCAATATATTATTAATAGTGAAACATTGATATTATAAATACCTCGAAGCAAAAATATCGATTCTTCTGCGGAACGTTTTTAAATATGACTAATATAATGTTTTTAAGTTGTTCAATGAAACGACGTAGGTTGCGGTATGTCCCAACATACCGGGTACCCAATTCTGCCCCAAACTATATATTAGAACAAAATGCAATGTTTCATAGTGACAGTAAACAATTTAACAATTTATCCTATAGGAAATTACTCTAGAATAAGTACTGAAAAAGATCCGAAAATTGCCAAATTAAATAGATAAGCCCAAAAAGTTTTATAAGCATTTGAATTTCGAAAAAGATTCATATTTTTTGCTTAAAACTTTAAAGTTGTATAACATTAAGAAAAATTTTTTTTCGTAGTTTTTTCATAATTAATAACATTTTCTTATCAATATGAATTATAAATATCAAGGATAAGAAATTTAGAATTACTTATCCTGGAAAAACAGGGGTACCCCATTTTACCCGCCTACTCCATTTTGCCCCATTCTCCCCTATAAAGAATTTTATATATTTATAAGTTGATTAATAAAACAAAAACTTAAATTACTGCGAAACTTGTCGAATAATGTATCTCAATTTTAAAAATTGTATTACAGAAAACAATACTCAAAAAATTGTTTTATAATTTAAAGTAATATTTTTAGTTTTAGAATATTCTAAAACCAAATGAAAATAATATATATTTGACATTTTTAAATAGAAAAATTTTTTAAATGGGGTTGCATTTCGACAAATGCCCGTGTTGAAATTTTAACAGGGCCCTGGCCGGGTCCAGACCGGGATTCCACAAACCAACAACACATAATCAATATGCAACCCAAAGTATTGATCTGGTACACTGAAAATCTTAGATTCAAAATGAGTAGCGTACGCTACAAAAGTCAAGCTGACTAATTTTCGCTTGTAAGGAAAATGTGACTTATTAAGTGTTTACTTTGAGCAGCAGTAATTTTCAAACATGTTATTTTTCACAAATCTTTATTTGCATAAATCAAATTGTTGATTAATTAATAACTTAAAATAATAAAATGAGTGACGAACAAGTAATTACTTTATAAGTGACAATTTTTTAAACAAATTTAAGTTAAAAATTTAATAAATAAAATATTCTTGTAACAAGATATAGGTAGTTCTACAAACGAAGGAATTTTTGATGTTTAAGGTTGTTTCTTACATTAAATTTGAAAAAAATAAAATTATTTTTAATGGGAATTGTAAAACTTAATGGTTTCTATTATGTCACAAAATGTAACCCGATTTCGAAAAGTTTTTTTTTGACAAAAATGAGCATTCAAGTGCTAAATTCTGCTAAATTCTCAGTTTCCTGGCATGTCCCAATGCAAAAATGAAAGTTAAAAAAATGGATAAATATTATTTTTAAGCATTTAAGTACAAATGAACACTTGGATAATAATTTCAAATAGTTGTACTTTACAAACATTTAAATCATTGTTACATTAGTTTAAATTTTATTAAAAAAATTTTATCTTCAATGTTGGTCCTCGAATTCATTCTTAGCTTCCTGGCACAACAAAAAACGTTAAAATTATTAAAAATTTGTATTCCGATTAATTTACCATTTTTCACACTGATTAGTAAAGGTTAACTAAAGATGATAGCACATAAATTATACCTAATTTGCAGTTTAATTAACTAAAATTGTGTCTTTTGTGGTCGAAATTGACATATGGTCAGACAAATTCTCAGTATCCTGGCACGCATTTAAAAAAAATATATTTTATATTTTTATAATTTTGTTTCTCTAGGTGTCGTAGAACCTTATTCCCTTTTGACCAGTAAGCTGAAATTCCTTATTAAACGTTATTTTTCAATTTTTTAGACGAAAAATGATCAAAATTCTCAGTATCCTGGTTCTCAGTATCCTGGCAGATTCTGCCAGAATACAAACGTGCTTATGTTTAAAATAACGTAAAGCCAACCATTTGCAATCCTTTAAAAAAAATTTTTTTTTAAAATAATTCTAATTAAATTTGGTTGTAAAAACTAATATTTAATTTTTACTTTGCATAAATATTTATATTGTTATTAACAAATGAAAAAAGTACTTTTTTCATGTAAAACGTTTATTTTAATGAATGTGTGGCATTCCAGGAGTAATTTACTACTTTTCGGAGTACCCTCACCGATTTCTTTCAAACTTGGTAGTATTACATTTGTTGGTCTAAAGTTTCAGATAATCAATTTTTTTAAGAACAATCAATTGTTTATTTAAAAGTTACAACAATTGCTCAAAATTATTCAAATGCCCATATCTTTTAAACGGTACAAGATAATTGAGTTTTCTTTTTTGCTAAACATTCATAAAGACGAGACGCTTCAAAAATGTTACTAATATTTTTTCTTATTTTGTTAATTAAAAAAGTTATTTAAATAAATAATATTAACTTTTGATCAGGAATTCAAAATTCAATGACTTACGAACCAAAAAATTCCTTTTTTTCACACTTTTATATTACGAAGAAAAAAAGTTGCTATAGTTTTTCAATAACTTATAATTTAAACAATGATTCGCTTGTTTCCAATTATTTTCCAGCTAAATGATCAGCTGTTGTCTCTTGCGCGTGACTACTGCTACGTCACGTCCGTCTATAAATATTTGACAACCGTGGAAAAATTGAGGTTATGTTTAATCAAAAAGAAGCATTTCAATCTTTTTAAAGTTTTTAGCACTAAATCAATTAATTTTTGATTAATCAAAACAAAGCATTTTAATCTTTTTAATGTTTTTAGCACTAAAAACTTCAAAAAGATTGAAATGCTTTGTTTTGATTAAACATAACCTCAATTTTTCCACGGTTGACAAATATTTATAGACGGACGTGACGTAGCAGTAGTCAAGCGCAAGAGACACCAGCTGATCATTTAGATAAAAAATAATTGTAAACAAGCGAATCGTTGTTTAAATTATAAGTTATTGAAAAACTATAGCAACTTTTTTTCTTCGGAATATAAAAGTGTGAAAAAAAGGAATTTTTTTGTTCGTAAGTCATTGAATTTTGAATTCCTGATCAAAAGTTAATATTATTTATTTAAATAACTTTTTTAATTAACAAAATAAGAAAAAATATTAGTAACATTTTTGAAGCGTCTCGTCTTTATGAATGTTTAGCAAAAAAGAAAACTCAATTATCTTGTACCGTTTAAAAGATATGGGCATTTAAACAATTTTGAGCAATTGTTGTAACTTTTAAATAAACAATTGATTTTTCTTTAAAAATTGATTATCTGAAACTTTAGACCAACAAATGGAATACTACCAAGTTTGAAAGAAATCGGTGAGGGTACTCCGAAAAGTAGTGAATTACTTCTGGAATGCCACATGTAAAAATTTTTTTTTGTTGAGTACTTAAATTCACTTTTATAGATAATTTAAAATTTGGAATTGTGCTATTAAGCAAACGCAATTGGTTATAAAAAATGTCATGAACAATTTATTAATTTAGACTTTATCATTCATGAATCTCTATAACTTTTGTTACTCGGGGGTTTGAGTACACAAAACTTCGAAAATTTGTCGAATATTTGTAGTTATGCATTTTCTCAAATGTTTTATTACTAAATTAAGAACTTTAATACTTCCACGTTATATAAATTCAAGAATTTGAACTTTTTAAGGCTTAGAGCATTCCCGAAAATTTCGAGAACCCGAATTCAGTCGGGTACCCGAAAGATTTCGGGTATTTAAACAAGCTTGACCCGGCCCGAACCCGAACTGTCTAAGCCAGACCCGACCCGACCCGAAAAGTGAAAAGCCCGAAATTACCCGGTCGGGTTTCGGGCTTTTTGCACACCTCTACAATTTGTACAAAACTTGTTACCAGGTGGTTTTTGAGATCGCTGATTACGAATCTGATTTCAGATTTCCAAAATTCAAAATGGCGGATCTAATATGGCTGACGAATTTTCAAAAATTGTATGCAATTTACACAAAACTTGTTACCAGGTGGTTTTTGAGATCGCTGAATACGAATTTGATTTCAGATTTCCAAAATTTAAAATGGCGAATCCAATATGGCTGACGAATTTTCAAAAATTGCATGCAATTTACACAAAACTTGTTACCAGGGAGTTTTTGAGATCGCTGATTACGAATCTGATTTCAGATTTCCAAAATTCAAAATGGCGGATCCAATATGGTTACCAAATTTTTATTAATTTGTCGGATTTATCTAAAATGTATATTCAGATACTTTTAGGGTCACTAAATCCAAATTTTTAAAACCTTTTATTTTAACTGACACTTAGATATTAGGGTGTGTCTTAGTGTCAATCAAGGGCTTTAAATGTGGTCTGAATGTTATTCATAGAAAACAATATTTGTACGTCTGATTGTTATTTTTAAAAAATAATCCTTTGATCAGTTATATAAATCCTAGATGGATTAAAGCTATGCATCTTATTCTAATTTATTTTGGTATTAAAATAACACCTTGCCATTTATTGCGATAATAAATGTTAGGTTTTTATGAAATTTAATTTTAATACTTAAAATCTAACGTTGGATTTATAATCAGCAACACCAAACACCCTAAAACATTTCGTTTTAAACAAAGTAACAAGTTCCGTGTAAGTTTCATACAGTTTTTGAAAATTCGGCGGTCATATTGGATCCGCCTTTTTTAATCTTTGAAATCTAACACTTAATTCGCAATCAGCGACTTAGAAAACCCCCGAGTAACAAAAGTTATTAAAATCTATACATTATTTTGTGAGCAATTGTTAATTTTCTTTTCATAACCTAAGTCACGCGGTTAAATTATTTATAAATAGCTGTAAAATTTGCAATTTGTCATTTTTGGACTGGCCACTTTTAGGTATCTTTGATAATACAATTAACTTGAATTTAAATTACTTTTTAAAACCTGAACGTAAAAAAATTGTTGTGCCAAAATTTTCTCCATTTTCTTCCTTCGTTTGTAGAACTACCCATATAAGACAAAACTTTTTTTTATTTCCTTCGGTTTCTTTTTAAAATTCGCTTTTCTTGACTTATTTTCGGGAAGAAATCTGTTTTTTCGCTAAATGAGTATCGTTTGAGAGCAAGGTGTATTCCATCTTCCTTTGAAATTTGCGTGGTAATTCAACGTTCCTGGTATTGTTTTTGCAGAATCAAATCTACCTTTAAGTGTATCTACATTCTTAGAATGATTTTCTTGAGAGCTAAACATAATTTTTGTTTCACTAAAATTTTCTAGTGCCTACTTATATAAGGATTCTGCATTTAAAATTGAATTTTTTGAAGACGCTTGTAAACTTGCTCTTGCAGCTTATCGTTTCAAATACCCCCCAATCCCATCACATGGACCTTTCCAGTGAGCTGTGGCACTAAAGTGCCATTTAGCAGTAATCCCAAAATCTGTTTTATGATGTTTTGTGATAACTCTCATCACAAGAACATTTGGATACATTATTAGAGGTTTCAAAAAAATCATAGTCAGCATTATCCTCGCTTATAATACCTATTTTGGTAATGACACAAACGTTAAATTACTGCTGCTCAAAGTAAACTCCTAATAAGTCACATTTTCCTTACAAGCGAAAATTGGTCAGCTTGACTTTTTGTAGCGTACGCTACTCATTTTGAATCTAAGATTTTCAGTGTACCAGATCAATACTTTGGGTTGCATATTGATTATGTGTTGTTTCAAACTTTATGTTAGCTTAAAGTTCCTTTCCTCATATGTGTTATTAAAATTAAAAAAAAGTTCCCGTTTTTTAAACTAAAACGACTAAAAAAAATTTTTCGCGTATAAAAATATAGTTTTTTATGTGCTTTAAATCTATATATAAGAAAAAATGTGACTAATCATTTTTTTAAGGCTAAATTTGATAAAATATAGTTTATTAAATATTTTTCGATGAACAAAAAATTAAATTTGACCTTTAAAATGTGTAGATCTTATTTTCACTAATGAGTGGTTTTAATGTACATAAAAAATACTATTTTTGAGAAATTTTTTTTTTAATCCGGCCTTAAGAGAAGAAAATTGAATTTTTTTCCTTAACTTTAAAATAAGACCCTTTCTTAATAAAAATATTTTAAATTTGATTTTATATTCTTAAAGTAGAGGGAAAAACCTTTTCAAAAATATATAATTATATGTCAATCGGTTCAGATTTGTAAAAGTTATTTAAAGACGAAGTTTTATGACAATTCATGAAAGTAAAAAATTCGAACTCCTGTATCTTCGAAACGTATAGTTATAGGGTCCCACCGTTAAATAATTGAGTGAAGGTCTATTAGGACTACTATTTTGGCAAATATTAACCCGATCCCACAACTTTCTTTTAGGTAGGAACAGTTGAGGCATTTTGTCCCATATGTGTGAGTATACATGTGTATGTGTTGTGTGTATATGTGTGAGTATACTTGTGTATGTGTTAAGTGTACATGTGTGACTATACATGTGTATGTGTTGTGTGTACATGTGTGACTATACATGTGTATGTGTTGTGTGTATATGTGTGACTATACATGTGTATGTGTTGTGTGTACATGTGTGACTATACATGTGTATGTGTTGTGTGTATATGTGTGAGTATACATCTGTATGTTTTGTGTATATGTGTGAGTATACATGTGTATGTGTGAACCTATATATACACTCGGGTCGCAAAGTTTCAGTACATTTTGACTGTTTACTTGTAAATGCTCGGTCCACTTCAAATTCAAATATTTCTGTAAAAATAGATGCAACAGCTATCAAACAAGGATCATTTGAAAGCTCAATAAATTTAGAGTCAAATAGGCAAAAAAATAACCAATTTAATATTGTAAATTTGAAAATATAATTCTTTAAAGTTAGAGATTTTTTATGAAAATTGCGATTTCGGAATCTGGAGTTCAAGCGAACGCCAATTGAAGAAAAAAATTTTGTAAGACTTGACAGTTGTACAATAACAAGTACAAATTCCATTCTTTAATTCTAGACAAAAATCATTTACAAATATGAAGTATTTTTTTCAAATTGTATAAAAATAATTTCTCTTGCTCTAAATTTTTCGAAGAATATAAATTGCAAATTCGTCGTTTCTATTCATTTGTTTTATCAATTAACCACACTTTTGAAAAATATTGAAACTCTTGACTGTAGTAAATTTAAATTATTTACATGAAATTTATCCCTCTTCTTATAATGTTACAAATTTTAACTCGCATTATTACTTATTTTATTTCAAGGTGCAATTTTTTAAATTTTACAATTACTTACTTACTTTATACTATTCGCGAGCAGTTTTGGCCATTAGGGGGACGTAATCTTGCTAAAAACGTGACTAGGAAATGCATTACTTGCTTTAAAGTAAAACCGCGAATAACAAATCCGATCATGGGTAATTTACCAAAGGCGCGTGTTTCTCCGTCACCTCCTTTCTACAATACTGGAGTGGACTACGCAGGTCCCTTCATGATAAAGGATAGAAAAGGTCGCGGATCAAAATCCAGCAAATGTTATATTAGCGTATTTGTATGCCTTGCAACAAAGGCGCTCCATTTAGAGCTCGTCTCTGACTTAACTTCCGAAGCTTTTATTGCAACTCTTAGACGGTTTGTTTCCCGTCGAGGAAAACCGGGTCATATATATTCAGACAATGGTTTGTCATTCGTAGGAGCAAGGAATGAGCTCGATCAATTAGGTACCTTTTTAGCTCAAGAAAATGAAATTTTAAAAGGTGTCGTACACAACATGGGATTTACTTGGTATTTTATTCCGGCTTATTCTCCACATTTTGGTGGGATTTGGGAAGCCGGAGTAAAGTCCACTAAGTACCACTTAAAACGAGTCGCCGGCAACAAAGTCTTAACCTTTGAAGAGTTTTACACTCTTATTGTGCAAATTGAAGGCCTGTTAAATTCTCGCCCTTTGACTCCAATTTCCTCGGACTTAGCATTTTCAACAGCATTTTTGGAAAAGATGGAGCCAAAAATACATTTCCGAACTTCAGCAAAGAATTAAATGGAAGAAACCGCACCCGCAGATCAACGAAAATGCCTTAGTATTGATCAAGGACAAGGATCTTCCTCCACTAAGATGGAAATTAGGCAGAGTGACAGAACTGCATCCTGGTAAGGATGGGATCGTTCGTGCTGTCACTATTAGGACTTGTTCGGGTAAAACTCAACGAGCTTTAACGTCGATTTGTCCATTGCCAGTTGAATAACGAAAATCTATGTTAAAAAAAAATTCTTTATTATTTATCACTATTACGGTTCTATTTCGGAGCTTTAATGTTTACAACGTTCTCTTAAATTTGTAATTATTAATGTGTTGTTCTAAATGTTATGTAATTTGTATTTTCATCAAACAAAAAAGAAATTTTATTTTATTTTTGTAATTTGAAAGTTAATCTTTCAAGTCGGGGGGCATGTTTGAATTTGAATTTTGACCGTTTCCCGCTGAATAGTTTTGTCGGCCTCTGCCGTTCTTTTTATGTACTACTGTTTTTTAATATGGCGATTAAAGATGTTCTCGCACGCACGCTTTCGTTTCTTTTTCGAATTTATTTGTGAAACCCAGCTACAATCATCCGAAACAGAATATTGAAGTTAATATACAATAAAATCTTCTTCTTTGCATCAAGACAAATCGATTGATATATATATATATATATATATATATAAAGTATAAATTGTATGAGAGTTTATAGAGGTAATGTCAATTAAAGCGAAAAAATTACCTTTTTTATCAAAAATTTAGTTCTTTTATCAAAATTATATTCCAGTACAATAAGATTTTACTCATTTTTTCAATAATCTTATCCGTTGCATTAAAACGGATCGATTGCTACATATAAAGTATATATTTTATTTGAATTTATAGAATTATACATAATTAAAACCAAAAATTCGCATTTTAATAAGAAATTTATTTCCTTCTTAAAAATTATGTTGCTTTATAATAAAATGTTAATCTAGACTTAAAAACAAACTAAAAATCTTCATTTCATAAAGACAAATCGATTGATGTATAAGAAGAATATATTTTATTAGCATTAATAGAATTAAATAAAATGAAAAAATTCACTTTAAAGCAATTTTTTGCTTATCGTAAAGAGGAAGCAAAATGTTCATGTAATGAACATCTTAATTCACAACTTGTTTAAAAATGCTTTCAAACTTTGTATAATTGAGTATAACATGTTATTTAATCACATTTTAGAATAGATTTGCCAAAAAAATGTCCTATAACTAAGATGAAAGTATAAACATGATTTTTAAAAAAATAAAAAAATCGCAAATATTAATGTATTGCTTTTAAACGATCTATAATTGAGTATAACATGTTATTTAGTCACATTTTAGCATAATTTAGCAAAAAAATACTATTCCATATTTCAGATGTAAGTATAAACATATTTTCGAAAAATTAAAAAGAAACGAAATAATTCTTTATTTATAAGAGACAATTATTGGAAAAATTATGCTAAAATTTGACCAAATAACATGTAATAAAAAAATTAATTAAAAAAATTAATTATAAAATTATAATGTTTTGGTTATAGGTAATTATTTTTAGCAAAAAAATTTTTACATTTTGATAGATTGCAGTAAATTAATCAGTTATTAATTTTATGAGATATATGTTAACAATAAATTTACAGTTTTTAAACGTATTAATTAGAACGGGAGGTTTAAATTTTTTCAAAAATTTTCAAAAATTGAAAATTTCTAATTTTTTTTTAATGTATATCTTTTAAACTTTTGACGTCAAAATTGCAAAACTTCGAAAATATTAAAAATTGTAAATGCTAAACAATATTAAAAAATATTAATTTATAGCTTTAAAATTATTTTTCAAATATTGAAAATGGAGATTTTTTTTGATAAAATTAATACTACAGAAACTCAAGAATATACCTGTGAAACGATACTTGCATCATGCTACTGGAGAAAAACTTAGATAGTAAAAAAGTTTTGTTATTTTAATTCTAGGTTTAACTATTATGGATGTTTTGAGCATTGTAAAACATTGTAAACTGGAAAAAAGGGGAAACATGCAAGAATTTAATTTAATCGGAAAAAATTATAAATTCAGCTGGCAATATAGGTCTTATTTTAGATTTAAGCAATTATGATACAATTAGTTCGAATTTGACTTTACTATAACTCCAAAAACTGGTGGAAATTTTGGATTAACTTAGATTACTATAATTAAATTTCTACAAATAAATAATTGACAAACATTGTTTTCTGCATTTTAATTAATAAAAAATAAATTATTTGATGATAAAAAGTCAATCACTGTTTTAAAATAGTAATATTTTTATAATGAAATAGTTAATGGTAGCTAATTATTATTTCTCCAGTCAAATTAAATTCCCCACTATTTCCTATTTTTCGAGACTGGTAGAACACACTATTGAATGTATTTGTAGAAACTAAAACCCGTAGAAGACGGGTACGACAGCTAGTAACAAATAAATGTGAATAAAATAATAAAGGGTTTAAAGACATATTAAAGTAATATCCTTTAGTAAAGTGAAAAATTGTCTTTGTCACAAATTATGGTGTCCCTACTTTGGTATTCTGTTTTCAAGAGTAAGAATTTTTTATTTCAAAACTATTCTTTTCGGAGATAGACATAATTTGCAACATTGTAAATTATTACAAAATTTTTTAAAAAATATATTAGTTATGAGTAATACACAAAACAAACTGAAAATATCACTACCATGGCACTTCATGAATATAGCTTCTATATAACATTACTCTTTTAAATTAAGTTTTAATAAATACACGTAGAACTAAAAATGATAAAATAAATATTTTTTATGATAATGTGGTTTAACATAACCTATTGTTTAATAATAATGGGTTGTAAATAATTAAATTTAATTTTGTTGTTGTAATTGAAACCGTCATAATTTAATAGTTCAAAAACTAAAGATTAAAGATAAAGATTAAAGATGTTTATTCGTCATAAATAGTTGCGTTGCTACATGTTTCGACTTAAAAGGTCCTCATCAGGCAAAAATTGAGAAAATTATTTACAAAAAAAGAGACCATATTTTGACAAAGTAAACGAACACATGTGGGTAAGACTCCGTCAGAAAATATGCGATTTGCAAGGGGTCTTTGAATTAGGCTGTAATTTGGTGAAATTGTAGTATTGGATACTAGAAAATAGTGTCCCAAAAAGTTTTTGAAAATTTTGAAATTTGTTGTTATAATTTTTTTAAATCTTAATATTTCCGAAAATTTTCAATTACATTTAATAAAATTTGGAAGGCTTATACTTGAAATCATGTTTCTTCTGACTATCATAGAACAAAAAAAAAATTTTTTTGCATAAAAAATGTCAAAAAAAATTTTTTGAATCTGTTTTGCCCGAGCGGGACCGTTTTTTGAGTTTTCTTGTCAATTAATAAAATATTCCTTATAATTTCACCTTTCATTTAAAAAAAAGAAATCGATGGAGACTCAAATAGTTTTCGAGTTATTGCAATTTTTGTGGAAACGCGACCACGTTTCGGTGCCAGCGCTGTGTTTGTGCCCGGGACGCCTCGCCCAGTAGGATTCTTACACTTTACTGTTCAAAATTGTCTAGAGCCTACAAATTTTATCCGATTTTGATGTTCTTGGTCTTACATGAAAGGAGATAAATTTTCTAAATGTTTCACTGAAACCCGTTATTTTAATTTTTAATTGCACAGGTTTACAAATTAAAAACTTTTTTTTGCCAATCGAACAAAACATTTTTTTTCGATTAGTAGGTGTTTTCTGAGTAAGAAAATCATAGTTTTAATTTTTTTCCCTCGTGTAGTTTTTTTGTAGTTTCAAATTTTGTATTTTTTAGGAGCGACGGCACTTAAATTTAGCTGTAGAAAAATCAACTAGTCCAAAAATGATGAATAGGATGTCGTTAGAAAGGTAATTAAATTATCTTTCTATCCATATATTACAGAATAAAATTGAATGAAAATTGAGAGAGCTTCAGTCTTTTCAAGATCAAATTTCATGGAAATTTTGATGATTTTTAGACACTTGACTAAATTTTGATAAATTTTTCTACAACAAACAGTAGAAAATATGTAGGTTTAAAAATTTTTATTGGTAGCTTATTCCATTGAGAAGGACCTTGATTATATTAAAAATGAAAATTCAACACTATATTTCGTAAACGAAACTACTTTTCCATTTTTAGTATACTTTTCAATATTTGCAGCAAACATGCAAATAGTAAAATTAAGATAAGTGCTAAAGTTACTAAAATCACACATCAAGGAATTCTAGAGTTGCTCAATTCAAATACAATGTCAAATATTAAAATTTCAAAATGGCGGATCCAATATATCGGACAAGTTTTTTTTAAATCGATTAGAGTAAAGTTATTTTTTCCATCAACATAACATCAATTTAAAAATTTAAAAACCGACGTTGGTTTCGGAATTAGAGATACCAGAAACCCTAAAGTGTTCATTTTCATGAGTTTATCTTTAAACACTTAAAATATGTTCGCACAGACAGAATCCACCTCTTTGAAATTTCAAAATATGACATAGAATTTGTTATTAGATACCTAATTAGAGAGCCAAACCTCGTCCACTCTATTTAAGCCACCATTTTTAAATTTAAAATCTGACATCAGACTCGTCATCAGCGACACCGAAAAACCCCGAGTAACGAAATTGTCATAAATTTAATCGATTTAAAAAAAAAACTTGTCCGCCATATTGGATCCGCCATTTTAAAATTTTGATATTTGACATTGTATTTGAATTGAGCAACTCTAGAATTCCTTGATGTCTGATTTTAGTAACTTTAGCACTTAACTTAATTTTACTATTTGCATGTTTGCTGCAAATATTAAAAAGTATACTAAAATTGGCAAAGTAGTAAAATCACGAAATATAGTGTAGAATTTTCATTTTAAATCCAATCAAGGTCCACAAGGGCTTAAAAGTTTCTCAATAGAATAAGCTATCAATAAAAATTCAAAACCTAAATATTTTCTACTGTTTGTAGTAGAAAAATTTATCAAAATTTAGTCAAGTGTCTAAAAATCATCAAAATTTCCATGAAATTTGATCTTGAAAAGACTGAAGCTCTGTCAATTTTCATTTAATTTTATTCTGTAATATATGGATAGAAAGATAATTTAATTACCTTTCCAACGACATCCTATTCATCATTTTTGGACTAGTTGATTTTCCTACAGCTAAATTTAAGTGCCGTCGCTCCTAAAAAATAAAAAATTTGAAACTACAAAAAAACTACACGAGGGAAAAAATTAAAACTATGATTTTCTTACTCAGAAAACACCTACTAATCAAAAAAAATGTTTTGTTCGATTGGCAATTTCACTGTAAACCAGTGTTGTTTATATAGGGGAGTGCTGTTAGCGTTGGACAGGTGTTAGGGTTGAGCCATCGCATTTATTTTGTTCTATCACACTAGCGCCATCTGTTTTTGTACTTAAATTCTTGCTACTAATGCCAGTTAACTTTTCACATGAGTCAAGTATACGAACGTATACTTTTATTTTTTGCGAGTCATTGTTATACGCTCAACAGAAACTTTTTTGTGGTGTCAAAAAAAGAGAAGTAAATGTAGAAGAAATATGCCAAAGACAAAGTAATTTTATTGAAATTGTTTATTAAGATGTTATACGAAAATGTGAAAAGAAATTTAGGGGTTTTGTGTGACGCGTTTGTTTTCTGTGCGGTATGTCGCAAAACGACGCGTGAGTTAGCGTTGAGCTAGGCGGTGTCGTAAGGGTTGAACCGCCTAAAATATTGCAATTACGAAGCGTACTTGCAACAGAAATTCATTTTTTAACTTAAGGAGGTGTCAAAAACTATATTTCTAACGAAAAAAGAGAACAATTTACAAGAATTAAACAATAATTTTAAAGTTAATAATTATCATTGTTATTAACAATTATTTTTAAAAAATAGTATTTTTTACAGACAAATTTATGGTTATATAAATAAAGATATAAATAAGTAATATAAAATTGAGTAATTAATTGTAAATTTATATTTTATATAAAAATATTTGTTAATAACAATGATAACTATTAACTTTAAAATTATTGTTTAACAAAATAGACATAAATTACTTAAATAAATATAAGTTTGCCTGCAAAAAATTTAATTTTTTTTAAGAAGGGCCAGAGTTATCTATTTGTTAATTAACGAAATTATTTAAATAAACTGAATTATGCATTAGTAATCATCAAGAGGTCATACTAGACTAATTTAAATTGATTTCGATCATGAGAAATGGAAAAATAAAAAATAAACACGATTTTTTTCAAAATTCTTGTGAATTGTGAACTTTGAGTAACACAAAAATATATAAAAAATTAAAAATTAAAATAAAGGGGTTTCAGGGAAACTTTTAGAAAATTTATCTCCTTTCATGTAAGACCAAGAACATCAAAATCGGATAAAATTTGTAGGCTCTAGACAATTTTGAACAGTAAAGTGTAAGAATCCTACTGGGCGAGGCGTCCCGGGCACAAACACAGCGCTGGCACCGAAACGTGGTCGCGTTTCCACAAAAATTGCAATAACTCGAAAACTATTTGAGTCTCCATCGATTTCTTTTTTTTAAATGAAAGGTGAAATTATAAGGAATATTTTATTAATTGACAAGAAAACTCAAAAAACGGTCCCGCTCGGGCAAAACAGATTCAAAAAATTTTTTTTGACATTTTTTATGCAAAAAAATTTTTTTTTTGTTCTATGATAGTCAGAAGAAACATGATTTCAAGTATAAGCCTTCCAAATTTTATTAAATGTAATTGAAAATTTTCGGAAATATTAAGATTTAAAAAAATTATAACAACAAATTTCAAAATTTTCAAATACTTTTTGGGACACTATCTGAAATAAAAATATTTCGAATATGCTATTAAGAAATACTAAAAACCAAATATAAAAAAATTAAAAATTAACAGACTCACCGTTCACAAAAATTATTAAAAATTTTTAATAATTTTAAAAAAATAACCGTAAATTTAAATGTGTCATGTCGACATGGTAAAAACCATGCAATTTAAAGAGATTATAAAGATGTTATAAAGAGGTTATAATTTATGATAAAGTAGTTTCCTGTTCTATCAAAAATTTCAAAAAATGAAAAAGAAAATTAACGCGGGAATTTTAAATTTTAAATAAATTTAGAATTTGAAATTAATGGAAAGTAAATTTTACTTCATTTATCTATATCAGAATGAAAATTAACATCATTCTGAATTATATTTTGAATATGGATCATTTCTGAATGTTTTCTTTTGATTTCATTACTTTCTATTTCTAAAAGTTTAGGATGTTTGAAATGAAAAGAATGTTTAGTATTATAATTATGTGAAGATAAGCCTGTATTCTGTAGTTTCTTTATTGTATCACGCTCATGTTCTTTGATTCTATCCGAAGTATGTCTTCCGGTTTCTCCAATGTAACTTTTGTCACAATTATTACATGGTATTTCATAAACACAGTTAATATGATTGAAAATAGTAAGTTTATCTTTTAAATTCTTTTAAAAAATATTATTATTTTAAGTATGATCTATTGAAAAAGTTAGGTTAACTTTGTTATATTTGACAATTTTTTGAAAAATATTTCTTAAAACAGACTCAAAACCTTGTACATAAGGGAAAACAAAATAATCCCTCGGAATAGAATTATCATAATTTAAAAAATAATCTCTTGGATTTAAAATTTTGTTATATCGTAAATTTAACTTTTCCTCAAGCAAATTTGAAGGAAAACCATTCTTAATTAAAGTATTATTTACAATTAATAAATTTTGTTGATGAAAAGACGGATGAGACAATTTAATCACTCTGTCTACCAAAGAGTAGATAACTCCAATTTTGTGTGACAAAGGATGATTAGATTTAAAATTAATATAACGACTAGACCAAGTATTTTTCCGGAACCAATTGGTAATTAAACTATTGCTGTTGTTACGGCCGAACTCCGTAACTTTTTATATCATAAATAATTATTTACAATATCTGAAAATCAAAATTATAAACAACAAATTACACAACATAAGATTTTGTTAACAAACTTTAAAACATTTACACAAAACAACCCTTTGTAATTACACAAAAGGGACATTTTTCGCTTTGATAATTTTAATCCAATGCATTTCAATTAGATAAAAATCCAACTCTATTTTAAATAAGAGATTCAATTGAATTTAACCTTCCTTCGCGTTTTGCAAAACAATACCATATTTCTTAATAAATTCCTTTTTGACAACAGTTTATTAACCTTTTTGAGAAATAGTTAGAAAATATTAAAGTAAAGTAAATTGCTCAATAAGGCTATTCAAGTTGGGTGGGGGAAAATTCAAGATGGCCGTTTACTGGTGCACAAACTTGTATACAAAGTGTATGGGATAGAGTCTAATTTTTTAAATATCTCGCTTAAACGAAATTTTTAACCATAAGTTTATTAGGATTTTATGTTTTATTTTTAATGAACTATTTTTTGCAATTATAAAATCGAAAAATTTAAAAAATCGATTTTTATTATTGCAAAAAATAGTTCATTAAAAATAAAACACAAAATCCTAATAAACTTATGGTTAAAAATTTCGTTTAAGCGAGATATTTAAAAAATTAGACTCTATCCCATACATTTTGTATACAAGTTTGTGCACCAGTAAACGGCCATCTTGAATTTTCCCCCACCCAACTTGAATAGCCTTATATAAGGAGTGGTGCATCCAAGTCACTGAACTCGGATCACGCCACTGCCTAAATCTGCAAGCTTTCAGAATTGGCTTGGCAACAGTCAAGTGCAATAAACTTAATATACGGTTTCCCCATTAAATCATCTTTCAATAAAATTGATTGACACAAGGAAATCTGGGCAGTTGAGTTTAGGCCGTGTAGCCGACAGCTAGCCCAGGCAAATAAGCCTGTAGTTTTCTGTCTATAGGCAATAGAAGCCTGAAGTTTAAGTCCGGCAAGTTAGCCGTGTTGATGTGAAATAATCTCAAAAGTTTAAAGAAATTAATAAGAAGTTTGTTGAGAAAAGCGAATTTAGTTGAGAAAAATATAAATAAATACTAATATAAAAAAAGAAGGTTGAATTAAAAAATATATGATTAAAATAATAAAGAATAAATAAAGTTAAATAATTGAAAAGATAAAAAGTAAAAGATAATATTGATCTTAAAAATAATAAAAAAATTAAAAAGAAAAGAATTTAATAATAAAGAATCTGTGAAAGAAATAAAGTTATTCATAGTTTCGTCGTGAAAAGAAACGACTACATTGGATTAAAGTGACGAATCGAATTTACTAAACCTTATATGATTATAGATCACGAGTAAAAATTAAATTATTATTTAAACAATTTTTAAACAAATTATTGTTACTATTTACCAACTATTTACACAATGCACCTAAAAAGTTGCGGTTTTTCTTAATTTTGCAATTTACTAAATTACAGATGAAAAATAAAAACTGAATTATTATTTAAACAATTTTTAGACAAATTGATGATTTGATTATAGATGACAAAACGTAATCATATAAGTTTTAGTAAATTTCAAAAAACTTTTTTTTTGTGCCTGTGTTATACATAAATATTATTATTTCTGACAAATATACTTTTTAATGCAAAATCCTTAAAAGTGAAACATTTCCTACTTTATAAGTGCAAAATGTTATACAATGTTTCTCTAAATATTGTGTTGTCACTACCGTGGCAACACTAATCGACTATTTCTAGAATATCTTTGAAAATTTTACATTTGCAGTAGAATCACTTTAACTACTTATTCTACCAAGAACTTATTCTACACCAACTTAGACTTAGCGCGTTTGTTGTTAAAAATCATTTAAGGTGCCAAAATCGAAATTTCAATGGTTTTTTGAGGATTGCTGCTTTCAATGAAATTTTAGACAAAAAAAGTTGTAATTAAAAGTTGTAGAGCTTAAAAATGCCTAAAAAATGAGTGGTCGCACGATTATTTCCAACAATTTGTTTACAAGTTATAGAATGAAAACGATGAATTTTTTTAAATATTTAATAATTCAATTAATTATTATTTATATTATCTCTTACTTGGTGAAATTACTTCCCCCATTGCCCTTAATAAGTATACAAAATTTAGACTGAATCGGATAAATAGTTTTGCCAAAATTTAATTGCTTATTAATAAAATTTTTTTATATTGGATGTCAAATTTGTGCACCATAAAAAAAATGTTTTCGATGGCTCATTTTGTTCCTAAGGATCTATATTATTGAAAACATGTAATGCACAATTAAAAAAAGAAATTTTGTTGCATATAAATAACTAATAAAAAAACGGTCAATTTTTTCACTATAAACAATTAAGTATATCTTGGTCAAATTTCATTTCACAAAATCGGGATAAAATTTTATTAATTCCTGGAATCTTTCTGCAACTTAAAAAAAATTAAAATAGCTCAAATGGTGTCAGAGATAACTTTTTTCAATAAAATTCAGGCAGTTTGTTTATTAACATTTTTCATTTTTTATGTGGATTGTAAGATCATAATCAGTAATTTATTTAAAAAAATCTTGAAATTTATCCCTTGATTATTAATCTTTAAAACAAGAGATGAAAGTCTTAGTAGGAATTTATCGTAACACAGCGCATGGGGTGGGGGCCTAGCGGCAAGCGATCTTTGCTCGCGTCAGAATTGAATTCGAGCATTTAAATTCGCCAAACTTAATGTAACTTTTGAACAAATTGGCCGATTTTGATCATTTTTTAAAACTGGGGTGTTTTATACTCAGCGATTCAAATTCAAGATTCTTTTCGCAAAAAAAATTCTACCTATAAATTAATATTTATATTTTTTAAATATTTATTTTTTTAAATAAATTATTTTAAATAAACTATTTCTTTCATAAACTATATAAATTTACTAAATGCATTTAAAAAATTAATATAGTAAAAAAATTGTATATTTTTAAATTTTTGTACATTCTAAATAAAAAAACCTACTTTAATTAAAAACATAGGGGAGGATGGGGTAAGGATAGTTAAGGGGTAAGGATAGTTAGTTGCTGTTATACTTAAACTGCTTGCTAAAAAATCGCGTAATTCATGGTATATTCTCGTTTAAACACCAAAAGATGATTGTAAAAATTGCAAGTCAATCTGTCACCTTTCGCAAAGTTGGGAGTTTATTTTTGAAAAAAGTCTGTTTTGCTAAAATTTCAACGTAATGTTTATCATATTGTTTTCTACATTATAATTTCAGAATATTTATTTACGTAAGTGTTTTCCAGATTGAAATTTCCTGTTGAACACGAATATCGTATTTATTTTCAAATTAATTCACGTCGTTCCTTAAAATTTAGAAAAAACTGAAATATGGGCTCACGGGGCAAGGATAGTTAGAGATAATACGGCACGGTAAAATCGTGTTAATGCCATTGCAAATTTCAAAAAGTGTTTAATTGTTCTTTTTAGGTTAATATACATAATGGTGCGTAATTATATACGGAAAACGAAGCTTATGACCAAGAAATTAGTGGTTGTCTGAAAAAATTGGTTAAATCTCTGATTCTAGTTCAGATGAATTTTAATACAATAATTGCAATTCAGAAAATGTTCCGTACATATTTTTAGTACTTGAGATATCAATATTGAATAATCTAAATCAAGTAAAATAAAGAAAACAAAAATGTATTGATTTTCTATAACATTTTTAGCATTCGAATTCTTTTAACTATCCTTGACCCGGTACTGGGGCAAGGATAGTTAAAAAATTTGGTTTACTTTTTCTATTAAATCTCGTAGGGATTTGATTCTACAGTAAAATAATGTACAGCAAAATTGTAGTCAAATAACCAGGCTTTCCAAAAATACTTCTCATTTTCAGATACATATTCAAGATTGGCCGCTGGATCCAAAAAGGTTTTACCTAACTATCCTTGCCCCATCCTCCCCTATTATTCACACAGTTTTTTTTAAATTCTTAATTTCTTAAATAAAATAATATTAAAAAATACTTATATTGGCTATTTCGCTCATAAAGATTATCTATAGATAATCATAATTAGTATATTAGGGTCATTTGGGGTAAATGTAAACAGTAGATGTTTTTGCTAAATTTACAAATTTAAAAATAAGTTCGACGTCAATATTTTTACCTCAGCTCACCTACAAGATGTTCTGAGTATTGCCAATATTTTGTTTTGACAATTGGCAATGCCATAGTGCAAGTTATCTTTTAATGTAAGAAAGATTACAAATCAAAATTTTACTGTTTTTAGTATTTTGTCTCGCATTTGCATGAAAATAAATTTAAAAATCAAACTAAAATTGTTCATTCTTCCCTATTGACGCCTTAAGGGGGGAGCCTACTTTAGAAGGCTTAAAAATAGCGCTTTTTTAAGAATATTTTTAGGAAGGAGAAAAATAACTTAGACCTCCGGGCTTTTTGAGATGTTTTTGTACATATTTAAAGCATTTGTGAAAAAAATTTTGACATGAAATATTAAAAAATAGATAAGTTAAAATTAATTGTTGATAGTGGTGCACATCTGGACTTAAAAAACGGTGGGCACGATAAAGACCGCAATTCTTGTTTGAAACATAAAAATAAAGAAAAATTTTAAAGTTTACATATGCAGTTTCTATTTGAACTAAAAAAATTCCAAAGAAATAGTGAACTTCGATAATTTTGAGTGATAGAAGCAGAAAAATCATTTTTTTGAAAAAAAATAATGACCTTAACTGGTTCTCAAAATTGTAAAAAAAAAAAATTTTTATTTTTTTTAGTTCAAGTAGAAGAGGGATTAATACTGAGTAAAACAAGCCATCATTCATTAAAATCGGTCAAGGCGTTTTCTGTCAATCCTGGACACGAGTTAGTAAATTTCGTAAAAAGTGAAATTCGAGAAAACGTCCCCTACCCCACGCGCTGTATTATGATGAATTCTTAATTAGACTTTCATCTCTTGTTTTAAAGATTAATAATCAAAAAAAATTTATCGTTTTAATTCTATAACTTGTAAAATAATTGTTGGAAATAATCGTGCGACCACTTATTTTTAGGCATTTTTAAGCTCTACAACTTTTAATCACAACTTTTTTGTCTAAAATTTCATTGAAAGCAACAATCCTTAAAAACCATTATAATTTTGATTTTGGCACCTTAAATGATTTTTAACAACAAACGCGCTAAGTATAAGTTGGTGAAAACTGTGGACCTTTTTTTCTGTTCCACTAATCTTTCACATACAATTTTTTTTATTTGGACTAAAGTAGAATACAGTGATTACCATTTTTTTATTCGAAAGTTTAAAAAGAAAAAATTTAGCATCTGAAATATCAGTTTGCGGAAAATCACCTATATGGTGGAAATGACATAAAAAATTCACTCAAACAAAATTTTTGGATCAATTATTTCCAAATTTTTTTATGATATGCCCTATAGGTTAGTACTTTATCAGACATATATTTTAGAATTTTATAAAAATTTGTACGAGAGGAGGGGGTTAATGTTTTGAACTTTTGCATGATAAGCTTAACTTTGATAATTTATTATACTTAAAGCGAAAAGTTAAAAAAAATAGGATATGGGTTTTCTAGGTTTTTTCATAAGCTTTTGAATGGCATAGTTTATTTTCAAAAAAAAAGAATTTTTTTGACACGAATTTTGAAAAATTAAAAATGTTTTTTCCATTTTCTCATCTTTGGATACTTTTTTTATTTTTAAATGAAAGCTGAGATTTTTCCGATGAAATGCTTAATTTCCCGAAAAACGTTTTTTTTGTTTTCGAGAAATGAATTTTTGAATATTCATTCATCGTCTTGCACCATGCAAAGTCTTTTGTTATCAATGTCGTATTGCCCACTTGGAGTAATTTTAAATCCAATTCCAGGAAGTCCACGACTTGCAACATGTCGCGACAAGGGATGTCCAAAGACATAAATGCTTATTTTAATAGTAAGCTCTAATTGCTTGTATTCTCCTAATATTATAATGTGAACTTCACGTAGTTCTTCGATAATTGACATAATTTCATTATTATAGCTTGGATTACCAGCTTGCTGCGATACTACAAGAAAACATAATCGGTGAACTAGCTCATTTGGATCATTTCAATAAATGTAGTCTGGTTCAAATTTCTTCTTTGTAATCATAAATTGATGTAATTTTTTTCCAAGCTTCTTCTTTATCCCTTTTGAAATACATTTACCCTTTTTTGGAATACTCTTAAAAAGTTTTGCAATTACATCAACGTATTTATAACTCTTGTTTATGTTTACAGGTTGACTTAAAATATAATTCTTTCGATGTGCATTTGTAGCTTCAAGAATTGCTTTATAATTTTCTAAATGGTTTGGACTTAGTAATGTTTGATTAGGTTTTTGTCTAAATAAACGTTCAAGCAACCTGTTAGTTTTTAAATATATTTTCTTTGCAGCAAGTCGAATATGGGGACCTTCTAAATCAACTGCTGTATTTACAATCATAAAAGTACCATTAGGCAGCTTATGTACTCTATAAACTGTATCTAGAAAAGTTTTTCTGTCTTTATTCAATAATGTAATAAATTCATTTCTCAAATCTACATAATTAAGTTTTTCTTCTTCATAGTTAGCACTCTTTTTAAGTAGAGTGTGATTTAGTAATGTTTTATCAAATTCTTCCTTCTCATCAACAGCAGTTGAGAAAGAAAAATCATTTTCTTCCTTTTCAACTTTTTCTTTTTAAATATTTTCAAAAGGTATGCAGTTACTTTAACCAATTTTTCAAGAGGTGTTACTATTGGTTGACGAGTTCCATTCAGTATTGTTTCTGCAGCCTCTTTGCCCATTTTGAGTAAACGATGTTTTCGTCTAATAGCATCACTTGCTTTTGCTATTTGGCAAAGTGTTTCTTGCTCTTTTCTATACATGTTTTCTTACGGACAAGGTAAACTATACTAATTATAAATTCAGTAAAGTTCTTGTATTTATAGTGAAATAAAGCAATCAAATCCTCTTCTATATCTTCCCTCATAAAAATTACAGTCCTTATCAATGACAACAAAACCATATTTGTCAGATTTCCAACATTCTAAACATAAATCGCGAAATTGAGTTGTTTCGTGAACTGAATCTTGACAGTAGCTGCCCTAAAATCTATAAATATCTAGCTTTTTATAGTCCTTGTCAGTTTAACGACAACCTTTGTAAAGTTAAGTATGATTCATCAGGAGATGAAAAAAGGTCGGTATCGTAGAAAAGAATTAATCAATCGTGCTATCAATAGTTTACCGTTTGAGTTTTACTTACCAGGTTATCAATTCTGTGGACCTCAAGGAAAAGGAATTAAAAAACGAGCATTAAAGAAAGAAGAAACAAACATCAAGGAAGAACAAGAGGACAACAAGAACGAAAAAAACTTGCTTTGAAGCTACCTCACTGGCCATTAACTGACTATGATCTGTTAAAGTATGCCAAAGCTGCCAAAATACGTCATTTTTGTGGTATTTTTATGCGAAATGAACTACCTGTGAATGGTCCTTACCAGTGTGAATCGGGAATAATTAATCTTGATAATAAAGAAGGTGCAGGAACCCATTGGGTAGCATATAAAAAATTAAAAAACGAAACAATGTATTTTGACAGTTTTGGCAACCTTGCTCCACCAACAAATCTTGTTAATTACTTGGGTGATCGTATCTTGATAGAATATAATCATAAAAGATATCAAAATTATGATATATTTCTATGTGGACACTCGTGTCTTAAATTTTTATGTAATCAACTAAATATTAAGAGTTGCTTTAACCTTTATAATACCATGTAACACATGTAAGCTTTCAGTATAAAATCTGACAGCAACATGAGTAATTCGTTTACTTTAACGTTAACAGGAAATTCTTCAGTCCTTGAAGATAAATATTTTCCTCCAATAGAGTTAAATTCAAATAAAAATTATGTTAAGACCAACTTGTTGAACTTCTGACTTTTAAATCAATTCCCAATGTAGATAAAGGAAATAACAAGTTTTACAACAACGGAAGAAATAATTAACTACATGTTAACAAGTTTTACTTTGGAAATCAAGTAATTGATATTTCAACTGGAAGTTATAAAATTAAAGATATTGAACCGTATTTACAAAATTCTGTAAAACCTGGTACTGTTATCAATATAAAACCTAATAATAATAATTCATTGCGCAGTGTAGTTAAATCTAATCTACCAATTGATTTTAAATCTAATGATTCAATTGGTAATTTGTTGGGATTTACATCGCAGAATCTAACACCTCATACAGCACATACATATGATTTACCTGTAGCCATTTTAAAGGTTAATTCAGTTAGAATTGGGTGCATAACCTTACATCATACTATTGTGCTATATGGGAAAGATCCAATTATTTCCATAAGTTTTAGGTCGTGAGAAATGTATGAGTGTCCTCTAATTCCTACAAGTTCATTGCAATATTACAAATGTTAAACTCTTTTTAAATTCACAATATTATCCTTATGGAAATTTAAATTTAAACTTTGATCAAAATCAATACTCTCTACTTTATGAATTATACGCTAATTTTCAATCATCTTATTATGGTAAAGATTAAAAACCTATTTTAAGAAAAACTATTTTTTAAAGTCTATTTCCTCTAATTGTTGTTGATTGTTCTAAACAAAACGAGTTTTTTAAACAAGCATCAGTTGATGTAATGTTAGAATTTGAAGCAGGAATCAACATGCCAACCGAGACCACCGCCTATTGCCTAATCATCAATGACCGCGTCATACAATATAATCCAATCAGCGGCGTTGTAAAGAAATTATTGTAAAGGAGTGGGGATAGCGTGGAGGTGGGGGTAAATAATATAAAAGTAGCTGCTCTCGAAAAGAAATCCATTCCTGCTTCAACATAGAGTTCATTGTAGACGTTCAACGTTTTAAAAAAGCCAACAACAAGTTTGTTTTTAAAGAATTGGCAATACTTCCACTACAATCAGATGTTCTACCACTTGTTTTCCTGTTTAAACCTCTTTGTCCTTGGAATTCTCTGTCTGGACGCTACAAAAGTGAAAACCTCTGGCTAACTCATACTTACCATGGAATTGATTAGACAGCTGGAAATGTTCCATACGATAGACTTAAATCTATTCAACAAGAAATACTTCGAGGAGCTGTAATTTGGTGAAATGGTAGTATTGAATGCTAGAAACTAATGTGCTTCTGACTATCACATAAGAAACAAATAAAAATAAAATTTTACCCAAAAAAGTCAAACAAACTATTTTAAAACTTTTTTTTCGAGAGCGGGACCGATTTTTGAGTTTTCTTGTCATTTAATAAAATATTCCTTATAATTTCACCTTTCATTTAAAAAAAAGAAATCGATGGAGACTAAAACAGTTTTCAAGATATTGGATTTTTTGTGGAAGCGCGACCACGTTTCAGTGTCAGCGCTGTGTCTGTGCCCGGGACGCCTGGCACAGTAGAATTCTTACACTTTACAGTTTAAAATTGTCTAGAGCCTACAAAAAAAATTTGTGTGCAAAAAATACAATTTTTTCAAAAAGGTCCAGAGTTCTCTATTTGTTAGTTAACATTGTTTTTCAACCATTTAAATTAATTAAATTGTGCATTATTATTTATCGGTTGGTCATGCTAGACTAATTTAAATTGATTTTGATCATAAAGAAAGGAAAAATAAAAAATAAACACGATTTTTTTCAAAAATCTTGTAAATTGTTAACTTTGAGTTACAATTAAAAATTAAAACAACGGTTTGGAGGAAACTCATAGAAAATATATCTTTTTTCATTTAAGGCCAAGAACATCAAAATCGGATAAAATTTGTAGGCTTTAGACAATTTTGAACAGTAAGGTGTAAGAATCCTACTGTGCGAGGCGTCCCGGGCACTAACACAGCGCTGGCACCGAAACGTGGTCGCGTTTCCACAAAAATTGCAATAACTCGAAAACTATTTGAGTCTCCATCGATTTCTTTTTTTAAATGAAAGGTGAAATTATAAGGAATATTTTATTAATTGACAAATATACACCAAAAACAGTCCCGCTCTCGCAAAAAGGTTTCAAAAATTTTTTTCTTTGTTTGTTATATCTTTCTATGAAAATTGTGAACCTTTTTTGTAAATATAGTTTTTAAGTTTTCAAAAATAAATATTATTAATTTGAAATTTAAAACAATGCTTCTTATTGAAAAAATAACCTATCCTTTAAAATTTAAATATTTTTATAATTCCTGAAAATAAAACTTATTCTTATTCCGAACAATAACTTATATATTAAGAGGAGAAGGAGAGTAAATTTAAAACCAATTTATAGATAAAACTTGTTGTGTTTATTATTTAAAAATTTTCAAATAAATATACATTTTTTATACAATTTATTATAATAATTTAAACTTGACAATATTATACGGTCCACCAAGATACTTCATTTGAAGTTTTTAATATTGCTGCTTCTTTCATCATTTCCAAGCTGGTTGGTTCATCCTCGAAGAGCTTGAAGAATCTGGTTGGTACGTATGTGACGAAATCAGCATCAATTTCGACAATGATCCTTAGACCACATTTTTGTGACGTAGAACAGTCCATCTTTCATCAATTCTGCAAGCAGCTTCCTTGGCAGGTAACCTTCAAATCGTGCAGAAAAAATGAAATTATAAAATATAGTTGAAAAAGAAAAAAAACATAGAAATAGAAAATATATATAGAAAAAGAACTTAGAAAATATATTGTTACGTCAAAACAAGAAACCTTTTTAAAATATAACTAACGTTCCTCGTATAAATTAGTTTCATAAATGAATTTAATTTGGGATAAGTATAAGTCAATGAGCATACTAAACGTATTGAAAGAATAATTTATTTAAAAACTAACAAGAAAGAAAAGAGTTGACAAAAATACAATGAGTATAATTAAAATTATAGATCTTATTTAAAGAATAACGATTACTGGTGAGTCAAAACACGCCAAGTGAGCACCTTTCAGACATTTTTCACCAAATTTAATAAAACTTGGTAGAAACATTGTACTAATAGAGTAGATGAAATTTGTCAAATTTCGTTAATAATTAATAACGGGTTGCCTAGTTACAGGGTGTCAAAATTTAACATTTTTATCGAAACGCAAAATTTTAAACATTTCTATCTCCTATACTATTGACCGTACGAAAAAATTGTTTATATGTTTTTTGTAGTATTTTTATCAAACTTTTCGAAAAAAAATAGTTTCACTTAAAAAAAATTTTTTTTTTGAAAAATTGTATTATTTTTTTTAAACAATTAACATTTTTTATGCTTTATCCACGCGAAAATTGTTTCTTTTTTACATAAATAAATACGTTGGAATCATAGGTTTAAAAATCTGAAAAAAATTCCACTGCCCGACATTTGCTTAATAGCAAACATATATTGTTTATTGCTCGACGCGCTCCCGTGACGAGCTCCTCCCGGCACTGCGCGAGACAATAATAACCAAATTATTACATTAAGCTTTATATTGCATTGGATTCCAATTTGTGGATAAGATCTTGCATTCGTGGGTATATTTTAAGATTTTTATTGACTTAATGGTGTTTTATATGGTGTTTTAAAAAATTTTGTTTCCGTGCAAACGTGCAATAACTTGTATGACATCACTGAGAATTGTTAAAACTTGTTAGTTGCATTGTTGTAACTTAAATCTTACTCGCAGTTTTACTTAATGTTTTTTAATATTAATTGTATGTTTCATTTAAATTAAAACGTTTTTTACGATTTTACGGAGTTTATTTGATTTAGTGCAGTTTTATTGTGTATTATGCTTTTACATAAAAAATGAATAATCGTAAACAGTGCTGCAACCCGCTAAATAAAAAAAAGCATAATTGTGTAAGAAAAAATTTAGTTTTTGTTACAAACAAAAGAAGTGATGCATTCAAAAATTTTGAAAATTTATATATATGTGCACATCATATGAAAGATCAATTTACAAGGGAAAACTTTCACCAACAGAAAAAGAAGAAGATATTGATGATATTCTCATGGATGACTTCAAATCAGACCCAAATTTTCAGAGCAAAAGCGCAGAACATGCTCTTGAAACTGAGAAAGTCAACAAAATCTTATTAGAACTTGGTGAACCACCTTTGCAAAAAAGGCCGAGTGTACCACTTACGAATGAGCATAAAAAAATAGTACAAAATGCTGTTAATAAATTAGCAAATATTGAGAAATGTACAGAAAATGAAAATATTTTCCAATCTCAGCATTATATAAATGAGATTAAAGCTGCTTAACTAAATCAAAATTCAAGAACTGGAAAAATACAAGTATTGACTACTCTACCATCTGAATGGTCTATTAAAAAAATACGTCGCGAGTTTCTAGTTTCCAGTCGAATGGCATCTAGTGCTAAACGTTTGAGAGAAAAATTGGGAATTGCATCAGAGCCGCAGAAAAAAAATGTAGAAAACTTTTGGAATCCACACAAAAAAAGTAATAAGCTTTTATTTGTCTGATGAAGTCAGTCGTATGATGCCCGGAATTAAAGACTATCTTTCAATTTTCAAAAACGGTCAGAAGATTCATGTTCAGAAAAGGCTTTTATTATTCAATTTAAAGGATCTTCACAGTCAATTTGTGCAAAAATATCCTGAAGCAAAAATAGGTCTACCAAAATTTGGGAAACTTCGTCCACGTGAATGCGTATTAGCCGGACAAAGTGGAACGCACAACGTTTGCGTGTGCAAAACACACCAAAATATAAAATTAAAATTAATTGGCATAAAACAAAAATTGAAAAAAGAGGAGTTTTTTTATAATAAATCTTTTCACGATATCGTTAAACAATCAATTTGTGAAACATCTACATCTTCTTGTTTTTTAAACACTTGTAAAGAATGTCCAGGAATCACCTCTGAGGCAGAAAGTTTACAAACACTTTTGCACGATCATCAAGTCGAGGAAATAACTTATAGTCAATGGACAAGCACTGACAGGTATAAAAAACTAAAATTTTCTATTATTTTTAAATTTAATCTTTGTTTTTTCTAGTAGTCTAATTTTTTAAAAGTTTTAAAGAAAATTTAATTTATTTTTTAATTATTTGAATATTTTAAATAATAATTAATGATTATAAATTTTTTTTAGAAACTGATTGTTTAATTTAAATCAAATTATTTTTAAAAAACTTTAATTTTCCTGTAATTCTATTTTCTCCCTTGCCCCGATTAGATTTTTAATCTGTTTAACATGTAATGGGAATAATAATTAAATATATTTTGATTTACTTAAATTGAATGTTTTTAGGTGTGAAATTGTCAAAACTACGAATAAAGTGCAAGTATTACTAGATTTGATCATTAAAGAATGGCCAGACTTAGTACGACATGATTTTTTGGCTAAAACCCAAGCAGCGTATTTTTCTATGAAAAAAGAATCGACTGACTTAGGCGAATTTGTAATTGCCTTGGATTTCTCTGAAAATTTCACTTTTGAAGTCCAAGATGCAATTCAATCCTACCATTGGGCGAGCAAACAAGCAAGATTCAGATTCTTAAACCTATGATTCCAACGTATTTATTTATATAAAAAAGAAACAATTTTCGCGTGGATAAAGCATAAAAAATGTTAATTGTTTAAAAAAAATAATACAATTTTTCAAAAAAAAATTTTTTTTTAAGTGAAACTATTTTTTTCGAAAAGTTTGATAAAAATACTACTAAAAATATATAAACAATTTTTTCGTACGGTCAATAGTATAGGAGATAGAAATTTTTGAAATTTTGCGTTTCGATAAAAATGTTAAATTTTGACACCCTGTAACTAGGCAACCCGTTATTAATTATTAACGAAATTTGACAAATTTCATCTACTCTATTAGTACAATGTTTCTACCAAGTTTCATTAAATTTGGTGAAAAAATGTCTGAAGGGGTGCTCACTTGGCGTGTTTCGACTCTGGTGTGTAATGATTATCTGTTAGTCCAATCTCGATGATGTTGAGCAGTAGACGTAAAGGGGCCTTGAGATTGTTGGCCTTAATGGTTTGGTATTAGTTCTCTTGTTTACACTAATGAGATAGTGAATTGTATTGTGAAAATATCTGCTTTCTTACAGACGGTTATCGCCTGCTGAGCAAATTTCGATGGTTCGTTTGGAATGTGTTGTTTCAATATAAGACTTTCGTTGATAGTTGAGTTTATTTCCAAATTTATATTTTTTGGAAATAGTTAAAATTTATACTTTGAAAATTGATGAATTACAAGAGGTCGATTTACTTCAAATTCAATACTTGGGGAATGGTTTACTTTTAATGATGTATGTTTTCAAAATAATACTTGGGGACATACTGTTCACTTTTAAAGATATACTTTGAGTTGACTTGTAGACGATCTGATGTATACTGCTGATTTCCAACAAATTACTCTCTATTCTAATCAGAAAAGGTACCCCTTTTTATACCAAAAATTAGCTATTTTTCTAGTTAGAAAAATTCTTTTTACACTGTTTAAAATATTACTCTTCTTTCTTTAATATCTTATAATTTATAAATTTGTTTAGATACATATAAAATATATAATAATAATAACCATATTTATAAAACATTCTGAATACAATGCAATAATATAAAAGAGTATTTCAAATACAAGAATATAATACATAGGCAAAATTAGAAGGAATTAAACATATAAATATTATAGTTAAATTACGTATATGGGAAGAAGTTACGGACGTAACACCTCCCCCCTCAGATTGAGCATGGGAGTGAAACAAAACATGCTCAAACTATTTATAACTATATTGTAGAGGAAATGTTATGACCGTTTATACATGCATTCTATCTATTCTTATTTTTTTACAATATTCAAAGAAACTTTCATTCAAACTTTCGATCTGATTTTCAATAATTTTTCTTGAACGATTTTGAACTTTCTTTTTTTTAATTAATGTATTTTTGACGCTAATTCCAAAACTGTTTTCAGATTTTCTCTAACTATAATAGTTTTAGCGGAATCCAAAGAAACATTTTCTTCGACAATTTTATCTGACTTACAGGTATACCTGCCTCAAATTTAGCATCCCTTGCCTGTTTGATTTTCGTTATCACTCAAGGTACAACCCACCTTATGCTATCAGGATTTTTAATTGGTTTCTTAAGTTTGAAGATAAAAACAAAAAGGAGGGATGGTGAGTAGGACATGGAAGCTTCCCTATGTTTGAAATTCAGTTTCATATTGTATGTTTCCTATAATTGATCTTTTCTTATTATATTGTATACGTGAGTCGTGATAATGTCTTTTACTAGTCGTGCTCTTGACTTAGAACAATTTTTAAATGAAGAACTGAAGGATTTTAATTATTTTGATATAAATAAAATTATTGGTGAGGATATTGATAATGAGTGTAGTTTTAGTGATATGGAATTGGATGAGGAGTGTACTATGAGAACTGTGATATCTCCTATAAGTAAAAAAAGAAAATTAGGTGAAAATGCTGATGTGCCGAAAAAAAAACGTTCTCGACAAGAAGATATTTTGACACATGCGATACCTTCAACGAGTTATGGAATAAAATTAGAAGAGAGTATCGATGTGTTACCTTCGACAAGTTATGGAGTAAAATTGGAAAAGGAAATTAATGCCAAAAGAGCTTGTTTAAGATTTGAAAGCAAGAATTTTAATTTTATTTAATACAATGGACTCTTCCGAATCTTTATCAGTTTTTTAAAAATTGACTGCGCCATTGAAAGAATATGACATTTGGAGACCGAGAGAGTGAACTTTTCCTAACTTCAATGTTATATATGACAATCTTAAATACACAGGGAAGGATTGGTGGTCTATTTTACCTTGTGCGGATTTAATACGATTTGCTATTAATCCACAATTTAGTTCTTGTGGACCTAATAGCGTATTCTTCCTAGATGGAAAATATTTTATTTTTGAGTCTTCCAAAATCTCTTTATCTAATACATTTGAAAATTTAAGGCCTGTGTCATGAATAGTTTGCCCCATTATCCCTCTTGCGAAAGTATTTAAAATTATTGGCTTCTCTGCCGGTAACATAATATGATTTCTTAATTTTTCTAAATCGTTTTGTGAATATAATCCACTAGTGGCTAGGTAAGGGGGAACATTATATTTCCAGGTTTCTCTTTTGTCCGGTTTCAATATGGCAGGCTGTACTACTGTCACTAATTTCGGCAACATTTGGAACCATGAGTTTCCTATCATAAACATTGATGGTAAAAATGTGTTACATTCCACTGGTGTCCTTACTTTCGTTAAGATATGAGTTATAGGTGTTAAAAATATGTTTTATTATCTATTGTAACCGGAAGTTGTAGGTAACATTCTTTGGTTTCCCTTAAATTGATTTCTACTGGTACACATTTTATCATATGAATAACTTTACGCGGTGAGTTTAAACCGATTATTATGAGAAGTCAAAACAACCGTAATTTTTTTTTGGAATGTAATCTAGTACAAAAAAGAAAGTATTTTCAAAAAAAATAAAAACATCATTCATCGGTCCCTTTTTGAGATATTTGACTTTTTCTATAAAATCGCGTAATTTCTCGCTTTAGAATATTTCCAAGTAATAAATTATAAAAAATGAGTGCAGATGATTTTATATACATAACTATGTGTGTTTTAGTTTATTCTTTTGTTTTGAAATTTATCCAAACTCATATGAAAAAGAATTTTCGCATGTCAAACACAATAACATTGTATTATCAAGTGTTCATATATAATTAATGTAAAAAATACATCGTTTCCGAAATGACGCAAAACGCGTTAACTCATGAAGAAAATCGTAAAAAATTGTGCGTGTTCTGTTCAAAAGTTTAAAAAATTCGCGATTCAAGTAACAGAAATAAATTGAGAAATATAACGCCGAACGAAAAATTTGAAAAACTTGTGAAAATGGTCCTATGTGATTACGATTCTTCTCGACAAGAGTTTCCCACAGGAATTTGTTGTGGGTGCTTAAAAAAGCTTTATGATTCTGTAAAAAGAGAAAATTATCGAGGAATGACAATACCAGATTTAAAACAATTCAAGCCAATAAATACAAACACACGCTCATTTGACTCTAGTAAATGTATTTCATAAAATTTTTTTCCTTAATTTTAAAATGTTTAATTGTTTAAATTTCATCATTTAAAATTTTAATTCTAACTGGTTTAGTAGGAGTTTCAACGGTACCGACGTTCAAAAATAAATCTGATAAGAGGTGCTCTGATTGCCTGTCGATTATTGCCAAACGTCTTACACATAAATGTTGTTCCAGTCAACGTGTTATCAATCTCCAAATGATTTTTGAAGAATCTACTCCTAAAACCAAAGAGCACATCGTATCTTCTCTGATCAGTGTACAGAAATCAAAAAACAATTATTTGCCTACCGATGGAAATTATAATGCATTGAAGCTTTCAAATTTTAGATGAAAACCTACTAATATAACTATTAATCAGAATCGAAACAATCGTAGTATATGCCTTAGCGTTATCGATATGAAAAACATACAAACTAATTTCAATTTGAGTCAAAGAACAACACTCGGTATTGCGAGCACTTTGCGCAAAGTTGCAGGCAGCAGAAGTGTAGTAGAGGGAAATTTAAAAAGAAAGCTTTATGAAAATATTCATTCCGTTGATGATTTTCTTGAAATTAAACATTTTGATTTTGAAAAAGGCCAAAAAATGATATGATGGTAAGTTGTCAAGGTGCAGTATGTTGCAACGATATTAGTGGTTTAATTGAGTTCGCACAAAAAATTCGTGGGTTATCAACAGTTAATTGTAAATTTGGGATAGACGGAGGTGGGAGTTTTTTAAAACTTTCTGTATCTATTCAGTCTCCACATTAACTGAATTCTATTGAAAGTGAGTCTCGTAGACATACTTTGGCAAAAGGTACAATTTCAAAGAAATTTTGTGACAGTGGAGTAAAAAAGCTTTTTATTGTCGGAATCTCACCTGACTGCAAGGAAACACATAATAACTTGAAAATGTTATGTAATTCTATCAATATAACTGATGTTAATGTTATTTTCGCCATTGACTTAAAGGTTGCAAATTTATTATGTGGAATTGGTGCTCATAGCAGTACATATCCTTGTACATGGTGTTTTGCGCATAAAAATAATCTAAATGAAGTAGGTGACTTGCGAACAATAGAAAATATTACAGATAACACTGGTTTACAGTGAAATTGCCAATCTAACAAAACATGTTTTCTGAGTAAGAAAATCATAGTTTTAATTTTTTTTCCTCGTGTAGTTTTTTTGTAGCTTCAAATTTTGTATTTTTTAGGAGCGACGGCACTTAAATTTAGCTGTAGGAAAATCAACTAGCCCAAAAATGATGAATAGGATGTCGTTGGAAAGGAAATTAAATTATCTTTCTATCCATATATTAGAGAATAAAATTAAATGAAAATTGAGAGAGCTACAGTCTTTTCAAGATCAAATTGCATGGAAATTTTGATGATTTTTAGACACTTGACTAAATTTTGATAAATTTTTCTACAACAAACAGTAGAAAATATTTAGGTTTTAAATTTTTATTGACAGCTTATTCTATTGAGAAACTTTTAAGCCCTTGTGGACCTTGATTGGATTAAAAATGAAAATTCTACACTATATTTCGTGATTTTACTACTTTGCCAATTTTAGTATACTTTTTAATATTTGCAGCAAACATGCAAATAGTAAAATTAAGTTAAGTGCTAAAGTTACTCTCTGATTAGGTTTCTAATAACAAATTCTATGTCATATTTTGAAAATTCAAATTACCTTTCCAACGACATCCTATTCATCATTTTTGGGCTAGTTGATTTTCCTACAGCTAAATTTAAGTGCCGTCGCTCCTAAAAAATACAAAATTTGAAGCTACAAAAAAACTACACGAGGGAAAAAAATTAAAACGATGATTTTCTTACTCAGAAAACACCTACTAATCGAAAAAAAAATGTTTTGTTCGATTGGCAAAAAAAAGTTTTTAATTTGTAAACCTGTGTAATTATAATAAATGGAAACAAGCAGGTGTGAGCGACAAAGCAGCTAAAGATTTTAAGAGTTGCATAAATCTACCAATAATAAAGGGTAGTAATACTAAGTCGAATACATTGGTAATAGATATCATAGCTCCTCCTGAGCTTCACTTAATGCTTGGAGTAGTCAATACAATCTTCAACAATATGCTAAAAAAATTTGAAAAAATTGCATTGTCTTGGGCTGCAAAGTGTTATGTTGAACGAAAGATTTTTCGGGGCTGCTCTCGATTTTATGGGAATAGTTGTAAGAAATTCTTACAAAATACCGATGTCTTAAGAGAGATGTGTTCTTTGGAATGCTTAAAGTACGTAAAAGCTTTTGAAGATTTCCATACTGTGGTTAAAGCTTGTTTCACTAATGATTTAAAAAGTAATTATATTGATTGTATTTCGAACTTCCGAAAAAGTTATCAAGATCTTTCCATTTTTATCACTCCGAAAGTCCACGCTGTATTTTTTCATATCACAGATTTTTGTTCAAGACAAGAAGTGGGTTTAGGCTACTACTCAGAACAAGCAATGGAAGCAGTCCATTATGATTTTAAAAAAACTTGGGACAATAACTACAACATTAAATCAAATCACCTGAATTATATGGAGCAATTACTTAAGACTGTTTGCAAATATAACAGTCTTCACATTTTAAAAGTGTTTATAAGTTGTTAATTATATATTATATTATACTAAATTAATTAATATAAATATTTTTAAAAGTTTGTAATTATTTCTGATAATTATTTACATAAAAATATTCTAAAGCGAGAAATTACGCGATTTTATAGAAAAAGTTAAATATTTAAGAAAAAGGACCGATGGATGATTTTAATTTTTTGGAAATACTTTCTTTTTTTTCTAGAACGCATCCAAAAAAAAATTGTGGTTGTTTTGACATTTCATAATAATCGGTTTAAACTCACCTTGTTCACCTGCTAAGACTGACATATAACCTTATTTTTTCATTAAGTGATACACAAATAAGTCGGGTGCTTAAGTGACCAAGACTAAAGAATTTCTAAGGACTTCTTGTTCCAGTAAACATCTTTTTGTTAATACATCGTAATATAGCTCATGCATTTCCTTTCGTAGATGGCGTTCGATGTAAATAAATTTGGCATTGACATGAGAGAACATATCCATATTTTGCACTAATGGTTTTTTATTGTTTAAGGGTGATCCACCTGGTCTTGTTTCTAGTATAATTAATTTTGGATGTTCAGTTCTTACATAGATATAACCACAAATCATTTCTCTTATTTTTTCTGCTAACGCAAATGTTATTTCATGACTTACTAAAGAATATATCATTTCTTTATTTTTTTTCTTAATATCTGCTACGTATGTTTTGTTTGAAACTCCTTCAAAAATTGTCTCAAATTTTTTTAGGTTACATACATCTTCTGGTATAGCACTCCAGAATGTATTGCCATTTTCTCTGTCTATGCATTTTGATTCTGATAAACTACAAACTGTTCCTGATTGTAAATGAATTTTGTCCGTCTCTAAATTAACTGTTGCGAAATATTTTTGTAAGGTTATTTCATATGATGCTTGGACTATCACATCTGTCCATGAACCATAAACGTCGCTATAAGATTCACCATCACAGTCTCCATCTTGATCAATCGATCCTGCTAAGGTTATGCTACGGTAATTAGTAGAATTTATTTTTAAGTCCGCAAATTTTGTATTACCAGAAGGTGTATAAGTTTCTGTTATATGTATTGTGTTGCATACATCATAAGATACTTCGTGTATATACATTCATTGTTCTTGTTTAATACGCGAAAGTTTTAGTCTATTTACATGAACATTTTTTTGTTTATTTTTAACTTGCATTTTAACGTTCCCTTTATTTAAAATTTCTAGTATTTTGTGTTGTCCTGTATATTGATTAGCAAATTTATGAATTTTTCCCCCGTGTAGTAAAAATACTTCGTCTCCGAGTTTAAGATTTTGTGGATTGCAATTTCTGTCGTAATACATTTTCGATTTTTCTTTTGCTAAAATTAAATTTTCTCTAGCTATGTTTTTCATTTCATAAAGTCTTGTTATTAAATCTGTTAAGTATTGATCATATGTTTCTCATTTTTCGTGTTCAAGTGGTGGATCGCTTGATGGTAAGCGTGCTAATTTTCCAAAAATTAATACATTCGACTAGGGATGAAAAGCAGTTGTTCTAAATTGTCGTATTATAAGTCTTTTTGCTAATCTTTTCATTAATGAATATTTTGTTAAATTGTCTTGTATTGTTAAAATATATTCACTTCCATTTTTAGTTTTTGGTAATGGACCAACAATGTTCATTGCAATTGTTTCAAATGCTGTACCTGGCGTGTCTGTAATAATCATTGGATATTTTGTTTTGACTCTAACTAATTTTTTTAATTGACATTGAAGACAATTTTGAATATATTTCTGAATATTATTTTTCATATTTTCCCAGTAATAATTTTAACGTATTCGACCATAAGTTTTAGTTACACCTTTATGTCCTCCAACTGAGCTTGAATGGACTTCTTCTATTAACTGCATATATTCTCCATTAGTAGGATATTTTGTATATCCATTACATACAACAACTTTTACAAATGAAATTTCAAAAATTAATTTTATCATGGAAAGGATTTCGTCTCAAGTTACATTGTTTATTTGGGCTGTTTTTGCAATACTTATACTTTTTAATGTTAATTCTTTGCATAAGTTTTTCATTGAAATAATTGTAGATTTAATTCTTTTTATTGTATCAGATAAATTTTCTTTCATTTCATTTTCTATAGGGAGAGCGATATGGTAATATATACCTCTCTTTATTTTTCCTGCTATACCTAATTGAAGTTTACCAAAATTTGGCAATTTTTCGCGTTTGGCTAGTGATCTGGAGCCATTATCTCGAGGATCTCCTTCAACTGAAAGAAAATATGTTAGATTATCTCTTCGCATTGGTAATTGGTCTCTACAGTCGATAATATTTTTTTCTTGTTCATTATTTTTATTTTCCACTAAGTTATCATCTTCATCTGATGATTCTTCAGAATTCGAATTTTCGTAACCTTGGTCAATTTCTTTGTGTTTTTTCAATATTGATTTTTCTTTAATATACTCAGGATCTTACTCAATTTCGTCAGCAATAACTTCATTATAAAAATTTTTCTTTACTTTTATTATTTGTATTACATACCTTTTTCGATCTTTCCCTTTTCTTTTTTGAAAAGGTGGTATTCAAACGTGTCCTTTGTTTCTTCGGCCTACCTCTTTTTTCTTCTTGTGTGTTTTTATTTCGTAATCTTCAATTTCTTGTATTTCTTCATTTTCTTTTTCACATATATTCTTTTCTTGATTTCCATTTTCTTGTATTCTTCTTTGATTTCTCGTAATAACGTTACAAGTTTCAGTACTTGTATAATAATTTCTTTTATTAAATATTTTTTTAATAGATAGGAGAATTTCCTTTATCTTCATATTCATGTAGCATTTATTGTCACTAATTATTTTTTCAATATATGGGAGACTTTTCTTATCTCCAAATTCAAATAGGATTCATTGTCCTTTAATATTCTTTCAATTGATTGCAGACATTTTCTTATCTCCAAATTCAAATAGGATTTATTGTCCTCAAATATTTTTGTAATAGATCAAAGAATTCTTAGTATCTCCGAATTTCCATTGGATTCATTGTCTATAAACATTTTTTCAATATCGTGGAGACTTCTTATTATCTCCGAGTTTGATTCATTCTCATTTGCTACATGTTGTGTATATTCTTTCAATTTTTCTTTTATTTTTTCGTGCACACTATTCATTATATTTTCTTGATTTTGCTTAGTTTCTTGAATTTTTTCTTCTTTTATTCCTTGTACTTTTTCTTCAATTATATATACAACTGGATTTCTGGATAAGGCATCGGCATTAACAATTGTTTTTCCAGCTTTGTAGACCACATTAAAATCATATTCTGCTAATTTAAGTTTCCATCTTGTTACTCTTGAACAAGGATCCTTAGAATTTTGGAACCAAACTAGTGGTTTGTGATCCGTGAATAAGGTAAATTTTCTTCCATAAAGGTATGGCCTAAAATGTTGCACACTATATATAATTGCCAAGGCTTCTTTTTCATAAGTATCATATTTTCTTTCACATTCATTTAAAGTTCGTCAAGTATAAGCGACTGGTTGATCTTTACCAATTACTCCTTGTGATAAAATTACTCCTATTGCAAAACCTGAAAAATTTTCGATAATAACCTGTTTGTCCTAAGAAGTGCTTTATATTTTTAACGTTTTTTGGTATTGGGAATTACTTTACCGCTTCTACTTTCTTCGGGTCGGGTCGTACACCATTTTTATTAATTATGTGACCTAAGTATCCTACTTCTAACCTCAAAAATTCACATTTATCTGGTTGCAATTTTTAATTAGCAAAAAGTAATCGTTCCATAAGTGTTGAGAATTTTTCCTCGTGTTCCTCCAAGGTGTCTGCATAAATCACAATATCATCTAAATAAACAAACAGTTCTGATCCTTGTAAACCCAATAATACCTGATCAATAAGTTTTTGGAATGCACTTGGCGAATTCTTTTAATCAAAAAAGCATTCTGTCGAATTCATAGTGTCCAAATGGCGTTGAAAATGCTGTCTTATAAGAATCTCTAGGATCCATTTTGATTTGGTGAAAACCTGACGCCAAGTCAAAGACTGAAAAATATTGAGCATTTCCGAGTTGGTCAAGTAGGTCTGTAATATTAGGTAGTGGGTAAAATTGACCTACCGTGCGTTCATTAAGTTTTCTGCAATCTAAAACTAATGTCCATTTTTTATTCCCTTGTGAGTCATCTTTCTTTGGTACAATCCATATTGGTGTGTTGTACCGTGAGTCGGAATATTTAATAATTTTTTGTTCCAATAATTCGTTTACTTGGCTTGTCATTTCTTCTTTGTGAACAGGCGGAAATCTGTATTGTTTGATTATAATTGGTGCATCATCTGTAGTTATGATTCTGTGTTTTATAAGGTCTGTTCCTTCTAAATATTCTCCAGGTATATGAAATCTGTCTGAATAATTGTTTACTAAGTTCATGATGTGTTTTTATTCTTCTTTGTATAAGTGTTCAAGACGAAGTAATCTTTTAATTTTTTCAACTCTAGCGTTGCCTGTAATGTTGAAAACATTTTCTGATTTAATATGTTTTGAAAATACATCGATAATTTGCTTAATTGATGAGTCTTCATTATTAATATCAGCTTTGTTTATAGGATTTTCTTGTTTTATTCCATCAAAATTTTCTAGATTTATTTCAAAAATTGAAATATCAATTGATTCATTCAGTGTGTTGATTGCCTTTAAATAAGCTGTTTGAAACTATTGCATCACCTAAATAAACACCATTTTTTACTTCTAATCTTGGAATAAAACCTTCTTTTTTATTTTTATTTAAAATCTTTACATGGATGTTACAGATGGACCTTGGTGATATTGTAAAATAATTTTTTGAATCAAAATTAAATTTTTGCTTATTGATTTCTAGATGTCCTTCTTCATAATTAATTTTTACTTTATTTTTGACAAAAAATTCTGTTTCTAAAATACCGTCATGTTCAATTGGAACTTTATTGGGTAATAAATTAAAAATTGTTGGAATTCCGAAAACATTAATTTCTACTTGTCCTAAAGTATAAACTGCATGATCGTTAATTCCTGTTAATTTAAGACATCTATTTTCATCAATTTTTATATCAGGATTCAATGCGCGAATTTTTAATAAATTTGGTCCTGCTCCTGTGTCAATCATCATTATTATTGGAACTTTTATGTATTTAGCATCGATTCGAATGTATGGAATTGCATTAGTTTTTGCTAAATTAATGTTTCTGGATGCATAGTAATTTCTTCTTAATTCTTCCTCAGAGCATCCTACTGAAGAGGAATTTTGAAGTTTCCCTGATTTTGTGTTTGTGAATTTATTGGTTGTTTATTGTTATCATCCCACATCTTTTTCCTACAATTGGTAGAAATGTGTCCTAATTTTTTGCAATAATTACACGATATATTTTGATTTTTATTTGGAAAGTTTGTTGCAGTGTTTGTTCGTAGTTCTTGAGAAAAATTTCGTTGGAAAAAATTTTGTTGTTGATTTTGGTAAGAATTTCGAAATTGATTTTGTTGTATGTTTCTAAACTGATTTTGTAATGTGTTTCTAAATTGATTTTAAAACTGATTTTTCTGAGGATTTTTGTAAAAGTTTTGACTTTGAAATTTATTTAACATTGGATTTTGATTGTTAAAACGGTTTTGATTTGAAAAATTTTGTTGTGGTCTTGGACAAGAAGAGTTTTCTCGCCTTGCTCCTATCAATTTATTAAGTTGAAAACAATTTATTGCAAAATGGCCCTTTTTCCACAAACTAAACAAGTTATTGCATTATCTTGAGCGATATTAATTTTTGTTGTTTTTGCAAATTCTTTATTATTTTTAGGATGAGAATTATACTCAATATTATGTTCACTCTTTTTTAATTCACGGTGTGACAACAATTTTCTTTCTATTTCTACTGCTTTATTAACTATTTCTTGAAAAGGATCAGCTGTTCCTATTCCTTATTTAATGTCTGGTCTAAGTCCTCGTGAGAAACAATCAACAGTTGTTTTATCTAAATTTGTTTTAAATGCTTCATCTATTGCATTTTCATTGCTAAGCCTATGCGCGTCTAATATTCTTTCTGCTGCTTCTGCGATTTTTGAACCATAAGAAATTACATTTTCGTGCTCCCACATATATATTGCTCCTAATTCTCCTTGTAATTGATAAACATATTTTGCTGGCGCGTAAATTTGTTTTAACCTTTCTGTTAGCTGCTCTACTGTATTGAAATTATTTCCTATTTTAATACTTCTTGCTTCACCCGAAATTAGACTCCTAATCAATTTTACTAAATTTGTTTGTATTTGTGCGTTCTCAGGAAGCATAGATTTTGCTTCTAAACAACTTTTAATAAATATTGATAATGGGATATTTTTTCCATGAAACATTGGTATAGTTTCTAATGCATCACGTAAAGACACTTACTAATTATTTAGAAGCGCCATGTTTTCTTTAAAAATAATATTATTTCTAGAGTTATTAAAAGAATTGTTTTCAGAGTGATCGTTTGTTTCAACGTCGTCAATTAAAGAGTTATTTAACCCTGAATTTACTTCAGATTGATTTGGTAAATTCTGACCTACTAAAGTATTTTCTAATATAGAATCTTTGGCTGTCGTTATCGTCAGTTTCAGATGAGTTATCGTCAGTGTCAAAAAGATTAGAATTAACAAAACCTGAGTCAAATTCTCTATGTATTTCTTCGGAATCAGGATTTTCTTTAGAATATCTAGGTGTACTTGTGTGTGGATTTTCTTTAAAATAAGGAGTTCCCGAATGCAATGACAATTTTGGATTATTTTTTATTTTAGAGCGAGTTAAATTTGAGGAATCAGTAGTATTTTCATTTAAAGAAGACATTAAAAAATAACATAGTATCAGAATTTATGTACGTGTTAATTGTAAATTTGTCAATTTTGTCTCTCGAATATAAAATACACTTTTCTTTTATAGTAAATATTTTTATCTTGCTTCAATACAATAAAATATTTTTAAATATGTAATAATAAAAAATTACGAAAAAACCAATTTTGTTTTAGTACACAAAAAATGATTCATATGGGGCGTTCCACGCCAAATCTAAATAAATAGATCCCGTTTGCTCACAATCAGACAAAGCCTAAAAGTTGTTAATTTGGTCCTAGTTTCTTACAAAAAATTAAAAAAAAAATCGATTGATACATACATTTTTAAAAATAAAATTTTTATTTTAAAAATTAAAATTTTTTTTCGTAGATTAAAAAAAAAAGTTTTTTTATATTTTTATCAAAAACTACGTGTAAAAACAAAAATTTTCATATATAGAACGTCAAATTTTGTCATTTTTTGACCGAGTTATAACCATTTCAAAAAAACTTTTTCGTAAAAAACGTGATTTTTCAAAAACCTGTATCTCTTTAATGGCTTGATGAAAAAATTTGAAAAAATCATGGTAGCTTATTTCAATGAGCACTAAAAGAAAAAATTATTTGAAAAAAATCTGAGATGCAAAAGTCAAATACTGTCCGATTTGGCGTGGAACGCCCCATATACAAGACAAAAATTTCCTTAAGTCTAGAGGACTTGAACCCCTATTCAGTAATATAACAAAGGATTTAATTTGATGAATGCACCTTGCAACTTTATAAATTATTCGTTAAGAGGACTCGAACCTCTATTTATTAATGCAGAATTAAATTAATAAATGCACCATGCACATACAAAAAATTATAAGTTAAGTGGACTCAAACCTCTATTTATCAATACCAATTTAAATGTATATTTATGCATGCACCTTGCGACTTAAATCTTGTATAATATTATCAATTACCATAAAATGTACTAAATTAAATGCAAATCGTTTTTATTTTAATTATTGTAACTGATTATTTTTTTATTGTAAGTTGATATTGCTTGTTATTATCACTTATTATTTGAAAAAAATTCCCCCTTTTTTTAAAATTGGTTTTTTTATTGATTGATTTTTTTAATTAATTTAAATATTATATTAATTAAAATTTTCGAATTTTATTAAAAATTTGACAAAATTATATGGCTGATCGACTTTATAAGTTTCCCGGCAGATGCACCAAAATTTTAAAAGGGCTTCTGTTACGTCAAAACAAGAAACCTTTTCAAAATATACCTAACGTTCTTCGTTTTAAATTAGTTTCATAAATAAATCTAATTTGGAATTAGGATAAGTCAATGAGCCTACTAAATGTATTGAGAGAATAATTTATTTAAAAACCAACAAGAAAGAAAAGAGTTGACAAAAATACAATGAATATAATTAAAATTATAGATCTTACTTAAAGAATAACGATTACTGGTGTGTAATGATTATCTGGTAGTCCAATCTCAATGATGTTGAGCAGTAGACGTATATACTTAATTTATAGAACATGTATGTTATACATATTTTGCTTTTCTTCCACGTGTCGAAGGTTGTTGAAGATCGTTGAACTGATGCAGAATTAATATTTTGATTACGTGATTCCACAATACTTCATTTTTCGCGTAGTGAAACTTGTGGTAGGTCGTGTTGCTTGATGCGCGATCGTTATTCTTTTTACATTGTTTAAAATATTACTTTTTTTTCTTTAATATCTTATAATTTATAAATTTGTTTAGATACATATAAAATATATAATAATAATAATAATAATAACCATATTTATAAAACATACTGAATACAATGCAATAATATAAAAGAGTATTTCAAATACAAGAATATAATACATAGGCAAAATTAGAAGGAATTAAACATATAAATATTATAGTTAAATTACGTATATGGGAAGAAGTTACGGACGTAACAATATCTAGAAAAAAATAACTTAGAAAATATTGCGTAAAAAAGAAACTTAGAAAATATAGCTGAAAAAAGAAACTTAGAAAATATAGTACAACGTTTCTTAATTTATATCGCCATGTCAATAACATTTTACAACTGACGATGAATAAAATATTTAACCGAAAGAGAATTAAAGTTAAGTAATATGTGCTATCATTGCTAGTAAAATATTTTATAAATTTCTAAAAAATAAAAGTAAATATACAAAACCTATCCTCACTTCATGTGAACAATAAGAACAAAGAGAATAAACAATTACAATGTAAAAATATGGGGGTCGGGTTGGGACCACACTTTGAGGGTCGGTTTCGGACCACCCCACTGTTTTCACAAAATGCCAAACACTTATATCAATGGAATCAATTTAATTTAAATGTTGTGCGTTGAAGTTAAGGTCATACACAATCAAAATTAATTTCGTTAGAATTTTCCTGTATTCAAAAAACACTGTTAGCTCCAATGCCGTAAAAGTCAAAAATTAATTTTACCAATGCTAAAATATAATATTGCTTGAATCTCAAAAATGAAATCAAACGCATTGACAAATCTGTGGCCCAGTTGTTGCTGTTGTGAAAGTGTTTGATTGATGGTACTGACGAATTTTTAAGTGTTACCATTTTTAAGAAATATAAGGAGGTCGGTATGGGACCACCCTATCCTAAATATAAAAAAAAATTTATTTTTATTTGAAAAATTAAACTTAATATTACTTACGCTCATCTTCGAGAAGCTCTAACATTTAAAAAATAAAAGATATTTTTAAAGCGGCACTTTCTGTCTTCTCGGTAATGTAATAGAGTCCGTTCATTCCCATCGCTGTCGTACACAATTGCGTCCTCTTTCCGAAAGAGAATATTGTACCCTGTAGCCGTGATTTTTTCAACGGACACGAGATTTGATCCTTAGTCCGGCACGAACAAGGTGTTCTTGAGTCTCAACGTTTTCAAATTTGTTCAATCGCGCACTGTCAATTTCACTTGACCTTTTCCACGTATTTCGGTTGATGAATTACTTGCCAGGTTCATAGTTGTTTGATCGGAAGTATCCAGTTTGGCGAATTTTTCTTTGTTATTACACATGTGCGGTGTGCAACCGCTGTCTAAGCACCATTTTGCGTCTGATTCGTTAACCGCTTTCAATGATATCTGATCGGTCGGAGCGTCTACGATAGTAACCAGATAGCTATGTCCACTTATTTTATCCATGGATTCGTCAATTGACACTGGACAATTCAGATGTTCACAGGGGTTGATTGATGATTCACTCACGAGATCTACATTATTTATGTTTTCGTCGATTGACACTGAATGACGTAGATCTTCACTGTTTTTAATGGGTAACGCACTCGCGTGTCGTAATTTTCCTTTCCTAATGGCTCGATCGGTGTAGAAATAGACGAACTCATCGTTATTTTGCGACGTGTACTGTTTTGCGTGTCGAAGGGAAAAAGAAAATGGCCACAGCGTCCTTTTTGTGGCGACACGCGCAAACAAAATTTTTCGAAATTCAGGATAAACTCACGTTAGACGATTTTCACTGCACTAATTTTTACTAATCGGGTTCTGGGCCCGTAACCTGTTAAAATGATTAAGGTGAAACTCAGTAAAATAATAATATTGTATTAATATAACGGTTGGATTTATTGAGCGACTACATACACTTTCGTTAAACGAAGAGACAATGATAATCACACGTGAGATTTAAGTCCACGAGTGAAGACAAAAAAAATTAGAGGGAGAAAGACCTGGAGGAAAGAAAGAAAGACCTGGGGTCGATTACGTAATTTCACATTTACTTTCAATTTCACTTTTATTTTCACACTCACAGATTTTCACTCTCATATGTTTTCACTTTTACTTTTCCATTCACAGATTTTCACTTTCACACTCAGATTTTCACTTTTACTCTTATATATTTTCACTTTTACTTTCCCATTCACAGATTTTCACTTCTACTTTGACTTTCACTTTAACACTCACAGATTTTCACTTTTACTATCACTCTCATATATTTTCACTTTCACTTTCCCATTCACAAATTTTCACTTTTACTGTCACATTTACGTTCTCTTTCAATCTCAATTTCACAAGTTTTTATATTTATTTCCACAGATTTTTACTTTAACTTACACATGTTTTTACTTTTACTTTCATGGATTTTTATTTTTACTTACACTTCCACAAATTTTCACTTTGACATATTTTCATTTTCACTTTAATAGATTTATATTTTTACTTTCGTTTTCACTTTCATAGATTTTTATTTTCACTTCCAATTTCATTTTAAAAGATTTTTATTTTTATTTTCTTTCATGTTCACATTCATACATTTTCACTTACACTTTGAAAAATTGTCATTTTCAATTTTAATTTCATAAAATTTTCATTTTTCCTTGCACATTGATAAAATTTTATTTTGCATATCTTTCCCAGTAAAAATTTTAGACTCCTTTACCTTCATACAGTAAGTGAGATGTTTGGATTAAAATTTTGAATTTCTAACAAAATCATGTTATGTGCAACATTTGTATTAAAATACACTGAAACCGTACTTATTTAAAGTCTTGTTTACTTAATGTCGCGTTTATTTGCACAGAAAAAAATAAGTTTTAAATGTGTTGCGTATAGTTAAAAGTAAAAATCTGTGAATATGAAAGTAAAACTGCATGTAAAAGTGAGAATCTGTGAATATAAAAGTGAAAGTAAAATTGCAAATGAGAATTTGTGAATGTAAAAGTAAAAATCTGTGGATGTAAAAGTGAAAGTGAGAATCTGTGAATGTGAATGTAAAAGTGTTAATTTGTAAAAGTGAAAATCTGTGAAAGTGAAAATGAAAGTGATAATTTGTAAAAGTGAAAGTAAAAGTGAAAATCTGTGAGTGTGAAAGTGAAAGTAAAAGTGATTGTAAATGTGAAAGTAAAAATGAAAATCTGTGAATAGGAAAGTAAAAGTGAAAATATATGAGAGTGAAAGGGAAAGTAAAAGTAAAAATCTGCGAGTGTAAAAGTGAAAGTAAAAGTGAATATATATTAGAGTGAAAGTAAAAGTGAAAATCTGTGAGTGTGAAAGTAAAAGTGAAAGAGAAAGAAAAAAACATAGAGGAGAGAAAGACCTAGAGAAGAGAAAGATTTAGCTACAGCGGCGAATGCTGAAAGAAGAATGAGTTTGGTGGCCGGCGCACCGCAGTCTATCAGTAGCAGTGATCCCCACCACGACGCTCCCCACTATGCATCGCTATAGTAGTGAAAGCAGCATCTCCATGCGGCGGTTCTCCGTAACAAGTTCCAACACGCGGGGTTTTTGAATATATCCATATATTCATTGTAGATAATAATAATAATAATAATAATAATAATAATAATAATAATAATTACTATTATTAATAAAATAATGGTAATTAATATATCAATTACATTATTCGAAATACATAATTTTAAACATACTTTTTTCAATTAATTTAATATGAACAAGTAACAAATTATCCTATTTTTAAAAATTCGAAGTTGTAAAATTCAAATTAATTTTAAAAAATGAGAATTATTACAAAAACATAACATATGCTTAATTATCAGAAAGATATTATTAAACAAAACTATGTCAAGTTTAAATTCTATTTTGAAACTTTAAAATTTGTTTTATGTAAAATTATTTTGAGGAATATTAATATTTTACGTTGTTCCCATTTGTGTAAAGAAAACAAAATTTATATTTTTTAACCGGAAAAAATTTTCAAAACCTTACACAACGTTGAAACAAAAACAAATAAACAAAATATTAAGTTTTATACATATTTTATGTTCAAATGACACTTTCCGACAGTTTAAAAACTAGTTTATTTTTAAAAAATTTTAAAATGGAATTAAAAAGGAATTTAAAAAATAAGGTTGGACTCTTCCAAAAAATATTGCTTTTAAATATTTTTTAAAACAAAGAATGGAAAATTATTTCTTTTTTTTCTTTGGTACTTCTTTTTCATGACTTGGATTTCGACTCTTACCAGTGGCAACTTTTTTTGGATGAGTCAATTTTTTTTTACACAAATACTCATCTTTAATCAGAATTGTTCTCAGAGTCGTATGTCTTGAAGTCGATTGATTTGGCGTTGAATTTGACGCTAAATTTGTTAATGTCATAATTGGCTGATTTGGCGTTGAATTTGACGCTGAATTTGTTAATGGCATCGTTGGCTGATTTGGCTTTAAATATGATGCTGAATTTGTTAATGTCATCGTTGGCTGATTTAACGTTGAATTTGACGCTGAATTTGTTGGCGATGGTGAAGACGAAGGACTTTAGGAAGACAACGCACTTGAAGAAGACGAAGAGATTAAAGAAAAAGGTGATCTCACTGTGGAAGTTGGTGGAGATGACTGTTCCATTTTTTTGCAGGTAGATTTTTTGCCAAAATGGAGAAACTTGAAGTAGACGGTGATCCCACTGCTGATGTTGGTGGAGCTGACTGTTCCAATTTTTTTGCAGGTGGATTTTTTTCCGTAATTGAGGAACTTAAAGTAGACGGTGATCTTACTGCTGAAGTTGGAGGAGCTGATTGTTCCAACTTTTCTGCAGATGGATTTTTTCCCGACATTAAAACACAGTCATCAGCTGGTTCCCAACGAGACTTTCGGCATTGTACATTTTCTTTCTCCTATAAATATTAAATTTGTTTAATTAGTGAAAATATTAAAAAGTATAAACAATAGTATGTCAGAATAAAATAAATAAAATGTAGAATTTACTTTCAAAATAAATATAATAAAAATTTGATGATATAATATTAATACTAAGAAAAATTATAAACTGGAAATTAAAAATAAAAGACAATAATAAAACTTGACAAAAATAATATTAACAAAAATATAAAAAATAAATACAACAAAAATTGACAAAAATTAGATTAACATAAAAAAAAATACAACAATAAAAATGACTAAAATAATAATAATAAAATATGTAAAAATGTAAATTGAAAAACAATAAAAAAAGAATGAAATAATATTAACAAAAAACTGACCAAAATAATATTAATAACATAATATTAAAATGGAAATTAAAAATTGACTAAAATAATGTAAAATAGAAAAATATTTGAAAGACTTAACTATATCCTATATAATCCTATATAAGAAATCGGCTATTTTAAGACATGATAACGCTTGCTATTGGTCAAGATACGATGATAACGCTTGCTATTGGCTTAAATTTGATGAAAATGCTTATTATTAGTTCTTGCTAAGATGATAACGCTCGTCATTGGTTAGAATTCGATAAGTATATATATATATATATTTTTTTTTTTCAATCGAAATTAATAAAAATTGATTAAATTCATTATCTCTTACAGCAATTTTGTATTTAATGTAGGTAGACCTAGAAATAGTATAATTTCTATTTCTGTAATCATTATCATTACGAATCATATTAATTTTAAAACCCTTATTTTCAAGTGGATAAAATATGGGATAAATATAACATTCGAATCTAAATTACTAACTAATTTCAAGTCCTTTGTAGATTCATTATAAACCGTTACATAAGATTCTGGCATTTCTCCTTCAGAGTTTGTATTAAAAATTGCAGCAACTTTATTAAATCTTTGAAAATTGTATCCATTTTTATCAAAGCATTTTTTTCAACGTAAACAATAATTGTAACTCAGGAATTTCTTCATTTTTTTGTCTTGCTAATTCAGCTTCTATTTGAATTACCTCTGACATCATCATGTAAGATTTTGTGTATGTATTAGAATTTCTCATAATATTTTCTATAGATGTTAAAACATCTTCATTCAAATTTTCGTTACTTTTTAATCTGTATTCGATTGATTCGTCAGGATCATAAATAAATACACTACCGTCCGAAATTGTACAAACGCTAACATCTCGAGCTATTAAAAAACACACCCGCACAGAAACAGTGATAACTCGGTTAAAAATAAAGCTGGATGCTTTTTTTAAATTGCATAAGAAAGCTTATTAAATTTCCAATGAAATACCACTCTTTTAAGTTGTATTGTATAAACAGGTAGCGAGATATCATGTTATAAAGACAAAAAAATAATTATATTTTTTTCGGAATTTCTTACTCTGACTTTGACTCCCGGCACAGTTTAGCAAAGTTTATGAAAAAAATTGTTACTTTTACAGACAATTCCTTGTAACCTAAGCTTTAAATAGAGACCAAGAACAGCAAAAAATATTTACGGGTTCCCGAGAAATTACAAAAAGAGTCGGACCATGCAAAGTAGAATTTTTAATCATAGATTTCTCTAATTCGCCGTTGAGTTAATTACTTGTCTGTGAAAAAAGAGTCGAAAATTAATTTTACCAAGTACATTCTTACTGGGATCCACTTTTTAATTTAATTTATTATATATCGATATTTAAAAAGTGGATCCCCCTTACTATTTCATATATTTATTTTAATTTTTATTTTCATATTATATTCTCTTAATATGAATTTATTCTAACTTACTCTAACTTATTACTATAAGTTAGAGTAAGTTAGAGTAAATTAACCCGTAGGTCAAAACTGCCCTTTAAATTGACCTACATTTTGAGGGTAGCATGAAATGTTTGTCAACTTTAGACGTTTAGGTCAATAATGCCCCCAAAATTGACCTAAATTTTGTGGGTACTTAAATTTTGTAGTACCATAACAGCCTGCAAGTAAATAAAATTGTCTTTGGTATAGGCTTTAACGTCCTATTTGGCGCTCCTATTTAAGGGGAGATTCCACAGAAATTAAGGTTTTTTTAAAAAAAAATTTTATAGGTTGTAAAATAAATATTTGTTAGTTAAACTTTTTTTACAATAAAATACTTGTGTTACAGTAATAAAAACCATTTTTTATTTATTTATTTTTTTAATGGAGTCTTAGAAAATGGCTGCCGAAAGTGGTCCCCTTTAAAAGTTGTTTACATTTTTTCTCTGCGACAATTAATCTAAAATAAAAAAGTCAAAAATTTTCTTAATCTATACCATTATGGCTATCGTGTAAACTAGAACAAAAAAAAATTATTGAAAAATAACCAAATGACAGACTTTTTAATTTTTCGACCATAATTTTGCAACTTAAATTGTTTATAACTTTTATAAATATTAATGGATCTTAAATATCCTAGTTTACACGAAAACTACACATTCAAGGAACATGCTGTCCAAATTGCAAGTTATTTCGTTGAAAATTGTAAAAATGAGAGTGTAAACAAATTGAATATGTGTAGTTTCGAGAAAAACGCGTTTAAAGTTTGAAGGACCAAATATACAAAAATTTAATTTTAAGTTATATACATAACCTTTGATATGTAACAGTAGACATTTCTTATTACTTAAGAACTATTCTTTCAAGCGGTGCGAAAAGAAAAAATGTAAATTTTAAAATAAACTAATTGCAGTTAGGTAATTAATGAAAAAATATGAATTTTCGAGGTGGAAAGGTGATGTTATTCCTACTCTCCTGCTCGCGAGTCTATTCTTATCGCTTCATACTATTTTTCCCGTAATTTTAGATAATAATACTAACCAAAAATTAAAAAAAAAATAAATTCGGTATTAAAAAAAATCAGTGGAATCTCCCCTTAAGGGACAAGCTCTGACCTGTAGGTGAAACATAGATCAAATTTTGACGTAATGTGATGGCCCCCATTAGGGCCCCTTTTAAAAACCCGTAGTTCAAAAAATAGGCAAAATTAAACTTGTTTTTGACATAATGTAAGGACCTAAACGGGGACCACTTTTTGACATATTGGTCAAAAAATTGGCCAAATTAATAATGGATTTTGATGTAATGTTATTTATTCTCTTTTTGACCTATAGGTAAAAAATAGGTCAAATTAGTTATAAGTTTTGACGGCCCTGAGAAATCGTGACTCTTTTTCTAGATTACATAAAGATTGTAGGTAAAACACAGATCAAATTTTGACGTAATGTGATGGCCCACATTAAGGCCCCTTTTAAAACCCGTAGTTCAAAAAATAGGCAAAATTAAACTTGTTTTTGACATAATGTAAGGACCTAAAAAAGGACCACTTTTTGACATATTGGTCAAAAAATTGGCCAAATTAATAATGGATTTTGATGTAATGTTATTTATTCTCTTTTTGACCTATACACTACCGTCCGAAATTGTGCGAACGCTAACATCTCGAGCTATTAAAAAACACACCCGCACAGAAACAGTGATAACTCGGTTAAAAATGAAGCTAGATGCTTTTTTTAAATTGCATTGGAAAGCTTATTAAATTTCCAATGAAATGCTACTGTGTTAAGTTGTATTGCATAAATAGGAAGCGAGATATCATGTTATAAAGACAAAAAAATAATTATATATTTTTCGGAATTTCTTACTCTGACTTGGACTCCTCGCACAGTTTAGCAAAGTTTATGAAAAAAATTGTTACTTTTACAGACAATTCCTTGTAACCAAAGCTTTAAATAGAGACCAAGAATAGCAAAAAATATTTACGGGTTCGCGAGATATTAAAAAAAGAGTCGGACCGTGCAAAGCAGAATTTTCAATCATCGATTTCTCTAATTCGCCGTTGAGTCATTTACTTGTCTATGAAAAAAGTGTCGAAAATTAATTTTACCAAGTACATTCTTACTGAGATCCATTTTTTAATTTAATTTATTATATATCGATATTTAAAAAGTGGATCCCAGTAAGAATGTACTTGGTAAAATTAATTTTCGACACTTTTTTCATAGACAAGTAAATGACTCAACGGCGAATTAGAGAAATCGATGATTGAAAATTCTGCTTTGCACGGTCCGACTCTTTTTTTAATATCTCGCGAACCCGTAAATATTTTTTGCTGTTCTTGGTCTCTATTTAAAGCTTAGGTTACAAGGAATTGTCTGTAAAAGTAACAATTTTTTCATAAACTTTGCTAAACTGTGCCGGGAGTCAAAGTCAGAGTAAGAAATTCCGAAAAAAATATAATTATTTTTTTGTCTTTATAACATGATATCTCGCTTCCTATTTATGCAATACAACTTAACATAGTAGCATTTCATTGGAAATTTAATAAGCTTTCCAATGCAATTTAAAAAAAGCATCTAGCTTCATTTTTAACCGAGTTATCACTGTTTCTGTGCGGGTGTGGTTTTTAATAGCTCGAGATGTTAGCGTTCGCACAATTTCGGACGGTAGTGTAGGTAAAAAATAGGTCTATTTTGACATAAGTTTTGACGGACCCCTTGGGATAGGGCGCCCTTACAGAATCTTGAAACAGCGGCGGCGGTGATATCTTTTTGTAATATAGCTCGTTTCATATTAAGGATAGTCAATATTAACAAAATAATTTGTAACGTAATTAATTAATAAATATTAAATAAAAAAATTAAGTTTATTGCCCGTCTCTTTCTTGGAAACATAACATTCTGCAGAAAATTTTGAAAACGAATTTGGGGAGACTAGGATTCGAACCCGAGATCGACGTGCATAAACCTAACTTCCTAACAAACTGAGCTTAGATGAGAACTGACATAGAATAAATCAATTTTGCTTTTAAAGTGATAGTAATTTTCTTAGTTCACTTTAACAGTAAAATTGATTTTTTCTATGTCAGTTCTCATCTAAGCTCAGTTTGTTAGGAAGTTAGGTTTATGCACGTCGATCTCGGGTTCGAATCCTAGTCTCCCCAAATTCGTTTTCAAAATTTTCTGCAGAATGTTATGTTTCCAAGAAAGAGACGGGCAATAAACTTAATTTTTTTATTTAATATTTATTAATTAATTACGTTACAAATTATTTTGTTAATATTGACCATAATAGGTAAACTCACTACAACCTTACAAGAACCTTACAACTTGATAATAACCTTCCAACAGCCTTACGTCAACCTTTACATGTAAGCTTACCTCAACCATTACTTGTAAGCTTACCTCAATCTGTACATTTAAGCTTACGATTACTATTACTGGTAAGCTTACCACAATTGTATGACTTGAAATTTGTTTAATTTAACTAATTTATGCTTATAATTACAAAATTAAGAATCTGTGATATTTTATGTTCCCAAATATCTAAAATATATTATAAACAACTTTATTTTGAAGAAAATATAAGCTATCTCGTAAATTATAATTTATATGTAAAAACTGATATCATTTTTGAATTTTCAGCCAAGAGAATATAAGGTACATTCAAAACAGTCTTTAAAATAATCTGAGTTTATGAACATTAATAATAATTTTGAAATAATCACAAATGATTATAAACATTAATAATAATTTTGAAATAATCACAAATGATTATAAACATTCTTACGTACAAGGTACTTAACAAATACTATTTTAATATTATTTTTTCTGTTATAAAGTTACAAAAGATAAGCCAGAGGTTATAAACATATAAATCTCTAGACTTTATACCTTATGACTTTTTAAATCAAGACTATGCTGAGGTGCGGTCTGTAATGAACATACCTACTATCCAGAGTAGATTTTTTAAGCTGGACTTGCAATTTTTTTATAATATAATTAATAGTGTGATCGATTGTCCGGCATTGCTGTCCAGAATTTCATTGACAGTTTCCTATATCTCATTGAGAGGTGGTTCTTCATTTAAAGTGCTTTTTTGTCGAACTAATATCGGTGGAAACTCCCCCCTTGTGCGTCTTTGCCGTGAAGCGAAGCACGCTAAAAATATTGATTTTTTTGACAACCTTAAGTCAAGATTTATTCACGATGTTCGACTTTATATCGACCAAAATTCTTAAATTAATTTAATATAATTGCGTTTCTCATACATTATTTAGTATTAATTATACAAAACTTTTTATTTTTATTATAAAGGGTGTTATATTGTAAACCCGTGTAACTATTAAATAAATAAATAAATACGCCCCGGCCAAAGTGATTCATTACACCCCGGAGGTGTTTGTTAAAAATTTTGTTATTATTTATCAATGTCGTAAGTTTTAACAAAAATTGTCAATTGTTCTTTAAGAACAAATGTTTAAAGCTCAAAAACAAAGACTTCAAAAATTTACTTTCGAGCGTCAAAATAACTTTTTCTACCATATTTTTAACATTAATAAATGAATAACAATGAAACATGGTACAAACTTACAGTATGCCAAGTAAATTATTTTGATCAAAAGCCGAAATTACTCTGATTCACTACTTTTGAATAATTTGAAGTAATCCATTACGCCCCGGTCTTCCCTACAACTAACAACTTTACGCGTAAAACGTTGTATACAATTTGAAATTATATTATAATTTACTAAAATTTTTAATTTTGAAAAATAATTTAAATAAATTAGTAGATTTATTTTTATTTATGTTATGTATAACATTAAATTTATAGTATATTTCATATAGAAATAAATATTTTATTTATAATCTATAAAAAGGCCTATAAAAATAAACATATATTACAGATACATATATTACATATAAGAATGTATATTTATACATATCTACATTTTAAAAAATATTCCATTTTCAAACAAACACAAAGATAATGGAAAATAAAACTAGAAAAATAATTTTTATGTAAATATAAAACCTATTTTTCTAATTTTTTTTGTATTAACAAATGTCAACCTAAAATTATTATTTTATACAAAAATCAAATTTTTCAGATATTTCAGAAAATGAAAATTCCACAAATTAGAATTCCTGGCCAGTCAGTTAACAATGCAGAGACAAAGATTGCCCTAATTGGATGTGGTCCAGCCTCAATATCATGCGCAACATTTTTGGCTCGTTTGGGCTACGACAATATTACAATTTTTGAAAAGGAAAATTTTGTTGGTGGTTTAAGTACATCAGAAATTCCACAATATCGACTTCCATTTGACGTTGTTAATTTTGAAGTGGATCTTGTTCGTAATTTGGGAGTAAAAATTGAATTTGGGCGAAGCCTCTCAGAAAGGGATTTAACTATTCAGGTTTCATTTTTGTCAAATTTCAAATATTATCCTCTCAACTTTTCCTGTCATAATTGTATTTTACTTAAATATAGATTATTTTTATTCTTTGGTAGTTAATAATAAATCAAAACAATTTTTTGAGATTCTGATATCAAATGGGTAAGAATTCCTGAAAGTGACCCCCTAAATTTTGTTGGGTATGTAGATTTTTTTCATTCTTATATGTTTCGATAGCTTATGATGGTATAATCAGAATATGTTAAACGTTTTCCTGAATCTTTATAAATAAAATCAGATTTTTGTCTGTACATTGCTTAGAATTTTTAAATTCATGTTTAAATTTTCTACTCAAGTAGTAAGAATTTCAAAAATGACAATAAAAAAATTATGTATGTGGGTGATTAACCTCGAAACCGACACTCTCATGTCCCTTGTGTTTTTTAAGAAATAAATTGCACATACGGTAATAAATTTAACGTGAAAAAGTAACTCTAGTCAGTACAAACAAAAGTCTATAGCCACTTTAATTTATAAGATTTAATATTTCTTATAAAATGCATGCCAAATCGTCATGGTGAAGCCTGTCCCCAGGGTCAGTTACAAAAAAGAAACAAATATCTTTAGAAAAATAAATGAATAAAAATAATTACTGATAACATTTTTTTATTATCTAAGTATGTAGAATTCAAACAAAAATTGGTTGTAAAAAAAGTTTACTTAAAGAATTTTTTTAAGATGTTATTTCTTTTCCCCAGTTTTGTGCGTCATAGTGAAGCCTTTTAAAAAAATGAAATACTTCTAAATATTAAAATCAGAATTTAGTTATACTTCAGTAGAAGCAAAAGTTCAGTTCTCTTAAGAGTTTCACTACGACAGAAACAAATTTTATTCTTTTTTTGGGCTTTTTGTACATTTAAAACGTCAACATTGTACAGGGAATCACAGAATCGTCATAGTGAAGCCTTCACATATGTCATAATAAAATCAAAATACAATTTTTTTCAGTAAATATTGTATAGTTGTATTATTCCAGTGACTCTAAATAACAGAAATGCAAAACCGCCAATATAAATTGCTAATAATCTATTTAAAAAAAAACAGTATTTATTTTGCGTCATGGTGAAGAGTCTGCGTCTTTGATTGTCTTTCATTGAATTTGTGGTTTAAACAAGTGTACAATCCTTCTATTATATTAAGTTAGAGAACGACCGACCGACCAACTGACAGTTTTCACACCAAGTATATGGGGCATTTCATGTCAAGTGATCAAGGTGGAGAAAAATTTTTCTCCAATCGTAGCAAAACTTGGGGCTTTTGTAGTACTCATAGATAGTAATTTTTCGTGAAAATATTTTTTTACTTAGTCCAATATTTTCTGAGGGGGAGGGGGTGTTTTTTGTGTTTTTCAGTACAATGCTTATTTCAATAATTTTTTACTCTTAAACAATTAAACATACAAATTTGACAAAGTACATTTTGGAAAGGTTTTTTCATCCTCTTTCGATTGGAAATAAGCATTTTGAAAAAAAAATTTTTTACCCAAAAAAATCAAAATTAAAAATAAATTTCAATTTTTGAGGGAGATAGATACGATTTTCTTTTAACGAAAGCTGAGGTTTTTTCCTAAAAGGACATATAAATGATAAAGTGGGACTAGAATGTTTAAACATTGAAAAAAAGAATTTTCTCTAAAACGGAGCTAAAAACCGGGTTTAGAGCGCTCCGGCGAGTAGAAAACCTCAGCTTTCGTTAAAAAAAAATAAAAAATCGTACCCATCGCCCTCAAAAATTGAAATTTATTTTTAATTTTGATTTTTTTGGGTCAAAATTTTTTTTTTTCAAAATGCTTATTTCCAATCGAAAGAGCATGAAAAAACCTTTCCAAAATGTACTTTGTCAAATTTGTATGTTTAATTGTTTAAGAGTAAAAAAATATTTAAATAAACATTGCACCAAAAGACCCTTGATCACTTGACGCGAAATCCCCCATATATATCTAACTATATTTTAGAATACTCATACACATGTATACTCACACATATACACTCAATACAAACACATGTATACTCACTCATATACACTCAATACATACACATGTATACTCACACATATACACTCAATACATACACATTTATACTCACACATATACACACGCACTGCAAAATTAAATGTTTCATTTTTAGACGTTTTGTTCCCTTATTTGAAACACATAGATGGCTTGTGTCCACGTATTTGAAACAGATATGTGTCTAATGTTAGAATTTTTTCGCTTATAGAATATTTTGAAATATGAAGATTTCGACTATATCAGCACATAGTGACATCTATTAGATGTCAATTGAACTCTTTGGTTTAGAGTTAGGTGTCACATATAATAACTACTTCGATATGGTTGTCCATAAGTAATTATCAATTTTTAAATTAATTTTTATCTGAAAAAATAAGCTGCATGAACGAATGCACGGTGCATCTGTGAGGACTCGAACATTAACTATATAGCTCTCGACTAGTGATAAGCTTGATCTGAGAAGACACGTTATGTGTTTCGAGTAGTAAGAAGACTATAGGTAAGAAGACTTTTTATATGTCCTATACGCACTGAGCCATTTTTAATGCCTGAAAATGAGAAACGAGATGAAGTTGAATGTCTCAAAATATGACAGATTTTCTATCTAAATGGTTTAAACACTTAAATTGTTTTGACTTTTTCAAAAATTTAAAGAAGGTGGAGGCGAGTCAATTTTACTATTTTTGTTAAACCCCGACTACTTTTTCAATTTTTTATGTACATACTTGTAATGGGAAAAATTTTGTTGAGTATGTTTCTGAAAGTTTTTTTCATGCTCTTTGCAATGGTGAATTTTATATTTTTATATTTTAAATAAATAATGAAAATTATAAAAATAAAAGACTATTTATATTTGATTTATAATTAATACACATATATTATAATTATAATAATTAAATCATCTTAAAATTAACATTTTTAAAAAGTGTATTTGGTCATCTCAATATAATTAAATAATTGATTTATTTTTCTGTATTTTCCGACAAATCATTGAGAAAATTAAAAATTCCTTTTTCTTGATGAATAATAAAAGCATTACTGCACCAGTAGATGCTAAATTAGTTTTTCTTCGTTTTCAAACAAATTTTACATTTTAAAAAAAGTATAATTTACTTCAAGAAATCTAAATTTTATTCAAAGCCGAGTAATATTTAAAATATCCCTAGCAATATTAATACTCTGAGCGAAGCAACTTATATTATGTTGTTATTATTTATTATACTTTTATTTTTAGTTTTTACTCGAAAAAGCAATCGTTATGGAACAAAATTTTATGTGTATGTTAAATATTGTTAATAATCCTTGGGTTCATACCCGGGTACCCACGACTACACATTTTTTCATTTTACTAACGTAAAAAAAATTTTTTGTTCGTTATAAATAAATAAAAAATTAATTTAATGTATAGATATGCAATGTCAGCACTTTGGGTGGCTGAGACAAATAGTTTAATAATTCAGAATAATGGATTTATTCTATCACTCAGTCGTATTAAATAGTAAGAATTTGATGTAATCACTCAGTGTGATCGATTATATCAAATTCTTACTAGTTTAATAATTCCTTATACTGAATAAAAAGTATGAACCAAGAAAATTTTTCTTGTTTAAAGCAAATCGTGAGATTGAATACGGCCAAGACTATTATAGTATTGATTTAAAAAAACAATTTTCTTGACATAGTATATTTTGGAAAAGGAACATATATTGTTGATCCGAGAAAATGTGGAATTCGACCAAGAAGTTAGTTTTTTATTTGAGTGGAAACAATTATTAACTTATATTAATCTTTACATTTTTTTGGCTCAGTTTCTCAAAATTTAAAAAATCACTTAAAAATTAAAAGAAGCGGATTAAGATTTCTAAAACTGGAGAAATTTTTATGAAATTTGTGTATCATATTGTACCCACCATTCTGAACGATGAAGCTCTGATGCCCAATTCGTCATCAGCGACCCCGAAAACCCCCAAGTGGCAAGATTCAAACAAATTTGATCATTTTTAAAAATAAGTTTTAGAAAAGTCTGCCATATTGAATCCGCCATTTTGAATTTAAAAAATTTGACTTTTATTTTTGTATTTACATTCAATCACTCCAAAATACTTTCTGTACCAATTTTTTCGAAAATCCGTTATGATTTGATAAAGTTATTCAAGGTTTTAATTGTGTAATGCATTTTAATTTTTAACCTGTTTAATTTTTGTATTTATATATGATGCATTATTACGTAATAGGTTTATTATCGTATTTTTTTGAGTTTTTATATAAGTTTAACAATTGCAATACTTTAAATTTATTTTCCCTAAGATTTTTCTAAAATACAGTGGCGTTCTTATTTACTCCGGTATTTTAGGAAAGTTGCAAAGTATCGGGCTAAATACGAACGCTAAGTTTCCTGCGATTGTAATTCATCAAAAATTTTTGCTACCCCATAAAATTGTTCTATGGAAGTAAAGCAACAACTTCATGCACCAGAATACCGGAAGTATTGTCTTTTAAAAGAAAAAACTTATGTTATTGTTGAAACTTACTAAAAGCGTTCGGATTTACCCCGGCTGACCCTATCTAATTAGTAATTTTATTAAAATTTTTGAATTAATATATAACTGTTTCTTTTGCCCTTCTACGCTATATTAAATTAATTCACTACTAACTTTTAATTGATTGATTAATCAATTGTTATTGTTCATTTATAATATTATAATTGTTCTTTAAATAAATTATAATTAAATTATATTTAATTAACTGAATGTTAATAGTATTTTAACAATTGTTTTAACTAATTTAATAATTATTAAAAGTCATTATTATATCAATAGTTATTATTAATTAATTTTACGGTTATTACTTTAATTTGAATTATTGTAATAACTCATATATGATATATTGTTATTATTGTCATTTAAATAAAATTATGACTTTAATGTCTTTAATAATATTAACAATCGTTTTCCATTATTAATTTCATATACTTAAGAGAATTTAGTTATCTGATAACCTGGTAAAGAGAAAGGTATCTAAAGTAGTAGAATTAAATTCTACTTATTGCAATCATAACGAGATTTTTATCAGAAGATTCGTATTGTTTTAATTACTAAATTTTGAGTGTATACTCAGCGATCATGGCCCGAAGTTTACTTCTGGATTATGGGAGAGATACATCGACCTTCGAGGTCCGAGTTTTTAGCTCACCTTACACTGGATATCATAGACGTCGCATCCATGCTTCGGCCATGCTATAACGTCTATGTAACTAACGGAGGCGGTTCAGGGCCCATCCTGGCCAGATGGTAGTACCCTGTTAAGGCCCGATTGTCCCTCGATACGGGACAAACACCCAATATGAACGATTGTAAAAAAAGGAAGAGTACCTGCGGGGTAATGCTACGGCTAAATCCCTCACTGGTTCCGATCGTTAAGCGCTTCCGAGCGTGCGGGCGGTTGCCAGTGGCCCAAGGATGCAGGAGGGAAACAACGCATTGGAAGTACCACAGATCATCGTGGACAAGGTGGAGAAGTATGAAGAAGCACGCCAAGACCGAAAGCTAAGACGTGACCGTTTTAACGCAGTGGTGCTTAAAAACGTGGTCTTGGAGGGTCAAAAGCGAAAGAGAAGTGATCCTGAGCTTCAGAAGGACACAAAGAAGAAGAAGGAGGAGGGACCTCTTAAAAAACTGAAGTCAAGGGTACCAAACTGGCACAAAAGTCAAATCTAGACAAGGAAAGATGACAACCACGATGACAAACAACAGTTATCGTTAAAGTGGCTAAAGGAACAACATTCGCCAACGTGCTGAAGAAGGTTCGAGATGAGGCTGACCTAGATGCCAGTGAGACAATGGTTGTTGGAGATTTACCCACGAAAAGGGAAGACCTCCTCATTAAAATTGGAGGATCTTCAAACGAGCAGTCGTTCACCTAGAAAGTGACGAGGGTGATCGGTGACCTGGGTAGGGTGCAGATGGCGGTCCGGCAAACGACGTTAGAAATCCGCGATAAGGACGCCCTTACTGAAAAGCAAAACGTTTCGGACGTCCTGGAGCAAATCTCTACGGTGCCAGCAGGGAGCAGAAAGGCAGCCAAGAGGCAAAAGCTCCAGCCAAGAGGATGCAGATAAGCTGGAGAAAATAGGACATAATAAAATTGGTTTCGCGTCCTGCCAGGTGAGAAGAAGAGCTACGGTCACAAGGTGACATCGGTGCTCTGGCTACGGCGACATAGGTAAAGATTGCAAAGCGGTAGACAGGTCGGCTGCGTGCTTCAAGTGCGATAAAGCTGGCCATAAAGCAAGTTCTTTAGGACTGCTTTAGAGGAAGCTATGAAGACCCTGTCAAGAACAAGGAGGAAATAATGGCCAGAACAATAGCGGCACGGAAGAGTCGCGCCAGCGACTAAGTGGGACCATCCATCAGCGAAGTCTGAAGCCGAAAGGTAGTTCCGTAGGTGGATAGAAGGTTGGTAACCCAGAGGAAACAAGAAGAGGTTTTAGTCAGTATTGTGACTGCCGTAAAAAGCAGGTATATAAGGTTTCTTTTTCTCCTTGCATTTTGTGCGAGTCCGACATACCCCAGGTAAGTGGGATCTATCTGGACATGCGTAAATGCATATCCTCTTCTCCCCCGTGAAAAAAAATTACTAAATTTTGAGATTTATATAACCTTATTTTAATTAGTACGGATTTTGTTAAAAAAAACTCATGAAACAGATTTTAGTGTTGATTTTCATCCGTCTCTAAGATAAAATTTGTTATTGTGTTCTTTGATAACTAAATTTTATTTCGACTTTACGAATTTTTTTTAAACAAAATGACTACCAACGCAGACGATAATAGCGTGGTGGGGAATCATTCAAATGCAACTCCAGCTGGCTCCAATATAGTCTACGTACCTGGACCACACCAATCCGCAACCGTAGCTACTATGATGGAATGTTACACAGTAGAATAAGGGATACAGCACTTGTCCACTTTTAACGGGCGGGTCCCTCCCCTACGCGATTTTTTTCAAGATATAGATAATAGCGACAACTATATGACACCCTTAACTGAACCGGGTTTTATTAAAGCTATTTTAGGAAAACTAAAAGGATCAGCTCGAGAATGTGTAAGAGACAAATAGTTTTTTACACTTAATGAATTAATTGAACATTTGCGAAAGCGGTATAGTGCCCCTAAGCCCTATCAATTCTATTTAAACGCTATCACTAATTTGAGAATGAAGCAGCCGGAAACAGTTAACGACTATTACGATCGGCTACAAGGTTTAATCTGTGGGTCAAGTATAGCTGTAAACAAAAAATACCCCAGAGACGTAGAAGGGACTAATATCCCCCGAAGTAGAATTATGATGATACTGATTACGGATTCCGATCTTACAGAATTTATTCGTGGGCAACCTGACGAACTGCGCACCCATGTAGATAAGCGTCAACCAAAAGATATGAGCGAAGCTTTCGAATTTGCTTTACACGTGGAAGAAAAATTACAAGCGGTGTCAAATAAAAACTACACTTACAGAATAACCAAAATAAACGATGTAGAAGATACTAAAATTATAGAAAATCGAGATATAGTTAAAACTCCCGAACCAATTATTCAAAATAAACAACAATAAGGGACGAATCCTGTATTTCCCCAACCTACCCTTATCCACCAAAAGAAACGCGACAAGAAAATGCAACCCCTGCAAAGGCGATGTCTGCTGGACCTTCAAAATATTTAACTCTCAGCCGATTCATCAACAGGGCGCCTCGATGAATCAAACCAACACGGTAGACCCAGGTTCAGATTCTAACTTTGTTAAACTAGAAGTTTTACTACCAAATCTACCAATTAGTACTTTAAAAAATTACAAATATCCGGTATAACGAATCATTTTGTGAACACTCTCGGTACTGTAGAATTCAAAATTAATAATCGAAACGTTAAATTCTACATGGCAAAAAATTCTTTCCCTATAACGACCAGTGGAATACTTGTCAGACTTTATCTTCGAGAGGAGCAAGCTCAGCTTTCGTTTTGACACAACACCTTAGTAACGATCTCAGAACCTACTAAACCTCTATCATTTATTGACGAAGAATCACAATGCCCGAAAAGGATTAAGAAAAGAAATTAAACCATTTAAAATAATTCTCACTATAAAGGCTCGAACCCGGCAACCGGTTCCTATTTTTACATCATCCAAATCAAAGGAAGGATATTTACCAAAGGTCAGTACACCAGATGGAACTGGATCCTTAGGAGTTAAATCCGTTTGAGCATTATAACTTCCCAGGAGAAGAATTATCCGAACCTGAAGCTGAAACTTTATCAAATCAACCACCTAATGATTATTCAGAACGAGTAAAAAGAGTCAAAGAAGCCCTTCATACTTCCCACTTGTTAAATGAAGAAAAGGATTATATAATGAAGTGGGCTGAAGAATATGCGGATATATTTCATCTGACTGGAGAGATGTTATCTTGCACTCATCTCGTAAAACATCGAATCCCTACCATAGACGACAAGGTCATCTGCAGAAAACAATACCGACGCCGTCATGAAGCCATTGATCAAGCCGATGCTCAAATCAAGAAACAATACGATGCAGGACTTCTTAGTAAATCTACCTCCGCTTTAAATTTTCCTATGTTAATTATACTTAAAAATTAGATAATTAGGGCGAACGAAAATGGTGGGTAGTAATCGACTACCGTGCCCTAAACGAGAAAATTCTAGGGGGTACGTTTCCCTTGCCTAGCATCTCAGAAATTTTTGATCAATTAGGAAGTGCTTGTTATTTTGCAGTTTTTGATCTGGTCAACGGGTTTCATTCCTATGGGAATAAAAAATGCTCCCGCAACATTCCAGCGGCTTTTAAACGAGGTCCTGAAAGGAATGTTGGACGTGGAAACATTTGTATATCAAGATGACATAATAATCTTTTCGGATACGTTGCCTGAACATGACCGAAGAGCAAGAAGATTATTCAACAAATTGAGAGAGGCTAACCTCAAACTTCACCCTGATAAATGCGACTTTATGAAAAAGGAAACCACTTACTTAGGTCACATTATTAGCAAAAAAGGTGTACGACCGAATCCCTCGAAAGTAGTCAATAAAAAATTTTCCAAAACCCACTGAACCCAAGAAGGTTAGACAATTTTTAGGACTTACCGGATATTATGGAAAATTTATGAAAGATTATGCAAAAAAATCAAAACCACTAGTCGTCCTATAAAGAAAACATTGCAAATGGGAATGGGGTCCTCGACAAAAAGCTAGTTTTAAGAAATTAAGAGAATACATTTGCCGTGAACCTATTCTACAATTCCCTGATTTTAAAAGACTGTTCAAATTAACTACGGACGCATCGGAATTTGCTATGGGAGCCATACTGACTCAAAAAAAGATGGAACAGAACATCCTATAGCGTTCTACTCAAAAGTCTTCAATAAAAAAGAATGACGCTATGAAGAAACCGAAAAAGAATGCCTTGCGGTATTATACGCATTAGAAAACTTTCGACCATATTTATACTGCCGAAAATTCACACTGACTTGCGACTTCGAGCCAGTACATTGGATGTCCTCGATAATAAACCCAGGGGCACTACTAAGATTAAGGGACTACGACTACAAATTTGAATACAAAAAGGGTAAATTAAACTCTAGGATTCAAGATCTGTCCGAAAACCCGCCGTGTAAGAAGATGTCTCTACTATACAACAGAAATCTGATATTAGAATTGATCTGGAGAAATCTATAAAAAATTCAACGAATCATTAGGAAGGAAGGGAATCAATCAAAATTACCTTACTACTCAATCCTTGGCTTAGGACCATGAAGGTATAGATCAATCAATCATCAACAGAAGAAATTGCGTTTCTGAAGGAGAGTCAAATGAAGAATTACTAAGGCAGTTGAAAGGACTAGACCCTTGTAAAAAATATGATGATATATATTCTCGTCAAGAATTAATGATTTCTTGGGACAAGTTCGCAAAGAACAACCCACAAATAGTGTTGGTATTGAATATACTGAAAAAGGAAAAGAACCATTAATTAAGAGTGAAGATGAAAAATCTGAAGGATCAAGACCAGATAAAATTTCTGAATTATCTGTATTTCCGAGACAGAATCCCTCTGATAGACCTAGGAAGCACGTATCGTTCCAAACCCCATCGGTTAACACTCATCCTTACGCTCAATCCACTCATTACAATTAACAATCGATAATCACAACCATTCAATCAAATCACACTAACCGTAAGCTAGATATGAAGCCGCGACGTTTAGTTACTACAATAAATGAACTTCACTATCAATTAGGTTATAGTACCTATTCTATAGTTGTCAAGGATAAATACAATGATCCTATCAACTGGAATACTGTAGATTTTGGATTACAGGGCCTTCAAAAAGCTCTTATTAGAGACGGAAAATCAAGGATTACGTAATGATGTTACGAATTTTGTTAGAGAATGTAAAACTAGTCGCAAGAATCAACTGGTTAGGGCTAAAACTCGTAAACCTATGATTATAACCGACACTCCAGCTGAACCGGTCGAAAAAGTATCTCTAGATATCGTCGGAAATTAAGAACAACCCCAAATGGAAACCGGTATATCCTAACAATGCAGGATAATTTCAGCAAATACTGCATTACTGTAGCTATTCCCGATATCAAAGGTAGAACCATCGCTCACGCTGTCGTAACTGACTTCATTTCAAAATTTGGGTCACCGAAATGCATTTTAACAGATCGAGGCACGAATTTTATCAGTTCACTATTACGAAAATTAGAAAAATTGTTTCATATGAAACAAATTACCACCTCGGGCTTTAGGCCTCAGACTAACGGATCAATAGAGACACGTCACATTGTACTAGCCGACTATATTATATGATATTCAAACGACTTTGATGATTGGAATCGACTACATCCCTTTTGTATGCTCGTGTATAATACATCTGTTCATGAGGCAACAAATTTTACTCCTCATGAACTCGTGTACGGAAAATTAGATTAGATTAGTTTTCTTTATTTTGTTCCAGAAAACCATGAGAACAACCATAAAAATACAATAAATTCAAAAATATACATAATATAGAACATACAAATTCATGATACAATTTAATTAGTAGTTTTTTAACAATAATTAAATTAAAATATAAAGTATAATCAAAATAATGAATAAATAATTAAAAAATATATATATAAAAGAGACTCTACAACTTCAGACGCTCAGTGTAGTACAAAATAGTATATATGTATTTTGTCATAATCATACAATAAAACCAAATATTAATAAATATATTAAGCAATGACAAAATTAAACTATAGTAGAAGAACCTTACAAATATTTAATTATTAAGTGCTAACAAATATCTAAAAAGTTTGAATTTAAAAATACTAATACTTTCTGCATTCGTTATTGAACTAGGAAGAGAGTTCCAAAATGTTACAGCAGTGACAATAAAAGAATTCCTATATTGTTCAGTTCTACAAATAGGTTGTAACGAATTTATTATTTTATTAATAAAATCTACGAATGAAAAAATTTTAAAACAATTGAATTTATTCAGCAAGTGTTTGTAAAATAAGCAAATAGATAAAAATTGATTGACAAAATAATTAATAAAATTTTAACAAAAATTTCCATCCGGAAAGAGACTCTTCATATCACACAGACTCACACCATACACACATTCATACACATTGACATACAAATTTTCATATAAATTAATGCGATACGTTTAACAATTTAATTACCAGAATTATGGTCAGAGAAAATACTAATTTAGATATGTTTGTCGACTCACCGTTGGATTACAAGTCAATTTATCTTTTTGTTTTATTTCTTTTTGAGTTTTCCCAAATTAGGCTCGATGCCAATGCCGCCAAAGATTTCAGGTCTGCATATACAGCGTTAGAGCTTATGTCGATTGATATGATTTATAGAAATCAGTCAGCAAGATAATTGAGCTTCCTTTTCTCGTCAATTTGTGCTAACAATCACTCATCAGCATCGAGGAAAACTATTCAAGAGGCGATTCGCCGAATCGTACGGGCCAAACCACTCACAGTGCTTACAAAGATTATGCACCAACCGCTAAAATAATAATAGTACAAACAATAACATATTTCTCTCACAAAACACCGTTATTCCTTATAAAAAATACAATATTTAATTTACCCCAATCGGGCGTAGAGTTTTGCTTAAAGCCGACTCGCACCAAGCGATCGACACTTGTATATCTTGGAAAACTAGAAAAATGATTATTCAAAAACAGCTTAAAACCCACATCTGAACTACGAAGAAGATAAAGAAGTCAAAGTCTCTCTTTTCTCGACGGAAATTAAGTTTTGCAGATGCTAGTCATGAAAGCAATTGCATAACTCCAACCGAGGGTCCTTTTCCTGTATGTAGAACTTCTAATACCAATACTGGCGTCAATAAATTAACTAAAGATGAAAACTCCCCTGAAGATATTGCTTTCAAAAAAGCTACTTCTGACGCAAGTTCATCAAACAACGCCCCCGAAGATCTAACTTTGCGTATCAAGATTTTACCAACATGTCCTTATCCAAAAATTCCAATTCAAAGACAATTCACATTAATAACGTACATTTCTTTTAAAATAATGACAATATTTATACTCAAAAATTCAATATCAAATATGATAACGTAAGAATTAAGTCATATCTATAAAATAAGTAATGCAATAATAGATATTTGATAAATAAATGATCATTGGAAGGTAAAAAATTAAATAAAAAAACCAATGTGTTTCGCCAGTAATGCAACGTTTCGTTGGCTAATTTACAACAGTAAATTGTAATTTTTAATTGTGAGAGTTAAAAGTGTCAATAACCAGATCAACATGTTCTTTTTTATAGCTAAAATTTTGTCATTCACATACCTAAAATAGAAAAGTGGAACACAATTCTACCTAATTCATTAAAACATAAAAAACACTATTTTAATTTGTCATGAAGAATGAAAAATAAATAAGTAAATAAATTAGAAAAACAAACACGACACATATTCCACACAAAAGATGAAATTTATAAATATACGTAAGAAAGGAAGACATTCCTCTATAACGTCTCAATGTCAACTGAAATAAGATTATAATAAATAAAAAATATATAGGGGAGAGGGCCCCAAAGTGGTCAGGGCCCTAAGGTGGTCACCCTAAGAAAATTTTTGTATATTAGTTAGTATCTTCAAATGTTTTTTGTTATTGTTATTATTTGAGAAGACAAAGATTTTAGTAAAGTTTTGAGGTAACTAGTCGTATGAGTCTCTTTGTAACGTGAACGTTGTAAAATTTCTGTTTTTAAATGATCGAGAAATTTTTTTCTCAGGGTATTAAAATCATCGAAATTAACCATTTTAAATTAGTAAAAATCGTTATAATTATCTTTATATATCGTACAATAATATTCCAAATGAATATAATTAATATTGTGCTTTAAAAAATTTTTTCATTAACGTTTAAAAAATTGTGTCTTGGCCCTAAGGTGGACACTTTTTTGGCCCCAAGGTGGTCACTTTTGATTTTTTATGAAAATGTGTTTATACGCTATATTTATCAACATTTATCGCTGTGAATGTGAATTTTACCAATTTTTAAGTTTTATAATGAATAATAATGAAAAAGAATTATTTTCAAAATTTTACCTGTCTAATGCATACACAAAAAGTATCATTTTTGACGAAAGGACAAAGTGCAAAAAAAAATGTTATATGTTTCTGTGATCCTGAAAAACAATTTATATTAACTAAACAACTTAATAATACGTTTTTTACATTTTTTAAAAACTTTTTTAGTGAATTTTTGTATGGTGACCACCTTGGGGCCACTTTTTTAAAAGTCGAATTTTCAACTTTTTTTAAAAAGTGCCATAACTTTTTTTTTATTAATGAAATGAAACCACCTTAGGGCCCTCTCCCCTATATATTCTATATCTCGAATTTCTATTGTATTTAAACAAATTAATAAATTATTATAATCATAGTGTTCTTTTTACATATTTTATTAAAACTTAAGAACAACAACTTTAATATATAAAAAACATACATACTTTAGTAAGGTTAAAGCAAAGGCAGTTAAGGTAAAGGTCCCAATTATGGAACGCTTTTTAAGCTTACTAAAATTCTATGATAAATTTCTTGGAATTAGGAGTGTTAATATGAATAATTTGGGTATAGATTGAAAGGTTAGTATTTAGTGAACAGTATTTAGGCCCTAAAATGTTTATTTTTTTAAATAAAAATATTATTAACTAAATTGTGACTCCCTGCACTTGTACCGATTATGAAACGATGGTTTCCTGCATGTACGGGTGTTCCAAAATAAATGTCCCAATTATGAAACACTTATTTTATTTAATAAGTAATTGTAATTGTATTATCTTATCTCAACAATTTTAATATTAACTATAAAGAATTAAATACAAAGAACAACTTCTATTTAAACAGATAATTATAAAACCAATTTTTTCGGTAGAAAAGTAATCCGAAAATATTGAAAATATTTGAGGTTATGTTTGATGTATATTTTCTTCCTGTTTCATCAATCGGGACATGCAAATAATAAGTGTACGTAATGTGGAACGCTAGTTTGACAGAAAACCCGACTTACTTTAATTTAAAAGCTAAAACACAATTAAAGATTTTTTTAAATTAAATAGTTTACAAAAATAATAATTCTTATATCGTGTAAAATTTATTAAAATGACTAGAATATTCTTATCACCAATTGTAATTCAATTTATTTTAATTTTTGTAATACTGTTCCATAATAGGGACAACATTGTGAAAACGTTCCATAACTGGGACTTTTACCTTATTAATAAAAGCTGATCTATTCAAAATTATTAAAATTTGGTTTAAAATTACTTTAATTAATATTCGTTAAACAGTCTTATAGAATAGCATTATCGGTCGAATTTTTCGAAAAGTTCATAAAAGGAAGTATGATGTAATAGTTCGTTAATTATAAAATAAGATTTAAAAAATAAAATCCCTGTTGAAAAAATACGCAAATAAATTAATAAAATTTATTTTTCAAAATCTAGTATTCTCTGAATTAGCTCATATGTCAATTGTTGTACTTGCAACTATACCATGACTTAACATTCCTGCTTAGAACAAGATAAGTACAATGATCCTTGAGGAATGTCGTACTTGCAGAATTTCCCACCAAGTGCAGTATAGTTTTGGGTGCGAGGATTAACATAGCAATTCATTCAGGGCAGTATTCATCGGTTATTAAAATTAAGACGCATATTTGACTATTTTTTTTACTAAAAATCACAAGCGTGAGAATTGTGTGTTATTTCAATAATCGATATCGCAAGCGAAGAATTATTGAAACAACAATCGAGGTGATCAAAACAAACAACCACAGCAGGCCCACCTCTAAGAATTGGAGGTGGTAGGATAAGTTAGTGGTAAGCAAAAAATATAAGTATTGTACTTTTACGCCTAAAAATTAAAAAAAAGAAAAGACTTCTAAGGGTGGAGTCCCATGGCAGCATTTAGCGTTGCGTTTTGTTGCCTTTTCTAATAATTACTATTAGTAATTGTTGCAAATTTGTTTAAAAATCTTTAATAAAATAATTATTATTTACTTTATGGGATTTTTATATTTTCTTGTTTTTATTTTATTTCTCTTCGAATAGCAACAACCAATCAAGAGTTTATCTTTGACTGTTTAAAATGCGAGATTCGTGTTTTCCCGGTTAATGTTACAAAAATTTTAGAATTTAGAAAAAAGTAATCTGAAAGCGGTTGTAGGATGGGAAGTATTAAATAATAAACTTTTAATTCCCTTGTAATTTAAAAATTTATTTTCCCTTTTATTTTCTTTTTTTTAATTTTTAGGCGTAAAAGTACAATAATTATATTTTTTTGCTTACCGCTAACACGCATACACTAAATTCATACACATGTATACTCAAAAATATATACGCTCAAATCATACACATGTATACTCACACATATACACTTAATTCATACACATGTTTACTCACACATATACACTCTATACATACACATGTATACTCACACATATACATTCAATACATACACAATCTCTCGCATAGATTTGCAAAAATATATACAATTAGTGAAAAGATAAAAATTCTAACCTCTTAAAAAATTAAAATTTCTAATTTTTGACCATCCTATATATTTAAGAGTTAAAAATGGTACAGGAAAAAAACTATAACCTACTTTAATAATTCAAATTTTAGTATAAATTTGCAGTAATCTTATAGTAAATTTTTCAAAGCAAAATTAATTTAAAATTCCAGTACTATTACACGAGCATGTAAAGTAAATAAAAATAACTTTAAAATGTATATTTAATGAATAAACAAGAATTTTTTTACGTATTTTATCATTATAGACAAAACTGTTTTTCAATTTTTCCAAAACCGTGTTAGATTAAAGTAATGTTACAGTATTATTACAGATTACTGCATATTACTGTAATGTAACGTTCTATATGGGAAAGGTATATATGCGTGTAACTGAAATTTTGTTCCATATCAGATGCTTTTTCGAGTAAAAACTAAATATAAAAGTATAATGAATAATAACAACATAATAAAAGTTGCTTCGCTTAGAGTATTAATTGCTCGGAACATTTTTAATAATATTCGGCTATTAATAACATTTAGATTCCTTTGAAGTAAATTAAGGTAAAAGTCCCAATTATGGGACACTGTTTTAGCTAAACTAAATTTCTATGGTAAATTTCTTGGAATCAAGAGTGTTAATATGCACAATTACGGTATAGATTGAAAGATTTGTATGTTAGGAATAATATTTAGGCCCTAAAATGGTTATATTTTATAAAGTAAAAATAATGTTAATTAAATTCTGAAACTCTGCACTGCACTAATTATGAGACAATGATTTCCTGATGTACGGGTGTCCCATAATAAATGCCCCTATTATGAGACACTTATTTAATTCAATAAGTAATTAAAATTCTATTAACTTATCTCAATAATTTGATTATTAATTATAAAGAATAATGTACAATAAACATATTCTGGTTTTTTAAATAATTGTAAAACTATTTTTTTGTAGAAAATTAATGCGAAAATACTGCAAATATTTGAGGTTATGTTTGCTGCATATTTTCTGTGTGTCTCATAATAGGTCATGCAAATAATAAATGCACCTAACGTGGGACGGTAGTCTGACGAAAAACCTGGCTTACCTTAATTAAAAAGCTAAAATGCAATTAAACATTTCTTATTAAATTAAATGCTATACAGAAATAATTATTCTTATAACGTGTAAAATTTATTGAAATAAGTAGAAATTTCTAATCATCAATTTTAATTGCATTTATTTTATTTTTTGTAATACTGTCTCATAATAGGGACGAAATTGTAAAATGTCCCATAATTGGGACTTTTACCTTATACTTTTTAAAAAAGTAAAATTTGTTTGAAAACAAAGAAAAACTTATTTACCACGAATTTTAATATGAAACCTTTACATTTTTTATTTATAATAATAATTCTTTTCAATATTGTAACTATTGAAGAACTACCATAAAATTAATAAATGATTAAATAAAAAATGAAACTTTAATTCAATGGAAATATCCTGTGGCCGGTTTGCTCCACCGAAAACGGTCGGGTTTGCCCCACAGGCCCATTTTGAGAATAAATGTTTGTCAAAAAGAAACGCTTTGCTAATTCATCAAAGTTTTTGGTGGAAAATATTCCTGAGGTGTGTACCTTCAAAACCCAAGACCTAATATTTGGAAATATTACACGATTTCCTCAAAATTTCCTTAAGAAAAAATTCGGAAAAGTGTAGAAAAAAACTATAAAAAAAACTTTTGCTCCTAGCGTTGCACAAACAAAAGTAAAAAAATGTCAAATTGAAAAAATAAGGTATACTACACAAGGTTGTTTCAAATTTCTAAATAGCACTTTTGACAATTTCGCCATTTCGGAAATATTGAGGGGGTCTGGTTTACCCACCGGTCCGGTTTGCCCCACTCTCCCCTAATTTTTTTTAAAATAATTTTTTTCTGTGTCATAACTGTTACGACCCGAGCTAAGGTTTAGTTAATTTTACTAATTTTTTAGTAAAATGGAGGAAATTAGCTGATTAGTCAAGTTGGTAAGACCTTACATTTATTTTTAAGTGTGGATTCGTTTGATTTTGAAAGAACTACGGGTTCTCGTTCACTTAAAGCACTAAACGACTATTTTCAAACAGTTAATTCACAGATTCTAAGTGTTATTTCGAACACCATACCTTGATACAAAAGAAAACTTGTTTTCTTAATGTCTCGAAATAACTTGCACTAATTTAATCAAAATTAGAAAGAAAATAATGAAAAAGACTTTTAATGATACGACGATTGAAATAATTGAAATTGGTAATAATTAGTGTTAATTACTTCTTTTATGAAAAAAACAAGTCCTCTTTTCGTTAAACACCGAAATTACAACTCAATTAAACGATCGAAGGGCCGACTCACGACACTGTTCGGGCAGAAGCTCACCGGAGTATTTGACGGTTGTTAACAATTATAACGGGGTTTATATAGTGCAAAAATTGCTTACTCTATTGGGTATGAGACATGAAAAAGTCACGTACTCTGGTCTATTCCTAGAAAACAAGCATTCTAGCCGAGTCTTAGAATTGTCATATTCTGTATCGTTTTCCGTTAATTTTGCAATTATGGATACAGTTTTTCATGTATTTTGCTGATTTGTTATAGACAAGCAATATGACACTCGTTTTGATAGTTAGCCATAGTTTTCTGTTTTGTCTAGTCGATTTTCACATTCCAAACGATTTCTAAAAATCACGTACTCCACATCATTTTTCGTTAATTATAGTTATTGGTATCATATTTCATATGCTTTGTTAACATTGTGGTAGACAAGTAATATGACACTCGGTTTTTTAATTAATTAGTCATGCATTTTATTTAAGTTTTATGTTTTATATGAATTAAGAACAATATTTGAATCTCTAGTGTTTAAATTCAAAACCTTCGTGTAGTCATATCACTTGTCGCGACTTATGATAAGCGAGCGACAGCAGATCAATTACCATGAGTGTAGATAATTAACCGACTGCCACCTACTTATCATATATAGTTCTAAATCACGGTCGATTCTTAATTCAATCAACTTAAATCGTAACTTATTTACGCATAGCTTATCACTTTACCATACATGCTTTCGTTTGCGCGCTATATATATATATATATACTAATATATATGGGGGATTCCGCGTCAAGTGATTAAGGGGTCTTTTGGTGCAATGTTTATTTCAATAATTTTTTACTCTTAAACAATTAAACATACAAATTTGACAAAGTACATTTTAGAAAGGTTTTTTCATGCTCTTTCGAATGGAAATAAGCATTTTGAAAAAAAAAATTTTTGACTTAAAAAAATCAAAATTAAAAATAAATTTCAATTTTTGGGGGAGAAAGACCCAATTTTTTTTTTTTTAACGAAAGCTGAGGTTTTTTCCTAAAAGGACATATAAATGGTAAAGTGGGACTAGAATGTTTAAACATTGAAAAAAAGAGGTTTTTACTCGCCGGAGCGCTCAAAACCCGGTTTTAAGCTCCCTTTAGGAGAAAATTCTTTTTTTCAATGTTTAAACATTCTAGTCCCACTTTACCATTTATATGTTCTTTTAGGAAAAAACCTCAGCTTTCGTTTAAAAAAAAAAAAAATTGGGTCTTTCTCCCCCAAAAATTGAAATTTATTTTTATTTTTGATTTTTTTGGGTCAAAAATTTTTTTTTTTAAATGCTTATTTTCATTCGAAAAAGCATGAAAAAACCTTTCCAAAATGTACTTTGTCAAATTTGTATGTTTAATTGTTTAAGAGTAAAAAATTATTGAAATAAGCATTGTACTGAAAAACACAAAAATTTAACCCCCTCCCCCTCGGAAAATATTGGACTAGGTAAGAAAATATTTTCACGAAAAATTACTATCTATGAGTACTACAAAAGCCCCAAGTTTTGCTACGATTGGAGAAAAATTTTTCTCCACCTTGATCACTTGACATGAAATGCCCCATATAGATATATAGTTACACTCGTATTTATTAATTTTTTAGCACTATTTATTATAATTTATAATGATAAAAATGAATGTAATTGATTATAAGTCTATTTTAGACTTATTCGTATTTGATTTTATTGAATTAAATAATTTTTTAAAAAATTCAGAAAAGTTATATCTAGGGATGTAACAATAACGCTTTTAAAATACAACAAAAAGTACCAGAAACGTGTTCCCGATAGGTATACTTGAAAAATATCTATGTCTAATTTATATTTTTTTCGATATCGAATTTAAAATAGCGCTTGAAGGACAAAAAAAATTCTTCATTTTTCGTAAGATGAAGATTTTTTTTAAATGGCTCACATCTGATAGAAATTTGTTATTCAGAGGTTTTTAGAGTCGCTGATTAAGAATCTGAAGTTAGATTAAAAAATTCAAAATAGCGGATACAAAATGCAGGACGAAGTTAAAAAAATTTCTCAGATTTGCTTGAAATTTGTTACTCAGGGGGTTTTCGGGTCGCTGATTACGAATCCAAAAATGTTTGATTTTTTTATGTGTGAAAAATCGTGTCGGATGGTGTAATCTCATGTATTCCAAAACAAAGAAAATTCCTTGCATATGTAGAAATTCCTGCAGGTTAGAAGCTTCCCATGGAAACTTCCTGGAAACTTCCTAGAAGTTACCAGGAAGTTACCAAACATCTTTAAAGATATAATGAAATATATAATATATAAATTAGTCCTGTGAAGTCAAGTAACGATTTGTTGAATAATATTGTATACAACAATAAAAATTAACTATTTATAAACAAAGAAACATATGAGGCATTATTTCTGAACTGCCCAGTAATAAAAAAAATATATTACTTTGGACCTTCGTCATAAACAAAATTATTTTTTTGCAGACAAGTTTAAATACATGTCTATTTTAGTAAAAAATTATCTAGAAGTTAAAAATTATCATTGTTATTAACAATTATATAAACAATAATCAAGTTTCATTTGTATTTGTAAACATTTTCGGCATTTTTTAAACTTTAAATATTTATATCATAGGAAATACAATAATGTCCGCAGGTTAGAAGCTTCCCATAGAAACTTCCTGGAAGCTTCCCATAGAAATTTCTTGGAAGTTTTGTGCTATGTGAGAAGGAATAGAATACAATTTCAATTTTTTTTTGTTAGGACGTGAAGAACATATTTGTATATTAACATTTTATTAACAAATTATATAAAAAATTATAAAAAATTTAAAAACAAAAAATATATTTAAATAGTGCAATTCAAGGCGTAGAAACCCCATATTTTAATTTTAAAATCCGTTAACTAGAGTTAAGAGTCAAAACAACTATTTTGGTTCGAAAAGAAAATTTTTTAGTTTTAAGTGACCCGCTTGAGAAATTCTGACCCTTAACTGTTATAATTTTGGTAATTTTAACATTAATTACTTTATAAAATTTCTTACATTACACTGAAAAAAAGTACGTGAATCATTCCATAAAAGTGCTTGACTTTTGGATAGGACACAAAATACAAGGCGGTATCATATACTTTTTATTAGAAAATATAAGAAAGTCTAAAATTATTCTAGTACTAGTATGGGCAACAGTGTTTTTCAAATTTTAACCAAAAGTCATTTGTTCAGTTTTATAAAGTACGTGAAAGATTAATTGACTGCGGTTGAAAATTCTGTAAAGCATGCGCAGTGTGCGTTGCGCGTTTCTATCCAAGGTAAATGACAGTTGATCGTCTGTTTCCATTTGTGGTTATTTCAGATGTGAATATACTATTATTTTATAAAAAACAAATAGTGTTAATATATATTTGTCTTCATGAATTGACTTTAAAAAAAATATTTTCATGTTGTGTTTCTCACAAAACAGAATGTTATGTAATTCTCAGTTTTCAGTGAAAGAGCGTGTCTCTCAAGTCGTAAAAAATTTCACCATGTGGTATATAAGAGCAATTCGATACGTACTTTTAAGTGTTAAGTGTGTGTTTATATTTCAGTTATACGCGAATATATGTGTGTGTTATAGGTTAGTTCGTAAGTGTTGATAAACGTCGAAAAGTAATACAATAATAATTGTTCTTTGTTTGTGTGATTAATTATCCTAAATATGCGAATGAATAAGTGAATTTCAGAAAAACTGTGAACAAGTGAAAATTATATTTTTTATTTTACAGAAATATACGATTTTTTTGAAAGTCAATGAAATTCTCAAGCAAGGTACTAGAAATTTTCATTGATTGTTTTTTAAACTCTCATGCAAAAGTACTAGACTGTTTCTAGTATTTTGTGTCGTATCCAAAAGTCAAGTACCGAGTCAATGAAAATTTCACGTACTTTTTTTTCCGTGTACCGTACAAATATCTGTAAATTGCGCTAAGAATTGATTTCCAAAGTTTAAGTTATGTTAATAAATTATGATAAATGATTTTAAATAATTTATAAAATTATAACACCCAGGTGCGATTTTTTGGTCGGTCTAACTTCTCGTGCCAGAGGTTGGGCCAACCATACAAATGATAACAGTTGGCCCGATAACTCATAAGGAAGTTGGCCCAACTTAAAATGTATATGTTGTGCCAACCATACATTTCAATGATTGATCCAAAGACTGACGCCAAAGTTGGCACAACTTTAGATTCGTAAGTTGGGCCAACCACAATTTTCAAAGTTTGGCCAACTTCAACAGCCAAAGGTAAAAAATTATTTAAAAAACTAAATTATTTAAACAATTAACACGTTATTATTAGCGGGAACAACAGATATAACCTTTACCTAATATTATTAAACACAATCTCATACATACATTTTCGAAAATATCTAACGCTCGCTGGGATCAAACCCCTAACCTAACGCATTGAAGACTTATACACTGACCACTACGCTACGCTCACATGGGAGTACATAACGTTAAATGTATATTAAAGCTGCAACAGTCGGACTAACCGTGACCCAGAGTTTGGCCGACCCAGAAAGTATAAGCCATTTAAACTGCATTTGCATATAAAAAATTTTTGTTTTAAAAAATCACTTCTTGAACCTGACAACTAAGACATTATAGTATGCATTATATTTTTGATTATTTTTCTATTAATCAATTTATTAAAAATGTTTTAAAATTGGTTGTCTGAGAAAAGTTAAAAATGACCTTGGTTTAAGATTCAACTCTGCAGTGGTGTCAAAAATTATTGTTTTTATATTATATGAAACTCTAAGAGATGATTCTTTTTTTATATTTCTGTAAATTTCTTGTTATTCTTCATAAAAAAACAGTTTTTTTAAAATGGCCGTAACTTTTTGGTTTTTGATTTTTTTTCTTCAATTTTGAGTGCAGATTCTGAAAGAGCGATGTCCAAGATGTAAGGAATAGTTTTCATGGTTTTTTAAGTCCTTAATACACGAAAAAACTACCGTCAAAAATTGTCTCTAAAATGTGTCCGTCCCGTCCTGAAAGGGTTAAAACAAGCAAAAATAATATCGGCTATAATTTCAACGTTTTAAACTTTAGAGACACACTGCTAACCTTACATTCAAGGGTTATGATAGCAGCCGCGAAAATACCCACACGTTAGAAAAAAGATATCTTCATTATCGAGACTGTTAATATTTAATAAAAATCAGTTTTTTAACTAAACAATTTTTTTATGAAGAATAACAAGAAATTTACAAAAATATAAAAAAAAGAATCATCTCTTAGATTTTCATATAATATAAAAACAATAATTTTTGACACCACTGCAGAGTTGAATCTCAAACCAAGGTGAGCCATTTTTAACTTTTTTCAGACAACCAATTTTAAAACATTTTTAATAAACTGATTTATAGAAAAATAATCAACAATATAATGCATATTATAATGTCTTAGTTGTCAGGTTCAAGGAGTGATTTTTTAGTGTCAAAAATTTTTTATATTATTTGAAATATTCATTAAAATACAAAGATATAACCATTTTTGTAAATTTAAACGGCTGATTTCAGTTGTAGCGTCGAGAGAAAAAAGTTATGGCACTTTTTAAAAAAAGTTGAAAATTCGACTTTTAAAAAAGTGGCCCCAAGGTGGTCACCATACAAAAATTCACTAAAAAAGTTTTTAAAAAATGTAAAAAACGTATTATTAAGTTGTTTATTTAATATAAATTGTTTTTCAGGATCACAGAAACATATAACATTTTTTTTTGCACTTTGTCCTTTCGTCAAAAATGATACTTTTTGTGTATGCATTAGACAGGTAAAATTTTGAAAATAATTCTTTTTCATTATTATTCATTATAAAACTTAAAAATTGGTAAAATTCACATTCACAGCGATAAATGTTGATAAATATAGCGTATAAACACATTTTCATAAAAAATCAAAAGTGACCACCTTGGGGCCAAAAAAGTGTCCACCTTAGGGCCAAGACACAATTTTTTAAACGTTAATGAAAAAATTTTTTAAAGCACAATATTAATTATATTCATTTGGAATATTATTGTACGATATATAAAGATAATTATAACGATTTTTACTAATTTAAAATGGTTAATTTCGATGATTTTAATACCCTGAGAAAAAAATTTCTCGATCATTTAAAAACAGAAATTTTACAACGTTCACGTTACAAAGAGACTCATACGACTAGTTACCTCAAAACTTTACTAAAATCTTTGTCTTCTCAAATAATAACAATAACAAAAAACATTTGAAGATACTAACTAATATACAAAAATTTTCTTAGGGTGACCACCTTAGGGCCCTGACCACCTTGGGGTCCTCTCCCCTAATAATAATTAACTAGTCAGGAGATTGTTAAAATAAAAAAACTAATTCCCCCACCTTTGAAGCTAGGTCGGATTTTTTTTGAAAAGATTTGTGAAAACACATGAAATTTGATGCCGTTTAGACCAAATCTATAAAGTGAAAATTGACTGAGTTATTCCATTTGTTTATGACAAAAAAACGTACCCTTTTTTAATCTCCATTATTATGCATTTATATAAAAAATATCGAATTTCCATTTAAGTAGAATGAAAGTTTGACTCCTCATGTGTACTTTAAAAAAAAGAGAAATAAATTCGCAGGTCCAAACGTGTACAAATTGAGTTGCAAAATTACATGTTTTTAGTTAACAAATGGAATTATGTATAAACTATTTGTCCGATCCAGTTAAATTTTTTTGGGATTTATTCAGCTTCGCAAGGAGAATATTTTCTCCTGTAAAATGTAACCCGTAGCGTCGGTCATCGAAAAACCACGTTTTCCAAACTTTGACGATTGTTTACACTAGTTTTCGCAACTGATAATCGAGAGCAAACTCTGGGACTCTTATGAGGAGCCCCCAAACTACAATAAACCACTGTGACTTTTCAGGTTGCATTTTTGTGAACTTTTTCGACTCAACGATTGGCCTATATATAACAGCAGCCCACTAGTTTAAGAATTGTAATAAAATATATGTGTATAAATTTTTAGCTCCCTAGGTAAAAAAACTGTGAGCGCTATGGTGCAGTACACACTTTTTTGACGCAATTTTTAAAACATTTCCAGTTTCTCGCAAAAAAAGTATGAATATGAACTCCAATAATTTTTTTTGTATGTTAGTTAAAATCTACACCAAAAAATAAATGAAAATGCATAATGCCCGCCCACTTAATTCAGAATTGTGAGAACGAGCAAGGGTTAAAGTATTTTCGAGCTTGCAAAAAAAGATTTTAGTTTTTCGATGAAAATACCATGAAGATCGATTCTAACCACTTCCGCTTTATTTTTCCTGTAATCTATGCGCAATAATACAAAAGTATGTCAAATTCCAGCTTACTTAATAAAAAACTGTGGGCGCCAGGGGTACATTCATTTTTTTCGAGTTTTTCGCTGAAAACACTATGAAGATCAAAACCAAATATGTATGCTATATTTTTCCTGTAATCCATTTTTGAAAATACATATGCATACCAATTTTCATCTTTCTAGGTGAAAAATTATGAGCGCTAGGGGGGACGGTACATACCTTTTTTGCAAGAAACGGACAAAATTTGATGTTTTTTGCGGAAAATTCTATGAAGATTAATTTCAATCACGTTCGCTGTATTTTTCCTGTGATCTAAGCGTGAAAATATATAAGTGTACCAACTTTTAGCTCTCTAGGTGTAAACCTGTCAGCGCTAGGGGGGTACATGATCATTTTTATAACCGTTCCAAACGGGTTCCTACCGAGGACGGAACCCTAAAAAAGATGGAGAACACAATTTTTTTTACCTCAATAATGAAAAAGTTAATTTATTTAAACAAATTATATTTTTTAATTAAAATTTTGATCATTCATCTAAAGTACAATTATTAAGGGTTCACGTGCAATAAGGGGATACATATGGAAGTGAAAGTCCCCTCGTGCAGCGATTCTGCGGCTGCGCGAGCGGCTAAAGCTTCGACCTTTAATAGCTTTTACAAATATTCGAATTTCGGAAAACTATTTTCAGGTTTTGAATATACTATTATAAGCTATTGAAACATATAAGAATAAAAAAAATTCACAGACCCAACAAAATTTGGGGGTCACTTCAGGAATTCTTACCCACACTGAGAAAATTGGATATTAAAAATCTTAATATACTAGATATTAAGAAAAGATGGTACTTCATAACATCTAGATGATATGGTTTAATATCTCAGATGTTAACAGGTATAATCTACAAATTTGAGGTTATGCTTGAAAATGTCTTTTCCAATATCTGTGGATATTAAATGTATACATCTAAGATGTTTATGCATTTGACTGTCACAGATATTGACCGTTAATATCTAGATATGAAAGCACAATATCCATTTTTCTCAGTGCAAATATAAAAATAAAGCATAAAACATAAATTTTAAGACCAAAATGTACATGATCAAAGAATAGATTATTTTGAAGAAAGTAGGAGTAAAAACCAAAAAAAAATTTTTTGGTTATTTTTGACATGACCCAGATAGCACATTTTTAATCAAGTTTGCAGCAAGTTAACAATGCCCAATTGTAAGTTTGCAGCAAACTTGTGGTGAATAGCAAAATTTAAAATATTTTTTAATTTAAACCGTTGTCAAGTTTGCGAAGCAAACTGCCAGAAAACAATATGGCTTAAAAAACTCGTGTTTTTTGAAAAAATACCTTACTCGAAATTTAATCATAAATCGTTAGTGGAACATATCACAAGCTTAATACCAAAAAGTTGGAATAATCAAACTTTTTAAATGTTCTGTACAACTTAATGTGTCAAAGCTTAAAGGCACCAAATTTGCATAAAATCAATTTTTTGGTGTAAATAGAAAAGTTGTAGGGCTCAAAAAAACCTACATAAAATTCATATCCACAATTTTTTTCTACGTTGCACTCTTTCGAAAATATAGTTTATTAATTAATTGCTACGTATAAGTAATTCATATATTTGGCAGGGATGGGATAAACAAAGTTCTAATTATTGGTCTCGAGGATATCAAAACAGTAAGGTCAAGTTTTCCTCATTTGGATAACAAAAAATGTAATATATGAGGCGTTATTTCCCAAACGTCCCAGCCCAAATTTGAAAGTCTTGGGATTGGCTTGGTATTTTGGGAAATTGTTGTCTTATATAAAAGTAATAAATTTGTAAAATATCAGATCTTTCAAAAAAATTGTAGAAAGTAAAAAACTTTTGACATTTTAAGTAACACTGCCATTTTCAAAACCATATAACGTTTACAAAACTTTATTAATTTTAATGTATCTGCAATGAATTTAAAGCATTTTTCATCTACTTTCTAACAATCTTACAAAAAGATTTTTAAAAACAAATTTTAACCCCATTTTTTAAAAATAAAGTTTATTTTTTAATTTTGACTCTAATGGGTATTTTAAAAATTTTTATTGAAAAGCTGACATTTTTTTGGAAAAAATCATATAAGTTTGATAGTGGGATGACCAGAACTTTAGAAGAAAATTGAAAATAAATTTAGCGGTGCGCCCTGCTTGTGTACGTTACGCCAGCGCTACGCCGTTGAACGACATAAATATCACTGTTATATCTTCATTATTTCAATAAAAGAAGGAAAGAAGTTTTACAAGGAACAATAATTATTATCGATTAAAATAATTTATTTTGGAAAAAAATATTGATGTTTCTTAAGTTCTTATTTAATACTTAAATGTTCCCTTGGTTTTAAATAGTTCCGCGTTTATTAGTTTCTCGAGTTTTCCCTAGATGGTTGTGGCTTTTTCTGAAACTCGAAAGTGACATTGATCTCTGTAGGTATAAGAGGCAGACTGTATTCATAATTTTATTTGGCAAAATATATTTTGTGAATGTTTTTCTTCAAGTCAAGATAAGCCTCTCGAAAAAAATTTTTATTCAGTTTTGCTTTGTAACTTACGTTGTATTTTCAATCGTAATTTGCTTATAAATTATATTTGAGTCATAAATTATTTTCAAAATTAATTATTTTAATTAATAATTATTTTTCGTTATAAAACTTCAATTTTTTCTTTTCAGAATTACTCGTTTTAATTTATAATAATAATTGTGACTTACAAAAGTTTAAACATTCTTAAAATTATATATTTCAACACGGAGAAAAATTAATTATATGTGATATAATCCAGATTATACTTCTTATAATATTTTTACATTGTTTATAGGACAGTTAACGAGAATTATAAAATCGAATGTCTAAGTATAATCACTTTTAAATTATTGATCATGTTAATTTGGATTATAAAATTTGCACCAATATAATTGGTCTTTACGTTATTTTAAATAAATAAAATTTTTACAAATCAGAACTAACCCGTATAAAAATTGACATAATAGTCCCAGATATTAATAGGGTGTTTATTTGGTCCGCAATAGTTTTCCTCAACAATAAAATTATGTCATGATGCTTTTTGGGCCCTGATGTGGTTCGAATCAGTTGTCCGGATAACCTAATTGTGGCACACGAAATAAACCCCCTATAATGGTTCCAGTCAGTACCGATAGGGACCCTATTACACTGAATAAAACCATAAGAATATTACACACATCAAATGTGTTAATTTTGCAGACAAAGGGAAAAGTGACGCATTAAATAAGGTTATGTTGCCACACTGAATTAGGTCAAAAAATGTGGAAATTAGAAAGAAAATTTTTTTTTTTAGATTTTTTAATATATTTTTTGTGATCAAACTGTAAAAATATACTAATAAACCAATTTTCAGATCATTGGGTCAATAAATGTGGAAATTAGAAAGGAAATTTTTTTTTAATTTTATTTTTTTAGATTTTTTAATATATTTTTTGTGATCAAACTGTAAAAATATACTAATAAACCAATTTTCAGATCATTAGGTCAATAAATGTGGAAATTAGAAAAAAAAATGTTTTTAATTTTTTAGTTTTTTCTTGACAACGCTATGGCCATTATGACATAGCCCTGTCGAAATGTGTTGAGTGAGATTTGAGCGAAATCTATCAGATTTCTCTCAGGTTCGTTTAAAACATTATATTTGAGTTAATAAGTAATTTTGGGTTCAAAAATCTATTGAAATTGGTAAATTAGTATTTAGGGAATTGATTTGTGTAATAATTAAGTGTAAGAAAGTTGTTTTTTAATAATAAACAATATTGAAGTGAACGATGTGCGGTAGTAATCTGTCAGTTCAGAAGTGCTTGAATTTTGTCTATTTTAACGATAAATGTTCACAAAATTTAAAAGAAAACTGTTTTTATTATTAGGGTAATAGTTAAATTATACAAATTGTGTAAAATTAAAACTCATTTGATGATAATAACTATTAATTAAGTAGAAAACAATTTATATGTGTTTACTGTGTTGTAAATTGTTACCGGCGGAACATTAATGCATTGCACGATAAAAGTTCGAGTTTCAATTAGGAGATGGCGCTGAAGATTTGAGATTGAAAGTTTTCTCGTTCCTGCTCATCAGTATAACAGTGCATGGCAGTACATGGTAAAATATTATTTTCTAGAATGCCGCGTTCTCGACCAAATAAAGTGCATCTTTACACTTTGGACCCAAGACGGCGACTGCTCAAGTCATCCCTTGGAAAAACCGCGCTTTCCTTGAGCGTCGCCAAATTCCTACGCCTTGTCGTCCTTGTCTAGGATAGACCATATGGTTATCATATGGTCCTTGAGCCGTTGAAGCCTTAGAGTCTCTTTGTCCCGCGAAGTTAGACCCAAAGTTACTCTCGGACCAGTTTAAAACATTTCCCGAAAAATTTCTTCACGACACGGCCTTTCCTGACCACAACAAGCCGTCCTCGACTTTATTTCATATTCAGTTGGATTCCTACAATTTCTGTAACAAACAAGTCATTCAACGTAAACGTTTCACCAAAATTAAATCTGTACAGTTTAACCGGTACCAATAGTATTCTCATTCCAACCTTGGCCCACTGTACAGAGTGGCCACTCTTTGACAGTGTCTTAGTGTTTTGAGAAACCATTGTACTTGCACTCAGGATTCAAAGAGTAAAAATTGAAAAATAATACATCCTAGGGCTTTACCTTGTAGAGCATCGTTACAAGACCACTCCTACAGGTGCCTAGTTAGTTCTATAACGATCTGTCAGGACTTTATTCCTTTTGAGCACCTCTTTCGAGCGTCACTCAACAAGGGAACCTTCACAGATCTACCCGAGATAGTATAGGGCTTTACCCCACTGAGCGTATCTGCCTAGCAGACTTCTGCTCCCATGAGTGCTTATCTAACTCGTTTTAAGCAAGTTGCCTAGCTTCAGCCATGCTGAAGCCCTGTTACAACCACGTGCTCACCAGAATCTGGCAAGATATAGACCTACAATCTGTACCATCAAGCCACGATTCAGAAATAATTCTCGTGCAGCGGTGAAGCAATTCCCGCTGACCACGTTCTGGCAAAGCTCAAGTTTGCCCTGCTCAAGCTCAAAGCCCAACAGTCTCAGGCGCTGACCTCGTACCGACGTTTACTTGTCGTAATGTTACGCAGTTTGCTGAGCAGCAACATTGTCATGACCCATTTCCATGGACTGCAAACACCACAGTCCTAAAGCAGGTCCATGCCCATGATGACTATGGCAATTCCAAATGCCCTTATCATGGATTCCAGTCCCCTTTTTCGCTGAAGGCTTGATGTTTCTCTACCATCAACTTCAATAGTCAAAGGTGCAACCATTCTGTGAACAATCAAAATATTTTAAACAATTTTGTCCAGTATTTTACAGCGTCAACCTTGTTTGATACTCGTAATACTTAGCCACGTTGTTTCTCTTTATTTTCTTAGTTTCTCTTTAACAGTTTAACCTTATGGCTCTAATGCATTTAATATGAGACGGTTAATTATCTATTGCCATTGACTTTGTCTAGTGCTATTATTAATTTATAGGGAATAATAAATTCACAAAAATACGAATTGACATAATTACCAATCAATTTCAAAATGCCATGATACAAAATTTATGTAATAGTCAATAAGTGTCCTAACTCTAAAGTTTTACATTTATTCTACGAGAATATAAACATTATTATAACAATAATGTATATATCAATGAACCTTCATTCTTTGTGCTTTAACCTTAAAATTTTGAAATTAAATCAAACACAATCAACAAAGATGAATCCATCTTTCAAATAGTTCAGAAAAGAAGTTTAGGTTATTCAACTTCGAAAAGACAAATTCAAACATCTCAAATTCAAATGATTAAAATTTGACTGAGTTCAAACTTTACTGATCCTTAAGTAATCGAACGATAAGTAAATTATCAACACACGTATAAGCTAACATTGTAGGAACAAGATCAGTGTCCTAAAAGAAACTCATTGCTCTCACTGTCTTTATTTTGAGTGATTTTAACACATTGTACTGATCCTTTTTCTGTCAAACCTTTCGAACATTCCAGTAAAACACATGGCAACACAGGTTATTATGAATCAACCTTAACCTAGTTAAAGTTATTCTGACTTATACATTGATCAGACAAATTAAACAACAAATAAAATTCACAACAAAAATTAATGTCAGTAGTTTCGAAAGCTCGAGTATCCCTCAATACAACCAATCAATCATCCTCACAATTTACTTTGAGATATAGAGATTCCTGCATTAATTTAGCAAACGGAGAATACACTAAATTTACCAAAAATTGTGTTATTTTAAACACATAGTCATTTTAACATTAATTAAAATGCAACACTATGTAAAACGTTATTATCCAAAATAACCAAAGAAAGAAGAACTACCATTTTCCTATTCTTTTTCATAAATTTTACATGCATGTTTTTATTTCACTAAAGAATGCAACAAGGAAACATGTGTCTTGTTTGGTACCTTACGACAAACATCGTACATTAACCAAAAAGAACATTTCAAATGTGTATAACAACATGCAGACCAAGATGCTCTTAACATTTTTATTTTTCCTAAATAGAGATATTCTAAACTTTAAATCTCCAATTTTAAACAGGAAAATAATTTTCAAGATATAAGGAAACCTTTTTTTTCATGCAGTGTAAAAAATACGAGTCAAAGAAACATTTAGGGTAGAGTACCCACGAGATTCACACTCAGAAAGTCATAAAAGATGTTCCTTTTTTTCTATGTACCCGACTCTTCTCTAGCGGTCGGTCCCCCGCTGTGCAAAGGACTCATTTCCTTCAAGTATGCACCTTTGGCACAACAAAATTCTATCCTTACATATATTCAATATCTTATTTTAATTTCAGTTTGAAACAAAGATCAAATTTCAAACTCAATTTATTAGTTAAATTTACTTTAGTTTAAAAGAAACAACAACGTTACTTATAACAATAAATTACTCAATTTATTTGAATTGATAAACTACTATTTATCCTTTTATTGAAACAAAACCAATTTGTTATTTTTCCTTTTATCGTTATCTTCCATAACCGATTTTCAGAACAAGAACTTGTCATGAGACAAATAACAAATAAATATTTACTATAAACTTTACAAGAACATGAATAAGTATTTATAAGGAACTTTACAACAAAAGTCATATAATCGTGAGAAGATTATCATAACATTCATAATTCATTAAACAATAACCTCTAAACAATTATTCGAATTAACGTTGAATAATACAAAGTGTATTATTATCACAAAATTAATGCAAAGCAACAAATAATTCCATTAAACAATGAACTTTTTTTTCTCAAAAATTTTTCCACCATGTTAATTAATTATTGTTCTCTCATTAATAATTAATTTAAACCATATTTTTTCACCTAACACTGCAAAAGTATAGTTTCAAGAAAAACCAAAATTTAATTAAAACAAAGCACAAGATCCCATATTTCTAGATTTAACTTCAAACTAGAATACTGTTTAATCGACTTTGATTAATGCAACTTATTAACCATAAACATTAACAAGAAGAACAATTTACTTTAATTCATTAAAGTTTACAATGTCTTCAAACCAACAATACAATTCTTTCAAGTTTTTACAACCAAGTAAAAAAACTTAAATAGCACTAGTCAATCAGCAAAGATCAAACTTACCGCTCGTTTAATACATTATTGCAATTAAATCTTTAGCCATACCTATTCCAGGTGTGTAATACAACCTCAAATTTTCTATCATCCTTCAGGTGATCCTCAAAGAGTCAGATCTGTTGTTCTCCATCAATCACCAGATGATGACGCCGATGATGATTCTGTCATCAATTCTCATCAGAACTACTTTCCCATTGCTCATATGCGATTTTCCACTTGCAATTAAATCACTTTTTTTGCACTTTAAATCGCACTATTTTTCACGGAACCAGTTCATTATTTTTCTTACAATTAGATACACATGAACGTGTGTGTATCCCACTTCTGATATGTGGTTAATCGTTTTTACCACGATAATTAATAAATAAATCAAACGCAGCTTCTAAATAAACAATTAATTTATTTCTTGAAGCTCGCATCAGGATACACGGATCAGCAATAAAATATTATTTTCTAGAATGCCGCGTTCTCGACCAAATAAAGTGCATCTTTACACTTTGGACCCAAGACGGCGACTGCTCAAGTCATCCCTTGGAAAAACCGCGCTTTCCTTGAGCGTCGCCAAATTCCTACGCCTTGTCGTCCTTGTCTAGGATAGACCATATGGTTATCATATGGTCCTTGAGCCGTTGAAGCCTTAGAGTCTCTTTGTCCCGCGAAGTTAGACCCAAAGTTACTCTCGGACCAGTTTAAAACATTTCCCGAAGAATTTCCTCACGACAAATACTATTCCTAAAGTTTTATAAGAATCTTTTAAAATTATATCAATCTTTATTTTCTTTATTGATAAAATTTCTTCAAAATCTTTTCTTTCTCTGAATACAAACATTTTCTCTCCAAATGAAATTATCGCTTTTTGAAAGTGTTTATCGCTCTCTGAATGTCAACAAGTCAAAATTTACAAACAACTTTTGTTTATATATTTATATATATATATTTATTTATATTAGAAATTTTGTATTCCACTTCTCATTGAAAAAAATTCCTGAATCTTTTCAAAACTTTTATTGAAAAATTTCAACGCAGCAAACTGTATATAGAAACTATATATTTTTAATTACATTTTGAATTAAGTAGAAAATAAGAATGACAAAAAATTTTTGTATTTTATCCTGAAAGCTAATAAAATTATTGACACCTGATCGAAGAATTTTCGTTGACCATTCTGTCAGATACTGAAAAAATACTGTATTTTGCAAGCTTTTCGTAATTTTTTTTATTCTCGAAAACTAATTAACTTGTATTAGCGCACTTGGTCTTGTTTTAATCTCTATTTAATGTAGAATCTAAATTATTAACTGGTATTGTGAAATACATATTTTCAAAAAAATTTGAAACCGTAAAAGTAGGAATAAAAAAATTATAATAAATATTAAAGTGTCAAAAAGGTCAATGTAAAATATGTTCATTTAATAGATATACTAAAATTTGAAAAAGCTTTTTAATTACTTAATTATTTAATTAAAAAAAAAAATTTTGTTGAAAAAGTGTCAATCTGTTTTTCAAAATTTTTTTATCCGACTTTCACAGTTTAAAATTTTTTTGGAAAAATTTATTTCACAACACCAGTTAATAATTTAGATTCTACATTAAATAGAGATTAAAACAAGACCAAGTGCGCTAATAAAAGTTAATTCGTTTTCGAGAATTAAAAAAATACGAAAAGCATGCAAAATCCAGTATTTTTTCTGTATCTAACAGAATAGTCAATGAAAATTCTTCGATAAGGTGTAAGTCTATTCAAAATTCCATTAGCTGTCAGGAGAAAAACACGAAAAATTTTTGTCATTATTATTTTCTACGTTTTAAGCATTTTTCCACTCATGAAAAAAGAGGCGTCCTGAAACTCACGGACGGTAGTGTAGAACAAAATTTGTTTGTCAAAAATAGTTCAGAAGTTAAAGGGCTGACTGCTGTAAGGAAACGAACGCGAGACTCAGAAGGGATGCTACCAGTCAGGTAACAGTGACAAGCCTTGAGCCGCTCGCTGCTACATGACTGGTATTATACCTTTCGACAACGCGTTCGTCCCCTTATTGCAGTCAACCCTTCAATTGAAAAAAGCAAATCCTCTTAAATTTTAAAAAAATTTTTATTGACAAAAAATAAATTAAATTATTTAATTTATTTAATTAACTTAATAAAATTGTTTTTTAACATTAAAATAAATTTTTAATACTTGGTGCACTTTTATTTATTAATTATAATTAAAAAAATTGTACATGCAATATTCCCAAAAGTTTTCAACATTTTTGTGTCTGAATAATTTTTTACAGAAAATCAATTTTTTGTTGAAAATATTCTTATGAATTACTAATCACAAAAAAATTAACAAACTGAAATTTTACGTTTAGAAACTAAGTAATTAATTTTTTTAATAGGGACGCAAAATAATTGCAATAAAAATTTAATTTGGTAAAGAAAAAAATAAATTTCGTTCATTTGAACGTTCTGAACTTTAGGATCTTATGAAAATTCTATTCTTTATTTATATTTATTAATGACAATTTTTTCGTTACATTTTTCGTGAAATAATAGTTAGTAGACTTTAGAGTAGTTTATTTCGTCCATTAGAAATGTTTTTTATAACAATTTTAACTATTTTTTATCATTTTTTTCCAGCGTGATTTCATGAATTAAATCACCACGTTAAAATTAAAACTATGTTTAAAAAATACATATTTATAAAAAAATTAAAAATATGTATAGAATATAATATTCTCGTAGGAAATTTTGTATATAGAATTACATATGATTCTTATATGGATTTACATATGGGTTGTAATTTCGCTGTCTCGTTAAACGAATCTCATGGAGAGTTAATTTATTGAATTCAGTTTAGGCACCTTTTAAAAAATACGTAGCACTTTTTTGAAAATTTTACCTCTATATGAAACACACAAATAGCTGACTGACAAATCCCCCTGTATCGTTATCAATTTTTTTCTCAACGACCCTTAAATTAAATTTATTAAAAATATTTACATTACTTAAATTTTAACTCTTTGTTATTTAAATGTTCCTAAAGATCTGAAATTTCAAATTAACGAAATGTAGTTATTTTTTCTACAAAATTAATTTCGCTATTACAGTCATTATGCGATTCTATAAATAAATTTATTATAAATTTCCTAAGTGTTAAATTGAATTTTTAAATTTTTATTTATTTTCATTCAGTATTTTATACAATCATATTTAACGTTGCTAAAGTTTGCAATGTTTAAGGTCAATAATATTTTTAAAAAAATTTTACTCTGAAGGTATTTCCGGTATTTGCTTAATTTTGAAGGATATCTTTAATGGTCAGAAAAGCCAGGGAATTTTTTTTTATCCTTGTTAGACACTCTGTTTAATTTTAAACAGTTTAAATTAAATTTTTTTGTTGAATTATGAAAATGCTATATCTCTATAAGAAAAACAAAAAAATTTAACAAATTTTTCATTAAATGCTTATTATTTACTAACCATTTACAAATTTTTTAAATGAAATAAAATAATATTAATTTTTAAAAAACCATGTTTGAAAAATGTAATATATTTTTACATTTAATAACAATGTTTCGATTCTAACTTATTTTACGAGAATTTTACAAAAAAATTGATGAAAAAAGTAAATCTCTTCATGATATTATAAAGGTAAACTTATGTACCTATAGGAAAATGCATTTTTTCGTAGTTTTGTAATTTACCGGATTTTATATAAGGGGGATTTCGCGTCAAGTGATCAAGGGGTCTTTTGGTGCAATGTTAATTTAAATATTTTTTTACTCTTAAACAATTAAACATACAAATTTGACAAAGTACATTTTGGAAAGGTTTTTTCATGCTCTTTCGATTGGAAATAAGCATTTTGAAAAAAAAAAATTTTTGACCCAAAAAAATAAAAATTAAAAATAAATTTCAAGTTTTGGGGGAGAAAGACCCATTTTTTTTTAAACGAAAGCTGAGGTTTTTTCCTAAAAGGACATATAAATGGTAAAGTGGGACTAGAATGTTTAAACATTGAAAAATGAGTTTTCTACTCGCCGGAGCCCTCAAAACCCGGTTTTTAGCTCCGTTTTGGAGAAAATTCTTTTTTTTAATGTTTAAACATTCTAGTCCCACTTTATCATTTATATGTCCTTTTAGGAAAAAACATCAGCTTTCGTTTAAAAAAAAATGGGTCTTTCTCCCCCAAAACTTGAAATTTATTTTTAATTTTTATTTTTTTGGGTCAAAAAATTTTTTTTTTCAAAATGCTTATTTCCAATCGAAAGAGCATGAAAAAACCTTTCCAAAATGTACTTTGTCAAATTTGTATGTTTAATTGTTTAAGAGTAAAAAAGTATTGAAATAAGCATTGTACTGAAAAACACAAAAATTTAACCCCCTCCTCCTCAGAAAATATTGGACTAGGTAAAAAAATATTTTCACGAAAAATTACTATCTATGAGTACTACAAAAGCCCCAAGTTTTGCTACGATTGGAGAAAAATTTTTCTCCACCTTGATCACTTGACATGGAATCGCTCATATATATATATATATATATATATTTTATATAAATGTTAACTCGAAAGTATTTTGTTTATTTCGTATAGATGCAAACAATGTTTTAATTCAGAAAAACTTCAAACTCGCATCTCCGCTGCAATATAATTTTGATTGTAACTTTTCAAAAATTGTTGCTCATAAATCTTTTCAAGGAATTTTTATTTCTTATAGTTTTGATTTTATGTTGGAATTTTCAAAAAAAATTGTAAAGACAGAACTTAAAAAAAATTATTTTTTTATCAAATTAAATAATTATTCAAAAATAAAGTCTTTAAGAAGTCTCTAATTCTAAAGGAAAGTATAATTTTATCCCCTTTGTTATATATGCCCGCTTGATTCATTTAAATCGGTTCATTCATTTAGGAGAAATAAATTTTGTTTAAAAACTTGCAAAAAATTCAATTTGCCGTAACTTTTATAAAAAAATATTTTTATTCTTTTTTTGGGTAAACACATTCCTAAAGTTAAATAGAAATGTTTTTTCACCATTTCGATTTCAAAAATATACTTTTTATTTTTAGGGAAAAGTTCATGAATTCTAACCAAAGTAATTCGAATTTGCTAAAAATATAGCTAAATATTCCATACTAGAAATTGATTTTTTCTGAAACTTTTCGAGAAATGAGCATATTGGGCTAAAATTTTCATTATTTTCTTCATTTGATTGTTGAACTACCCAACTATTACTATTTTTGTAGTGAAAAATACTAATAGTAATTATTGCTGTATTCACTTTCAAAAATTGCATTAAGAATTTTAATTTTTACATCGTCATTGTAATTTTCATTAAATTTTGTATTACTTTTTACATTCAGTATGTTGTAAATATTACTTGTAGAAATTTTTAAGTTTTACTTTTTAACTTTTTGCTCGAAAAAGTAGTAATCCGTACCGCTACCACGCACACTTGAGTGTGTGATCACGTCACTACTGGCATGCGCAGCGATCGTAACATATTAAGGTTATATTGTAACATGTAAAGTAAATAAAAATAACTTTATTTATTTATATACACTTGGGTCGCAAAGTTTCAGTACATTTGGACTTTTACTTGTAAATGCTCGCTTTACTTCAAATTCAAATATTTCTGTAAAAATAGGTGCTACAGCTATCAAACTAGGATCATTTTAAAGCTCAATAAATTTAAAGTCAAATAGGCAAAAAAGTAACCAATTTAATATTGTAAATTTAAAAATATAATTCTTTAAAGTTAGAGATTTTTTATGAAAATTGCGATTTCGTAATCTGGAGTTTAAGCGAACGCCAATTAATGAAAAAATTTCTTTAAGATTTGACAGTTTTACAATATAATGTACAAATTTCACTCTTTAATTCGAGACCAAAATCTTTTGTAAGTATTCAGTATTTGCCTTAAACTCTGTAAAAATAATTACTCTTGCTTTCTAAAGTTTTCAAGGAATATAAATTGCAAATTCGTCATTTCTGTTCACTTGTTTTATCAATTAACCAAATTTTTGAAAAATGTGCATCTCTTTTTTATTGTAAAATTTAAAAAATTACACCTTGAAATGAAATAAGTAATAATGCGAGTTAAAATTTGTAACATTATAAGAAGAGGGATAAATTTCATGTAAATTATTTAAATTTACTACAGTCAAGAGGTTCAATATTTTTCAAAAGTGTGGTTAATTGATAAAACAAATGAATGGAAACGACGAATTTGCAATTTATATTCTTCGAAAAATTTAGAGCAAGAGCAATTATTTTTATACAATTTGAAAAAAATACTTCATATTTGAAAATGATTTTTGTCTAGAATTAAAGAATGGAATTTGTACTTGTTATTGTACAACTGTCAAGTCTTAAAAATTTTTTTTCTTCAATTGGCGTTCGCTTGAACTCCAGATTCCGAAATCGCAATTTTCATAAAAAATCTCTAACTTTAAAGAATTATATTTTCAAATTTACAATATTAAATTGGTTATTTTTTTTGCCTATTTGACTCTAATTTTATTGAGCTTTAAATTGATCCTTGTTTGATAGCTGTTGCATCTATTTTTACAGAAATATTTAAATTTGAAGTGGAGCGAGCATTTACAAGTAAACAGTCAAAATGTACTGAAACTTTGCGACCCGAGTGTATTTTTTTATTAAATACATCCCCGCAGTCCAACGTAGGACCATAAATGGGTAACTAAGTTATAATAAAAATCGAACCAAAAAGAAAATAAATCAAACAACGTAGTAGTAATAGTCAATCAGTGCTCACGTAGGCTAACAATATATCGGTTCACACACTCAACAAATTTATTCATCGATGTATTAAATAAATCAATATCAGGTTTCATTTTATGAAACATTTGGTTAATCTGATAAAGGTGCACTGGAAACATTACATACTACATTCGTAAAAAGTAAATCCAATTTTCAGTTATTGTAGTTAATAATTTCGTTAGCCTGAGATAAGTTGTAGAATTGTGCAAAATTATACAATATAAAAGACTTAGTGTCAAACTTCTTATTTAAACAAGAATCTGAAAAAAATGGAACATTAAAGTCTCCAAAAACAAGAATTTTATTTATATTTTATCATTAGAAACAAAATTTCCAAGCAGAATGTAAGCTTATAGTAACATCACTGTAATATTACACTGGAGATTCGTAATTTTCACTGCAATATTACAGTGATCTTACTGGGATATCAAAATGTCCGTCTGCAGGTAGTTTTAATTTTTTCTATTAAGGTAATATTACAGAGTAATGTTAAGATAAAATTAGAATAATTTTATAATTTAGAAAATAACATTTCACCAAGCTGGACTCGAACCCTGAACCTTGTGTACAGTAAGCAAGAGTTTTACCAGTGGGCCAATCTTACTTGAACTTACTGAACACAAGGTTCAGGGTTCGAGTCCAGACTTGGTGAAATGTTTTTTTCTAAAATATAAAATTATTCCAATTTTATCTGTATATTATATTAACATTACGTCAATATTACAGTGTAATATTACCTTAACATTACGTCAATATTACAGTGTAATATTACCTTAACATTGTTAGGTAATATTACCTTAATATTCACAATAATTTACCGTAATAGTACAACATAATAGTACCTCCAGGCGGACATTTTGATATCTCAGTAAGATCACTGTAATATTACAGTGGAGATAACGAATCTCAAGTGTAGTATTACAGTGATGTCACTATAACCTTGCGTGCTGTTTAGGAACTGTTTTGCAATTTTTCCATAAGCGTGTAATATCAAAGTAATGTTACTGTCATGTTACAGTAATATTAATGGACTAGCTGTCATACCCGTCTTCGACGGGTTTTAGTTTCTTCAAATACATTGAATAGAGTGTCTACCAGTCTCCAAAAATGGGAAATAGTAAGGAATTTAATTTGACCGGAAAAAATAATAATTAGCTAACATTAACTATTTCATTAGAAAAATATTACTATTTTAAATCAGTGATTGACTTTTAATAATCAAATAATTTATTTTTAATTAATTAAAATGCATAAAACAATGTTTGTCAATTATTTGTAGAAATTTAATTATAGTATTATAAGTTAATCCAAAATTTCCACTAATTTTTGGAGTTATACTAAAGTCGAATTCGAACTAATTGTATCATAATTGCTAAAATCTAAAATAATACTTATATTGCAAGCTAAATTCACAGTTTTTCCCGATTAAATTAAATTCCTGCATATTTCCCGTTATTTACCAGTTTGTAGAACCCCTGTTAAAAGTATTAGTAAAAACAAAAACCTGTCGAAGTGTATTTTTATAAAATAAGTGAATTTTTGTAGCCATTTATAGTTTTATTTATCGTTATTACTTATCAAAAAAAATTATATTTGATAAGAAAAGATACACCTTGCAAAATTTTGACAAAGCTGGGAATAACCGGATAGTTTGTTAAACAAAAATAATAATAGACACCCTGTTTAACTTTTCCCTTATAATGCTCAAAACATCCCTAAAAGTTAAATCTGAAATTAAAATAACAAAACATTTTACTACCAAAGTTTTTTCCCAGTAGCATAATGCAAGTATCGTATCATACAGGTCTCCATTTTGAATAATTGAAACATAATTTTAATGCTATGAATTAATATTTTTCAATATTATTTACCATTTTTAATATTTTTGAAGTTTTGCAATTAAAAAATGTTTGATTAATTAGATAAACAAATAATTCTAGATTCCATTATTTTGACGTCAAAAGTTTATCAGAGACCCCAAAAATACTACTGAATTAAGCTTGATAGTAATTGGTCTGTCAATTATAATTTTTCAATTTTTTGATATTAAAAACATTTTTATACTTACTTCCATCTTATAGATATAGTTATAGGACAGTATTTATTTTAAAATTATGCTAAAATATGACTAAATAACATGTAATATTTAATTACAGAAAGTTTAAAAGTTATACATTCAAGAATATAAAATTTGGAAATTTTCCATTTTTAAATTTTTAAAAAAAAATTTAATATCTCCCGTTCTAATTAATATGTTAAAAAACTTGTAATGATCCATTATTTTTAACGTCAGAATTTCAAAGTTTATGAAAGAGTAAAATTTATTCATTTTTGTACGCGAAATATATCTATATATATTACTGAGCTCGCTGCTCGGCGGACAGGTAGAGAGTACCGATAGCGCACCCATTGCCGCGCATCACGTGGGTCTCTCTCACCTCACGCTACACCTCTTGTGGGCCCAGCGATCTATAATACTTGGTTGCACATTCGTTTTTATCAGTCTGCCTACGACCGGACTCGGGGCTTGCTCCGAGGCCGACCGACAGCAGCTCACACTCCTTCCTTCACCCTCGATCTATTTCTTGGACAGTGAGAAGCTAATCCTTGCCAAGGGATGATTTCCTTCGGTAGAGCTGGAGAACATGAGGAGCTAATCTGTTCACCGGCTCTCAAAAATTCCTAGAAGGAGTTGTACAGAGACTTCGGGAGCTAACGAGTCTCTGTAACACCCTTCGCTTTCTCAATACATTTTTTACCTGGTGCAAAGTAGACCGTGTGGAGCTCCACCGTGTATGCTTTGTACCCTTCCCACCTTAGTCTCGTCCGAACGTGGGGAGCTAACCCGGGACGATGAGACATCCAGGTTAATTTTTACCATCCTTACACACACACAAATACACAATTCCTCTGTTGAACTGAGAAGCTAATCGTTCAACAGAGATGACACTTTACACCTGGACAACTTGGCCTTGAGGAGCTAATCAGGTCAGGATGTCCTAAACACACATTAATCATTACACTAACTTCGCGACGGGTATGAATTTCGATCGTAGTTCGAAATTTAGTTCTTTTCGGTAAATTCATAATTTCCGACCTAGCGTGCACGACCCTAGTTTCCGTCCGCGCGCGTAGTTGGGGGTTGTAATTCTAGAATCAACCCAGTAAAGATACGCTTTTATTATTTTGTATTTTTTTTTAATCGTGAGTAATTAACATTGGTCAATTATTTTTAGTCCAAACGCGAATGAGATTTTCATTTTGTTATTATCAAATTTTCATTTGTTTAAATATTTATTTTTAATAGCTGTAATTTAATTTTCAAATTTTAGTTTAAAAATTAAATTTTATAATTATTTCTTTATTTATTTTTCTTTGCATTGTATCGAGTCAGTTTTATTATTTTTATGTTTTTATTGTAATTTTATAGTGTAAATATAATTTGTTAATTATTAATTTTGTTATTATTTCTATTTTATTTTGTTAAATATATTTACTTCCGAAGGTTTAAATTATGTTTTATTATTTTGATTTTACCTTTTCACAAATTTCTCTTAAATTAGTATTTGGGATAGATGGCGCTTGCGTCACTGTAAATTGATAGAATTTACCAAACTAGAGACCCGGACTCCATCCGGCGAGCAAATCCTTATTGGCAAAATTAAGATCATTACAAACTGTAAATTTATTGTTTAAATCTTTATGTTACAAAAGTCTTAACTGATTAATTTACTGTAATCTGTCAAAATTTAATTATATATATATATATATATATATATATATATATATATATATATGTGTGTGTGTGTAAGTAGACATATTTGTATTTTATAATTAGAAAATTAATACTTTAAAAATAATTACAAGTAGGTAAAAATAAAATATTAATATTTAAAATAATTCAATCTTAATTTATAAACAAATATAAATGTCGAATAACAAATATTTCAAAACAAACATAAATAATTTTTAAAAAGAAAATGAAAAAAAAATTATTATTTACATACACGTGTATATTCACACATAAATACAACACACACACATATATGTATATATATATAAATTAAAAAATTTTAAATATACATATTATCAATGGAGATGCTATTTAATAAGTTTATATAAGTGGAAATAAACAAGTAAAATCTCTTCCGTGCGAGCGTTAGCGAGCGAGGACAACGACGCAAGTCTCCATAATTTTTTTTTATATTCTTGTAAAATAAGTAAGAATCGAAACATTGTTATTAAAAGGATTAACACATAAATAAAAACTAAAATTTTTTGTCAACTATTAAACAGTTCAGGTAGTATAACATAATATTTAACAAAAGTTTTTTATTGACAAGATTATAATCTGTTTTTAAATGCAACATTTATAATATTATTCGAAATGCTCAAAATGAAATCTTTTATACCTTGTCAATAAAAAAAATTAAAAATTTAATATGATTTTATATTTTAAATAACCCAATACTTGTCTTTCGTCAACTTTTATTTTAAATGCTCGTAAGATTATTCCTTAATAATAAACTTAATGACAAAATTAACATTGAGGACTATGTATTGTTAAAAAAACATATGCGCCCTATTGTAGTGTCCTTGATGACGGACGACTAAAAGTTATGATTTTGCTAGTTGGCCTAACTATTGCCATGGTGAATTGGACCAACTTTTAAAAAAATGACCAATTGAAAATTCGTATCGACATTAGGTTAGTTGAGAACTAAAAAAGTGTCTATTATCTTTGTGTACAAAAAATGGAGAAGTAACAGCTAATACACAGGTAAATATATTAATTGTTTAATTTTGTATATGAAAAAAAGTTTAATAGCTGAATATATAATTTAGTGTGTTTACTTAATTTACACTATTAATTTAATACAAAATATTTGCATTTTCCAAAGTAATCTGTTAAGTATTTTTGTTCATATAACTAATTCATTTGTAATTCTAAATTCTACATTTTAGTTGTACAAATTTTACGGGTTATTCAAAATAAAAAATTTGTGGAATCGTTTTTACGAAGTAAAAGGATTTTCTCTTTCAACAGCAAGTACATAATATTGTGACCTTATTCTTGTGGATTATGCGTAAGTTATTAAATTTACTGGTTTTCTGAATGATAATAGTATTCAAATTTATAATTCATTATTATCATATTAATTGAGGAGTAAGCGACTAAAAATGGGGAAGTCCATTTTTTACTATATTTCGAGAAATTTAAACAAATACAATTTGACACAAATTAGACATTGTGTCACGTTTAGTAAGACACCCCCCTACCCCCAAAGGCGTGACATCAACTTTTGATCGCTTACTCCTCAATTATATATGTAAATTATGATAATACAATATTATAATTTTTAGTTTGAAAATATATCCTTGGGATATTTTCTGGATATTAATAGATATTAAACCTGACGCAAATAAATCGATATCCACAGGACATATGCAGATAATCTGAATTTTAATTCGATATTGTATGTTTAATTCTCCCTGGATAAGGTATCAATATTTACTATATAATTTTAGACTCATTTATTTCTTAAATTTTCTTTTGGTAAGAGGACTATAACTTTGAATATTGTAGAAAAATATTTTCTTAATAGTAAATTCTTTTGTGGTGCTTTTTCTTATAACCGTCAAACTTTTTGCATGTGAAAATTCTTTACCGCATTGTCTAATATTATAAAATATGTAATTATTTACTATATACAGCTGAAAATAATAATGCTTCGGAATGGTTTACTTTTCTCACTCATTAACTTCACACACTTCATCATTACATTAAAAAGGGAAATAATTGTATTATTCAGCAAATTAAGATTATTATAATAAATAAATGTTTCACTGTTATTATTGTAAAGTTAAAAAATATGTTTTTCTGTCAGTGGTTTTTAAATTGTCATTTAATAGAAAAAAGTCAAAAAATAACAACAGATATATTATATAAGATGTGGAAAGCAACAGAATGGAGAAACTGGCTTTTATATTACGCGCTACCATGTCTGGACATAATTTTGCCAGCAAGATATGTAACTCATCTAAAAAAGCTTGTCAAAGCCATTTACTTTTGTTGACGAATATCAAACTAACTATAATTTGAAGAACATGGTGTATAACGTTCACCTTCTTACCCATCTTGTTAACTGTGTTCGCAATTGGGGACCTTTGTGGATGTATTCTTCCTTTTCAATTTGAATCCATAAACCAAAGAATTACTGATTCCATAAAAAGTCCCTACCACAAAACAGACCAAGTAGTAAGCAGATTTTTCATGAAAAAATTCGTTATTGTGGCATCGAAGCAAGTACCAATTGCTGATATAACTAGAGAAAAGATTAGTCCTCTTTTGAAAATTCCAAATTTACCCGTTCATGGAATGGCACAATGTCACTATTTAGTTGGTTTGGGGAGAAGATGATTTCGCTATCCTTCAGAGGAAGAAGTCAATTTAGTAAGAGCTACAGGTCAAGTTATTGCTCCAGATAGACATATACAGAGTTTTAAAAAAGTTTGTATTCACGGCACTGAATACAAAATTCGCACTAATAAAAGAACAAAGTTTTGTAATTTTATTGTATTCAGCAAAGATACTCTTACGTAACAATGGAAATGCCTTATTGAAGTTCTTATTCAGCGAAATAAGAAGCCCAGGATTTTTAATTCCAATAGCAGAAAATCTTGCAGCCACACCTTTATGCAATGTTTGGGAGACTGACTAATACTTATGTAACAGGTATTTCAAAATTTAAACTTTTATGTATTATTAAGGGGATGTCTCATATATTTATAGATCACATAATTTGATTTCTTCTTAGAAATTAGACTTTTTTCATGACCCAAAAATATTCTGATACGCACCTACTTTAGCTTCTTCAAAATCACTTTCAAGATATCAATTTAATTACTTGTCTGGAATTTGTAACATGATATCCTCTCAAAATCAACTATTTTTATTAAATTTGAAAAAAAACTTCTTTGAGGGTATGTTTATTAAACCAAAAGTGAAAGTTCATCTACAGTAAAAAATTGTAATTATTGAAATTTGATTTTTTTATATTTCAATTATTCGAATATTTTTTAAGGGGTAATACCACTCTAGAGTTATTTTAAATAATTTTTTGGAATTAATAAGAAAATTTTTTGTGAATTTTTTGTTAGACATTTCTAACATAAACTATCATGATATTACTACTTAGAAATTATTGAGGGGAGATTCCACTGATTTTAAGGATTTATTCAAAGATTTATTTTTCGTAGAAAAAAATATTTATTAAATAATATTTTTTCACAATATAATTCAAACCTCACAGTAAGTAAAAAAATTTTTGATATTTTTAATCATGTCTCACGGTGAGTTTAAACCGATTATTATAAAAAGTCAAAACAACCGCAATTTTTTTTGAATGTATTCTAGAACAAAAAAGAATGTATTTACAAAAAAAATAAAATCATCCATCGGTCCCTTTTTGAGATATTTGACCTTTTCTATAAAATCGCGTAATTTCTCGCTTTAGAATATTTCCAAGTAATAAATTATAAAAAAATGAGTACAGATGATTTTATATACATAACTATGTGTGTTTTAGTTTATTCTTTTGTTTTGAAATTTATCCGAACTCATATGAAAAACAATTTTCTAATGTCAAACATAATAACATTGTATTATTAAGTGTTCATATATAATTAATGTAAAAAATACATCGTTTCCAAAATGACGAAAAACGCGTTAACTTATGAAGAAAATCGTAAAAAATTGTGCGTGTTCTGTTCAAAAGTTAAAAAAATTCGCGATTCAAGTAACAGAAATAAATTGAGAAATATAACGCCGAACGAAAAATTTGAAAAACTTGTGAAAATGGTCCTATGTGATTACGATTCTTCTCGAGAAGAGTTTCCCACAGGAATTTGTTGTGGGTGCTTAAAAAAGCTTTATGATTCTGTAAAAAGAGAAAATTATCGAGGAATGACAATACCAGATTTAAAACAATTCAAGCCAATAAATACAAACACACGCTCATTTGACTCTAGTAAATGTATTTCATAAAATTTTTTTCCTTAATTTTAAAATGTTTAATTGTTTAAATTTCATCATTTAAAATTTTAATTCTAACTGGTTTAGTAGGAGTTTCAACGGTACCGACGTTCAAAAATAAATCTTATAAGAGGTGCTCTGATTGCCTGTCGATTATTGCCAAACGTCTTACACATAAATGTTGTTCCAGTCAACGTGTTATCAATCTCCAAACGATTTTTGAAGAATCTACTCCTAAAACCAAAGAGCACATCGTATCTTCACTGATAAGTGTACAGAAATCAAAAAACAATTATTTGACTACCGATGGAAATTATAATGCAATTAAGCTTTCAAATTTAAGAGGAAAACCTACTAATATAACTATTAATCAGAATCGAAACAATCATAGTATATGCCTTAGCATTAACGATATGAAAAACATACAAACTAATTTCAATTTGAGTCAAAGAACAACACTCGGTATTGCGAGCACTTTACGCAAAGTTCCGAGCAGCAGAAGTGTAGTAGAGGGAAATTTAAAAAGAAAGCTTTATGAAAATATTCATTCCGTTGATGATTTTCTTGAAATCAAACATTTTGATTTTGAAAAAGGCAAAAATATGATATGATGGTAAGTCGTTAAGGTGCAGTATGTTGCAACGATTTTAAAACTTTTTGTATCTATTCAGTCTCTACATCAACTGAATTCTATTGAAAGTAAGTCTCGTAGACATACTTTGGCAGGAGTACAATTTCAAAGAAATTTTGTGACAGTGGAGTAAAAAAGCTTTTTATTGTCGGCATCTCAGCTGATTGCAAGAAAACACATAATAACTTGAAAATGTTATGTAATTCTATCAATATATCTGATGTTAATGGTATTTTCGACATTGACTTAAAGGTTGCAAATTTATTATGTTAAATTGGTGCTCATAGCAGTACATATCCTTGTACATGGTGTTTTGCGCATAAAAATAATCTAAATAAACCAGGTGATTTGCGAACAATAGAGAATATTACAGATAATTATAATAAATGGAAACAAGCAGGTGCGAGCGACAAAGCAGCTAAAGATTTTAAGAGTTGCATAAATCTACCAATCATAAAGGGTAGTAATACTAAATCGAATACATTGGTAATAGATATCATAGCTCCTCCTGAGCTTCACTTAATGCTTGGAGTAGTCAATACAATCTTCAAGAACATGCTAAAAAAATTTGAAAATATTGCATTGTCTTGGGTTGCAAAGTGTTATGTTAAACGAAAGATTTTTCGGGGCTGCTCTGGATTTGATGGGAATAGTTGTAAGAAATTATTACAAAATACTGATGTCTTAAGAGAGATGTGTTCTTTGGAATGCTTAAAGTACGTAAAAGCTTTCGAAGATTTCCATACTGTGTTTAAAGCTTGTTTCACTAATGATTTAAAAAGTAATTATATTGATTGTATTTCGAACTTCCGAAAAAGTTATCAAGATCTTTCCATTTCTATCACTCCGAAAGTCCACGCTGTTTTTTTTCATATCACAGATTTTTGTTCAAGGCAAGAAGTGGGTTTAGGCTACTACTCAGAACAAGCAATGGAAGCAGTCCATTATGATTTTAAAAAAACTTGTGACAATAAATACAACATTAAATCAAATCACCCTAATTATATGGAGCAATTACGTAAGTCTGTTTGCGAATATAACAGTCTTCACATTTAAAAAGTGTTTATAAGTCGTTAATTATATATTATATTATAATAAATTAATTAATATAAATATTTTTAAAAGTTTGTAATTATTTCTGATAATTATTTACGTAAAGATATTCTAAAGCGAGAAATTACGCGATTTTATAGGAAAAGTCAAATATCTCAAAAAGGGACCGATGGATGATTTTTTTTTTTGAAATACTTTCTTTTTTGTTCTAGAATACATTCAAAAAAAATTGCGGTTGTTTTGACTTTTTATAATAATCGGTTTAAACTCACCGTGTGTCTTAGAAAAATTACAGCAAGTTAATTAATGAATAAAAACCTATTTTCGAGGTGGGAGGGGGATGTTTTTTCTACCCTCCTGCTCGCGAGACTATTTTTATCGTTTCAGACTGTTTTTCCTGTTTACTTAGATAATTATACTAACAGAAATTTATAAAAAAAGAAATTTAGATATTTTGGAAAAAATCAGTAGAATCTCCCTTTAATGAACACTAATTTAATAAATTATTAATTCCAATTCTTCTGAAATAAGTTAAATTTTTTAACAAATCTCTTAAAAATGATTAAAAATAATGGATTCATAGAAGAATTTTAGTTAAAAACACTAAAATTTTTTTATAATTTTTATATATTTTTATAGTTGTGAATTGAATTATTTATATATTTATTTATTTCATGAACACTTTGCTTCCTCATAGAGATGTTAATAACAATAAAGTATAAATTTTGAACAATTATTCTTAAGTGCTGTAATATTTTTTTCTCTTTATTTAATACTTTCACATAAAAATTTTTTTTCACAATTTCTGTTTTTTAAAATATCAATAACTTCTTTATTTCTAATCGAAATAGCTTTAAAAATAAATCAATCAAAGGGGTTTTTAACGATCTACAAGATGGTAACTATGGTTTTAATGTTATTTCTACATTTTTCAACAAAATTCTCAAAAAAGTAATAAATTTTTTTAAAATTACCACTTATTTGTACTAATTAAATTTATATATTTAAATTATTTGAAGTTTTTATTATCTAAACCTCTATATTCAATTGAAGCATTTCCTAATAATCGAAACTTTGTGAAATTGAATTGTGAACAAATGAATTTGAAAATTTTTAAAGAATTGTTTCAAAAATTATTAAAAATAATTGATTTAAGGACAAATTTTAAATAAAAAATTTAGGAAATACTAGGGGAGAGTGGGGCAAATGTAAATTACCTCAAAATTTTCAAATACAATTACCTTGTTCTGTATAGTAATTTGATACCACCCCATTTTGCTTCACCCGTGGGGCGAAATCTCGTTTTAGCAATTTTTCATAAAATACGATACAAGTTCATACCAAAAAATTTTCTCCCCGTAATTATCATTATTTCATCAAAACTAAGTGTACAAGGAAGAAACTTCATAATTTGTTGAATCGGTTTATTCGTTTTATTTTCTATAAACAGTAAATTTCTAAAAGATAACCCATTTTGTCTCATTCTTCCCTAATTGAATTGAAATGATGAAGAAGCTTTGTGAATAAATGCGGTATAACATTTTTTTGAGTAGACAAATCAAAATATTTTTTTAGGGCCAGGGGAAACGTTAAAAAATTGTCTATAAATCAGGAAAAAGTTAGGGAAAAAGAAAGTTAAATTTTTTGTGGCAACTCTGAACTTATTCAATAAAAAACTGCACTGCGTTTTGAATTTTCTGGAATAAAAGTATCTAAGAAATTTTATTAATTACAAATTTATTTTTAATTTAGTTTTGTGTTGACCCGAAATTAAACTAATAAAAAAGAAATGTTTGATTAATTAATTATTATTAATTATTATATTTCTTAAATTACATCAACTACTAATTTATAATATAATTAAATTTTATTATAGCTGACTTATTTTTTACAGGTAATCTTGAACCATTGGAATTCGAAATTGATCTGCACTAGGAACAGACAACGTTATTTCGTGACTACGTTATTTCATTTGTATCTATACTTCATCAATACATCATAAGAAACAAAAGGGAACTTCATGCCAAACCCAGAAATTTGTTAACTCAGCAATGCCATAGTATAAGTGATCACAGAAATTTCATTCTAGTATGGGATTTGGATAAAACTATGCTTTATTGTTATTTTTTAAGTGCTCTGATTTTCAAAATGGGTTCTGCATAACTTTCCGAGAAAAATATAAAAATGTTCCATGCTGTGGGACAAAATGTTATTGTTAATATATTGCTGCGAATATATTGTAATGCGAATATATTGCTCAATTTAAAAATCTTGCAACAGATGCTCGTTTGTTTCATGTTAAGCTAGAAAGGTAACCTACAACCAAGAATTGAACATTTTTATTCATTACCCAAAAAGTTATGCAAATTTCATTTTGAAACTCATATAACACTAAGAGGTAAGTGGTAATTACCACCACAAAAAAATAACAAAAATAAATATTTTTTCTTTCATCTCAACAAACTATCGAATAAATTTTATTTCAAAATTTTTTTGGTGGAAACTGACTTTTTGTTAACAATTTAAAAAAAATTTAACTCAATATCTTTAATAAAAAAAAGTTATATGGTTTTAAAGAAAAAATTCTAAAAAAATTCAAAGTTGTATATCTTCTATTCTCCTATATTTATAAATATTTTTTCAAAAATGTTTTCACTATTTTTTTTAGTTGTATCCAAAAGAACAATAAAGCACAGTTTCATTCAAATCCCATTACTGGAAATAAATTTCTATGATCACTTACCATGGAATTGCTCTGTTGTATGATACAATTTTTTGTCAAAACTGCCCAAAGCGGAATATTCAATCAATTTAACGTCAATTTTTACATATATGTAGTATAATTAATTATCAAAATTTTTCAAAAATTTAATGATTTTCTTAAATGTTAAGTAATTATAATAATTAATATTATGATATTTTATTAATTTAATTAACTTGTAGGTATATCAGATTTAATAAATTTTTTTATTAAATTTTATATTCCGTCAATTTGTTAAAAATAAAATTGTTTAATTTAATGATAAAATAAACAGAACATTACATAACCTCATAAAATATTTTAATATTAGTTAAAAGAAATAGTTCTTAGTTACAATTAAAAATGTAAAAATATGTAAAAATTAAAAACTTTGTATAAATATATTTCCTGTTAAAAATATTGTTTTATGTTATGTTAAATATTTTGATTAACTACTAGTGTTACATTTCGTTTTTCAACTAAAAAGTAATTACTTTTACTCATAGGTAGAAATTTAAATTCAATACAGACCAGTAACTATGAAGTTTTTAGATGCTGGCAAGTAACTGACAAGAGACTGATTATAATGGAACGCTATGCTTTAAGAGTCTCAGATCAGTAAATCTGTCCAGTGACTAGCAGGCAATTGACTAATAAGTGGACAATTTTCTGATCAAAATCTAGAAAAAATATAATTTTTCCTGGCTCTTGTTATTTTATTTATAATCATATATTTATTTATACTTTTGTTTCTATTTAAATATTTAAGACTAATAAACAATTACTCTATTAATAAAACTTAAAAGTAAGAATGGAAAATTCGCATGCATGGGAATCGAACAGAAAAATCGTTTAGTAACTTTTCAGTGAATTTACAACTCATCTTCTCAAGTAAGAGTCGCTATTAACTCGAAATAAACTGCTAAATCAATAACGAATAAAATATGAAATGGTTTTAAAATACTATTACTTACAGGTTTTTCTCTTTTTTACCGTATAGAACATATAAATTTTTTAATACCTCACTATAAGTTATTGACTAAAAGTGTATTTTAATGGGTCTGGTGTTTAGTTTTTTTTCTTAGTAACTGGACAATTTCTGTGTCTGCAGGTTCTTATTTTAATAGTGTGAAGATTTTTTGCTTAGAAATTTGGAAAATTGTGGATTATTTCTTTTTATAGGATTTGTCAAGTTTCTCTTATCAGTGGTGACCAGTTTTTCAGGTGGAATCTTAAATAATTCTGGGTCAAAATTTCCCAAACGGATCACCTACAAAAAAAAATTTTCTTTTTGAGCCAAAATATATTTACTTTACTCTTAATATAGTTAGGAAGAATACATGAAAATGTGAAGTCAAAAAAAATTTTTCGTAAAAGTTATTAACAATTGAAATTTTTAGTAGTAAATCTGTGAGCACTAGTTGGGTTCTCGCTACATATTTGCACAAATTTAAATGGTAAATATTTAATTAACAGTAACAAAATATAAGCAAAGTAAAATTTTCATTTTTTCATAAATTACTCACGGATATTCAATAAATCCTACAGAAGACCTATCCAAATATCCCTGGATGTTAAGTTTAATAATTTAACGCAAAAAGTCAATCACAAATCACAATTAGTAAACTTCTTTACTAATTTTTTACAAAGTATTTCAATTTTTTTCTTTCTTGTTTCCAATTACTGATATGAATTTCCTTTCAATTTTCAACAAGTTTTTATTTTTCTTTACAATTGAGTAAAAGTTTACATTTTAATTGTATTAAAATCTTAGAGAAATTATTTTATTTTTTAAAATTTTACAGAAGACACAAAAAACTGTTTATTGGAAACAGCTTTAATTAAATGAGTCGAGCTTTTTTTCGTAATAAATAGATGCTATTTTTATGAGAAAATTGATATTATCGTTGTCAGAGTTAAGCCTTTTTCAAAATTCATGAAAAAAATCTAATCGTTTTAATCATATTTAGTATATTAATTAAATATTTTACTGTCGAGAAGGAATTTCTTTATTTTTATAATTTCAAAATGTAATAAATTTATTTTAAGCTAAAAACAATTCAGCAGTAGGTATTAGAAAACAAACTATCTTAGGTTAAAATTCAAAGGAAACAACACTGCAATAAATTTTTCTCCGTTAAACGTACCTTATATGGAATTTTATTTTTAAAAGATGTGAATAAATATTTAATAATGCAAAAAATACAAAAAAGTGAAATTTGAAAAAATCCGAGTTAAGCCTTTTTCTAAATTCACTATTCAATTATTTTCAAAGTATTTTACTAAATTTGAAGTATTTTAAAAATTTTATTTTTTTATTATTAAAAAATATGTTATGTATAAAAAAATGATTGAAAAGGATTTTTTGAAAATTAATAAAATTATATAATTTTTAAATTTTAATTTTAATCTGTAAGTACTTAATTATCTTGAATAAAGTAAATTATTATTAATATATTATTAAATTAATATTATTTTAATATAAGTGTATGTTAATTAAATAACTAATTAATTTTATTAATATATTATTTAAATATATGGGGCGTTCCACGCCAAATCCGACAGTGTTTGACTTTTGCATCTCAGATTTTTTTCAAATAATTTTTTTCTTTTAGTGCTCATTGAAATAAGCTACCATGATTTTTTTCAAATTTTTTCATTAAGCCATTAAAAAGATACAGGTTTTTGAAAAATCACGTTTTTTACGAAAAAGTTTTTTTGAGATGGTTATAACTCGGTCAAAAATTGACAAAATTTGACGTTCTATACATGAAAATTTTTGTTTTTACACGTAGTTTTTAATAAAAAAATAAAAAAACTTTTTTTTTAAATTTACGAAAAAAATTTTAATTTTTAAAATAAAATTTTATTTTTAAGAATGTATGTATCAATCGAATTTTTTCAAAATTTTTTGTAAGAAACTAGGACCAAATTAACAACTTTTAGGCATTGTCTGATTGTTGGCAAACGATGGGATCTATTAATTTCGAATTTTTTAATTTTTATAAACGCAGTAAAACCGGGTATTGTCTCTTCATAAAAATTTAATTAGCTCAAAGAGCGTCCCATTTTTGGTTAATAATCCAATTGCATTGTTTACAATAGGCAAAACTGTCCCTACGCTTAGTTGAGAAAGGCTAACCTTCTGAAGTAAATGCTTTTTGACTAAGTTGTTCTATTCCTTCTGAAAAACAAAATAAAAATTGATACGTTTCTACCAAATATGGGACGCTTTTTAAGCTAATTAAATTTTTATGGTCAATTTTTTATAATTAAAACTGTTAATATGTATAATTTTGGTAGAGATATGAATATTAACTATAAAATATTAAATACAAAGAACAAATTCTAATTAAGCAAATAATTATAAAACCACATTTCCTATAGTGTACGAATAATGCAGAATAATGAAAAATTTTGTTTTATAATAGTGAGAAAAATTATGAAATCGTTTCAAAATTGGTGACTTTATCTTACAGCTAAAAAATAATATAATTTGCCTAATTGTACCAGATGGAGAATTTGATATTGACTAATTAATACAGACAATCTTGTCATTTTTTTAAGATTCGTTACTTTCGTTATCGACGACAACAAGAGAATCAGGATTATTTTTTTGCATCCAAAGATTTTCTACACGAAGTGCATAGATAATCAGAATTGCTTAAATTATATAAATTTTGATGATTAATTGAAGCACATCGCAATCCATTTTTAACTTTGTGCTTTTCTAATTTTAACGGATTGCAGCACAAATTGTAAATACCAAAACTTGCCATGGCATAAAACTATGACACTACTAACAACATATGAAATTATTTACAGATATGATGTTCTTTAAATCATGATAAATACCTTCTACTTTATCGACCGTGAATATTAGATAATCTGCTGTCGGTAAAGTTTTGGCAAGAGAAGATTACCGACAATACCCGTTTTTACTGCGTTTATAAAAATTAAAAAATTCGAAATAAATAGATCCAATCGTTTGCCCACAATCAGACAATGCCTAAAAGTTGTTAATTTGGTCCTAGTTTCTTACAAAAAATTTTGAAAAAAATCGATTGATACATACATTCTTAAAAATAAAATTTTATTTTAAAAATAAAAATTTTTTTTCGTAAATTTAAAAAAAAAGTTTTTTTATATTTTTATCAAAAACTACGTGTAAAAACAAAAATTTTCATATATAGAACGTTAAATTTGGTCAATTTTTGACCGAGTTATAACCATTTCAAAAAAACTTTTTCGTAAAAAACGTGATTTTTCAAAAACCTGTATCTCTTTAATGGCTTAATGAAAAAATTTGAAAAAAATCATGGTAGCTTATTTCAATGAGCACTAAAAGAAAAAAATTATTTGAAAAAAATCTGAGATGCAAAAGTCAAACACTGTCCGATTTGGCGTGGAACGCCCCATATATATTTATTTAAATTAATAAATATTATTTATTAATCATAATTAATAAAATAATAATTAATAATTTTTTTAATTATTCACTTTAATAACTGTTAAATGAAAACAATAAATAATTTCAGTTACAATAATTTAATTTTTGTGGGGTTACAGGTGTAATTTTTAGAAATATAATTTTATTTAGGAACTTTTTGATTTGTACAATAATAAAATGTATATAATACAGTATAATATAAAATAAAATATAGTATTACATTACTCTATTAAGCTTACATATGTCTATGTGTATACTTCTGCCAAAAATATATACGTTCTGCTGGAATAGAAATTATTTCAAGGATTTAAAAATTTTCACATCTTGACAAGTTGGGAGTGCCATTTATGATTCACAGCGCGAATGAAAATATAGAACAGGAATTCAATGCATTAATGTTCCGCTGGTAACAATTCACAACACAGTAAACACATAGGAATTGTTTTCTACTTAATTAATAGTTATTATCATCAAATGAGTTTTAATTTTACACAATTTGTATAATTTAACTATTACCCTAATAATAAAAACAGTTTTCTTTTAAATTTTGTGAACATTTATCGTTAAAATAGACAAAATTCAAGCACTTCTGAACTGACAGATTACTACCGCACATCCCTGTAAAAAAACTTTGCCCGCGCAAGCGCGGACACATTCTCATACACGCTTCGCGCGGGGGCTCGCTTCGCTCGCAAGTTTCAGCGCGCCGCGGGGCGCGCGAATATTGATTGTCGTATTGATGATTAACATTTTGAAGTTATTTTTCATTATACTAACTCTCTTAGCAAAAACGTGATTTTCAGAAGCAGCTAAAATATTCTTAAAGTATTAGAATCAAATTTTTTTGTGCAGTGTAGACCGGAGCGTAATGGCTAACTTTTCACTCTTTGTTGATTTACTCGAACATTTTTGTTTTAATTAAGTGTTTATCTCCTAGAAAAGTTACTCTGGTGTTTCAGCTTTCTTTTAAAAAAAGGAATTTCCCTATATTACTCTTGCTTTTTTTTCTACAATGAACAGACACTTCGTCGGTATTATAGGTTGCTCTTTATGCATAGCGTGTTGCATTAGCCAACACGCCCTAGGGGTACTTTGGAAATATTTTGTAATTTTTTTCAATACAGTAAGTGTGAATCAAAAATCTCAAATTTAAAAAAAATTAGAACGAAAAAATTAAAATTTTGAAATGTTACTTTCATATGTGAAATACAGTTTTTCTACTATCTTTCTTACAATAGTAATTAAATAATTAATAATCAAACTTTGTAGAAACTTGCAGTACATCAAGTAGTCTTTGGAGCGAAATCATTTTGATTTAAGATTTTTAAATAAATTACAATTATTCATTACGCCTCTTGTCATTATGTCCCGTTCCCCCTATATACGTGATTTGTAAATATCTTATATGAAATGTATGATTAAAAACATGTAAATCCGGATACAGTGGATGTGATATTTAATTCTTATAAGAAAAACTTTAAATTTACTGAAGATTTAAAAATGAACTTTCGGACCGGCCTTCCGGCAGGACGCACCTCTGAACATTACGGCGTCTTGTTGGCAGTACGGCAACTGTCCTTCAGAAAGAGCGAAATTTATTTTTTGTAAAAAAATATTTAAATTTTATAGATTTTGAAAAAATCGCCTTTTTTAATACTATACAAATATTTGAATAACTTATCAAAATAGTAAACGTTTTCTAATGCTTCTCTTCTTATTTTAAAGGTCATTTTCAACAGTCTGAGAATTACTTCAGGTACTAACGTGTATTCTTTGCTTAGAAATTGTAGGCAAAGCAAAGGTAGGATACCCAAATTAAGAAAATAAAAACAATCCTCCAAAATATCGATTTTTTGCCAAAAAAATAATAATAATATATATATATATATATATATATATATATATACAGTGGTTTGTCGAGAAATTAAGAATTTTATGTCTATAAATATGTTGTTTGGGTGTATTTGGGTGATATTATGTAAAAATCGTTGAACTTACTTTTAATTCTTTTAAAAAATTTTGATTTTTAGCCTTATTTTGGGATTTTTTAGTTTTTTTAACCATTTAAGAGCATACAACTCCGAAATTTGACTTTGTATAAAAAAATGTTGAAAAGAAAAGTTGTTTGTATTTTCCTAAGCTATAGTAATATGCAAATGAAAATTGGAAAATTTTAAAAAATTGAATTTTTAAAATTTTGAAACTACCGTAGTTTTGGTAGTTTTAGGCGAAAATGTCTGGTTAACGAACTTAGCCTTCATGTCTGCACCAACTTCAAGTGAGTTAAATTTGAAAATGATCGGATAACTTTTTTAAGAGTTATCGTGAAAACAAAATTTTTGGTCTACAGGCAGACATACAGACAGACACCATCGCCGAACCATGTTTTTCGGGTTCAGGGAGCCTCAAAACGTAAAGATTTCATAAAATTAGCAAAAGACAATTTTCGACCAAAACTAATACTTTCTCATGTGATGAGAATGTATTAAAAAGGATTTTTTTTAAATAACTCGAAAAGTATAGGGTTTGGCGAAATGGTGTCTACAGCAAAGTTGTAGCTGAGAATGAGACGAGAAAAAAAGTCTCTAGTAGTAAGGTTCCATATGGAATAGATTTAGAGATAATTGAGTCGGAATATCGATTTTATGCCAAAAAAATAATAAAATATATATATATATATATATAGTAGTTTTTCGAGAAATTAAGAATTTTATGTCTATAAATATGTTGTTTGGGTGTATTTGGGTGATATTATGTAAAAATCGTTAAACCTACTTTTAATTCTTTTAAAAGATTTTGATTTTTAGCTTTATTTTGGGATTTTTTAGTTTCTTTAACCATTTAAGAGCATATAACTCCGAAATTTGACTTTGTATAAAAAAATGTTGTAAAGAAAAGTTGTTTGTATTTTCCTAAGCTATAGTAAAATGCAAATGAAAATTGGAAAATTTAAAAAAATTGAATTTTTAAAATTTTGAAACTACCGTAGTTTTGGTAGTTTTTAGTGAAAATGTCTGGTTAACGAACTGAGCCTTCATTTATGCACCAACTTCAAGTGAGTTAAATTTGAAAATGATCGGATAACTTTTTCAAGAGTTATCGTGAAAACAAAATTTTTGGTCTACAGACAGACAGATAGACACCATCGCCGAACCATGTTTTTCGGGTTCAGGGAGCCTCAAAACGTAAAGATTTCATAAAATTAGCAAAAGACAATTTTCGACCAAAACTAATACTTTCTCATGTGATGAGAATGTAAAAAAGTATTGAGAGTACGGGATTCCGCATTGAGAGTGCCTACCCTTCAATGCAGTATTCGCGAAATAGCGCATTGGGTGTCGTGGTGAATGCGGTATTCAAGGGGTCCCAATGCGGTGCAAGTTTTAAGCTTTAAAAAAAGGAAAATACGTGACAGGAGTAAATAATTAGTGTCAGTGTATCAAAATACGAGTTAAAGGAATGAAAAAATACTAATAGTGAGTGTGAAAATGAAGTTTAAAGAAAAAAAGGTAAGATTAACTGTTACATATGAGTCCAATGCGGCATAGGCTGTTTTCAATGCGGCGCATACAGTTATCGCCCAAGAAAAACGGCACCGCCTGTTTGAAATCACATGAATTGAGTAAACAACCGTTTTCAAACTAGTGTTTCTCTGCACACAAGCACTTTTTACAAAATCTGACAACGTCCATTTGTCAAAAATGTTTTTAATTATCTGAATTCAAAAGATTTTGTTAATTCATGCAGAAACGCGGTTTCAGGATTGGAAATACTAAAGTAATGTAGTGACAGGCGGCATGACGTGTGTTACACAACCATTTTGCCAGTAGAGGGCAGAAGCAAGCAGGGAGCCAAAAGGCTCAGCTGTAAAAATGATTCGCATTACATTGCATTTTGATAGATATCTTGGGCCAATATCATAAATATTTTTCTAAGCAGTGAAGGAGTTAATATTTATAATAAAATTCAAATTTATTTATTAATAAATATATAAGAAATTTAACAAATTTTATATATAAATTTAAATAAAAATTAAATTAAAGGAAGTTTTGAATTGTTTTAGTAAAAGATGTGAAATTAATTGAATTTTGTAAGAATTCTTAAAAAACGAGGGTTCTAAATTTTTATTTAGATCAATTAAATAGTTTTAGTGAAAGATGTGAGATTAATTGAATTTTATAACAATTTTTGAAAACCAAGGTTTTAAAAAAAACTTTAGAACAATTGACTTTTTGAAAGTGTTTAATTCACAAAGTGTAAAAAAATGTTAACTTTCGTCAAATTTTAATAAAATAAGATTTATATTTTCGATAATTTTGTATAAGTTTTTGTGACAATTCGAAATAAAATCAACGAATTTTTCAACATTTTGATACTTTTAATTGAATTAAACGAAATTGTATTTTAAACCTGATTAAAAACAATTTTTTGGAGTTGTACATATCTGTATTTTAATCTTTGAAGTTTATTTATTAAAAAATGTCAGTTAAATTAAAAATGTAGGGGAGACCGGGGCTAAACCGGACGGATTTGGTCTTTCACCAGAAAACTCATACAAAAACATACTTTTTGCTAAAGTGTAATATACAGTTTTGAAGCTTGTACTTTCACCTACAAATCGCACTTGTTCGATATAAAAAAAGTACAATAGCTTTAGAGATATATTGCTTCGAAGGTGACTACCTCAAAAACTAAAATCCGAAAATTGGTGGGGCTAAACCGGACACCCCATGGGGCTAAATCGGACACGGCCAATTAATTAAAGAATGAGATACAAATTTTCTATTTTTTGGTAAAAAAGTCAAATCAATTCTTTTTTTATTTATTTGTAGATAGTTCTATACAAAGAATATAATATAATATGTAAAATCGGTAATAATTATAATATAAAATAAATTACAGTTTTCAGGCTTGTCTGTTTGTAGCAACTCGCTTGCGAATTCGAGTTTTAAAATAAATTCTTTATTTATTTCTTTATAAAGTGGTTCTAAGCAAAGAATATAATATAAAATAGTTAATTAATATAAAATAAATTAAAGAATTCAAAGATTTGGTTGTTTTTAATCACGATGTCCGATTCAGCCCCACACCGTCATCTAATAATTAACCTGCAATATATTTTTTCTTCTTCATGTTTTCCCTTAAACTTTTTTTCTACTTAACTCAGTACACCTTGAGCTAAAAGAAAAATGGCCGTATGATATTTGCACTTTAATTTTAACGATAAAAACCCAAAAAAATGAAGAAAATTTTTTTTTACTTTTACCTCAAGAAATGACATTTTCACATATTAACGGCAACTATTATTACAAGAAAATTGACACATCCCTAAAACCTCATGCAGCATATGCATCACGAAATTGCGCGTTCATAGGTTATTTACACGATTTGAAATTCTTCACGGTTTCGGAAATATTTCATTTGTCCGGTTTAGCCCCGTGTCCGGTTTAGCCCCGGTCTCCCCTATCAAATATCATTTAATAACTTTTTACTTTAATATTTATTTTTAACTAAATATCAAATTTTTATATTACTTTTAAAATTACATTCTTATTTGTTAATAATTTTTTACATTTAAATGGAATAAATGAAATATATTTTCAAAATTACCATTTGAATAAAAAGAATCCGCTATTGGTAAAAAAGGGGTGCTTGCTTATTCCCGCTTATGAAAAAGTTCGAATTGTAATTGTATCAAATTTAAAAGTTACAAATATTAAAATTATCTAACAGACATTGAATATATTGCGATTTTATATAAAAGTTTAATTAATGAAATGAGTTTATTGTAGAATTTTTTTTCAAAAAATAAACAAATTCTCTTATTTACATTTACTATAATCATAAGCAAGTATGCAATTTTTTCACGCAAACTTTTAAGCGATAAAATAGTTGTTCAAGCCAATGTTTTTTTTCGTAATTTTATAATAACTTAATTTTAAAGAGTTATAATTTTTAATTTGTATAAATTGTATTTTAACAAATGTCTGTCAAGTCTAAATGTAATAAAATATAGTTTATTTAAATAAAATGTCTTTTTTGAAAAATAATAGTTTTATATAAATGTTATATTTACTATAAAATTTTAATCAAGTGATAATATTGAATAATTTGAATACCACCTATTCCTGAAGAAGATGAAAAATAAACTGTTAAAATGGTTATTTCTTAATATATTTTTATTTTCTAGTTGACATTTATTGAAAAGCTTAATTTTTAAAAATGCAAGTTAATAAACTAATTATGTTATAAAAACTTAATTTTCTCGAATCTTTATTAACCTAAATTACTATAAAATATATTTTTTAATGTTTATAAATTTCATATGACAAAATGTTTACTTTAACAAATGTTAATTGTAAATAATATTTATATACTATAATCTCCACTTTTCCTAACGTCAAAAAACTCAAATATGAATTTCATCAAAAACATTGACTACTATTTATAATTCACATTTTTCGAACAAGTTTCCCAGCCATGAAAACTGATTTATATTTGAGAAATACAATTGCTTATTTATGAGTAAATTTTTGGAGCATATGGAGTAACCACTGGAGAGGTAATTTTATAAAACATGTCTGAATTATCTCGAAATCTAAAACCGAAAAATAAATTCAAGTAATAATCCCTTTTCGAAAAGGGCTTAACTCGTTTTTTTAAATCTTATAGGAAACAAAAAAATACTCTTAACAAGCTTTAATTAAAATAGTCCAGTTTTTTCGTACCAACTAGATTGTATTTTCATAAGAGAAAAAGGTGGTAAAATAATTTATTTAATTTTAAAATTTAACAATTTTTTTTAATTCAAAGAAAAATTTAACTTTATGCATTATTAGAAAAAAAAATATTCTTAGGTTACAAGTCAAAAGAAAAAACACTTTTTAATAACTTTCTTTCCGTTAAAAGTACTTCGGATTAAATTTTCCTTTAAAAAAAACGTCAATGTAATATGACATTTAAATATAAACAATTGTCACGTCATCGCGACGTTCTTGTTTTGATATTTGTAATGTTGGAATGTGAATCCTCCCTATTTTCTTGTAACCCAAACAAATCGATCCAATTGTCAGACACCTGAACGACCTTTACCATATATGGTCATCCACGATTGTCGCCCTTCTACCTGGTGGTTCACCTGTCTAAAACAAGGGTCAACCACGCGCGCCTAATTTAATCGATAAATTAAAACTGACCCAAAGGTAATAAAGGTGGGTGGCATTATCATTTCTTTCCATTGGAAGCCAAGGTATAAAAGGTGCCACCCTCGCCAAATTCGGTAGTCCAGGAAACCCCGCCAACTTAACTAGTCTACAAGTCACCCTCGAAATATCAAATCTACGTTCTTCGCGTCAGTCTAAAAATCGCCACCAAGTTAACAAGTCGTGTTCTATCCCCGTGTGTCTTCTTCGTATAAGTCAAACAACCGCGACCAAGTTAACTAAGTCAAACTCTTTCAAGAAAAATATTTCTACTACGAGGCACATTTCTAAATTTCTGAAGACTGCATATTATCGACATCGAGTTAATATAAATATTTCGGTCACTCCTAAGCTGAGGGGTGCACACCTAATTTACATTCGACACCTAAACTCCGGACCCTACGATTTGCTGGCCCGAAAACAATTCAAAGGGAAAATATTGCATTCTCTGTTTCCGCTAGACAACGTCAATTCTTCGACTTCATTGTGAAGGTGGTTTTCACATGTTGGGTCTACGACTCTAAGAATAATTTTAAAAGGTAAGTAACTAATATTCTAAAATCTTGTCCCCATTTAAATTCTCGATTTCTTCTACAAGTGATAATTTTGTTTC